>OY776279.1:73978001-74673001 GCA_963675445.1 Linnaemya vulpina | reverse complement strand
AGCTCTTTTCCGAAGCTATAATAATATCACAGGATGCTACTAATTGGCAACCTGCTGCTGCCGCTAGACCATTTACTTTAGCAATAACAGGGACAGGAGCTTTGCATATGTCAAGAATTATATTACTCAACTTTTGGAAAACTTTTATCTGATAGCTTTTTTCACTTGCGGATGCAATTTCTTTAAGATTATGTCCAGCTGACCATACATTTCCGTTAGCGCTTATAACTATACAACGCAACTCTTTGTCTTTCCAATTGTTTGTGAGTGCCTCTGATATCGAATCCATCATTTCCACTGACAAGGAGTTCCGTGTTTTGGGTTCATTTAAAACAATTTCTCTTATGCCATTGCATTGTGTCACCTCGATGTATTTTTTATCGGCTTTTGCGCTTGGAACATGCAAACCCGCATTGAAATGTTTTGTAGCATTGAAAGACTTAACAAAATATAAAATTTTTGAAAAAATTAATAAAGACATTTTTTAGTAGCTCACCTTATTTAAGTTTCTTAGAACTTTAAACATTTTATTGGAGATTTTTGTAATATGCACCACAGGTTATACATATTTTGTGATATGCACTTTGCAACATACATATGAACTTTTGGGAAAAACATCTGTTTGCTAGAATATCAACTCTGTTGGGTTAGAAAATATTTAAACTTCACAGCACTAATATGACCGTTATATACACATGCTTTCAAATTTCTTTTATACTTTACGTTTAAAGATTTATATAAACACGGACACTGCTTGATAATCATCAGGAATATAAAATTATGCAAATATTTAGTAGGGGACTAATTTTTTATTTGCGTCACTTGTAATTTTGATATCTTTCATAGTGATATATTTTCAATTTCCCGTACGGATATGTTTTAAGATCTAATGAAAACCAAGCTTTCTATCAACAGAAGTTAATCGGTAATGCCAAAAACCAAGATCTGCAAGAAATTTCATCGTGTTAATGAAATATATTTTCCCAGTTGTATAAGTCTTTTTAGTTTTTTAAGTTTAATAAATTTATTTTTAAGTATTACTAAATATATGCAAATGTGCATATATAAATGCATTACAACCATTACCAGTTAAAATTTTAAAGCTATTGTAAACTATGTAAAAATATATTTTCAAAAGATCCATAAGAATATATTTCCATTCGTTGGACTCTTATTTGTAGTTCTCTGTAGCCCTGTAAATTTGTCTACAAATGAGACCATATTGGTTTGCGTTTTTCAATAAAAGATCGTATGCCTTCCTGTGTATCTTTAAGTTGAAGATTTTCAGCCATTTTCTAAGGTATGTTATGGTTAAAAATAAAGTTAGCATATATTTAACACTCCTACCTTTGCGCCCTGTTTATAAGCTTCATGCAAAGATAACTCCAATTGCTTGTAGAAAAACTCTTTGCCTAGAGCCAATACTGCACGACTTTTGTTTTGTATTGCGGTAACAATTTTAATGATTTCTTCATTAAGACAAGCTGCTGGTACAACACGACTAGCTAGACCGTGTTTGAAGGCGTCGTCAGCAGTTATCGGATGGGCAGTTATTAACATATCCAAACATTTTGAATGCGGCATTATGCGGGACATAGCAACAGCCGGCGTAGAGGCAAATACTCCTATATTAGCACTATAAAAAGTATACACTTATAGAATGAAAATGTTTAAAAGTTTCTCCAAAATCTTTGTATCTGTAATTAATTTAGCGTGTTAAGCAAAGTAAGAAAATAGAATAATCACAATGGGTGTAAAACCCTCTCGATGATCACGTCCGATTTGTGTTTATCGATGTGCATATGTATGTACCCACTGCAATACTTATGTATATGCATCCCAATAAAAAAGATGTACTGTCTAAGATATAAGTATCATATAAGCAAACATAAATAATCATATACCTGGGCATTACAAAGGAACTATTAGTCGAACACACCACAATATCACAGGAGGCAACCAGCTGTACACCACCAGCAGCAACAGTTCCATTAACCTTTGCTATAACTGGCACTGGAGCCTTACGTATATTGTAAATAATTTCTGCCAGCTTTTCAAAAATGGCAGCATGACATTCGCTACCACGTTCGGGCACCAATTCCTTCAAATCATGACCGGCCGACCATACTAAGCCCGTGGATGATAAAACTATGCAACGCAAATTTGTATCTTCCCAAGATTTTGTCAACGCATTTAATATCTCATTCATCATTGTCAGTGATAAGGCGTTGTGTGTTTTTGGATCGTTTAAAACAATTTCACGTACGCCATCATGTTCGCTTACTTGACAAAATTTATTGATGGAACTGGAGGACAAGGAACACATATTAACAACTGGCAGCTTATTCATTGAACAAAACTATAAAAGTTGCTTAGGATTGTATTAAGATTCTAAACTCATATTTTAAGTTGTACTTACTCCATTTAATAAGACTTGGAAATGACGAAGCATTTCTATATGGTTTTTCTTTTTTTAATTTATGTAAAAGCTATTGCTCAGTTTGTTTAATTATGCTTATCATATAGAGTAAACAATAACAACAGGTGAAAAAAAATTTATATAAGCCAACTAACAGCTGTAGTCGGCTGGTTTTGTTGTTGCTCCAATGTTAGTGCAGCTAGTGATGTTTATTTTCCTACCAACGTAGCTGTTGTTCGTTACAACGGCTAAAGAGCATTTACGCCATGCAATAATATATTTACACTACTTCACTTTTATATTTGCCTCGCGTTGAGTATTTGTATTTAGAAAAATTACAAAATTGGGTAGAGAGGGATATACATGGACAACACATACCGTACTACTTTTCATTCTGAAAACCAAAGAGATGTCAAATATTTTGACATTCCAAATGGAGACCAACCCGCCTTTCAATGGTTTGCTAAGTAATCGGTATACAGCATCGCGAAAGTTTGTGCCGACACTGTAATTCCGACTACAACCAACTTTGCTTTTATTTATCTTTGTTGCTGAGTTACTGCCGGAATGTTTTATTTTTACTAAGAGTAATATTATAAACAAAGGAACGAAAATTTCTGGATATATACATTTATGGAAGTATTAACAAATATATTTCCGTAACAGGTAAGTCGGCAAAATATAGAATTCACTATTTTATTAGTTAATTTTGCGATATTTCTAGTTATACAATATTCATAACACAGTTTCAATTTGATAATGAAAAATCTTAGATTTACTAATCTATTATTTCTTAAATATCTCGTGAGCTTTTTAACTGAAAATTACTATTACAGCTACTTCCTTTAGTAAATCATATGGCTGCATCAGTTACATTTTATAAACTTCTTTACGTACATTTTTATGTATGCATATAGTAAATGTGTATATACTAATGTTTTAGTCGCTTAAATTTCTCATTTACTATTACTTTTCAAATATATGTAAATTATTCTAATATTTTATCATTTGATATTGGTGAATTTTTTTGAAATTACTCTGCATCTCTTAATGAGTTTTTATATTCAAAATCCGCCTAACTACATCATATTAGAAAAAAAATAAATAAATTTTACGCTTATTGAAATTAATGAAATTTTACATTAAATTTTGTAATGAACATTGTATTTGGTAATTACATATACATAAGTATGTACATACATACATATGTTTCATTTGCATATATGTATGTTCATTCTAATTTTTGGATTATTGAACAAAATTTAGCTCACTCATCATATGCACAACTGGGTATGTTCTTCAAATTTACAATTGCTCGTTATCGGTTTATTGATAAGAATATAAAATTATTAATTTTATTACATTAGCTTAGCACATAATATTGGCTATTTAATCATATATACTTCATGAACTCTCATTTCAGTCTTTTTCTTTTCTTCAAAGTATTAAGTTAATTGTTATACCTATTAAATTTTTAAAATCATTGCTTGAATTACAACACTAAGATAAAAATCAACTCCATAGTAATGAAACCTTTTCGAGATGGTTTGTGCGATTGCAGCAAACTAATAACTGAAAATATTAATCGCATGTTTGCGAATCGTGAACCGTGGCAAGTTGCCACAATTACAGCTACCGCGGTTTTAAGCTCCATGTGGGTTTGGAGTTTCGTCAATCAAGATGAAAGTAAGTATGTCATGAACGTCCAAAAGGTTGCACAACTTTTTCGAAAAAAAGTTGTATTAATCTTTAAATTATTATTGTTTTCATTACTTAAATATTAATGAAAAAATCTTTAAAGCTGCACACTCAAATGGTATTACCGATATGTGTGTAATAATAATAATCCAGGATCAAATCAAATAAGACATTTTCGTTTTAAAAAAGAAGGGATGTTTTTTTTTTATCACATTTTGTGATAAATTTAATTGGTAGGATTGAGTAAAAATTCGTAAATTATAACATATGTATATAATAAAATTGCACAGTCATCTACGAAAACCTTTGGCAGACGATAATATGAAAGAACTTCAGCAAAGAGTTATTTTTTTATCAGTATTTTAAACTTAGTTGAGCATGTGATTGTGATAAACAAGAAACAAACACAAATGTGATAAAGTCCTATCACAACTTCTGAATGATTATGTAACAAATACTACATAACTTCTAAGGGCAGAATGTTAGGATGCTTATTTTATGTTTTTATACATTAAATTATCAAAAACATGAACTGTTAACAAAAGGTCAACAATAAACGTATTCGAAAAATTTAAAAAGTTTGATTCAATTAATGGAACTTTCATTTAATTAATATGGAATGTATGTATGATTCAATAATATCTGAAACTTCCAATAAAAAATAAATTTGATTAATTTCCACTTCAAACTACAAGCTACAAATCAAATACTCAGAAAACAACAATAGCATTTTTAAAAAACGCAGTTGTTGTGTAAGTATTTTTAGTTGTAGATTTAAAATTTCTAGTTTTAGGAAACGATACCCAAATTTTTTTATTCGTTTCTTGACTATTTTTCTATGTTACAGCAAATAATTTGTTAATATAAATAAACTTGTTTCGATTTCTTGTAGACATTTGGGTTCGCGGCAAACGACAATTCTATCGTTATGTAAAAAAAATTCCTGCTGTAAGGAAAAAAGTTGAATCAGAGTTAGCTAAAGCTACAAATGACTTTCAAAATGAAATTGCAAAAAGCTGTGTGAGTCTCAGATATACATTGGAATTACCTGAACATGGTCTAAGCAAAGAGGAAATTATAAAATTAGTGGATCAGCACTTGAATTTAGGTCATTATAATTGGCGTAATGGCCGTGTTTCGGGCGCAGTGTACGGTTTCAAAGACGATCTAGTCGATTTAGTGACACAAGTTTATGGAAAAGCCTCTTATACAAACCCCTTGCATCCGGATATTTTCCCTGGCGTATGTAAAATGGAAGCAGAGGTTGTTCGTATGGCTTGTGCATTGTACCATGGTGATGACGATGCATGTGGCACGGTAAGTTGGAAAAATTAAAAATTTCATTGATTTCATCAATAATTAATGGCTAAATATTTATGTATGTGTATGCATATTTAGATGACTACTGGCGGCACTGAATCTATTATAATGGCCTGCAAAGCCTATCGTGATTATGCCCGCGAACACAAAGGTATTTATAAGCCCAATATGGTGGTGCCACGAACTATACACGCAGCATTCGACAAGGCCGGACAGTATTTCAATATACATGTTCGTTATGTAGATGTAGATCCTGAAACCTATGAAGTTGACATTAAAGCCTTTAAGAAAGCCATTAATTCGAATACAATTTTGGTGAGTTACTTTTCTTGACTTTCAAAAATAAGTTTTATTTACTTATGGAAATATATTGATAATTTTTTTAAAGTTAGCCGGTTCAGCTCCTAATTTCCCCTATGGCACTATGGATGATATTGAAGCTATTGCTGCTTTAGGTATTAAATATGATATTCCGGTGCATGTAGATGCTTGTTTGGGCAGTTTTGTTATAGCCTTAGCCAGAGATGCTGGTTATGCGATGAAAGCATTTGACTTTGTGCTACCAGGAGTAACCAGTATTTCGGCTGATACTCATAAGGTTAGTTTCTATTAATTTACAGTTTTGTATTACATGTACATTTTCTGTTTGCTTAGTATGGCTTTGCTCCTAAAGGTTCATCTCTTATATTATATTCGAATATCAAATACTTAAATCATCAATTTACTGTCACAACTGATTGGCCGGGTGGTGTTTATGGTTCACCCACCGTTAATGGCTCCAGAACTGGCGGTATTATTGCTGCATGCTGGGCTACCATGATGAATTTCGGCTACAACGGTTATTTAGAAGCCACTAAACGTATTTTAGACACTTCCCGTTATGTGGAACAGAGGTAAGGCATTATAATTGCTGCAGTTAATAAACATGCCTGTAAAATATTTTATTTTTTTTGTAGGATACGACAAATTGATGGCATTTTTGTATTTGGTCAACCAGCTACAACTGTGGTCGCCATGGGATCAACAGTTTTCGATATTTTCCGTTTATCTGATGCTTTGTGTAAATTAGGCTGGAACCTAAACACCCTACAGTTCCCATCTGGGTAAGCGTAATTTATGTTTACTTTTATATGTATGATCCCGTACTTTTTAGAAAGTACGGTAAAATGAGAATCAACGAATAACACTGTCGGTAATATATAAGATGGTCATAGGTACGAGAACATGAAAAGCCAAACAAAAAAAATTTCAAAATGTTTTGTAATTTCAATTCAAAAAATTAAGAAAGGCGTTTAGAAAATTTAAATGTCCAATCTTTAAAAATTTATGTGGTTGCAGACGAAACTTTTCATAAAAGCGTAAACGGCTTACTGATTCATGCCCAGTTGTTGTTAGTCCAAAAACAACTAAAGGTGTTATGTAACTGCAGTTAATATTGACTTTTTAATAAAGATCTTCTTAACATGAGTTTAACTGAATAACTTTGATAGACTCAATGTGCAAATGTTAAATGAAAATTAACTCAAAATAAAATCACAAAGTTAAATATGCCTCAACATTATAAAAAATTACTTCAATATGTTTTATTTACAACATGTACTTCAAAGTGAAGAATATTCTATTATTATTGTGGTTTCTGTTGGGATTTCAAGCTTGTTTTTAAACGCGTTCATCTCTTAATTATTTTTGATTGATGTCTTGTAAACCAAATGGGAATTGTAAAGAAGAAAATGAAATACCATGCAAATTTTACAATAAAAAAATCATAGCGACCGATATTTATATTATGCAATCTCACGAGTCAAATCTCATCTAATACATTTAAGCTTATTGTTTCACAAAAAAAAAATAAAAAAATAAAAAAGATATTAGTAATTTTTCATAAACTGGGGGCAAATTACGGTATTCGAAACGATTCGAAATTCAAAAATATTTCCATATAAACTATTGAAATATTTCGTAGTTTCGTTCGATAACGACTGCTGTAATTTGCCCCCTGCTTTTGACAATTTTCTTATTTCAGTATACACATTTGCATTACTGATATGCATACGAAGCCTGGTATAGCTGACAAATTAATAGACGATATTCGACACTCGGTAGCTGAAATATTAAAAGATCCTGGTGTGCCAATATCAGGAAAAATGGCTTTATATGGTATGGCGCAAGCCATTCCCGATCGCACCATTGTTGGTGAAGTGACACGTTGTTTCCTTAGGTGCATGTATTATACACCTAAAGCGGCAAATAAAAAGGATGATTAGTTATTAAGTAATATTTTGTTGAAATTTAATTTTTTCTATGATATGAAATCAACTGCATTTTATTTAGAGGTCAATTTTATTATAAATCTCATATTGTCTTTGTTGTAATTTACGTATAAATTTATATTATGTATGAGTATTTCAACACTGAACAGTTGTCTTAATTATGACTTCTAAATTGCTAATAAAAAGAATAAAATATTTATATGAATGTAAGATAAACATGTTTTTGAATGTTTTACATTTTTTACAACTCACGCATTTTGAAGATATGCTATGCTATGAATGAATTATCGATATTTTTAAGTATTGAAATAAACTCCCACATGTTTGTGTTGAGTTATTGTTGTTCGCGTATATTCTATGTGATGTTGATGCATCTTTGGCAGAGTTAAAAGTTATTGTGGAGGTAACAAGTCTACTCAAGTCATTACGTATGATTTAGGTATTTGTTAAAAAATAAAAGCAGTTATAGCAGACAATAAAGAAAATCAAGCCATTGGTGTTACCAAACTGTAAAACGTACGTATGATTGTGAAGCTTGGTTAGTATCAACAATAACCATGTTAAAAAAATCGAATTGGTTTTTATTTTATATTCTAGCCCAATACTGATAGGGATTTAATATGCTACGGCCCGAATCGTACAAATTACACGAGTTTTCTTATTAAATAATAATGTGGGGAGCCGCTGTCCTTTGATTTACATTATTCTGTTAAGAACTTAGACAGTATAAGGCGAAAGACAAAGGATTTTAGCAAAATAACTATGAAATAGTCGTAGTTGTACTTATTTATTTAAAAACAGGTTAGTGCTATTAAAAAATCTTTTATAGCTTTAAAACTTTCTTTCTTACAGTGTGCGGCCTGTAGCGGTGGTTGTAGAACAACAGGAAACTAGGAATATGTACCCAGCATGTTTCCGTTTATAACTGAAGTTAGCTGCTAATTTCGAAAAATAGAAAACAAGAGCAAATTTTAATGAGAGTTCAACAAATTCACGAAAGAATCTTTGCGTATTTAAAATGTTTTGTATTATATTGTTTTGTACTTAAGAAGTTGCCAAAATTGTAAATGATATATATAATCCGATTCATGTATGCATGTTACATGAGAATTTAAAAGTTCGAATCTTGTAAGAAAGTGAGCATATGGCATCTTTGATTACTCCGTATGTAATGCTGAATATAGATGTAACTAACTTCCATACTTATAGTGCATGAGTGTAGTACGATTTTTTTGATCCATGTTACTACATATTGTACTTATTTATCCTAACTCTGTCCACCATATGAAGCGAGTTTTAAAATACGTTGGCACAATAAGTCTATTTTATAAATCGACTATTCATAAGATAAATTTCCCTGTATTAAGACACGATACACAATCTGTTTGTTTCACGATGTCGAAAGAATTGTTTACTTCGCATAATTATATTTGATAAAAAAAAAATTATTAATTGTTTTTGTTCTAAATGTTTTTGTGCGGAAGACAGAGTGCCTTTGACATCGTGAAACAGTCCGAATATATATAATCGTAATTCATTTATTTCATTCATATTTACATTAATTCCGCAAAGCTTAGAGCTTGGTGCTTGGAAGCACCGCTGACGAAAATCAATATTTTAGTGTTCTTACTGCAAAAATACACTTCATTAGTGAAGCAATAGGAAACACATTACTAATTTGGTACATCATGTACCATTTCTAGTAACGTCTACACCCGGCATATTATATATATGGATGTCCCTTTTAAATTCTTGCCCAACACTGGTGCTTACTACACTCTCACAACACTTTGTTTGTTTACTATTGTATTTGTTTCAGTTTTTTTTTCTTTTTGCTGGCGTTGTTGCTATTGAAGGTGGTATTGTGTTAATAATTATATTCATCATACAAGTAACAGCAACCAACATTGGTTGGAGTTTGTTTCGTTACGTTAGTAGCGGTTTTGATTTCAATACGAACGTTTGAATCGACGTTAGAAAAATACAGCTTCGCTTGTATTTTTTTATTAGCAACAAAACTGTGTATATAAAAAAGCCAAATAAAAGTTAACTAAATGAAAAATAACCTTAAAATTAAAAAAAAATGCAAATATGTTAATCTAAGAAATTCATATTGAAATATTATCAAATACGTGTGTAGCTAGAAAATGAAAAATACGAAGACAACGAGCTAATCTACTGCATGTGATAAGCAGTAATTTATAACAGCAAAAAAGAAACACCGAATAAAAAAAATTGCTTTTGGAAAAAAACAGCTTTAACACCGGTCGTCGCATCTTTGGATTTTGGCAAATTATTATCCAATTGTACGTTGTTGCTAAAATCATATTATGCATGGTGGAATCACATACATATAATTTCACCATGATACTATATGTACCTTCAAAAGCACATACATATGTACGTATGTATAAACATACAAGTTAATATTCTATGCATGTACATATGTGTGTGTGCATGTGTATTTAACTTTTATTTGCTTAGCTTTTTTAATTGTGTGCAACTCATTTGTTATACTTAGAGTATTCGCAATAATTTATGTATATACTTTAATACATAATTACATATGTATATACATGCATGCATGTGTATATATTATTTTTGAATATTTCTTTGGAATTAATTTAATAAAAAACAATTAATGAAGCCATCTTAAAGATAAAAAATTTGGATTAACTACGTGCGTTATAACAGCAAGGTAATTACACAAAAAAGTAAATCGACAAATTTAGACACACACATACATCCATTCATATATACTTAAGGGATAATACACACATAAATTTACAGTAAATTTGTTTGTGGTTACAATTGGTAGCAACAAATAAGTGAAAATAACCATATTCTTGTTAAAAGCAGAACGTACTCCTAACGCTTCCTAACCGTCGTTGACATGAATCAGCTGTACCTGTTTCCAGAGAAATGATTTAAGCAAATTCTATAAAGAAATACACACAGTAAAGAACGGTTATAACGAACTTTATGGGACCAGTAAAAGTATATTGTAATAAGGAAAGTTGGTAACAAGCACAATGGCATGGAATATCACACTTTTTCAATGCATCAATCAAATGCCGGTTTACGTCGTAGACTGTGACCCGAGAAAAAAAAGTGCAATCTGAAACCACGAAAAACTAAGCGGATTTTTTATATGTATTAATTTTAATTCAAATAATTTCGAGATGCATACATTATTTTAGCTAAACAATTGATTTCTTAATAAAAATTTCATGTTTGAGTTTATAGTTCTTGAATTTTGCTTTAAAACGTTATAGGGGAAAATTATGCAGCCATCATGGAGTTTAGCATGTCATGGAGTTGAATTCCGTTCGATAACGAAATTGATGCTGTAATTTGGTTTCTCCGAAAGGACTATAAAATGTTATTTCAAACAGCCTTTTCCCGGGATAAAAACAGTTCCAAATGTTTTGCTTTAGATTCATTTGAAATTACTAACGACCTTCACATATTCGCATTAGACTCAAGAGGGAAATCCCCCTTCTCTATATCAGATTTATAAAAAAAAATTCGTATAAAGTAAATAATGGGTGATTTTATAAGAACTATCGGAAATTAAAAAAAAAGAAAACACACAAAATTCAGAAAAATGCATGAAATATTTATTTGGATTGATAGTTGGGTCGATATAATTTAATGTTTGAAGATTATTTCATGCAAATGTTGGCGGCGGCTGCGCCTCAAATGGTCCATCCGCTTAGTCCAATTTTGGCATACTCTTTCCAACATTTCGGCCGGTATCTCACGAATAATGTTGGCAATGTTGGCTTCCAGTGCGTCAATCGAAGCGGGCTTGTCGCTATAGACATTAGCCTTAACATAGCCCTACAAAAAATAGTCTAGAGGCGTTAAATCGCACGATCTGGGCGGCCAATTGACTGGTCCCAAGCGTGAAATAAACTGTTCACCGAACTCGCCTCTCAATTGGTCCATTGTTTCGCGTGCTGTGTGGCATGTGGCACCGTCTTGTTGAAACCACATGTCATGCAAGTCAAGCTCTTCCATTTTGGGCAAAAAAAAGTTTGTTATAATCGCACGGTAGCGCTCACCATTCACAGTAACGTTGTGATTCGCATCATCTTTGAAGAAATACGGCCCAATGATGCCGCCAGCCCATAATCCGCACCAAACGGTTGTTTTTTGTGGATGCATTGGTAGCTCTTGCAATGCTTCTGGCTGCTCTTCACTCCAAATACGGCAGTTTTGCTTGTTCACGTATCCATTCAACCAAAAATGAGCCTCGTCGCTGAACACAATTCTTCGATAAAAAAGTGGATCTTCATTTAACTTTTCAAGAGCCCATTCACCAAATATTTGGCGTTGTGGTAGGTCGTTTGGCTTCAATTCTTGCACCAGCTGTATCTTATAAGGCTTCGCACCCAAATCCTTCCGCAAAATTTTCCACATAGTGGAGTAACAGAGGCCCAATTGCTGCGAACGGCGCCGAATCGATAATTCACGGTCATCACCAACACTGGCCGATACGGCTGCGATATTTTCTTCAGTTCGCACTCTACGTAAGCGTGTTGGTGGTTTAATGTCCAACAATGTAAATTTGGTGCGAAATTTTTTTACAATAGCCCGAATAGAAGCCTCAGTAGGTCGATTAAACTGACCATAAAATGGAAGAAGCGCGCGATGAACTTTCTTAACAGAGCACGCATTTTGGCAATAAAATTCAATAATTTGCAAGCGTTGTTCGTTTGTAAGACGATTCATGATTAAATTATAGACCAAACTAAAGATGTTTGACAGTGACACAAGATACAAAACGTGCGCGAGCTGTCAAAACTAGTGTTGCCAAAAAGATAATAGCAAAAAAATCACTCGTTAGAAACTTATTTTTGTATTTTATTCGACCTTGTTTTTTTACTTAAATTCTTGTTATAAAATTAGAATAAGAATTTAAGTAAAATGAAAACAAAAAATGGCACAACTTTAAAATCACAGAAATTTCAAAAAACCGTAACTTCAAGTTAAGTTACTTAATTTAAATAGCAGAACAGCTGTTTTCGAAAGCCGCTACACTTTTGTTGTTAGTAGCCATGTGTATTTTTGTTCGTTGTTAGTTGAATATCTCACCAAAATTCTTATCTATACAAATTTTATAATAAATTAGAATCCCAGAACTGTATCGAATCGATGGTAACACTCTTTCAAAACCTGTCCTTAATTAATAAATGTTTGTTTTTGTTTTTAATACGTGTTAGATCATCAAAATTGTTATCATGTGTTCTGAAAAATTAATTCATAAAAATTTTTATGAACTTGTTATAAATAGGGAAAAAATGTAATTATAAGAGGCAATTAAATTTTTTTCATGGGTCTGTAAAAACTACTTCGTTACAAACGGCGAATCGTTACAATATATATGAGTTTTCCATAATGAAAAACGAAAATAGCTATTTCGACTCTTTGGAATTACAATGTTGCAACCGAGAATTCTTTATAACGGAGTTCGTTATCATTGAGTGTTGTTGTAACTCCATACATACACATCGCATCGCAAGCAAACTTTTAGAACTTCTCTACTTAAAAAGATGAAATAGCCATGCTTGTGGTTGATCCCAATTTTATATTTCATTATCTCAGTTTCGTATTTTTTTTAAATTCTTTTTGGAAATGCAGTATTTCTTATCAATTCTAACACAAACACACACACACACACACACACACACATACTCGTGCTATTTATGTACGTGCACACATAAAAAAATGTTTTAATTTTATTCTATATGGTGATTAACAGCCGTTCACATTGAAAGTGATAATAAATGAAAGCAAATCGGTATTCCTGAGTTTTGTTCTTATAAAAAGATTACAGTTTGTTGGCTGCCAACTCTTATAATTTTGTCTACTCAAAGTTATTCGATTTTTAAAGAAGAACGTTTACTTTTGGGTTTCCCCTTTTTTGAATCCATATCAATGGAGTCAAGTAGAAACACCCTAACTCGTGTTTCTTTTTTTTAAGAGTAGGACCAGCACTCAGGGAACGACCCTTACATATGCAATGCATTGCACTGGTACTGGGAAAGGAGGGGATGATAGTGTTAAGAGGACAGATGAAGACAGATTAGAAAGGATAGAGAATTTCGTTGTTGTTATTTTTTTACTTCGCCGGAAAATATTTTTGCTACGGGTACCGCACGAAGGAGGGTGCTGTATTCTACTCTTAAGTACACAACGGTGTCAATCACTGTTGATAATTTTCAGCGTCATTGTGACAAATCGACAACAATTAAACAATCCTGCCGATCATAAAAATCCGACACCATATTCATGACCCAGAGCGGAGTCGAACTCAGGTCCTAAGGCATCGTGCAGTCTTGTGTTTTACTACCACAGACAACAGCACAAAAAAGTGATATTTTCAGGATGAATTGGATTCTCTTGAACTGGTATCATCGCAAATACGACAGTTTTGTTTGGTTCACGTATCCATTCATCCAGATTTAGGCTTTATTGCTGAAGATAATTTTTTAGTAAAAATTACGGTCAGTTTGCCAATTGATTCAGAGCCCATTCAGCGAAGACTGGCATTCCCCATTATCGTTTATATCGAATGTTACATCTGTCCAAAGTTATTTAACAAAATATATTCTGAATAAATGGCAACTAATCAGGCAGATGTAGGCTTCAACAAAGTTCCCAAGTCCCTGTGACAAGACCCTTTACTCATACACATATTTTTTTTAGCTTCTCAACAATCCACTGCACTTTATTCAATGATTCCATGAACGTTTTTAATTATTGTGCAACAGCTATTTGCGTTTTAATTGAGCTCAAATAAATATTTAGATTTCGCAACGTTGTCTGTATGTAAATAAGTATTTTCTGTTATTTACACACATTGTAAACTGTGTAACGAAGTTATATTTAGATAACATTGAACTTTTTTTTTATTAAAATCTATTCGCTAATCATGATCATGCTCTCATCTATCAAAATCTGACAAATAGCAACATGTTTAAGTTATAAAAATATCACTGTATTTATTCCATTAAATATGGATGCTTGTCTTACAGGAGACTAGACACTATCAAAATGCTTGATGGCAGTTTTTTGTGCGTGTGCTGGACATTTTGATATACCCCTGCTACAATAGATAAGCTGTAACGGATAAAAAAGCTAATAACATTATGTTTAAAAAAAATAAAATAATTATGACAATATAAAAAAAAACTCATTTATACTAGTCAAGCGTCGCTATATCCATGAGGAGTCAGTCAAAATGTAAATGTGCGTGACTTTTCATGTGCGAGTTTAAAAGAAAATTGTCAAAATAATATTTCCATTTCTCTTTTCAAAATCTCCCACTGTGCATTGCTGAGATATATTTTCAGCCTGGTGATTTGTTCCATCATAAAGCGTGCCAATTTGAACGATTCCTAAGGCAGCCTTTAACTTGAATTTTTGCCGAATTCTATCCAATTTTCAATAAAAATTTTCTATCGATATCTAATGCCACAATTTGCCAACCGCTTCTCTCAATGATTTTTAGAATCATTGAAACGAGTGCATATTGAAATACCTGAGAACCTGACAAAATGTATGTGCTCGTATGCACTGGAAGTAAAAATAATTCAATAGCTGTCGTTAAAACTCTGCTCATTTTCCAAAATAAGTAAATAATTGCGTCAGTTGAATGCAAATTAAAAGCGAATAATATAATCAATAAGTGTTGTATTTCTTATTTCTATTAATTATGAATGTCAATTGGAATATGTGCACCATAAATAATAGATTCTCTATTCAACATGTATTTGCGTCTCAATAACAAAAAAAATAATGTTATTCAACGTTGATTGTGTTTAAACTTTTTCAAGTTTAAACTGAAGATGCGTGACTGAAGACAGAGGAGGGAGAAAGAGAGAGGCAGCGGGAGATAGATAAAATAAAAATATATTGAACTTAAAAGTTTTGAAATAAATTTATTGAATGCACCCAACAGTCCGAGAGGATTTTTTCGGCCAAATAAATTACATGACTCATCACCGTCTGCAATGCAGTCGTTGAGAGGCTGTTGTTGTAACAGCCTCTGACTTCATTCTCAGCTCTTATTTTATATATATTTTGCCAAAGTTGTTGCTTTTACCAAATAATTTTTATTTACAAATAATTTATTGCTCTGAATGACTATTTCGACAGAAAGCGATTTTCTTGTGTTTAAGATTTATGTCAGAACCTGCCGTGACAGCTTAACCTGATGGTGCCCTTAACACTGTGTCATTTCTGGGAGGCCGCAAAAATGCAGCCCTCGAGGCACGTACCGATTTAGAAATATCTTGCTGAGCTGTTCGGGCCTATCTCTCAGCCTTATTAATTACGTGGCCAATTAACTGAGAAACAACTGGCAAGACAAGTGCAGAAGAGAGCTGTCTGTACTGGCCTTCCCAGCATCTATTTCACAGCGCCACATTCACGCAACAGCACACTGAAGTTGCTACTGTTAGTTAGACCGCAGTCGGAGTAGTCAGTAGTCCATGTTAAATATCTAACCATACACGATATTTCTCCCAGCGACTTTTGGAAACCACAGCCTAAACGTGGAGTTCAGAAAGAGATCTCACCGGTATCCGTCCATAGAATCATACAGCAGTCATTGAGAAACCAACGAAGTTCGGCTCTAAGACTCCACATAGTCGTACGAGTAGAATCGCGAACCTCGACGTAACACAATGTTCTCAGCTGGCGAATATCATCATTTTACTCTCTCAGAAGCCATTTCATCTGAGGAGCATGTGGCACCAGTGTTAGGGTACTGGCCAAGTATCGAGAGCAAAAAATAAAAAAATTATAATAATAAATTTTTATAACCTTCTATTGACATTAATTCTATGGGGAACTTGAGGCGTCCTTTCACCATCTACTGGACTTATGTAGGCGAGCCTACTTCTTTTAGATTTTTTTAGATGCACTCCCGTTGCTCTCTTATTTCAGAGATTGGAGAGGAACATAAAAATAATTTGTGTGGGTTACCAGCAAAAGTTGTGTGTGTGTGTGTGTGTGAGAGAAAAGTGTGATGTAACGCTCTTCCCAGGTCTGCACAGCAACAGGGTGTAAAAATCAACAAGTTATTTGTCGTACCTCCGGGGCCAAATCCATTAATAACAGTAAGTTTACTCAAATTAGCTTTACAATATGGAGCAATGGCGAATAGAATTCGCCTTGGCCAATTCGCCGGTTTCGCGATGACGTTCTTTCTGTTTACAAATTATTAGACATAAAGATATCAATTATTTTTAAATATGAATTTCATAAAGATTCTGGAAATATTTTGGTCTGGCCTAAAATTTTTGTTTCTGAACGAACTTTCAGTAACTTGAGAGCATTAATGCAGGCCTTTTGTCACATAAACTAAGCAAAATTAGTTATTTCGCCATTTCTTTATAAGTAATTTAAATTTATCGTAGAACTTTGTAAATTATTGATTTAACATTTGGAATGTTTTTAGGAAAAATCCATTGCAAAGTAAAACATTCATACAACATGCGTTCATATAATAATTATAGTGGTGCCGCATGAATTTGAAAGAATGATTTCTCTTAAGAAATAAAATTTCAAAATAAAGGAAGTGCTATGAACTGATAAATTTTTCATTTAATTTTTGTATTTTTATAACATTTTCTTTTATGTAATTACAAAAGCTTAGGAAGTTTTAGGCAGCTCTATTTAAATATTAAATAACAAATCAATAAATCAATTTATAATAATAAAAACTGCAAGTTTCCAATCTATAACCTAATGGAATTATTATTTTGATGATTGGACAGGCCCATCGGTCTAGTAGTTAAAGTAGTAGTCTAGTAGCTGAAGTAGTTAAGCAGTTGACTATGAAGCCGTAGGCCGTAGGTTCGTTCCCAAGTCCTGCATATGAAATATAATTTCTTTGATCTGCATTATAAATGACGAATATATTCCGGCAGTCTCAACACTGCAGGTCACTTCATCGTTCTAAGGACAAATTCGCCGTGAAATTAAATAATACCTAAATTTTCACCATTTGACCTTTTAACAATTTTTCCTCTCCTTTTTATAGTTTGAAAAAAAAAAAACTACTGAATCTCCGATTGTAACCTGCATGATTTCTGTTATCATGGTCATGTTATTGACTTTATAAATCGCATATTTTATTATGAAAAAAAGGTCTTGTATAATTTACATTTCAGGAATGTTCCTGCACTTATTTGTGTGAGAGATTTATTTATTTTATTACACAATGTTTTCATTATTTTAAGACTCTGTCGGCCACTAACACCAAAACTATTAAAATGCGTTGCTGAGTTCTAAAAATGTGACATGACGTTGTTCATATTTTTTCCATAGTCTGTTTTCTCTCTCTCTCTCTCTTCATTTTCGTTTGCACTAATACTTTTTCGTAGGGTGGGAGGGGGAGGGGGGCTCCAAGGGATTTGGAAAAAGAGTTGGTTTTATTCAAAAATAAAGGCACTCCCTTTAAAACAAAAAAATAACTATTTACTAAATGTCCTTCAACATACAACAAAACTTTAGCCATCTTAACATGCATTCAAGTAAATAGAAACCGACTTCATAATTCCTGACCCAGGGGGAGAAAGAAAATGTGTTCAGTATAATTTTTTCTGTTGCCTACAATTTTCTAGTATTTCAATGTGTGACTTTGGAAAACTGAATGCAGCCTACACATAATTATTGGCGAAATAGTGGAGTGTGTTTGCGTGGAGGCAAACAAAAAAAAAAAGAAAATATGAAAACAATTTACTGACGTTGCCATAGTAAAGTGATTTCCATGTTATTTGGCAGCTCAACCAGTTGTTTTTGTTGCTTTGGGGGAGTTTAAAGTAAAAGTACTGCTGCTTCTATACTCCACTCAATCACACTCACTCGCCTTATGAATGAATATTTTTTTTTTATATATTAACGTAAATGTTGCAGTGGTTTATATTGATATTAAAAAAAATAATAATTATAATTATTAAAAAAAAATAAGAAATACTGTGAATTGGTGGAAAGTGAACGTCTTGAAATGTTTGCGTGGCTTCAAAACGCATGTCTAATTGCTTTTGAAATATTGTACGTAATTAAATACTACGTTTCGAACTAATTTTAAGATTATTGAAATTTTCGAAAGCAGATTAAAGATTAATTTTTATAACAAAAGAGAATCAGTAATTTTTTCAAGTACACGGGTTTAAAAACTTTTTATGTCGCTGGTTATGAAATTTATTAGACTTGTGGCTCGTCTACATGGAAAGACCCATAAAGCCATCCCTGCAATTGGAAGCCAATATTAAGCGCTGAGCTACTCTATGATTATGAGCTCTTTGGGCTCAAATTTGTAATTAGAGTTTATGAAAACATCTTTATTTAAATTTTCAAACGTGTATAACTTGTTTAACCACTTTTTTTGTTTCGATAAATTAACAGATACATTATTAAGCGATTTTTACCCGCTTAGCTGCAATCGAGGTGGCTTTTCAAAGTCAAGAGTTGTGGAATCTTTCGGTAAAACCGTTTTAAAGTTATTTAAAAAAAAAAAATAAATAAATAAATTTGAAAAAAGATTATCTTAATTTTTTTGAGATTTCTCAGAATTTACTGGTTGGACTAGGTTCCAATGCACCGGACCCAAGTTTGATACAACCCTTTAGGCTGCCACTATATGGATTCGATTTGGACAAACTGTTCAGGAGTAGTCAGCGAAAAATTTCTAGGAACTCAGAACAATGAGATCTGATAAGAATAAAATTTTTGGGATATTTGAAAATTTTCAATTTTCTTAGCAGGAAGTTAGAGAACACGAATTTTGTAAGAAATTCATTTACTATTTTCATTTACATTAAATAGTGCACAAACTATTCGAATAAATCGAAGAAATATTATGCGAGTGGATACTCCAGCGAAACTCTTAGAATGAAGTATATTTTCGAAATAAAGTTGGACGCCACTGGACGGACAGCACACTAATCACTTTTGCTTTTCTTATAGATGCAATTTTTTTATTTCAGAAGAATGGCCGCTGACATAGTCTTGCAGGTGTGGTTGGTATTTTGCCATTTAGTTTTACTAACATTTCACTTTGAGTGTAAAATTTCATAATGATTGGTTTTCAACACAACGTTCTACAATTTTTTTTTTCTTTCTTTCTACTTCTTCTGTAGTTATTAAAAATATATCTACATGCTTCCAACAACAGGGTTGAATTTTAAGCAAACGGTTATAATTTTTTCTTCATAATTTCTTTGCAGAAACCATTAGAAGTCATGCAATCTTCATGTCAAACTGAATGCTTATTTTACCATAAAAAAATTATAAGTATTTTGGAAAGTACTCACTCGTTTGCATAAAAAAGCTTGAACATCAGCGCCATTCGTTCGTATTGGCTTTAAATTGTACACCTTTAATGAAAGCAAGAAAGAAAAAAAAAAAACGATTATAAAATTTACATGCTTAAACTTGTTATTTAGCACAATTAAATTGGAAAGAGTCATGTCATTATTTTTGTTTCATTTGCATAAGAATTTCAATATATAAAAATAAATTTAAAGTTTAAAAAATTTATGCGGCAATTCGGTAGAATTTTTCATCTTGAAATATTGTTTGTTTTATAATTAACCAATTTATTTGTTTTATTTGTTTATCAAGAGCAAAGAAAATATTTGTCGTTTGTACTCTTCTAAATTTTAAGTTTAAGATTAAAATATTGTTCAATACACTCAAGTGTCCCATCCAGTGGCCTCTGTTTATTTGTTTGTTTTTTTTTCTCCATCATCTATCTAAGCAAAAATATTTTGTTAGAACCACACCTTAGAGTAAATAGAATATAAAAAACAAAAAGAAAATATGTATTAAATCATTTAACTACTATCCCACATACATACGAGAGTTTTTTAGTTTTTGTTTTTTGTTGTTAGTAATTAGCGACCTTTGGTATTACCCTGCCTTTACAAAATTAAAGCGAAACAACATCATTTATAGAAAATCCCAGCTGATTTGTGAAACTTGGAAAATGCTAAAAACAAACGTCAGCTGTTTTTAATTGCTGCCTGAAAGTCTTAAACAGGGATGGTAAATACTTTTCGAAAATGATAACCAACTGTATGGCATTTAAGCGTAATTTCCTTCAAAAGAAATCAACAAAAGTTCCTTGTACAGGGAGTTCCGAACTTTGATAGTTGATCAAGGCCATCTTGTTGAAAGTGCAGCTGCCAAATTGGTTGTAACTTGTTCAATTGTTGGTTTCTCCAAATGGTCATGATACAACAATGCCCCGTCGTTGAGACTTACCCATGGTAGAGAATGCTCAAGTTAATGTCAGTACCTGCCTTTTGGCCTTACCTGACGGTGGCCTTAAGCACTAGATTGAAATTAGGTGTCCATCACCTGTCACCCTCAGGAGCCACACAAAGCAGATCCCTAGGGCTTATACAGGTTGCAACTTCACTCATATGGTTTTGCCATTAAACCATATTCATACACCTTGCTAAGGTGTTCGGGCCTATCTTAAACCCTTGTTACTTCCGAGGAAAGCGTGTTGTTAGCACTTAGAGAAACCGAAGTTCAAAGTCGTAAGACTTATCCCTCCTAACACTCCCAGCACCACAACACACACACCACCACTTCCGCAACGTCTGCTGATTCGCAGCAGCCCATAGAGGGGTCACCATCAGCTGGTTCGAAGTCTCAGCATAGTATATGCTGGAACATCAACTCTTATCTGACACCTCTGCCAGCGATTCTGGGTATTGAACCACAGCCATCACGTGGACTCACTGAAGAGACCTCAACCAACATCTGGCCACAGAATCAACCGAAGTCTCATCTGTGGGGGGGGCTCAATCAGATCCCGTGGTACCAGTGTAAGCAAACTGGTTACGCCTCGCAGGTCAAACCATTGTAGGCTTGCCACCTACTATTGATTTTTGATCCATTGTATGGCGGGACCCAGGTATCCTTCCACCTGATTTTCTTTTCCTGACACATAGGCAAACGCCTACTACTTTTTATACACTTATATGCACCCCCGTTGCTCGGCTGCTTCAGAGATAGGGCAGTAACATATAAGTACTATGGGCTATCGGCAAAAGCGACGTCAGAAAACCGATGGCCCTTTTCCCCGAAGAGCACTGCAACAAGGCGTTACGACTGACCAAGTTGCCTATTGTGCCTACCGGGGGGGCTTACCCATGGAAAAAATAAAGGATCGACCAAAATCCGTGCGTCGAAGAGGTGTGCACTACAACCTCAGCCAACTGATTTCGGTGCTCTTGCGTAAATTAAAATGTTTTTTGTTAATATTTAGTGGTTACGCCTTTTCGGACAAATATTTGTACAAACGGTATCCGATGCTTTACACTTGTTCCGATGCTAAAGTCAAACGATCAAATATGTCGTAGCGAACAATGGAAAACAACAACAATTCAAAGATGTTGTTGATGTCACAGTAGCACGAGTTATTAAGTACTTTCAAGTGTAAAGCAAACAACTTGTACACGCTATTATAATGGCGAAATAATTATAATGAAATCCAATAATTAACATATTCTCGACTTGTTTGTAGGCTGTTTGATGAAGCCTTTAAGGTCTCTCTTATTTACAGGTTTATAAATAGATTCAAGATGTCTAAAAGAACGAGCTGAGAACAAACAACTCTTAAATCACTAGACGTCATTGGCTTATGAATATGGTAGCGGCTAAAATGTGTTGTAGTGCGGCAATTTAAATCAAGTTAAAAAAAAGAAAAATCTAATGCTGTTGTATATACTATTAGATAATAAAGAAAGAAAGACAGAAAAAAAATCATTGTATTTTGTGTAACTCACTGGGGGGAAACAACAAAAATGATGTCATTCTTACTAATTTTTTAAATTAATTTTTGCACATCTCTAGAAACAATTCGTTTTTTCTTATTTCGTACCAAATAAACTCTTAATAACAACCATAAATTTTAATTCAAGTTATAAATTAATGAAATGTTTATTATTTAGTAATAAAAACAATAATTAATTTGTATTTAAGCCATTCTAAAAGCTCAAGTCTTTGCCTTTTATTTTAGCACTCCAAATCTAAAGTTGGAAACAACAAAATTGTTGTCTACGAGTTTTTTTTTGTTTGTTTTTTGTGAACGTAACGATTTGAAATAAATTCTATACGCTTGAGTGTTTATTAAGGAAATTCCTCTTTAGCGGTTTGCTAATGAACATCATTATGATCAGTTTGTTGATTATGATTGCTTTTTATTTTCAAATAATTAACATTTAAACAAAATTCCGGTTGCATGCTTTTGTTTGAAAGAAAAAAAGATTTGATATTTGGTTGTATCTGGTTTGAAAATAAATATTGCAAATAAAATTTGAAAAAAAAAGTTTGTTAAATATTATGGAAAAATTACTGAAGATTTTATTTAATTTTGCAATATTTTTGCGATTTAAGCAACTGGTTCTTTACTTCAACTTTAAAGCAGTTCAGTCAACTGCTGGTTACAAAAATAAAAACGAACGCAATTTTATTCGGCTCTGGAATCGGAGTTGTTACATATTTACTTTATGGAATAAATTATCTTTGATATCGGTTTCTTAATATAAGAGATGAATTTATTGCGATTAATTCCAGCCGCAAAAATGTCGATTACGGAATCGATTAAAATATTATCAATTTCTTGTTCCTGATTTCATATTCGTTGTCCTTAATGTCCGCTCTTCTATGGATGGATTAACCTGTTGGTATTGAACAACCTCGTCGGTCTTCGGTTACAGGGTCAAAAATTGATTAATTTATTTCTGTGATATTTTTAACCGAAAATTTATGTCTGTATTCGATTCTTTTATTCGAAAAACTACATCAATCACTGGGAATCATGTGAGTTATAGCAGGTTGAAAATTAAAATAATATTGTTTTATCAAACTCTCTTTGGACTTGAAGAACTAAAACAGCACAATAAACCACGTTACGACGTCGTTGCGGTTAAAATTTGCCCTTTCCAAAGAACCAAGAAGCTCTCGTATCAGTTGCAGGCCAGGTAAACAGTGTTCGCCGCTGAGAGGTTTTTTTCCATTCATTTGACTTTTGTTCGCGTAAGAAATTGATCGATTTTGGGAGTTTAAAATCGCTCGATTAATTAAAAAATTA
Source organism: Linnaemya vulpina (assembly GCA_963675445.1). Classification (NCBI taxonomy): domain Eukaryota; kingdom Metazoa; phylum Arthropoda; class Insecta; order Diptera; family Tachinidae; genus Linnaemya; species Linnaemya vulpina. The sequence continues at coordinate 74,649,168 of OY776279.1, read as the reverse complement.
TTCGAATAATTCAAAAATATTTCAAATAAAAGAAATTAATAATATGTGATCTAAGTTTTAAGGGATTGAATCAGTTAGAATAAAAAAAATACACAAGAAATATATTTTACTCGACTTATTCGGTAATCGAAATTAATCGTTTTTATTATTCAATCAAATAATGCAAAAACTCTACTCGAATTAATCGGCCAAATATTAATCGAGTATGTGTGCAGCTGACTGGCAAAGTAATTTTTATTTATAAGAATTGTAACAGGAATTAAGTTTTCTTTCATATTTAATATTTTAAAGGCAACTCCTGTTATTTTACTGGACTTATTCGGTAATCGAAATTAATCGTTTTTATTATTCAATCAAATAATGCAAAAACTCTACTCGAATTAATCGGCCAAATATTAATCGAGTGGCAACTTTTCAGTATTTGTGGAGACGACTGGCAAAGTAATTTTACATAAGAAATATATTCGAATATCGAAAAACTATTTTTATTATTCAATCAAATAATGCAAAAACTCTACTCGAATTAATCGGCCAAATATTAATCGAGTATGTGTGCAGATGACTGGCAAAAGAATTTTTATTTATAAGAATTGTAACAGGAATTAAGTTTTCTTTCATATTTAATATTTTAAACACAACTCCTGTTACAAATTCAAACTTTCACTTGTCGTACTTGTTTTTTGTTGTTGTTGTTATTAATTTGAAGTTTTTATTCCGTCACTTGAATTCATTACCCGGCAGTCAATTAAAATGTGTGATAAGATAAAAAATCATATCATATCAAATCATGAGGCATTATTTTGTAATCTCACTTTTTAAAAACATAAAAATATCTAGTAATTTCTTTTATAAATGTTTACCTAAAAGAACTTTAAATAACACTTAACCTTAAATGGGATAAAACAAACACATTTTAAGATCGTGAGTCATCCGCAACTCTCATTTCAATGTGATCTACATAAAAGTCAATATTTCATTACCTCTCACTGAAGACAGTTGAGTTTATTGAGTCACTTCAAGCATTTCATTTATGAACAAAATAAAAAAAAAAATAATAATAATAACAAATTAATTCAAAACCAGTATTTCTAACAGCAACTAAAAGTTTTCAAGAATGCAAAAATTAACAAAAAGGTTACACATACAAATTTAATGCCATTTTTCTCTCTATTTATTTTTAACAAAAAACTGGAGCAAATTTAACGTCACATTCTCGTTTTCATTGTATGAAAAAAAAAAATAAAATAAAAAATTATAGCCAAAGTAAGAACATGGCAGTGCATTCATTCGCACAAACTTTTTATGCTTCTTTACCACCACAGTGTGCCGCATACGTCATTGAGATATTAATAATAGAACCCTAGAAACCCACATAACATGCATGCACACACTCGTAGTCGCATTTCAGTTTGCATAAATTTTAAACAGAAAATATTCATCAGAACGTTGGACAACATTATGAAGAGAATTTTCAAAAAGATGAAAAAAGTTAAATCGAAAAATTTACTTCTATTATTTCTATAAACCAGTTTCAATGTAGAGAGAATCGAAAAGCTGAATATACACGCCACCAACAGTGACGACTATGAGTGCGGCTGTTATATTTCATAAACTTATAACATTTACTTTTCTAGTGAAGTATGAATTTGACACGTATTCCTACGAGTACGGCTCATTTTATTTATTTATAGTGTCAGCTTTAACTATTGTGAACAATCCAATTGAATACGATTCACAATAGTGTGCCGAATGCGCTTCACAATAACCAAATTCATTCAATCTTCTACTGTGATCGAAAGAGTAGATCGGATGGATGTGTTTTCATTTGTTACATTCACGACAGTTGTATAGGGTGTTTTTTATATAGCGATACAACTTTGATTTGGCATCACTACTTTATATGACCCCCCATTTAACAGCTGACAGTTGCTTTTTGTTTAGTTTCCTTTGACATTTCATTATGGATCGACTTACACCAGAGCAACGCGTGCAAACTGTGGAAATTTTTAATCAAAATAATGGTTCTGTTCATCAAACTTATCGTGCACTTCGTTCATTTTATGGCGTACATAATCGTAATTCAGAGCTGCTAATTCGAAGAACAATAGATCGTTTTCGGACCACATTTACTGTTACTGATAATGTGCATCCCCTGAGACGCCGACAAGTGCGCACTGAAGAGTCTATAGCCGACTGTATAGGAAAGCATTGACGATGATCCTAATCAAGCAATTCGTCGCCGTTTTTACCAACTGGGGTTGTGTCCTTCCACTTTATGGAAGATTTTACGCAAAGATCTTGACTTAAATGATTTCAAGATTCAACTTGTGCAGGAATTAAAGCCAAACGACCATCGTATGCGCCGCGAAATCGGCGAATAGGCTGAAGCACAAATTGATATTGATTTTGAATTTCCATTTAAAATTTTATTTACCGATTTAGCCCATTTTTGGTTGAATGGTTACGTAAATAAATAGAATTGTCGCATTTAGAGTGAAGAGAATCCACCATCTTTTGTCGAAACACCATTAAATCTACAGAAAATTACCGTTTGGTGCGCTTTATGGGCTGGCGGAGTTACTGGCCCCATATGTATTCAAAAACGATGATGGTCAGAATGTTACTGTCAATGGTGAACGGTAACATGATTCCAAGTTTTTTCGTACCTCAAATAGCTGGAATTAATCTTGCTGATATGTCGTTCCAACAGGATGGAGCCACATGCCACACAGCGGGCGCTACAATTGATTTACTCAAGGAAACTTTTGACGAAAATATAATTTCACGAAATGACCAAATTAATTGGCCCCCAAGATCGTGTGATTTAACCCTATTGGATTATTTTCTTGAGGGTTATGTGAAGTCACTTGTGTACGTCGGAAAGCCACAATCAATGGAACACCTGGAAATCAAAATTCGAAGAGTTATCTGCGAGATACGGCCGCAAATGCTGCAAAAAGTTTGTGAAAATTGGTGTTCCAGATTGCGCCTTGTACGCGCCAGCCTTGGCGGCCACATGGCCGTAATCATATTTAAACATTAATGTCATAAAATTTTCTCTTCAATAAGGACCGCTTCATTGATATCAAAAATATTTTACTATGGTTTATTATGATTTAAACTTGTATCACTCTATAAAAAACACCCGATATACACATACACATGTAGTTGATATATATTTTGCCACAAGCTGAAGGAAACTCATTGAGCCTATTTAAACCAAACCAACCATGATGCTTTTTTTCTAACTAGAAGAGTGACTGCCTGTTTCACGATGTCAAAAAGAATTATTTCTTTCACATAAATATATTTGAAACAAAAAAAAAACTTTATAAATAATTTTTGTTTTAAGTGTAAATCTTGTGAAATTGGTAATGACAATAATTTTCCAAATAGACTATCAGCCTGGACATTGATTAGGGTATTCAAACAATTATTCGTTGTTCGATTAATCGATTAATTTTGTACAATAAACTTTTCCAATAGTTTAAAAGTGGCTATTTTTCTATTGACGAATAATTATAAGAACTTAACAATTAATTAATTTTTTCAGTGTGTATCTCTTACTTTTTTCTTTAATATAGAAGAAGATGAGCCGGTACGGGCTCATCCATATTAAAAACTCAAAAAGTGACTCAAGTGGTATAATGAAAGACTTGCAATTTTTAGAAAATGCAAGGAAAGCTTTACTTTCAATTAATGCAACTTTCAAATAAGAAGCTTTCATAAATAAGATTTGAAACATTAATATTTGAGGCCCTATTCATAAAAAATATTATATGCTTATAAGTTGCTTATGAGACGCTTAGAAGCATAAGCTTTTTTTTTTTTTTGTAAATAACACCTTTAAACTAAATACTCTTTTTCGAAGATGATTTTTGCCGCTTCGCTTGAATTTTGATGGTATTTTTTATTTAAAAACTTTTCGCTTTTATTTTATGAAGTACTTTTTGTTAAATTGTTATTGATTTTCAATATAAAATAATAAAATTTTTGGTCTTAGTTGTAGAAAAAGTCAAAATTATTTTTAGATAAAATTTTTAGCTCGAATAATTATTTGTGAGATTAATCGATTGATACGAAACCTCTATGATGACCTAAATCCCCACAACGATTCTTTCTATTCTGTTTCACAATAAACGAGTCTTAAATACTCGTATAAATTGAGAATTCAGCTGAAATATTCTCTTGCAAGTCAATGTCATAAGAGAAAACACACTCAGCGGCACAAATGTCCGTCATTTGCGCTTTAAATCCTCTCAAACTAACTTTTTCACATTTTCTAAGTCTTCTTCAAATATTTAACCGCTTAATTAACGATCAAATGTATTCAATTAGTTTATTAATTGATGGATAATGTTGGATATGAAATATAAGATGCCTATAAAAGCAACCACAACTATAAATGACATTTAAAACCGCCAACTTAGCGTTCATAATTCGATGCATGACAATGCGTTTGACAGATGGTAGATGTGCGACTACGCGCACATTAAGCGAATGTAGGTGGCTCAGATTGGTTGGTTAATCTCGTTAATATATTTTGGTAATTTTATTTGCAAAGCTTTTTTCAATTTGGTTATTTCTTTCAAATAATTAAAACCTTTTAAGTATTTATTTTCAATGTTGTTGCTGTTGTTGTTGTTGCTGTTTTAAACAAGAACTTGGAAAAATAAAAATAAAAAAGTGACAGCTGTGAAGCGTAAATTATAAATAACGCAGTTGAGTTTCCATTTAGCAAACGTACAAAATTTAGTTTAATGCCCAAATTAATCGTTAATTTATTGAATTAAATTTTATTCTGAAAATAAATTTTTTTTAAAACAAATTTTCTTTAACAAATTAAGCACAAAAGATCTGATATCATGTGCATACACACATATGCACATATATAGACATGCGTATGTATTTGTGGCCATACGTAAATACATGTAAACTTTTATACGGTAACCCAGTTGACCAAGAGCAAGGGGGAAATAATATGGGCAAATAAAAGGGGGACAAGATAGGGGGAAATAATAGGAGGAAAATAAGGAGGAAGAATATTACGAAAATAAGGGGAAATAATAGGAGGAAATATTATTTTCCCCTGTTTTTCTACTATTATTTCCCCTATTTTGTCACCCTATTATTTCCCCCTATTTTCCTCCTATTATTTTCTATTTGCACAAAAGATCTGATATCATGTGCATGCACACATATGCACATATATAGACATGCATATGTATTTGTGGCCATATGTAAATACATGTAAACTTTTATACGGTAACCCAGTTGACCAAGAGCAAGGGGAAATAAAAGGGAGACAAAATAGGGGGAAATAATAGGAGGAAAATAAGGGGGAATAATAGGACGAAAATAAGGGGAAATAATAGAAGGAAATATTATTTTCCCCAATTTTTCTACTATTATTTCCCTATTTTGTCCCCCTATTATTTCCCCCTATTTTCCTCCTATTATTTTCCCCTATTTTGCCCCCTATTATTTCCCCTATTCTTTCCCCCTATTTTCGTTCTATTATTTTCCCCTATTTTCCTCCTATTATTACCCCCTATTTTGTCCTCCTATTATTTCCCCCTATTTTCCCCATATTATTCCTCCCTATTATTTTCCCCTATTTTCTCCCTCATTTCCCCCTCATTTCTGCTATATAAAGGAACTCTCTGGGAAATCATTTGCATATAGTGGCATATTGGTAGTATTTTCCATTTCTCCACAATGGCCACTAATCTCTCCAGGAAAAATTTTTTTTCAAATGTGTTTGAGTACAATATTTCACATCTCTCCAGTACATTCCATAGTTATATCTGCATCAGGTATCCCTTGGGTCATGTATTCAAAAGTTAAATTTTTAACCTGAAAAAATTAATAGAAATTAATTCTACAAAATATACAGAAGAAGTCTAATCCGCAATAATACTTCTATTCACTTTCCTGATCTCAGGTCAGATGGTATGCAATCACTTTATGGAGACGGGCGAGTTTGAATGCAAGTGTAAATGAAGCGAAAGATTTTTATTTGATTTATTTTTTTTTTTTGGCTGAATTACAATGAAATAATTTGGCATTTTAAGCAGAGTGTGGCAATTATTTTTACAAAGACTATGATGAGGATTTTTATTCCAAACAGTTGAATGCATAATAAAATAATTTCGATCCCTCATGCTCCGTTATGAAATGTAAAAATTAAATAATTTTTTTTCCTTAAGTCAGTTACTTCTCCATTATTTAGTCACGCTTCATTCAGCCAGTCAGCCAGTCAGCCAGTCAGCCAGTCAGCCAGTCAGCCAGTCAGCCAGTCAGCCAGTCAGCCAGTCAGCCAGTCAGCCAGTCAGCCAGTCAGCCAGTCAGCCAGTCAGCCAGTCAGCCAGTCAGCCAGTCAGCCAGCCAGCCAGCCAGCCAGCCAGCCAGCATTGTTTCGCAGCTCAGAGTGTCTTTCGAGGGGTGGGTGGCCATAAGAAATTATTTTACTGCGAAAAACTGTTGATTCGTACAATAACTTTAAAGTAAACAATAACGTAACCGAAAAAGTGAATGTTTTGTTCAGGTTAACCCTAAACTAGGATTCTAAAAATTTTTATAAATTATTTTATGAACTTTATTTTATGAATAGAATGTCATTATTATTAATTTTGGTTTCTCGCTAATAAGTGAGTACATATCGCCGACTAAACCGTAAAGAGTCATAACTCAAAATGAAAAAAAATTCTTGGAAAGATAATTTCTTATGCCGACAAAAGATTCATGCGACTAAAATGTTTAGTTGCGTTAACTGGCAACTGTCCAAAAGTATCGCAGGAAATTGTTTTCTTTAAGCACAAACTGCGACTTTATAAAACTCTATTTTGTTTTGAGTGTGCGATATATTCAACAGTGCGAAATATTTTATATCTTATATTTCAACTGCGAAAGAAAGCAATTTCTTTATTTCATTTTTGCATCTAGTGTGTTTCTTAGTTTATATAGTATGGAAATATGTTCCCCAAATTTTTTTTGTATGTATTGATTTAGTATAATTTTTTCTGTAAAAGCAACTGAATGCATTCATTAATTTCGTTTGTGCCTGAGTTTCGGAAAATTACCTGCAGCTTGTTGCCCAAGAATACTTTTCTCAAATTGAAAAAAAAATTTAACGACATTTTTAAATTTAACTGAAAATTAACCCATCGGACAAACAATTTTGACACGTAGTTTTTAACTCATTCATAACTCGAATTGAATTGAAATTTCTTTTCCACTTCAACTCAATTCAATACAGAGATATATAGTTATTACTTTCCCAAGAAACTATCTGATTTAAAAATTGTAAAACAAATAAAAAGAAATTTAACGATGTTTTTAAATTTAACTGAATATTAACCCATCGGAAAAAGAATTTTGTTACGTTGTCATCAACGCAATTAAATTGATTTTTTTTTCAACTCCACACAGATATAAATACTTAGAGTACTTCCCTAACAAACTATATGATTTAAAAATTTCGTGTAACTTTTATGCCCCATCATAGTGTTATTGGGTTAAAGAAACCTACAAGTACTGGAGCAAATGTTTGTGTCCACAAACAAAGACAACTGCAAGTAAATAAACTTTTATATTCTACATAAAAATTTAAAGCTCAAATACAAATTTTTCTTGGCAATTAGTCTCGATTTTACAATAAACGCGTGATCACTACTTGAGAAAAATGTTTTTAAAGCGAAAATAAATAGAACAGAAAATGCGAAATTAGAACTAAAAATAATAATAATAAATTAAACGAAACGAAAGAAACGAACTTCACGAAAATATTAAAAAATATAATATAAATTTTTGGAGAAGTTAGTTTAAAGTTAATATTTATTGGTAATAAAAAGTGTTTCTTCCGGCATCTTTTACGCTCAAAGTGTGCAGCCAAAATTTTGAGAAAAACCATTCGAAGCCATTTTATTAAGTTCAATATTTTGAACTCAAATTATAATTAATAAAATTTTTCAATAAAACTTAAGCATTAAACAACTGGGGGCAAATTACAGCAGTCGTTATTGAACGAAATTAGGAAATATTTCAATAGAGTTTATATGGAAATATTTTTAAATTTCGAATCGTATCGAATGCCGTGATTTGCCCCCTGGACCTAAATTAACGCATTCGATATCATTATATCAAATTTCGAGCGACAAAGAGGGCCGTAATCTCCCTACTAAGAACTGAACCGCCCGTGCCACGATGTCACTAGATATCCTTCTGTCACACAATTATATTGAAACAAAAAAATTTTCTGAATTTCTGTTTTAAGAATATATAATTCTGCGATAAAAATTCTGCGTTAAAACTGAAAGAATTAATTGAAAATAATGAGAAAAATAAAGTTTAAAAAAGAAATTTTATTTACTTTTTCGACTGTCATCTATTTTAAATGATCTCACTGTCTACACTGCGAGCTAAAAATAAATTCCCACTTTTAGTGTAAAAGCATTCAGAACCAAAATAAAATTTTATATATTCTTTTGAATACAATGAATGAATTCTTTGTACGTTATGGAACAGGCAATAAATCACACAACCTCTAAGATTATAGTCCCTCAACTATAGACATGAGAAGCACATGACCCCACAAAAATAGTTTGAAGGCGTTAGGCGGCTGTAGGCGATAGTTTGAAGGCGATGTAGGCGGCCAATTGAACTGTCCCAAACGTGAATAAACTGTTGAACTAACTCGCCTCTCAATTGGGCCATTGCGGCAGGTCTTGTAGCTTCAATTTTAGCACCAGCGTTAATTCAAAAGTTTTAGTAAAATTGTCCAGATAGTGGAGTAACAGAGGCCCAATTGCTGGGAACGGCACCGAATCGATAATTCAAATTTATCAAGAATACCGGCAGTTGCAGTTGAAATATTTTCCTCTGTCCGCTCTCCGCGTATGCGAGTACATGATTCGATGCCCAATAATGTGAATTTGTTGCGAAATTTAATCACAAGATTGCGAACACAAGGTCGGCCAAACTGACCATAAAGTGCACGATTCACTTCCTTAACCGAACAGGAATTTTTATTGAAAAAATATATTCGAAAATCTGCAAGCGTTGCAATTAAACATGTTTAACAGTAACATGTTACACGAAAACAGCTGAGCTGGCAAAAACAGCTGAGCTGGAAAATACAGCTGATCTTGCAAAAACAGCTGATCTTGCAAAAACAACTGAGCTAGCAAAAACAGCTGAGCTGAAAAATACAGCTGATCTTGCAAAAACAGCTGAGCTGGCAGAAACATCTGATCTGGCAAAAACAGCTGAGTGTTGACGAAATGAAAGTTACCTAAAATCGATAAATTAGTACACTCAGCTTTTCATCAGTAACAAAATTTTAAATTCATAATTTTGTCGTATTTAACCTTTTTACTTAAACACTAACAATTATAATTATTATTACAAAAGCCATGAAGATATTAAAACATGAAGATATGAAACAGGCTGCTGAGTACTTAATATTCGATGTGCTCCTAAACCGGTTACTTGTTTATGCAAAATTTAATTTATTTAACCTGCAACCAGACAAAACTTGATTTTGATTTGTTTATCGTTCAGTTTTGCATTTACAAAACTTTAAACTCTTCATGCCATAAATTAAGTCTCGTACAATTACATGACGTTTAAAGCAATTACGTACTCTCTCATACATGACACATCCATCCATCGTTTGTGTAATAAAAATTGCTTCGAGTTAGTTTTGTAAATTGTAGTTGAATTCAAAGTTACCAGGTTTGGCTCTTCTATAGCAAAGTTGAGGAATTTCCGTTACTGACTGAGAATGAAATATTTTGCCGGGAATGTGTAAACCACCAACAACCAATCTGGCAACCTCAGTCTAACTTGTGTTTGACTTAAAGTATTCCGCAGCTAATCAAATGCAAATGTAGGGCTGCTATTCGTATATTTTGTGATTTTTCCACTTCAATCGTGGATTAAAGGTCTGACAGCAGCAGCTTGAATTTGAAATGAAATGTTGCAAATTCGAAAGGAATTGATATAAACAAATGAAAAAAATACGCGAATTAAGTGGCAATAATATTGTGAGCAAAATGATTTAATTTTTGTTGGAATTAAGTTTTTAATTCAAAAGTAGTTTGATCCGTTTAGCCTTTAGTTTCATTTAGTTTGATTTGTTTTCTTAATAAAATAATTTTGTGAAGAGAGAAAAAGTTGAATAAACCTTGAAAAATATCTGGGGAATGTTGGAACAACTCGTTAAGCGCTTATTTCTAATTAATATTCAATTTTGTTTGAAAAAGTTTAGAATGATTATGGAAAATGTTTACAATTTAAAATTATTTTAGTTACAAGTCTTGTTGTATGGATTTTTGTTGTATTTGTCAAGACAATTTCAAATAAAATTTATCAAATCAAAAATATTTTAAAAGTAATTTGTAGTTGAAAGTTATATTTTCAAGATATATTTTCTTTTAAATTTAAAGAATTAATTTCTTATATAAAATAGATTTTTTTCAATACCCAGCAAGCCTGAGGATACTAAATAACTCCTCAGCTTCTTCCTATTGGCTTTAGTTAACTGCTCATGGTCCCTAAAAACCCGAAACTAAAATTAAAATGAATCTATTTTTTAAATAAAATTAACTATTTTAATACCCAGCAGTTCTGAAGGTAACAATAACTTTTTAGTTTCTTCCAAATTTACTTTAATTAGTTGAAAAGAGCACTATTAGGCACTAATTTTTAAATAAAATTAACTATTTTAATACCCAGCAGTTCTGAAGGTAACAATAACTTTTTAGTTTCTTCCAATTTACTTTAATTAGTTGAAAAGAGCACTATTAGGATAATAGTAAAACCAAAATGGTATTATTTTCAAAATAAAATAAATTATTTCAATACCCAGCAGTTCTGATGGCAATGATAACTTGTGAGCTTCTTCCAAATTAACTACAATTAGTGGCTTAAGGTTCTTGGAGCCGTATTAGGATAATAATAAAATCACAATAAAATTATATTTAAGTACCCAGCAGTTCTGATGGCAACAATTTACTTCGTAACCAGTTAATGAATAGATTTTGAGAGAGAAAACTATTTTTAAAACATGCTGGCATACAAAACGGTGTTTAGGAAAAATTAAAAAATAAAATTTTCCAGAATTTATTTTTAATTTGGATGACGTTGTATCTCCTTAACCAAAGTAGCATTACTTTGTGATGATAACAATATTTCGCCAAAAGTCTTAAGAAATCCTTTCATTTCTTTTAGTTAATATACGAACAATTTTCTAGTCCGTAAGTTTGAGTTATTTATTTTAAAATATTCATTTTTATTTTCATTTTGCAGATACAAACACAATAGAGAAATAACCATTTACAACTTGTATGAAATTGCTAACCCACCCATACAAATTCAAACAAATCCAAACAAACAAAAAAAACAATAAATAACTACAACAACAAATACCAAAGTTAAAACAATCTATAAGATTTTAACATACGATTTTGGAAAGAATTTTCAAAACTTGTTGCCGAAGAGAATAACAACAAATTATGTGGAAATACCAAATAAAACAAAAGCATTAAAAACCAAGTTAAAAATATTAATATTGCAAATGGAAAAAGAGAAATAAATAAAATGTTAGAAAAAGTAACATGCAAACCCAAGTTTTGAAAAAACAAAGTAAAATAAAATCACAAAATAGCGTGCCTTCAAACAAAGTTAAAGTTTTTATAAAATAAGAAAGAAAAAAAATTCGAAATCACTAGTGAATTAATTTATAAGAAAAAAAAAAGCTGGAAATTAATTTAAAAAGAAAATAAATTTTTGCTTTAATGCCAAAAAGAAAATATATAAAATAAAATGCCCGTTGGTTCAAAAAAAGAAAGAAACAAAACACAAAAACGAATTAAGTGATTTATTGAATCTATCTAAAGTTTAACTTGAAATAAAACACCGCCAATATAATTAAACGGTTTTCCATAAAACGTTACATTTTCGCAACGTTTAGCCAGTCGAGTAGGGAGGCCATGACAACGGCGGTGCGGTGACTAATAAATGCGATGATGTTGAATAAGGCGGGGCCTAGATTTTGTGCAATTAAGAAGCTAAAATTTTTTGTGGATTGCATGTTTTAAGCCACATTTATGCTCATTGATTTTTGTACATGAATAAAAAGTTTTTTTATATGCATTTTTACTGTTGCACTTAATTAACAACACCAGCGAAATAACAAAAACAACAACAACATCGACTAAAGAAAAGTTTATGAAAAAAAAAATTTACGAAAAATCACGAAATTATCATAATCCATTATGGATGCCACTGAAGCGCTGTACTCAACGCCAGCAAATGCCATGAGGGCATTGTCAACTGAAATGTCATTAACACCCACTCTAAAGCTACAACTGCCAGAGCAACACCAACAGCAACACCAACAGCAACAGCAACAGCATCAGCACCAGCAACAACAATACCAGCATGTAGCCTCACTATCACCATTAGAAACAACAAATAAAACAATACACACAGCCGCTGCCACTACACCAACTACACCAACAACACCCAGGACAACCTCTCACACGCCAAGAGAAATACCAACGATGTACATTTTGGATCAGATGTATGACGATTATGTGGATCAGTGTAAGTTCAATTGAAAAAAATACAGTTTTCTTAATAATAGCAATTGCTAGCAGTAGCAAATTTGCATATAAGTATCGTAGACTACACCATTTCCAATATGAGTTGAAAAATAAAAAGTGTATTTCTTCTTGTTTTGCCATATTGGTAAAATGGAAAGTTGCACTGTGGTTCAAATGCGTTTTATTTTGCATATAATTCCTGAGCATTTAAATTGTTTATGTTATCTTAACAACATTGAAAACAGTGACATGTACAAGGTGCTCCAAAATGATGGGAAGAGTTTAAGTGCATTATAAGTTTTTATTTAATAAAGCGTTATGGAATAAAATTATATATTGTTTATTTCAAATTGATTCGAAAAAACCACAAATTTTTTTATTTAGGAGACAGTGTAATGCTGCGAAAAAATTTAGTAAAGAAAACATTTGAATTTGAATCAAAGTAAAAGTTTACAGAAAATATAAAGAAAAATAAATTATTTTTAGTTTTTAGTTATTAAAACACTGTATATATTTTTGTGGAACACTTTTTAAGTATCTGATCGTTCAATAATTTATTCATGAAATATATATGGGTTTAGGACAAGAAAATGGAAAATGTTAAGCGACTTTAATTCACTTGAAGGGAAACAATAAAATCTTTTTATATCGTTTTTGCTTTGTACTCATGTTTTTGGTTAATATGAGGAACTGTGAGCGCCCTAAATGCGAAAAAAGAATTGAATTTACAACAACATGTCAAATGTAAATGTTTCGTAGTCGCATTATAACTGTTGAGCAATTCAATTCGAATTATTGAAACGAAACAACAAAATCTTTTTATATAGCTTTTCTTTGTATTCATGTTTTTTTATATGAAGAACTGTGATCGCCCTAAATGCGAATATAGAATTGCATTTACAACAACATATCAAATTTAAATTTTTAGTAGTCGTATTATAACTATCCAGCAGTTCAATTCGAATTATTATTTGCTGTGATGTCATGTGACCTCACATTCCACTCAAATATTTATTCTTATTAATTCAATTTAATCTCACCAACTGTAGCACTCATCTCTCTCTCTCTCTCTCTCTCTCTCTCAAAAAAAAAACTTATTCTTGACATTGAATTCCGAGTTTTGTACCTGTTTATAGTTTAATTATCATATTATTTTCTACAAAATTCCTTTTATTGTTGTTATTGACTTTGCAAATCTATTGCCAGCTTAAAACAATTAATATTAAAATATTCATTTCGGCTCACAGGCCAAACCCAACCCAACACAACAATCGTAAAAATCCAAATCTTAAAACAAAATTGTGGGCTTTATATGATTTTATGCTTCTCTGCTCATAAAATAATCAAATTGGAAACGAAGAAGAAAACAAAGTATTTAAATCAGCCGACTTGACTGAAATGTGAACGAGATACTATACAAAATCATTAGCATTCAAATTTCGTCGCCGCAACAAAAAAAAAAAAAAAAAGAAAAGGAAAAGCAAATAGTAAACAAATGACGAGGGAATGATTACATCGTCACTGCTTGAAACATGTTACTTTTGTTACATACTGTTGATGTGTAAACATTTGACAGCACTTTTATGATGATATAATTGTTGAGGAAAAATATTTTTCAAATGGCTTGACAGTGGAAATAATAATAAAATCACAAGCACATACACATCCACACTTATAGTATCACATGAATAATAATAATTTTATTGGCAACTTTAATATGATTAAAATCTCCAAAGTATAACATAAAAACTGTTTAATGGAAATTTAAATTCGTGCACTTATGACAATTTCGCTTTGAAGTAAAGAAATGTTTGCTCTTAAGCCTGTCAACTTTAATTATAAAAGATATTTTATCTTCTGTATACAAAATTTTTGAAATATTTATTAATTTCACTGCATGTTCGAAAATTCGAAGATTATTATTTGCTACAAATATTATATATTAACATATATTAATGTAGTAATTATATTATGCTATAAATTGGTAATTTTTCAGTAAGTTCGAAAATTCGAACATAAATTCGAAGTTAAGTTTTACCCTAAAATGTGTCCTATTTATGCTGCTTGTTGTAAATATGTCATATTTTGTTTATTTTTCACAATTATTTCTTGTAATTTAAATGTTCGAAACTTTATATTGTAAAATATTATGAAATATATATGAAATTTATTGGTATATCGATAAGTTTAAATAAAATTTTTTGAAAACAGTTTGTTTTGAATTACTACTTAGTACAAAAAAAAAAAATAATAATTTGCATTAAAAGTTGCTTAACAAATGGGTGACATGAAAATTCTCACTTAGGGGAGGATTATAATGCAATTAAAGGGTAAAGAAAATTTATAGTATTGCTTCTGAAACACATACCCACAATTCCCCAAAAAATTATTGTAAAGTTGTATATTTTAGTGGACCTCAAACTGTCTGGTTCCTTCAAAATCGAAAATTAACGAGTTTTTAACTTTATAGGCCTCATAGTATTACTTTTTACCTGACGTGGTGGTTTACCCTATTTTGAGCAGCCATTTGAAAATTATTATATTTTTCAAAGATCCCTCTATTGAACCAAATATTTTTGGCCTAAATTTGCGTCAGTATTAAAATTAACACGTCAGTTATTTTATTTGGGCATTAAGACGTGACTTTAATTTGCATTTTGAAATAAATAATGTAACTTGTGAACTTATTTTTTTTAAAGGAATATCTGTCTGCTTCACACAAAATTGTGGGCAATTTTTTTAAATTATTAATAATATTTATTTCATAGATTTTAATAATCAGCCCACGTTTAAGCCAAACGCAACAAATATTTCTGTTGGTGTTGCTAATTTAGTTGTTTGATTTCTATCACAAAACTCGATTTAAATGTAATTAAATTCTTATTGCAAATTCTTTATTTTCTTTTTAAGCCTGACACACTCTGATGTCATCTTCAATAATGACATTTTCTCTTTGAATGTGGGGAATTTATTTGTTGTTGTTAAAACAACTTTATGACTAAAGTCATAAAGAAGACAAAAAAGGAAAAATGAAATAAGAAATAAGAAATTTTTAAAATATTGTTTTCCTTCTTTTTTCTGGTACTCGCCAACTCTTTTCAAAACTCTAAGTTTTTATTTAGGTTTTTTTTTCTTGATAATCAAAATGTTTTACTTTAAAATTTAAAATTTCCTGCCCAATTTTTTTTTTAATTATTAAATAAAAAAATCCTAGCCGCCTTAAAATGTGTTTATCTAATTAATATTCCCTACTTTACAATTATTTTATTGAATCTTATCGGCCGGAAATCTTTTACGTCTTTCTACTCTAATAGACTTCACTTTTTGTGATCATGCCCCTCCTACAATATTTCCAGAGAAAAGGAAATGCATTTTGTTTTTCCATGTTGTTGGTTGTATTAAATTTGAAAATTTTGTTTGTATTAATTAATTTTGCGTTCATACAGGAAACTCTATAAAACGTTAGACAAATACATGGACAAAAATACTACACATTAAAATACGCTAATAAATTTGATAATTAACTTAAGAAACACATACAATTTGGGAATTACGTGTTGCATTTATAATAAATTAAAAATAAAAAAATAACAAAAAAAAGGTTGAATGCAAACAGTTACAAAAAAACAAAATTACTTGATAACAATAACTCCCAACTATTCATGTGACAAGTTTTATTTATTACCGAAACAAAGATTATGAATCTAATTAAGTTTTTAAATAAACAACGTAATCACAACCTTAAAAAATAGTCACACATAAAGTTGATTGAACTAATCCAAAACTAGTACTTCAGTTAAGATTGGCAACAGATTAAAAAAAAAAACTCATCGAGGTTTAGCCATGAAGGTGAAACATTGCAATAGTGTGTTAAAAGAAAACAAATTTTTTTTTTGAAGCCCGTACACTCATAACAGAGAAAGAAGAGTGCCGTGATTTCGTAAATCCGCCCAAAATTCTCTTAAACTGCTCTATTATGTGTTAAACAATATATTTAAATCAAAATGACAACAAAACAATTTGTTAAACACGTCCATATGATCCCTGCCTTCTTGACGTTGTGTTTTAAAAAATTAGGCCATCGAAAAACATTAAATCGCCACTGATATTTTATTTCTACAATTCCTGACAGATCAGTGCCATTCAATTCACATCAAAGTCAAGGTCAGCAACCACTTAAAACGGTTTACAAAAACAAAATCAAAACCAAAGCCCAATACACACACGCGCACAAAAATTGTAAAATAAGAAAAAAAGACAAAACAAACGTCATGCGAAACTGATTAATAGCTTTTAATTTACTCGATTTTGTTTTAAATCCCAATAACATTCTTTTAAGCCGTTTGTTTACTAACTCATGGAAATGCTATTAGCGTTGCTTTAAGTTTGACTGTCTATCACAGAAGTTGATGAATATTATTGACAAAGTAACTATAATAATTTATTTTGTTGGACTTTTTAAATAAAGATTCTTACTACAAAATTAGAACAATTACTAAAAAGTCAGTAAAAACTTCTCAATTCAAATATAAAATATAAACAACAACTAAAATAATAATGAGTAGATAGAGCTGGCAGCTGTTGCTCATAAAAATTGTCTTTAGTCCAAGAATTTATTTCTAAGATTAAAAAAATAATGGAAAATATAATTTAATAATATATTAAATAAAACATTAATAAAACTAAACAAAAAAAATTATTGGCAGCGGTGGGATTCGAACCCACGCCTCCGAAGAGACTGGTGCCTTAAACCAGCGCCTTAGACCGCTCGGCCACGCTACCCCTTAACTAAGCAGCCACATATGAATTATTTCAATGCTAAACTTAAACTTATAGTGGCTATTTTAAACAGTACACCATTAATGGAAAGAATTTCACCACCCCTAGTGTACCCATCAAATAATAATTGTAATAACTTTGAATATGGATACATGGAATATTTTAATGTAACACTTAAAATTTGTGCATATTTTGAAGATCACCACTAATGGAAAGAATTTCACCACCCCTAGTGTACCCACCAAATAATAATTTTAATAAATTTGAATGTGGTTACATGGAATATTTTAATGTAACACTTAAACTTAGAGTGGCTATTTTGAAAAGTTCACCACTAATGGAAATAGTTTCACCACTCCTAGTGTACCCAGCAAATAATAATAGTGAATTTCAATATGATTACAACACACGAGAGGCGTTAGATAAATAAGCAACTTTTAAAAAAGTAATGTGACTTAAGTAATTATTACAATATCAATAATCTTTCAGAAGATGTATAATCTGAGCAGATGTTGTTCGCTTTATCAAATATTTTGTCTCCACTGTAACAGTCTTAGCAGCCTTTTGAATTTGCTTTAATTCGAAATAGTGCGTGCCTCATATTACAAAGATACAAGATTATGACGCGAAGTTGTATGTTAGTGTAATTAAAATTAAAGTAAAGTTGTGAACTCCTATTATCGAATTGATCGAATATTTGAAGCAAATAAAATGAAAGCATAAATCGCAAAGTCGACAATGTGCCCACCCCCACAAAGGCCTTATTAATCACCATGTCAAATGAGGCCTATATATTTCAAATAAAATTTTCTCGCTAGTTTAGCTCATCCCTGTATAAAATTGTTTTAGAATAGATATCTTTTTGCACTCATCCGTTAGTTATCAGTGTAAATTTACATTGATCACTAATTTACACTTGGTAGTTGTAAGTCCGCTGTTTTTAGTGAATGAATGACCTATTTCACACAAGATTAGATAGACCCACAAGGCAAGAAAGTGAAGGAGAATATATTATATCGTTTGAGAATGTCTCTAACTTACTACTAACCAAAATAGGAAGCCATTTAGTGAAAATATATAATAATATGAAATTTATTTGTTGGGTGGTTAAGCAATGTCTATATGCATTTCATTGGCGCTCTTTACCAAATCGTCAGTAGACTTCAACCACAGTTTTGCAAAGTTTCAAACTTCTCAACTTATTAAAAGACTTCCAAAAACCATCTGAGAATTATGTTAAATAAATTAACTATAAAATTCACAAACAATTTCAAAAAATCACATTATAATAACTGTAGCAGGCTATGAAACTTTTACAAACCAAACCCAACAAACAAATAAATTTCATATTATAATAGTACAATGACAATATGTCAAAATATTAGTTTATTAACTATTGAAAATATATAATAATTTTAGAAAAGCTATTACACAACTTTGTTTGAGGTAAGTGAAAATCAAATTTTCGAAATCTTACAATGAAACAGCAATAATCTATAAATAAACACTTGACAAAATTTGTTAATAAAAATTACTTAGACTAAAGCGCCAAATTTTGTTGAATATTGAAAATTCATTAGCGTTCGTTTATATTTACTTGTGCATATATGGCTCCAAAATCTGTTTTAGATATTCAAAATTTTGTTATTTACAGAGGGAGGTTAACAGACGAGCACTCCTAAACATCAGAGAAATACAGTCAAATAACAATAAAATGTGCTAGATTTTAATGCTTGATGAAATATGACACTGAAATATTTATATCAACAATTTCTACGCATGATTGTAACAAAAACTTGATTAAAAGCATTTTTATTTACTTAATTAATAACTTCCGCTTATAAGAATCACTATAATATTCAAATATGAGCAATTTGATAAATAATTATATATTTTCACAAAAAATTCACAAAAATTAATTGATTTGCTGGAATAACCCTGTTTGCTAAATAACATCACTGTTAACTAAACAACACCACTGTTAATACTTTTAATGTACACTCACCACTGTTATAAAAAATTCCATATGGCAGTACTGTTGCCATAACATGACATGATGTTTGCTTAACTAACTTGTGGTGAGTTTTATATTAAACACAACAAACAGTCATGGCAAGCAATACAGCAATAGTTGGAATAAAAATGCTGCTGTATTTGCCGTCAACAGTTTTATAACAATTAGAAATGTATTATTTAGGGAAAAACAATTAATTTCTCATAAAACTTAAATGAAAAAGATTTTCACATTAAGATGTTTCTTAAAAAGTTTTTTGGTATTAAAAAAAAAATAATAGCAAAAGGTGTTGAGAGCTGCTTGGAAATTGTATGCAAATTTCTTAAGACATTTAGTTGTGCATTTTTTTCGTCGTTTTACCTTGACAATTTTATTTATATTTAAAAGGCTTCAACTGAAGAATTTAACAAGTCTATAGTTAAAAATATATTTAACTGTTGGCATTAGAAAGAAAGTATAAAGAAAAGTAGCTGTAATACAACTGCTGCCCTTTTTGGCTGGTGTCGATGAACCATGAAATATTGTACTGTTTGGCTTAGTTATTGTGCCTGTGTTTGTCTAGTGAGAATCAATATGAAATTGATAAATTATTGGTAATAACTAATCACTTTTTAGATTCCTCAATTTCCATTTCATTTCCAAACTCAAGCAGCGCATCGAAAGTGTTTAATTACATTTTTGATCAGAGTTTAAAGTAAAAGTGCTCTTTTGGTTAAATTAGAGAAATTGATTTCATTTCAAAATTATTAATAACTATTTTATAATTTGTAGCTAAAAATCAAATAAACAATTCTTGAAAGAAAGTGGTCATCTGAAAATAGCTAAAGTTCATTTAATCTTTTAAGCGAATTGTGTTTTTTTATCTTAATTTAAAACTTTTTTATTTCATAGATTTTTTTTCTTAAAAAAAAACGAAAATTTTTTTCTTTTTATTTAATATAAAAACAGCAAAAACACTTAATAGACCAAAATGTTATTATGAAAGTTTAGTGATACAATCTATTAATTAATTAAAGTGTTGAAAAAAACAAAACAAAACAAAACAAAACATTTAGGAGGTCGAAAATAATTTTCAACTTCAGTGGGAATTTTTTCGCATTATCTTCATTCTACATATTTTATTTTTAATGGGGCAACAATTTCATCATTATGTATTCAAAATCCCATTTGCATTTGCTATCGTTACTTTTTCTGTCTATTTAAAAATGTTTCGAGTATTTCTATTTATTCGTTTAACATTTAAATTTGAACTCTTACTCTGCGGCAAATGATTTAAAAAAAAAATAGTGTTGAAATGTTTCTTTTTTAAATCTATATACATAAATAGAAACTTTTGCTTTTCAAAGGGATTTTTCTTAATCTGAATGAGTACAGAAACAGTCCAACAGGTGCTTGACTTTAAAATAAATTGTTTCGTTTTTAAATCGATAGCGCGTATAAAGTTTTGAAATTTTATCTTTAAATTGTATTACTTATTGTATCTTAACAATTGTTCTTAAAATGTTATACTTAAAATATTTCGCTTTTGCCTGTTGTTTAAGAAGGCTGCAATAATATTTTCAATTAGTTTCTAGAGTTAACAATTGAAATACATTAAAATAAAAATCAATTTATCTCAATAATGCTTCATTTCAAACTGACATCAAGTGAAAACGAAACAATGAAACCGCAACAAGACCGCATACACTGTGAGAAAAAGTATTCACTTTTATATTCACTTTTATATTTGACGATTTTATTCGAGCATTCTAACGACTTTGCATATTGGGGAAGGTATAACTCCTTCTTAAATAGATTTTTTTTTCCAACTGCACCGTCGTTTTAAATGCATCTCACACTATCAAACGCATTTAATGTAATCAACCGTTTTATTCTTTATTTTTATATTTAATTGCTAAATGAAACACTAAAACTAAAAGTATTTTGTCAGAAACTTATGGATTGATCGGGTATTTTTTTAAAGTTTTTCTTTATTTTGTTTTTTGTTTTTTAAAAACATGTTGCCATAGAAGGTTATTGATGCTAAATAAGCAATAAAATAAAAATGAAAATCGACAAAAGTGAATGAAACTAGTCTCATGATGTGTTTGCTGTGTTTTCAAGTTGCTTAAATCTTGTATTTATTTTATTTATTTATTTCTTTGAGGTTATAAAGTCATTGTGCGAAATCAAAGAATTGTTCAATAGTGTTGCAGCGTCACAAAAAATGCAACAGTTTGCAGTGAAATAATTTGCATTATAATAAGCAAACAACAAGCAGCTGTTTTTCCTCCTACTGCACTTTCTTTCGGTGTATTTATAGCTTCAAATGCACAAATTAATTTTTGGTTTTAAATTATTATTAGATCTTTGTAGTGGAACGATGTCAACTTTTCCTGCATGTTTCCCCATAATTTGAAAGAAAGTGTATTTATTTAAAAAATATTAAGAAAAAAACTTCCAAGATTAATTTCCCTGCATAAAAATATGAGCCCTTTTGTCAACACCGGTTGCAATATAAAAGAAAAAGTTCTTTTGTGGCAAACTAAAATCTTAAGTTCTTTTCCTTAATTTCTTTTTTTAATATTTTCTTCTTTTTTTTTTACTTTTTAATGTCCGCCTACACCCACGACAATTTTAAATAGTTTCATGCTTTAATTTCTTCTACTTCAAGGGAGAGATGCAGCATGGAATAGTGCTAAATAAAAGTAGTGACACGGTTAGTAATTTGATTAAGAAAAATATTTATTTTTATAAAAAAAAAAATAAGATAAATTTAAATATCATTTCGTTTGGGTTCTTTTAATAAAAAAATAAAAAAACGAAACTGCACAACAACAAATTTAAAAATTTTGAAAACGGTGTTACCTAAACAGACCTCGTAGTTAACTGACTTGTTACCACAACGATGGCGTCATTTTATACTTTCAATAATTTAAATGTTTCAAAGGAACCTTGGCAATTTGTTTTCTTGATTCCCGAAAATTTTACTCTCTTATAGAAATCATTTGAGAGAAAAGAATACGAGAATTGTACACAAGCACTTGAACAACTCACCTGCTGTTGGCTAAAGTAGTCAACACTAGGACTACGAAGTCTAAGATTCAAGCCTACAATTTTTCTGATCTTCGTTAATACAATGATCAACACTGACCACAATTCACACACTATCAAGTGTATTAAATGGCGCATTAAAACATGCCCCCTTTTTCATAAATACTGTATCGAAAATTCGCCGGCGAAATAAGACTTTAAAACACATTCACTACAGCAGGCCACCGACTACATAACTTGTCAAAAATATAACAGTTTTATAAGCAACAATGAACGTCTCCTGTGTTGCCAGTACAGCATGATGATCTTGAAAATATATTGTTTTATTTGGCAAAGAGAATAAATCTAAATAAATAAATCCGCATATTCATAATATTTAACATGAGATCGAATTGTATGTCATTCAAGATTTGTTATACAAAATTTTCCTAAAATAGATGTGAAATACAATTTCTATTTTTATGAATATGGTTTTATATCTGTAAGCAAATGAAATGATTTCGTTTTCAATTTTGTAAGGTTTAAATGAAATATATTAAAGCGGCAACACTGGCGTTTATATACAATTCTACTAAAAACAATTACTCATCATTATTGTTTTCGTGGTGTCGTTTTCACAATTCACAAGCCGACTACACAGCAAAAATTTTTGGTAGCGGGATTTATAGTCGTCGTAGCCGGCTGCTTGCCGTGGTGAATTTGTTTAAAGCATAACAAGTCCTCCCAGCACTATCCTCCTCAAGGCTACTAAAAAAGGAATTTAAATCTCATTTCATGATTTTTTTTTATCCAATAAAAAAATTTTAAAATTATTGGCGACTGCAATTGCCCATCTGCTTCCATTTTGATACTAATTTTATTACTGATATATCAGTATGTAGGGTACCTACACTGACAAATACGAGAGGCTACCATCAGGAAACCAATTTCAACTTGAATCCATCGGCATTGATATGGACTTTATTTACAAAAGAATGGAAATTAATTTCTTAATATCAAATCCCAACACTTTCTAATTGTCTCAAGCCTGACGACAAGTTTTACTTCCAGCCGGTGCTACACCATTTTATTTTAACATATTTTTTTAATTATTTCAAAGATTTGCAAGGTTTTCGAAAATTTTCTTTCATGTTCAATTGCTTATTTTTATATTAAAAAAAAAACTTGAGTACAAATAGCAGATGTGACATTGTCCAATTGTAATTTACACAGTGAATAAATAACGAATAAATTAATAGAGCCCTATCAATTAAAAAAATTAAAATAAATAAACAAGAACAACAATAAATGCCCTAAAAGAAGTCTCAACAAGTCTAGAACGTGGTATTTCAATGAGAGGGGGAATACGGTGGCAAACAATAACAAAATACAAAATCAAAACAAATAATTAATAAAAACAAAACTGAGCAACAACAACAACAACAACAACGAAGATACAACACAAAGAGTTAATTCAATTAATATTTCATTCTACAGTAGAAAACACTTAACGGGCAGCAAAGGGGGAGTATGTAAGAGAGTGAGAAATAAATTGAAGATGTGTGTATTATTCATGTGGATGTACTCCAAATGCAATTTAATATTCAGTGTATGTGTGACTTGACTGTATGTGTGTGTGTCTCTATTTCCTTCTGTTTACTTGTGTCCCCACACTGTTACTTTTAAAGAGTATTTGAGTAAATAGGAGCTGCTTGAATGAAAAAAAAAAATTTTAAAAAAAAATATAATGGAGCCATACAAGTCCCCAACTACAGCCGCACACTTGAGTAAAAATTGTTGTAAAATTATTGTTGGATTTGTTCAGTTTAAACGAAGACGTCGTGGTATAAACTTGTTGTGCGTGGAACAGTCAGTCCGCCAGTCATAAAAAGAATGTTGTAAAACTCAAGAAATTATTTTCAAAATTTGCGTAAAATGTTCTGAAATAAATTTTGTTTTTTTTTTGTAGACCAACGAAATTTATATTAAAATGTGTTTAACTAAATATGTTTTTTTATTGTAGTTGTTAATATTTTATAAAAATTAAAGAACTGCTGCTTTTCAAAATAAATTTTATTTATTCCTATTCAAAAAAGATTTGTTATTGCAAAAAGACTTTTGAAAATTGATAATTGATTTTAAATAAGTTAAGACAAATATTTATTAAAGAAACAGCCCTCAATTGTTTAGACCTTCGCAATAAAAACAAATGCGGCCCTAATCATGCACTGACATGTCCTTGAATCCAATTAAAATCTTTATGGAACCTTTTTCTGTAGCAAAATCTGTTGTTGGTTAAAACTTATTGAGGGTTTAGGATTTTTTAAAATTATTTCTCAAAGCTGGACTTAAGTTTACACGTGCTTTAAAGCTCTACAGATTTTATGTAACTCGTGATCGTTAAATCTGTCATTAATCGCCATGTTTTGACTGCATAAAATATCCGACTGTTCCTTTCAGAATCAAGAGAATCTTTCATTAAAAAAAAAAAAAACTTTGCAAAAAGACGTCAGATCCGAACAAAAACATTTTACTTTAAGGCTTTCTTGACCATATTTTCTAATTTATAAAAATTTATAAATTATAATTTATAAAATTTTCTAATTTATAAAAAAAAACATTTGCCTCTTTAAAATAGATTTTAAAAAAACTATAGAAATTAAATTTTATTTATCAAAATTTTGGTCCCCGTTTTGATTTCACTGGTTGCAACTTCAGACTAATTTTTCGCATTTATCAGACAATTAATTGGATTTTGCTGATTATAGTTTGTACTGGGTGAATTTTTAAAAGCTTTTGGCTTTGAAAAAACAATCACACTTGATATCTATTTGAAAAAATTGTTGCAGCAACAATTTTGAATAAAATGCTTTTCAAATTCGTTTTAAATTATAGACCAAACTGAACATGTTCAACAGCAACATGTTGCACAGTATTCACGAAAAGAAAGTTGCTAAAAATCACTATATAAAATATAAGCAGACTTTAACTTATAACTAAAAGCTTATGGATTTGAAGTTGGCATAGTTTTTAAAACCATTTAACTAAAAAAAAATGTTGAAAAAGTTTTTGAAATGAAAATAAATATTTTAAAAATATTTTCAAGTGTCGTCTTCTGCCAGTAATTTTTGTTTTAGTGCCACATTTTGCGAAAGAATTTATAATAACCACAAATAATTAAATACCACTTTCTTGTGCTTTTTAAAACGTACTTTAAAGTCATATAATAAAAAAATATTCTAAGCAAAATACTGATACGAAAAAAATTAACTGCTTCCGCTAATTTGTTTCAACATGTTTAGATTCTTTGAAAAGATAATTCATTAAAAGTTCTTAAAAACCAGTTTCTGAAAAAGCTCTTAAAAAGTAATTTCAAAACAGTACTTAAATTGTTCTATACAACCGGTTTTAGGTAATAACGACTCCACTATAAATTTTTATGTTAAAACACAAAATTGCTTTCGAATAATTTAAAGTTCCTCTAGACATTCGTTGTCTGGAACTGGTATTTATAGAACAAAATTTCAAAAAGTTTGTTTGGAATATATAATAATTAATTAAAAATAAATAAATAAATAATAAAAAATATAAATTAAATATTAAATATTTCATTGAATAAAAATAACGACACATACTCGCATCTAAAGCGAAACTAAAATAGCATTTAATTAAAAAAAATAGTTTAATTTTCAGCAATGGAAATTTTCAAATACCCAGCGAAAACTTGCCATTTTAAATATTAAATCCTAATAAAAAGAAAAAGAAAAAAAAACACTTGCAACTAAATTCAAACTAATTCACCATGAGCAAAAAAATGTGGAATAAAATATTTAAAAGCAAAACGAACAAGAATTCGAAAACCCTACAGGCGGCCAATAAAATCAATAAACGTTGTAGCATTTACGAAGAATATCAACAATTGAACGCCGCCCTAGATAACGTGCCCATCAATAATGAACGCCAGAAAGATAAAACAAAAGCAGCGACGACATTTGCTGCAGCTGCCAATGATACAGATAAAAACACGCAAACAACAACAAAAACAACACATTCGGCTACAACAACATTTAGCAAAGTGGTAAACACTTTGACATTGAAACGCTCACAAAGTTCGAATGGCGGCAAGGATTTGAAAGAATCAACAACTGGAAACGGAAATGACAAAAAGGAGAAAAACTCCAAAAAGAGTGAGTTAGAAATAATAGCAACTTCAGCCACAACACTGTCGGCTAAGCAATGCAATAATAATAATAATAATAATAACAACAATAATAGCAACAACAGCAACTGCCATGGCCAAATTAACAGCAGCACTGTAGCTTACGATCACTGTACTAAAAGTAACTGTAATTTTAGTAGACCATCTTGTAGTGAATCATTAAATCAGCAACAACAGCAACAACAACAACAACTAACTGATAATAATACTGCAGCTTTAGCTACTGAAGCATCATTAAATCTAAAACTTAATACTATTAACAATAACGAATATTTAGCATGCAAACAAAATTTTATTAACCCCTTATTACAGCAACAAAAGCGACTCTCGCAACTGGTGATTGTTGTTAAAAAATTACATGCCCCACCGGCAGCAGCAGCAGCAACAGCAACAGCAACAACAATACAAGCAGCTGAAATAACTGCTTTGAATAATCAAATAGATCGCACCAATAACTCTTCCACTAACAATCATTTTGGTAATTTAAAAAATAGCACCCGTACTAAAACCGCTTTAGAAACTTTATTTGCACTAACGCCAACAACTGAAACTGTAGAAGAAGAAGAAGCAGCTTCTTCGCCTGAAGCAATAAAAACGAAAAATC
Source organism: Linnaemya vulpina (assembly GCA_963675445.1). Lineage (NCBI taxonomy): Eukaryota > Metazoa > Arthropoda > Insecta > Diptera > Tachinidae > Linnaemya > Linnaemya vulpina. The sequence continues at coordinate 74,621,932 of OY776279.1, read as the reverse complement.
AATCGAGCTTGAATAACGATCACTATGGGGAAAACAATAATGATCCTCAGTCCCAGCATAATAATAATGAAGATCGGAAGTTGTGTTCAACTAATTTGGGTAAAATAGTTTTTTTTGTATTAGAAAAAGTTTTGTAAAAATTAAATTATTATTATTATTATTATGGAATTGTATTGTGTGTGCATGTGTAACGAGTTTTTATAATATCACGATCCTTGATACAAAAATTTCTAATACAATTTAGTTAAACATAATCTGCAATTAAACGATTTAGCATGAGCTTTATAACCAACTAACAAATTTCCCAATTCCTTCACGTATTATTTGAATTTATTTCAGTTCATGTTTGCAGGCAGATTCATAAACATTTTATTTCAGCTCTATTGATCGTAACTAAGCCAAACTGGATGAATGAAATTCTATTCATAAAAAATATTGGTTTTTTTGTTTTTAATAACATTATGTTCTATTTTTTCTTGAAACTTGTAATTAAAGTTGAACTCAGTTTTAAATATATATATTTTTTAATAGAATTATGTTGTATTTTGGTTCGAAACTTGTAATTAAAGTTGAACTCAATTGACTGTGATGTCAATCGTGCAGCAGTTTTGATGATCAGGCATTAAACACAATAACGACAGCAGGCTACGAGCTGCAATCTGTCAAAACTAGAATACACGCATTGAAATGGGAATGACTATTTTAGCGGCAACACAGCCACACGACTACCGACCACCGTTGTAGCTGTAGCCAAAATTAAACTAATTTCTATTTTGGTGAGCGACAATGAGTAGATGCAGTGTTGCCAGTATGATATAAGTAAATTCAATTATTGTAAACTTAAAAATATATTGTTTTATTTCACAAAAAGAAATAACAAACTTTATTGCCAAGCTAATGAAATGATTTCTTGTCATATATTGTTGACTTTAAATATATTTTATTGGAATAACACTATTTAAGAGTATGAAATATATGAAAGCGGCTACACTTGCGCATGAAGAGAATTCTACTAAAAACAACAACACATGGTTGTTGGTATGATAGTGTCGTTTTAAAAATAATTAAGTAGCTGACTACGAGGCGACAATTGTAGCCAAGGGCTTTTGTAGTCGGTGTTGGTGTAGCCTGCTGTCGTTATTGTGTTTAAGGCTTCACTAACAATAAATTTGACGGATGAAAAAACAAAAAAATTAAATAAACCTTGAATAGCTACAAATCTGCTATCACTCGTTTATGAATCATAAGCATCGTTTAAATAATACGTAAATTTGGCAACGCTGCTACAACACAAAACTGAAATATTTATAAAAATAATATTAAAAAAAAATTAAAATGCATTCTGAAATATAAATGGAAATGGTGTATGATTGGGCTGCAAGTATTGATAAATGAAAATTCAATATTTAAAATTAAATCACAAAGTTTTTGCAAATAATTTCTTTAATCCCCCTGATCGTGACAATAAGAAGCGCATTAATTTAAGGATGGAAACAATTAATCCAGGATAATTAATTTTTTTTAACTCTGCACGATCGTGAGTAGAAGCAAAAAGCACACGCAATTTGATCTCAATTACTTTTTTATGGAACTGCTCATATACGACTTCATTATGTGTGATCATATCAAATATTATGATCGCCATTCTTGTGCATTTTTTTTATTGTTGTTGTAACACAACACATGTTTGATCTAAATTTATTCACGCGCAACTATTTTGGAATTCTCATATTAATTAATTTTTTTTTTTTTTTGTCTTTCAAGCACTTCTTTTATAAAAATGACATGCCGTGGTTGGTTTGAAATGGTAATCATAATGACGCTGTCGACGATCTTTGCTCCCATTCTTTTTATTCTCTTATTTTTAGAGTTGGCCATAACGAAAAAATCTACACGATCACATTGCAAGTAACGGCTCTCATAATAACAAAACGTATTAAATTTCATTGTAAAACATAAACTCTCGAATCAACAAAATTCTCATAGTCAAATTAATATAGATAATGTAATAGATTTTAATTAATCGAAAAGCATGTCTCTACTTTTCCATTTAATAACGAATGCATCATGTTCATGTCGCCCAATTGTTCTTAAAAATTATTTTGTTTTCCTCCAAAACTTTTCCACATCATGATGATGATGATGATGATGATGATGATGATGAGATTTTGTCGTCATTATGAACAGAATTTGACCCACAATCTTCAACTATTAAAGATACAATTTAATATTATTTTCTTTCGTTTTTCCTTTTCCTCTAATAAGTGTGAATCGTTTTCACTTCGAATTTCTAAATTTAAATCTGTCTGCAAGAGCAACAAAACAACCAGCACGATCAGCATTTGTAAAGTATGAAAAATGGATGCATTTTATTACGTGTTTGTATGTCTTCCTTATGGGTTGAGTAACTGCAGTAGTCCGTGAATTAGTTCCAAATGTTTTCAAATGACTCATCGAAAAGTTGTATTTTTGGATTCGTTGCGTTTTTTCCTTTTTTTACGTTCGTTTGTTTTGTCTCTCTCCGGTGATCTCGGGGATTGTATCCGCATCAAAAATGCATACACGGAGCGGCACGTATGGAAATGGTCAATAGTCTTATCGTGTAGTTCATGTAGGTTTTCTTCGCTACAGAGTTCTACCTGCAGAGTTGTTATTTTTAGAGTTTGAGTTGCAAAAGCTTTTATGACAATTCACCTGTTTGTTTTTCCAAATACTTGAGATCTCTTTTTATAAAATAACAAAAAAATTTGTTAATTTTGTGAAAATATTTTGTTATCCTCTGGATATCTTGTGTGTGGTTGTATTGAAACCACAAGTTCTTGGTGTTCGTATTATCCAATTCAGGCTGCTGTTGGCTGAAGCAGTAAAACACAAGACTACACGATGCCGTAGGACCCAAGTTCGATTCCGCACTCAGTCATAAATATGCAGTGGAAATTTTCTGATCTGCATGTCAGCTGGTCCCAATGACAAAGGCTGGTTGAATATTGCCGACAGTCATTAACACCGTCCTGTACTAAAGAGCCAGAATACAGCACCCTCCTTCGTGCGGTACCCGTAGCAAAAAAATTTACCGGGGAAGTAAAAAAATAACAATAACGAAATTATCTTTCCTCTCTAATCTGTCTTCAGCTGTCCTCTTAACACTATCCCCTCCTTTCCCAGTTCCAGCGCAATGCATTGCACATGTAGGGGTCGTCCCCTGAGTTTTGGTCCTACTCATAAAAAAAGTAGTTGGTAGCCATCGCCCTCTAGTGCTCGCCGTTGATAATCATGGCCTGGCCAATGTCTTTCTCAATGGGCCCATAAAGCCGCCAGCCGAAAATCCACTTCAAACACGGTTTTATTCGGGATGTATTAGACGCTCTTAGATTTTATATTGGGTTTGTTCATGTACCCATACATACAGAAATGGGTCTCAACGCTTAAGATGATTTTTCGATGAAAATTAGGGTCAGTCGCTGAATGCTCTAGAGCTCTTTCAGAGCGAACACTTGTAGTTGTCTATGGTCGTTTATCTTCAGTTCCCGGGTCAATTGAATTTTTTATTTGTGAAGTTCTAAATCACGACCAAAATTCGCCAAGTGGTGGTCTGCGAAATCGACTGCTTCGGATTCTCCTTCAGAATGCCAAATAAATATACGAGTGTTTGTAGTTGTCTATGTTCGTTTATTTTCAGTTCCCGGGTCAATTGAATTTTTTTACGGGTAAAGTCCTAAACCACGACCAAAATTCGCCAAGTGGTGGTCTGCGAAATCGCCTGCTTCGGATTCTCCTCCACAATCCCAAATCAATATACGAGTGTTTGTAGTTGTCTATGTTCGTTTATTTTCAGTTCCCGGGTCAATTGAATTTTTTACTGGTGAAGTTCTAAACCACGACCAAAATTCGCCAAGTGGTGGTCTGCGAAATCGACTGCTTCGGATTCTCCTGCACAATCACGACTATGTGTTCAGAAGATCAGCATGCCATGCCAGTGTTGTTCGATCGTTTATTCGAGGATCCAAATTTGTCCAACACATTGGGAATGGTGCTCTCGGTTATGGCGACCGTAAAATGGGTGAAGCCCACGACACTTTGACCGAACAGAGCACCCATTTTGATAAAATAATTTTATTATTTGCACGTGTTGTTGAATGCCAAATTCGTTCATGGTAATTTGGCAAAATAGGCTGAATAAATGACAAATAATTTGACAGATGCAGCTTCAACAAGATGGCCGTTATGAACTGCCAAAATTCCTGTTGGAAAGTCCTTTATTTATTTTAATTCTTAAGAAAAGAAGACATCCTGGACATACTTTATTGCTTAAACTACTTAAAAACGTGTCGAAGTTTTCAAAGTTTTTTTGAAACCCAAAACCGATTATATTTTTAGCTTTTTTTCAAATTTAACTTAATTTTGCAACTGCACAGATGTTTTGTTGCATTTTAATACCATCACGCTTTCGAATACCCTGTGAAATTAATCGCGAACATATTTAATGAATTGAAAATCGCAATGAAAGAAACTGTTTGTTGCGAATTTGTTTACGCTTTTAATATTTTGATGCGTACAACGATTGTGTTTGTTAATTAAAAGTGTTATTAATCTGATTTAATTTGACGGCACGTTGAAGTACGCATATTTGTGCGATTAAACAAGCAAATTTATTTTAATTTTTAAGTTTCAAGAAAATTTTAAGCTGCTTTTCAGTCTAACAAATTGTTTCAGATTTAATCAATTCAAACTGCTTAAGGCAAATAAACATGAAGACCGATGCTTTAAATAGTGCGAGTTATTCACAGCCAGCCATTTGTTGGGATCAGTGGGGCAGCAGCCGGTTAATTATAGAAATAAAATTTTTGAAATTTATAAACAACAATCAAAAGCCATAAAACGTACAAGTTTTCAAAGCATTTTTATTTTTATTTTTATTTTTTTGTTAACAAATTCCTTGCAGTCGAAATGACCTTTTTCGTATGATTGCAACTAAACAATTGTTGCCTAAAATTGTTGCAATCAACAAATTAAAAACGTTAAATTAAGACGTTGTTTTTTTGTTTGCTCTGACGAATTCTTGCCACTTGTTGAAACGTTTATTAAACGTGGTAGTAAATGAGCAGGAAAATGGCACAAGAAAAAAGTTATTTGCACAGTTAAATGAAACCAGTTTCTCATTCCCAACTTTGTTTTAAAGACTTCGCAGAAAATAATTAAGAAAAAAAGAAACATTTTATAAATGCTTTTCTAGGGCAAAGTTGTTAACAATTTAATTATTTAACACTGTTTTTAAATACGAAGAACTTTAATAATGAAGACTATTAAAAACGTCGCTTAAACAAGTTTAAGTAGAAAATCTTCTTGACATTTTATTGCATCAAATTTCTAAACAACATGTTTGTGCATGTTGGGGTGATCATACAACAGCCGTGTGTGATCACCGCATGTATAAAGTATTTGAAATTATGCTGAAATGTTTATTCCTAAGGCATTAAACACAATAACGACAGCAGGCTACGAGCTGCAATCTGTCAAAATTAGAATACACGCATTGAAAAGGGAATGACTATTTTAGCGGCAACACAGCCGCACGACTACCGACCACCGTTGTAGCTGTAGCCAAAATTAAACTAATTTCTATTTTGGTGAGCGACAATGAGTAGATGCAGTGTTGCCAGTATAATATAAATAAATTCAATTATTGTAAACTTAAAAAGATATTGTTTTATTTCACAAAAAGAAATAACAAACTTTATTGCCAAGCTAATGAAATGATTTCTTGTCACATATTGTTGACTTTAAATATATTTTATTGGAATAACACTATTTAAGAGTATGAAATATATGAAACCGGCTACACTTGCGCATGAAGAGAATTCTATTAAAAACAACAACACATGGTTGTTGGTATGATAGTGTCGTTTTAAAAATAATTAAGTAGCTGACTACGAGGCGACAATTGTAGCCAACGGCTTTTGTAGTCGGTGTTGGTGTAGCCTGCTGTCGTTATTGTGTTTAATGCTTAATTGGTATTTCGTTGGCAGTTGCTATTTTTAGTTTAATATTCTGCTGCTCAATTATTTATTTGCCATGTTTGTGTACAATTTGTTTTTTTTAATTTTATAAATATTTATATAATTGATTTTTTATTGTTGCTACTTAAGTTCCACAATTTCTGCACGTTTTTTGTATACATTTTCTTGGAAACATTTAGTCTGACATAAAAATTTCAAAATGTTTTTGCTACGAAAGAAGAAGTATTTCAACATGTTTGGCCAGTCAATTTCAGTTCAGATTTCTTTTAATTTTTCTTTTAATAACTAAATTATTGCAAATAAACAAAATCAAATAAAGTTGTTAACAACAAACCATATATCCCGCCCGAACAATTTGTTGTTGCTCGTTTACGTTAATGAGCGTTTGTGCAAACTTATCTGCTCACACTATATCATCCCTAAAGCAAACGATCTGTATGAATCTGCTTCATTATCATCTTCATGTCAGTACGAGTATCATGCACTCCGTATGTTAAATTTCTTATCATTATGCTAAAACACACACACACACAACAGATTAAAATCGTGTTTGTTTAATACTCAAATCAAATTAAACAAGAAATAAAAATTAAATTAAAAAAACATAAGAAAACAAAAAATAGAAAAGAAAGTCTAATTTTAAAACATTTAGCAATGCGTTAAATGAATGCTGGTAGTTTTATTTTGGAAATAATTAATTCCAGCAAAAATAAAAAAATGCAACAAAAAATAAGCGAAAATTAACAAACAACAACAGCTAATTTAATTCACGGAAAAAATATGATTTAAAAAAAATAAGTGAATGGATTATAAGAAAAAAAAACTGCATAAAAATGTTGAAACATTTCAACTTTAATTCATTTTCAAATTGCACACTTTTATTAAAATAAATAGACTTATTAACAATTAAATGTTTAATTATGCAAATACTCAGCAAATGGTTTAATTAACATCAAGAGGAAATTAAAAAAAGACCAACAGCGTAGCAACGAGTGGGGAGAGATTTCTAATTTAATTAAATTAAACCGAATTTCGCTAATATTTGCTTTATTAAATATTTGCAACTTTTTTTGCAACTTCTTGCAAATTGAGTAGATTAACAAGAAGAAGAATTACGGTAATCCTGAATTGGTAACAATTTTTTTTGAATAGCTGAAGGTTAACATTTTGGGAAATATCAGGGCTTTAAACTATTCAAAGTTATAAAATAATAAAAGAAGGAGTTTTCAGTAGAATTATAAAAAATTTAATTTAAATTTGCAATGTATTGCAAAAATTTAAATTTGCAATGTATTGCAAAAGTTAAAATTTGCAATGTATTGCAAAAATTTGCCAAGCGTAGCAAATATGTCTTGCAAAACTGCTCAAAAAGAAGTTCGAAATTTGGAAATATTAATCGCATGCGAACTATTTAAATTTGTAATGCATTGCAAAAATTTGCAATAAATATTTATATAATGTATATAAATATTTTTTTTTTCAAAATTTTAGATATTTTCTACAGAGTTTCTTTGAATAGCTAAATAATAACAATTTCGGAAATATTATTGAAAGTTATAAAATAATAAAAGATCAGATTTTCAGTAGAATTACAAAAATTTTCAATGGATTGCAAAAATTTGAATTTGCAAGGTATTGCAAAAATTTGCAATGCCTAGCAAAAATTTGCTATGCATTGCAAATATTAAAAAAAAGAAGTTCGAAAACTGGAAATATTAATCGAAGGTCGCAGTTTATTTGCAAACTATGACTACTTTCGCGATAAGTATTTTTTTCTTAAAAATTTTGGATATTTTCTTACAGAGTTTCTTTGAATTATAACAATTTGGGAAATATCAGCGCTTTATATTATTTATTATAAATTAATAAAGAGATCAGATTTTCAGTAGAATTACAACAATTTCCAATGTATTGCAAAAATTTAAATTTACAATGCCTAGCGAAAATTTGCAATGCCTAGCAAAAATTTGCAATGCATTGCAAATATTTAAAAAAAAAGACGTTAGAAAACTGGAAATATTAATCGAATGTCGCATTTTGCTTGCGAACTCTTACCACTTTCGCGATAAGTATTTTTTTCTTAAAAATTCTAGATATTTTCTACAGTGATTCTTTGAAAAAAGAATAACAATGTGGGAAATATCAGCGCTTCGAACTATTGCAAGTTATAAAATAATAAAAGATCGGATTTTCTGTAGAATTGCAAAAATTTGCAATGTATTGAGAAAATTTGCAATGCCTAGCAAAAATTTGCAAGTGTAGCAAAAATTTGCAATGCATTGCAAATATTGTAAAAATCATCAAAAAGAAGTTCGAAAATTGGAAATATTAATCGAATGTCGTGTTTTCTTTGCGAACTAGGGCCACTTTCGAGATAAATATTTCTTCTTCTTCAAAATTTTGGTTATTTTCTTACAGAGTTTCTTTGAGTAGATAAATAATAACAATTTGGGGAATATCAGCGTTTCGAACTATTGAAAGTTGAAAATATTTAAATTTGCAATGTATTGCAAACATTTGCAATGTGTTGCAAATATTGAAAAACTGCTCAAAAAGAAGTCCGAAAACTTACGCGATAAGTATTTTCTTTTTCTTAAAAATTTTGGATATTTTCTACAGAATTTCCACGGCTTTTTCACATATAAATAATATATTTCTGTCAATATATTTTGCCAAGTTTTCAAATATTTCTGCGATACATGGAATTTCGAGTTCGCTCAATTGTTTACAAGTGTGGCCTATTTTTCCAGTCTGCTGCTCAAAACTTTTCCTGGAAATTTCAACAATTTTTTTTCCCCAGAAATGCTAGTAATTTCTTGCGAAGAAATTGTAGCAAATAAATTTCAGTTTAATTCATATTCATTTAGCCAAGTCAGTATAATTATTTTTAATTATTCCACTTTCATTTTATCATTAAATCTGCCAATCGATGCCAACTGTCCACACATCAGAGTTAATCTAAATAAATCGGTTTTAAATAATTCATGTTCTTGTTCTTGTTCTTGTTTTATAATTTTTTTTCCTTCAAACAAATACTCGCACATTAATTGAAGTGTATTTATGTATATGTATATACATTTTTAATAAAAGTCGCAGAAACGTTTGTAAAACACCTGCTTTTGCCACTTGAGTCTTTACCAAATAAGACAACTTGTACGTGTGTTATTTAGCTTTTTTTCTTGCTCCACTCCAAAGTATGTCAATTTCTTGCTGTTTGCATACAATTAACAACCGATTTTGATTGACACCCACTAGATAATTTCATTTTTTTTTATTATTTTTCTTTATTTGTTTAGCTTTTTTTTATGGGCCACTAAACCAACTAACAGCCAACATGTTTCATTCATTTTCAATCTTCATTCTCAGTTCTTTCTTGTTCTTCTTTAAAAAAATTTTTATTTTCATTGATATTCTTAAAAAGCTTTTGGTTTTTTTTTTTGCAATTGTAAACCACGCGCCTCTTTGTTAGATTTTAATGAATGGATTTGGATTGTGACGTGTAAACGTGTAAACATTTTCTGATCAAATACAAAAATGTCTGTTGTAACAAATCTATTGTCTTAAAGGCTTTGAAATGTTAAAAAGAATTAAGAGTGACTGACTGTAAAAATAAATATAGATTTTTAAGGTCAAATATATCTGAGCAACTTTTCTTGCCGGAAATCTAATTCAAGTCTAAGTGATACACACAGAATTATAAAAAATAAAAGCGAAATGAATCTAAATGTCTTCTTATCACATGCGTAACCGCGTGTTCCCTTTCACACACATCAGGTTTACTTGATCAGTTGTTGTTCAATTTTCTTTTAAACCTGCATTCACTTTCATACACGAACATATTGTTTCATCAAGTTTCATTGTCTCTGCTTTCAACTTTAGTCCTATTTGACACACATCAGGTTTACTTGATCAGTTGTTGTTCAATTTTCTTTTAAACCTGCATTCACTTTCATACACAAACGTATTGTTTCATCAAGTTTCATTGTCTCTGCTTTCAACTTTAGTCCTATTTCACACACATCAGGTTTACTTGATCAGTTGTTGTTCAATTTTCTTTTAAACCTGCATTCACTTTCATACACGAACATATTGTTTCATTGTCTCTGCTTTCAACTTTAGTCCTATTTCACACACATCAGGTTTACTTGATCAGTTGTTGTTCAATTTTCTTTTAAACCTGCATTCACTTTCATACTCAAACGTATTGTTTCATCAAGTTTCATTGTCTCTGCTTTCAACTTTAGTCCTATTTCACACACATCAGGTTTACTTGATCAGTTGTTGTTCAATTTTCTTTTAAACCTGCATTCACTTTCATACACGAACATATTGTTTCATTGTCTCTGCTTTCAACTTTAGTCCTATTTCACACACATCAGGTGTACTTGATCAGTTTTTCTTTAGTTTTCTTTTAAACCTGCATTCACTTTCATACACGAACATATTGTTTCATCAAGTTTCATTGTCTCTGCTTTCAGCTTTATATGCCTTTTGCTATTCTGCAGCCAACTTCAAGTCAGAAGTTTACTAAAACTTGATGGTGCAGTCCGGTTTGTGCCTCTTGTCATTCTCTTCTTCCCCTTTCTCCTATAAACTCAAGACTTGATGAGTCAAACCTGCTGATGTGTGTGTTAAAGGGGACTATGAATCGTTCCTATAGGGCTGCCAGAAATTCCTTTTCCAAGACCATCAAAGTTTGTGAAATAAACTCGTCAAAACTATTTATATGTTACAAAAAAAAATCAGCAGGAAATCATAACGAAAAAAAAAACTGTTTTAGAAAATCAATTATAATATTTCGTATAAAAACTAGCCCAGTGTGACCAGATACATACAAAAATTGGAGTTAGAAATGGAAAACTAAAATTTCAATGATTTATTTTATATAAAATTTTTTGAAAATGTCGTAGTGCATTGGCGTGAACATTATAAACCGTCGACGTTGTTGTATTATCTGGTGATTATATTCCAACAATCTTCTATACCCATGAACACCTGGGAAATTTATTATAAATAAAAAATAAAAAAAACACGACAAAAAAATTATTAAAACTTTCAATTGTCAATAGGGAAAAGAGCTTCGAATTCTCTTACATACATATATATATATATATATATTTTTTTTTTCGTAACTCCACACAGACAATCATCTTATATTTGTTTAATATCTTTTTATCTGCTTCCAGATAACGGCAACAATATTACCCCGCCCACAGAGGTGCCCGAAACGAATGCCAGCGTCCAGCTGGCTCCATGTCCCATATGCTCGCGGACATTCAATCCGGTAACGTTGAGAAAACATGTGGGCATTTGTGAGAAAATGGCAATGAAGAAGCGCAACAAATTTGATTCGTCACGTCAGAGACGTGAGGGCACCGAACTGGCAACATATCCGTTGCCCAAGAATTTCGGTTTGCCGGAAAAGGCGATATCGAATGCATCGATAACGCAGGCCAGAAGTGACAGAGGCCACTCACCAAAGCCAGCTGTACAACAGGTGGGAGTACAGAAACTTTTAAATCTTATGACAAATAATCGCATAATTGTTGTTGTTTATTTTTGTATAGATCTGTTCGCCCATTCTGGCGCGCAAAAAACTCGCTGAAGATTTAATTCGAACGACTGCGCGTGCTTCCATGCGCAAAGCGGTGGCTAATAATAACAATAATAATAACGTTACCACATCCGCAACTCCGGCGGCCACTTCTACTCCTGCGAGCAACTTCAATCGTGATCGTTTGCGTTCTTCGGAACGTTCTTTGACAAGAAGAGGCACTCAACCGCCACCTGCAGAGCAGTGCCCCCATTGCGAAAGATGTTTTGGCATTAAAGCGTATGATCGTCATGTTGAATGGTGCAAAGAAAAAGCTTTACTGGCCTCGATTAAACAAGGCAGCTCGAAAAATGAAGGCAATGTGGCCAAGGCCCGTTTAGAGGCTCGCACCAAATATCGCGCCCCCTGTTTAAAGTGAGTTTTGGGGAAAATGAAGATTTTATCAAAATGTTTAGTTTTCAATGAAAACAATTAAATTTGCAAAAAATTTCTTTTTGTGAATAAGAAATGCAAAACTGGTGCTTTCGAAAAATTATATTCACATCGAAACGAATTTATTTGTTGTAGTTTTTGACACATTTCGAAGTCGGTATTTCGTTCGAAAACTTATGCTTTTAACATTGAATTTCTAATGTTTTCTGTTTTGAAACGAATAACGTCAAGTTTGCTTATGTAATTCTTAAATGGCTTTTAAAATCTGTTATGCCTTTTCTTATGCAATTCTCATATAGTTTTTGAAAGTTTGAGCACAAAAGCTGTAAAAGGTTTTAGAATTTTTCGGAATTGTTTCAAGTTTACTGATAATTTATGTCAATAGCTAATGAAATAAAGGCATATAGATATAATCTGCAACAAATATTCAATTTTGGAATTGAGACAATATTTATACTGTCACGTCACGTCAAGACAAGATCAAAAATATGACCTTAAGGACAACAATTGACTACTACTGACATCCTGTGAATGTTCTAAAAGGCCTCAAATACATCAAGAGGTCGTTAGAAATCGCCAATAGCAGAAGTGTTTAATTTTCGATATTGTCTTGACGTGACATTGGCAGCTGGTTACAGAATAGGGAGTACTATATTTAAATTAATTGCATATTCCGTATTTCTTTTAGAACCAAACGTTCTATAAACCGTGAAAAATATTCCGGTTTAGCTGGCGAAGAGCAGGAGACTGAAGACAATTCGAAATGCTCGAAAACCAGCCTCAATAAAACCCAAGATGACAGCCTAATGACCATGTCCATGACCTCTTCCATGTGCAGTGAAAGGTAAGTGCATACCAGTATTAAATTATTTTTACAATTTAAATAAAAATTTGTTTAAAAGCTCTCTTTTTTTTTTTAAACTTGTGTATGATATTTACCGACTTCTTAGATTAGTCTCACCTTATTTTAGCGGATATTGTTTAAGTTTTTGTAGTTGTTGTTTCTTTACACACGTTTGTAATTGAGTTCTATTGTTATTATTTTCTGTTCGACACACTCACTGCCAGTTGCTATTTGGATTTTAAATTCTTTAGAGGAGAGAATTCATCACAATAATAATTGCCCCCTCCTGATGTTTATAAAACATTTCAAAATCTCTTTAATTATATGCAGAAAAATCACGAATTCCACAACAGAAAATATTAATGAACCAGTGGCAATTAAGCGGCAGCATAACAACAACAACAACAGCAACAACTCTGTAGGAAATCGTAAAAGTACTCGTGACAAAAATCAAACTCAACAGCCGCCTACAAAAACTGAAAAACAAACAGCAACATCAGGAGCAGCAGCAGCAGCAGCAGCAGCAGCATCAGAACAAACACAAAATGAAAAATCCATCATAAATCTTGAATTCGAAATGCCAGAATTTTATCTTATGGGTGAACAAATGACTGCGACCGCCATAAATAAGAAACGACAAACAAAAATAACAAAAACGAAACAAGTTACTGTGACAGCGGCTAAAATCAAACCACTAAAGCAACAACAATGCCACCAACAACAACACCACGATCCTGAAGAAATAGAAAAAGATCTAAAAATGAATTCAAGAAAATCGTATACAAATTTAAAGCGGGCTGCAATAGCGGATACTCAGATAAATTTACCATCGATGACAACGATTTTAGAGCAAAATAAATCTGGAAGCGATTTGTCTTTGGAATCGATGCTTTGCACCGAATACGAACGCTCGCAACAAACTCCTAAAGCTTTTCAAATTGACGATAATTACCGCGGAGATCGCGAACATCATTATGATAATGCTGTGACTCCCGATGATGAAGGGGAATGCGAAGGTATAAAATATTACAGGGTTTTTAGTGGATTTTGTTTTTTTTTTTTGTTTCTCTTATACTAAGCAATTATGTTTGGAGATCAATTAAGCCATTCACTGGGTGATCATAACAAAGATTTTTATTAATTATTTGTTACTTTAAATTGCCAACAAGTATTGAAATATTTATAATAAACTGGCACATTGCCCGCTACTTCATTAGCGTATGTTACTAGAAAAGCCTAATCCACCGCCAAAAAATAGACCCTTTTGTGGGACTTATAATTATAACACCTTCTCCAAAAATCTCTTTTGAAATAAATATTTTTAATTAAAAGTAACTTTTTGAAAAAGATATATTTTAAGAAGGTAATTAATTAATTGAACGTAGTTCAATAAAACAAATATTGAAGAAGGGTACACTTATGCCCCTTGCAACTGGGAAATTACCAAAATATATTAGAGATGTTTTTCAGAACAATCAATAGCGATAAAAAATTATCGAGCAGCGATACGGTTTTGCTCTTTATCATTACGAATTTTAAAAAAGTATCAGAAAAGATATAGATTTAAAAAATATATATATATATATATATATATATATATATATATAACGTGCTAAAAGTAGTTACTGTAGCCTACAGCATTTATAGAGTGCAAAAAAGTACTCTTATATCGATTTCTTTTCTACCAAATAATGCAACATTGTACACACTTTTTAACAGAAAATGGCAACATTTTGCCATTTCGAAATAAGAAATTTATTAGAAATGAGTCCAACAACATCCTCACGAAAAATCATTTCTGTTTTAAAACTTCCAAACCGCCGCTTTTTAGCAATTAACTGAAAAAATGTTACATGTTTTTGAGAAAAGGAAACACCATTAATTTCTACCTTTTTTTTACCCCCTAAAAGTACACATATCAAAGAAGTGCCAAACATGTGAGGAATAATTTTTGAGCTCTATTTCTATACTTTTGAAATTTGCAGTCTATCTATGGTAATTTTCGAGGTATAAAGTTACCGATTTTGCCCCCTTTTACCGCTTTTGCAATTGAATTTCCGAAAATTTCTTCTTAGTGCTTCAAATTATTTCTAAATCTGTGAGAACACGTAGTTTATGATTATCAAAAAAAAAAAAATTATAATAATAATAAATAATAATCATAATAATAAATTAAAAAATATACCGAAAAGCGGTACGAATTTTTAAAAAGTACCCAAAAAAATATTCAAAATTTTTACACGAAAATATAACGCGATAAAAACTTTGTTTTGTGTATTACAATTTAGAAGATGTATGGAGCGCGAAAAGTACCAATTTTTATTTGTCCCCTTTTTTATCCCCTAAAAGTACGAAACACTTGTCGTAACATTGTTGAAATGAGTATTATTTGCATGCTTTTGAAATTTTCAGCCTGTCTATCGCAGTTTTCGATATATGAATTTAACTATTTTGCCCTTTTTGACCCTTTTTTTACCCCCTTAATAATTGTATTTTTGTAAATCCCTTCTTAGTAAATCTATCTATATATCGGGAGGAAAACTCATATAAAAAATTTTATGTTTCTTACTCTAGTGGTTTCGCCTGGGCGATAATAATGTTACTCGTTTGTATATGTAGATAATAAACCCTATTTTGTAATTATGTATCCATCAACGTCACGACAAGAGACGTTGTGATTCGTGTTTCATAAAAAGTTTAAATGTTTCATACAATTTTTAGTAGATAGACTTACTGGAATTCGCCTATATTTTCTTCAAAAAATTTATATGTCTGTGCAGTAGAAAAACTTTTCTTAAAAGAATTATATTCCAAAGTTTTACAACCAATAAAAAAATTTTTTTTTCATCTTGGCTCTCTACTCCATGTAGTCAGGCCCACCCTGAGTAGCATTAAACTTTTTGCTGCACCATTTGTAACACAATCCAATAAATAAAAGAGAAATAATAATTCTAAACAAAAAAAAAAAAAAAAACTAAGACGATTAAGAATGTGAGCCAGCTCATATTGAAACAAAAAATAATAATTATTATTATTTATGTATGTTTTGCATATGACTTCATGCTTTTGAACGAAAGATGCACACTTTCGGAGCTGCGCAACAATTATAAACACAAAGAATTGTTTGTTTTATTTTGAAAGGCAACAAAATATTTCACAAAACCATAAGCAGTAAAAGAAATATTAAGTAAAATACTCAAGCGCTGTATAATTATTCCCTGCTAATTATTTCAAAATGCAACTAAGTACAGTGGGCTTGGAAAATTACTGCTATGGATGTACTTTATAGTTGGTGCGTATATACTATTTGAAAAGCTTGTAAGATCGTTATATAACAATAAGATATGGAAAATATTTTGTAAAAAATTTACTTCTCTTACCTTCTTTAAATGTCTGCATACACTATTTCCAGAATTATTGAAACAGCAGCAACTCTGAAATTAAAATAAAACATAATATTAATAATTATAGTTAATATTAATAAAATTTGAATTTAAAAAAAATTTATAAAATAATTTGCAGGTAGCAGATTCGAACTTAGAGAACCTGTCAAACTTCATAATTCAATCTACAAAAAAGTTCGACCAGGGAAATTATTAATTACAAAAATTATTTCATGTGATAGAGACAACAATAATGGCTACTATTGTGAATACTATTTCCTTGGAAATTTTCCCTCTTTCACTAAATTTGCAACCGTAACAAAATTCATCCTAAAATAAAATTGAAAGGATTTTTACTGCAGGTTTTTTTTTTACTTTTTCCTTTAATTTATTCACTTTATTTTTCCTGACGAATAGAATAGAACATTTAAATAGTTCTTGTTACAATTCAATTAGTTTACAAAATTTATTTTACGGTCAAGGTCTCTGAATAATCCACAAACTTATTGTTTATTGCAAATCTTTTGTTTTATTATTTTATTAAATCACTCCATTAATAAAGTTTTATAATTCTAGTTTTGTTTAAATTTTAGTATTTTAATTATGCACGCGTATATTTTTGAACAAAAATTTCTTTATTGATTATAAATTTTTAACATTCTTTCTGTTTTTACATTCACTGAGAACTGATAGATTTGTTATAATTAACACACTTTCTGTTTTAACTTTCACTGAGCACTGAGAGAGCCAAATTGTTCACGTACTATTCACAATATAATTTTTCCCTTCAAGATCAATAAAATGGGAACAAAAATTGTACTTATCAATCACGATAACTTTGAATACCTTTTTGGGGGGTAAAAATTAATAGTTTTTGATAGTTTCCATGTTGCTGTACATATAACTTTTTAACGAAAAGAGATATTGAGTTAGAACTTTCTGATTTTTATTATAAACTCCATCGATAGTGGTATTATTTAAAAAAAAAAAATAAAAAATAATATTCACTAGTGGTTTAGTTAGTTACTAAACCACTGTGCAGTATTGACTGCATGTATTTGCAAGACATGCCACCACCAAAACTAATGCTTGAAATGCAAGTTCAAGCGTATAGTTTTTCAAAAGAAAATTTACAAAAAAAAAAAACTGAACAACACATACGAGTGTTATATTGAAAAACAAAACAAAAAAATCATATTAAACGAAGCAGAACTTAAGCAGAAACTGAATTAATTAAAATTTAAGCATACAGGAAGCCAAGAATAGCAACAGATAAATCTCCAAACATTATGCAAAGTATTGAGTAGAAACAAATTACATCAATTTTCTTATGAAATCTTTCTGAATTTATAGCAACAAACGAAGCGCCAACAGAAAATGTAGACTTTTCAAAAAGTTCAACATTTTATGGCTCTTTAAAAATGCATGAAGAAAATGAAAACGATTTGCTCGAAAGGCCAACAGAAAATACGGGAAGAGAAATGATCATGCAGGAATATTTCGAAAAGCAGGATCAACAAAACTTCAGCACAAATTTTACAACTTTTTCAGATAATGAAAGTGAAAACGATACATTTGAGATATTTTCTAACGACTCAACGACTATGGACTCACGGGATAGTGTAGTAGAGAAGACAAACGGCAACTTCTCACAGAACCCCGACTGTACAAGAGAGCAGGAATATGAAAAATTAATTATAAAACAGTCCACTCATGATCGCCAAGATATTGAAGACCCTGAAAGACCAGACTTAACAAAAAGTATTGTTCAAGTTATAAAGCAGAAACATTCAACTAAATCTTTGCGGCCTCAATCTTGCAAAGCTAAAATTTTCCACGCTGATGCCAAAGCGATTGAAATAAATAAAAATAGAAATTTCAGTAGTTCAGAAATTGAGGAAACTTGTAGTAAAACTACAAGTGCTTTGGAAAACTTCTCTAAATCTAAGGACTTTTATACGAAGTTAGAAATATATACAGACTCTTTTACAGACTCCAATGACCTTGAGCAACAACAAATTCGAAATAAAGAAGAACTAAATTCGCCAAACAGTAACGAAACAGCAACAGCAAGAGAATTGGCAGATGTTGATATGGAAAATAATTTTAAAGCCTTAAATAGCTGCTCAAAATCTGAAACTTTTATCAGAGATCTGACTAAAAACTCATGTGAACTTCTACAGTTGCATGACACTTATGAAAATGCTCCTTCGATAGACTTTGCAAAGAGTTTCGAAGCTTTAGGCAGCAATTTCACACCAATAAAACCTACAGAAAATAACAAAATAATCGCATCCACAATTTCCCGTCTCTCTACTGCACCTGCTCAACTAAACGCCACCGAACTGCCAACTGAAACCATTCCACGCATTATGTCTTTGAATGTATGCCAACCAAAACGTAAAAAGGTCTTACGACAAACTGTCAGCTGCACAAATACTTTACCCATGAAAGCCATTATGTGGCCAATATCAATGGAGAAGTTAGAAATATTGCGAATATCTTCAGCTTCACCCGATAAAAAAAGGGTTAGTAAAAAGGAAAAAGACATAAATGAAATAGTGAAAAAAGCAGAGCAAGACAATGATATAGAAGTGGAGGAAGAGAAAAAAAATATTGGCGTATTGGATAAGCCGATTAGGGTAATCAAAAAGCCACCACAACTGAAACGTAACAAGTCATTTACAGTCTTGTGAGTATCGATTTTGTTTTTTTTATTATTTTTCTTTTTCGTTTTGCACTGCGGTCTTACAAAGAGCGCAAGAAAGGCAATAACAAGACAGACAGACAGACATGCAACATAATTCCGGAGTCTGGATTGTACTCCAAAAGTGCAATTGTTCCAACTGAGTTTTCTTTCAGTTCCTTGCAACTTCTTACACCCTTCACCAAAAATTGTGGACATTTGATTGAGGTTTCCACGCAGCTAAAAGAGGCAACTCCAGAGCTGGAAGACTTACATTTTTTGTTAAATATTAAAGTAACTTAATGAAACTGTTTTTATTCTCTTTTCATATATTCGTACAAACTTTTCAACGCCACAGAAAAGAAAAAAGAAGAGATAATGAAAGCGAATTAATCCCTTCGATATCGATCGAAATACGGTGACTCGGTCTCTGTTTAAATAAACATCAAAAGATTGTTATTTTAATTATGTCCTGGTGTAGGAAGAAGTTAATAATTAATTTCTATAAATTTCGAATAAAATCTGCATTTAAAAAAAGAGAGAGCTTTTAAACTAAACCAACGAATGTTTAATTTCTATTAATTTTCATTTCTTTTGCAATCAAATTCTCACTAATTGTATCATCATCTAGTGGTTTGCCTGACAACTACGATCCATTCTTATCGGCTAAACGTCAGCTGGAAGAATTATGTTCATCCTCAGCAGACTCGAATGATATGCCAACAACACCCTTAACACCGAAACTACCCAGTGTACCGGCCACGCCTAATACTAACAACAAAATGTCCACTTCACTTATACTCAGCTCATCATCGACACCAAATACAACTCCACCCAGTCTGATGACAACATCACAAATACCACAGCAGACACAAAAAACGCCCACTCTAGCACGATCTTCCAGTTTTCGACGAACATCGTCACTAAGAGGACCACGTAGATCTCCAATGCTAACGACTAGGCCACCCCTGTTTGCCCAAAAACATCGTCCAACTATACAACGTGGTTTGTCCGATGAAGGACCGATATCGACAAATTTCCTTAAGCCCGAAGAGTATGATGAAATGCCGGTGCGATCAGTTTGCGTTAATGATTTCGCCGCTAACAAGAGTCCACGTGTTGTGAGAAGAGATACTTCTGCTTCGAATCGTAAACAGCCTTTGAAATTAAATATAAATGGAGCCAACGACACCACTTCCAATAACATGGCTTCTCCCAATGCCACAGAATCGGAAGTTGTTATAAACAATACAGCATCGAAATATGTCTCGAAAACTGATTCTTTGGCGGTCTTTTTAAAATTTGAACATGAATTAGAAAAACTAAATACTTCTGCAGCAGACGGCGATCACAAACAAGAGAATGTGATAGAGACACCAACCACAACTTCTACCCTGTCTCCAGTTTTAGCTAAATTGGATGGACTGTTGACTGCCAAAGAGCTTAAAGATAAAAGCAACAATTTGAGCAAACAAAATTCGGCCAAAAGTATTAAAGCAGATATATTGGATACAATTGAAAGTTGCGAAAGTTATGGCAACAATTCAAATACAACTGCACCGCTAGCCACAAGTGATATAGAGACGGCCAAATATAGACAAATACGTTTGGCTCCATTAGACACAAAACCAAATACGCCTTTAAGCAAACCAGCTACACCTCAACTGGCGCAAACGCAAGCACCAACAGCAACTCAGCTGAAGCCTTGTCTTGTAAAAAATTCTGTTGCCCAAAGTCCAGAACAAAATACGCATAAATCTTCTAAACCAGTGGCCTTAAGTTCTTTGTTTGGTAGCAGCAATAAAAACACGAAACAAACTTCACTTGTTTACTCGGAACGCAACAATCCGGCGGGCACGGATTATATAGATCCGAAATTGATAAATAAATGGGATAATCTGCCCATGAATATGCATCTGAAGCATGCAGACTTCAAGCAATCAGACTCTGATACTTCTGAACCACGTCAGGAGCATTTCTCGTCCTCATCATCATCAGAAGCTTCGGCTCCGGCCAAGAAAGCAACTAGTCAGTCGCAGCAGACTAAATTTTTACCCACAGTAAAACAGCAGCAGTCACCACCACCGCAACAACAACAACAGCAACAGCTTCAGCAGGAAAACAATTTTATACAAAATCATACAACACATCAACTGCCGCTCCCTGCAACAAATAGCCAACGTAACTCAGCCGAGGGACGCAATCTTTTGAAACGTCGCATGCGTTTAGGACGCAATCAATTTTTGTACGATGCTTCTCCGGAAGGAGATTCCTGTTCGGCCGACGATGAGGGTGCTAATCGCTCCTCCATGGAAGGCGATACTGCCCAACAGCATTATAATTTGTTACGGGAGCGAGAAAAGACCTTTGAGCGTTTAAGCTCAGCCCAAGTCGATCCCATAGAGGCACCATTCATGCCGCCTTTACCGGCATTTGATGATTTTGATTTTGAGGAATTTCTGTCGTCATTCGAAAATGATGAAGAGCAATTTCCTCTATTCAAAGATTGCCGAGAATTTCTAATGAATCGCACATCGAAAAAACAAAGATCGATGTTGATGTCGAATTCTACAGCACAAAATACCAACTCCAACACCAACACTGCACACAATTCTACGAATTTCAAAAAATCCCCTTCCCCCCAAATATTTCCACCTCTAACACCCCAATCACTTGCCAGTTCCGGTCAACATTTTCAATTTCCTTCACTTTCCCAGCACCCTAAAAATTTATTTAATTCTTTTTCCCTCAACACTAGAGCGAGAAACAAACATGATCAACTAACAGCCAACAAATCATCGGATACATTTTGCGTTAACTCACAGACAGAAGAATACAAGGATCTGGATAGCCAAAGTATAAATCAAAAACGTGAAATTTTCATTAGCATCGAAACAGAACAAAACGATTTAGATAAATCACCCATTTCGCCCAACTCCATACGCAACATGGTGGGGAATCCTCAAACTGTTGTAGAGGTAGAGGTTGATGCGGCTCACGACAACAAGTTTAGCAAAATATCGGACGATGATGATGCTGACGTTTCACAGAATAATAGTAGATCCAAAAACTTTGCAGCCCATTTAATGGTCGAACATTTGCCAAATGTTCAGCTGAATAATGCCAAAAATTTGATGCAAAAAATCCAAGAAGACTTCCGTCAGATGGGCGAAGAGATCAGCGACAACCAAAGGCTGGCAAGTGAGCATAGAACGGCTCCGCTTGATGTAAATATGAATACAAATTCCGCCATAAGCGGAAATGTACGCAACATGGTAACGTTGAATCGGTCACATGGTCCCCCTACTGGGGATGCTTATGGTGATTCGGATGAATTAAGCAGCTTGGATGGTTATCCATTATCCTCTCCCAATTCTCGTTTGGGCGTTAGTTCGAAAACGAGTGCAGACTCAGCATATGGAAGGTAAGATAAAAGAGCTTTGGAAATCGTTTAGAATTGTTCATGATTGTTAATTATTTTATTCTTCTAGTCTCTCACGTCAACGTTCCTCGGAACTAACAGCCCAACGCAGCAGTTCTAGTCGCAATCGAAATACGATATCCTCTAATACTCCCAATACAGTCATCAATCGGCCGCTACCAGAAGAAACGTCGTTAGCACGTTCAAGACAATTAAGTGCCTCCTCGAGCAGCAGTTCTGAACATGCTCTACCTCCTATCACTAACAGCAACAGCAGTAGTTATCACAAACAGCAACAACAACATCTCTATAATAACAATAACAACAATATTGCTACAGATTTAGATGATGTGATGCGTTATGAACTTAATAACAATAGCAACAACAACAACAACAACAACAACTATGATGGTCAGCCCACACAGACAAATCTGACGGGTGCTACCAATTCCCATTCTAATCTAGAATCTTTACACCACTTCAACTCCAACTCAACTATGAGCACAAGTATGAAAATGTCAAAGTTCTGTCATGAATGTGGCAGTAGATTTTTACTCGAACAAGCTAAATTTTGTATGGATTGTGGCGTTAAACGTATAGTATTGTAATCAGCTTCTATTAAAAAACAAAAAAGAAATCTTTATTAACAACACCATCGTTTTCACATAATTATAACGTACTGTAACCGCTAACGATGTTGCATAAACTCAAATCGTAGATTATTTTGTAGATTGTCAACTACTTTTAGTATTTAACGTTTTCTTGAATTCATTAATATACATATAACATTTATTTTATATACTCGTACATATATTTTCTAACTCTATATTCTTAGTAATAATAATAATAATATATTTTAGTTTAATAAATAATAATATATTAGTTGATTACAATTATGATTTGACCATTTTCCTAAAGAGAAAAATGAACTGTTGGAAACTCGTGTTTGCATTGCAGAATTTAACGAACTAAAATTCATACAATGCAACGATTGTTGCGAAAAGAGTTTCAAAAATTACTATAATATTAGAGTGCGAGTAGGTACAACGCTGTCATGGCAACACCCAAGGATGTTAACATGCTAATTAGGCTCTGCTCAGTATTCTAAATTCTATAAAATGTACGATGTTGTGGTGGTGCTGTCGTAGTCAGTACCAACTTTCTGTATATCTGGCCTTATGTGATGATTTTTATATTCGATAATAATTAAAATTAAATATTAGTTTTTAACAGCGTCGCTATTTTAATTCCATACGTTGGTGCGTATATTATATGGAATAGTGTACAGAACTCAATATTAAATGAAGCGTACAAAGAATTAAAACCAAACGGCGAAAATCTTGGAATTTACGATTCTTTAAAAAGCGCTTTTTAGATAATATACTAAAATCTATTTCTTGCAAAAGGTACATTTTCAAAAAGTACTGTTTTAGTTAATTTTTAAAAGGTTAAAAAGGTACCTTTTTAAAAGGTTCTATTTCAACAAACACTGTATTAAAAAATACGTTATTAAATTATTTTTAAAAACGATACTTAAAAAATTTACTTTCTTGAAAATGTAATTATTTAAAAGGTAATTTTTTAAATGTACTTTTAACAGCTACTCTTTTTAAAAGTTGCGTAAAAAGTCTTTCTTTAAAAGGCATTTTGTTAAGAAATACTTTAGTAAAAGACTTTTTAGAACTGATGCTGTAAAAAATTACTTTTCTGAAAAGCCAATATTTTTATAAGTACTTTTAAAAGCAACTTTTTGACACCTCAAATAAGAAAGGTTTAATTAACCTACGACTGCTACAGAATTAAAGAAATATATATGTTTGCTTAATTAGTATACTGCGCCCGATTTCAACCAACTACAAGATAATCATATCTGTTTTACTACTATTATTAAATATAAAGGACTTCAAGTAAAATACAAATTTTGTTATAGCATTCATGTTTTGTTTGCCAAAAGAAAACGGAGCTGATTATTTTAAAGGTAGTTGGTCAGAACTAATCTTTTTGCTTATAACTTTTATGTGGGATTTATCGTATATTATTCCAGTATAGTAAAGTCGGTTATTGATTTTGCATAAAAATATCCAGTTCCCCATTGTCGGTTCTCTACATGATTTTAAAATAAGGAATACTGAAATAGAAAAAAAGGTAGCAACTCGATTGTATACAAAATTTCAAACAGCAGCGCCAATAAATTTTCTATATAAAAATTAATTTTTAACGAAATTAATTTTTGAAAATTAATTACATTTTGCCCTTTCAGTGTTGTATTTATCGGATAGTGTAATCAAATACTGCTTGTTATCATCCATATTTTTGAAATTTCAGTCGTACATATATTTTTTTTTACTAAATATTAAACTGAAATTTAAAAAAAGTACTTTGTAACAACACTCACAACTAAACCAAATTTATTGTATAGGATTTCTTTAAAAAAAATATTTTTTATATTATATACTCTTCTAATTTATCTCTCAAAACACGAGTTTTAAAATTATCAATTAAACCATTTATAGCTCTTAATAATAATAAATTAATAATCAGTTGTTGTCACAATGACCGGCTTTAATACTAGTAAATATTATTAATATTTAAAGAAAAACATTGTAATATCTCGAACAAATACAAACAAAAAAAAAATATATATATATATATATACATATTTAATATTTTTTTAATGTATAATAAAAATATTCACTACCAAAAAATTAAACTAATTAACTTTTAATTAGGTTTGTAGTTAATCGTCATTTTTGTTGTTGTAGATTTTGCTTTAATCAACACACTTATAAATAATCTGGTTTAAGAAAAATTTATTTTATTACAAGGATAATTTTCATGAGTATCTGCCACTAATTCGCTGGTCAAAATTATAATTCATCTTTTGAATTTTTGTACTTAATGTACGTAATATTGAATATATCGGAAAGTAGAAGACATTTGCATACACATACATTCCCTATGTATGCACGAATGTATATTTATTAACCGGAATTATAAATAAAGCATTTATTCCCTTAATTTTATAATACACTGCGATGTCTTAGAGACATTTGGCGGTATTAAAATAATTTTCCTTTATGTTATAAAGTCCTATAAGAATATTTTCTAATATTTTACAAACAACTTCCTGTGTTGTGCCTTAAGATTACGGTTACACCTGGCAAACATTTGCCTAAAAATCCATATAGACTCAGAACAGTACAGAAAATATTTTCATATAGATAAACATTTCTGAACAGTTTCATAGATAACTAATATACAGTGGCGTAGAATACAATAGTGATTAAGTTTTTTGAGAAAATAATGGTCCAAAAGAAGTTATCCGAAGGTCTAAAAGAATCATATTTTATCTCATAAAAAACATGCTTTTGAAACATATCATGAAGAAATTCAATAAAATTTATATTTTAATATATATTTTTTACAGCTTCTGCGATGAGAAAAATGAAGAAGTTTTTCAAATGCTCTCAACAATCTTAAAATTTTTTAAGAGGTGCCATTGCTTAATTTAAAGTACAAATATTAATTGTTAATAACTAAAATATTCGACGTAAAAGCCCAGCTTCAGTCGTTTATTAACGCAAGATTCCGATCAAGTCCAATAATTAATAACCTAAATATAATCGAAGAACCAGTCGAAACCAGCAAAGTAAATTTAAATCTGCCCGTGAAAAAAAAGCTTTTATTCGTTTTTCTAAACTAGACTGTATTCAGGTATTCAATCTCATAGTTTTGGAATTTCAAATCACTTAACTACCTTCATAAGTGTACTAAAAAATAAAAAGGAATATTTTATAAACATTTTGAAAACTTTTTCTATTTAAAATATATCTAAATTTCGTCAAAAAGCAAATTTAAAATTTTCAAATGTACACAAGCGCAAACAAGACTAGACAAACTCCAGCTATGAGAAAGGCCTTACTAAATTCTAATAAATCGCTAATTAATTTACAACCAGTAACAAAGAACGCGAAAATTAAAGATACAGAAAATAAAAAGAAACTTCAGCCTTTGCCTAACAATCGTAATCTTAGCAAATTGCAGATTACGGCGCCGAGAACTTCAAAATTATCCAAACAACTGCCTTCTGTTGTTCCTCAGAGATCCAAAGTTGGTTCAATAGTTAAAAGTGAAAACCGAAAACCAGGTGAACGAAAGCCAAATATACCTCTAGCCTCTCCTATCAAGACGATCCCTCTCAACAAATGTGTGTTAACTGACAATTCTTCCTTAAAGAAGAAAATATTAAAACGGGGAAACAAATCTCCACCTAGCGACAAAACTATAGTCGATATTCCACTTAATCCAAAACAAGCTTGTGATGCATCTGTGCAAACCCTGGAGAATGAAATTTTAAATCATCTTCTTGTAGTGGGTGATTTTAAAATTATAACACCTTCAAAGTCAGTTACCGAAGAGATCGATAAGTCACACAAAGCTAAAATAAACGCAAAAGCTTTGGTGCCCAAACGCAAATTTGAAGAACATTCGCAAAAGGAAGAACAGCATTTGGATAACTTGAATGAATTCTTAGACAAAAGCTTTATTACTAAGAAACTTCCTAAGTTATGTGACAACATTTTGGAAGAAGATCGCAAGTAAGTTTGTATTAACTGTTAAGTTTGTCAAATAATCATCGCTTTTAATTTTTTTTTAAGACTAATGGAATCAATGGATGAATTGCTACAATGGGAAAAGCCTAAAACTGAATCCATAACCGATATTAAAAATCGCATTAAACGAAAAGAACGGGAACTTTTAAGTCTGTTCGATCGTTTTCAGCAGAAGAACGATCTTTTGGCAAAATAAGTAATTTTATTGTAAGATGTAACCTATTTAACTTTTGTTTATTGAACTGTTTTTATGTTGGAAAATTAATAAAACGTTCGTTAAATTATTGAAATGCGTAAATTAGTAGGAAGTAATGAAATATTAAATATCAATGCTGTGTAAATAACTCCATGTTTTTTTTATTCTTAGTTGTCTTCATCGTACAATTTCAACTATAAGGAAATCAAGTTCTTTCGATACGGTTTTTGTGTTTATTTGTCCGTTTCAATGTGCTCTTGTTTATGTAAAATTGCTTTAGGAACTTTCCTCATAAATTCTAATTATTATTTTGTAGTATATTTACTAAAGGGTTACGACAAGGAATTGTAGGACAAATTGTGTTACAAGCCATTGGAATCTTTCGAAATATAATGTAATAAACATGAAATTATATTTTCCATTTTAACCAATTCCACTTACAATATAAATAAAAACCTATCGTGAGGAATGAATCCTGTTGTATTACACGCTTTTATGACATTAAAAAGAACTGTCCTCTAATAAACACTACAATTTATATCAAAATCGATGCAGTAGTTAAGAAACTATACAATTTTTACTAAATTATAAAATCGCCACTAAAGACATGCATATTTATTTATGTACTTACATATTGTTTCTATTCCGTTATTTATGAGTAAAATACACCAGCTTGATATTGATTTTGTGACTAAAACGGATTTCGTTTTTCCGATCTACATTTCCTGTTTCAATTATTTAGTTAAACTAAAGCCAAAATGGGGAATTCGCTCTGTTGCAGCTGTTGCTATAAACAAGAGGAACTAACTCATGTGGCAACGCTGCGACAGCTGACTGTTTTTTTTATCTGTTATCATCAGCCAATGTCAACACTCATATGAAAAATAGTGTACTAAAAAATCCTGATCATATTTTGTAAATGACGTTTGATATCGTCAGGCGCAAAACATTGCAACCATAAACTAATAATGTAATAATAATGTATTCTGTGATTGCAACATTGCATTTGTCGCTTGAACGGTACTACCATATATGTAAATTGAATACGCCTTTGCCGGTGCACTATTTAGTGCTAAAATCGATTAAGAATAATTAGCTGACTTTTAGCCACAGGTTATACAGATAGGACACGCCAATCCGGCCAGATCCTATTTTCATGAATGGCATCCCTAATGGCAATACCTTTTTAACCCCTCATTTGGTGAAGGACAGTATGATATAGCTTTTTATAATTCTATCTCTTCAATTCACCGGTTAAACGTCAAAAATTTATGGGTTAAAAAATATTTTATGCAAGTAAAAGGCGTTTACTTTTATTAAAATTAAGAAATTTGCGCCTTTTTCTAAACTTTGCTTGATTTTATTGTGTTTCAAAATAGCAAAGTGATAAAGATTGCTATTCTGTGATAAAGATAAGTGTATTTTATTGAGTATAATCCTAGCTTTTTAAGGGGCATTTTTCTTCAAATATAACCTGTGCTGAAAAAATTTTAAAAATAATGTAAGTAATAATCATGGTAAAATTTATGAAGAAAAATAAAACAAAACCTATATTTCAGGAGCCGCAAATGTATTATGGGTTGCCAAGATGTTCAGAAACTCCATAGGTTCCCGAAGAATCCGAAAAGGTGTGTGATAGATATAAGCATCTTCCGGAAAATTGTGAGTGGCAGATAGTGCTTGGAGTTGATTCAGGACAAGCAGTATTTGCACTCATAATTTTCCCTTCATAGTTTTGTGCATGAGAAATTTTGTATTAAGTTTTCGAATATTAATACAAAATAGTGATTGTGAAAAGTGTATATGTTTGTCTGTATCGAAATTGTGAAAACCAACCCAACAGTATTTCCAAGTGCACATAACAATGGTTTGATCTGCAGATGCATGAATATAGACATCCTCAAGTAAATTGTTATGTGTTTTTTATAATACTGTGTGTTAATTTTTTTAAACATGCAGACAGATTAGTGTTTTTTAAAAGTGTTTACATGTTTGCTGTATGAAAATTAGGAATACTGTGTGTTGGTTTTTTTAAACATTAAGATAAAATAATGTTTGAAAGTGTTTCTTCGTATGGAAATTAGGAAAACCAACCCTTTGGTATATGAGAGACTTTCTACCTATATATATATATATATATATATATATATATATATATATATATGTATATATATATATATATATATATATATATATATATATATTATATATATATATATATATATATATATATATATGTATATATATTATATATATTATAATATTAATTAATTTTTAATAATTCAAAGTATGAAGTTTTTTTTAATATATACAACTTTAAAATTTTAAATCTACACTATATTAATTTATTAACCAAAAACTTTAGTATTGTATTTTCAGTTGTAAATTATTATGGATCAACGGGGCTTTGCACCAGTGTTTCAAAACGCAGCCAAATCCTCCAATACTGACTACAAAATATATACATAGCATTGGAATAAGTTCGTGAAAGCAGTGTTCTGCCAAAGAGTAAATGGAACTCAAATGAATATAGTTTGGAAAAAGTAGTATTGGAATATATTTAATGATTTCAGGTAATGTTTTTATTTCGGTTTTAATTCTTTGGCTTTATTAAAACAATTTCTTTTTATTCTCTTACCTTGTCAGCAAACAAGGCAGTTCGTATAATTGCACCAGCTACCGGCGGTGGTACGAGACCACAGCGTCCTGGCACAGTAGTTTCACATGAAATTCGTAGCTATGAGAAAAGTAGTCTTCCAACATTTGGTTTGTGAAATTGCTCAAGATTTGAAAACTGAATTAGTATACTGAGATGGCTCTTTAGGAAGGCAGTGATGCTTATATTTTTGGTCTCTTCAAATGAATGATGACAATAACTACCACTACTACTATCCTACAAGATGTTATAACCATTTTTAAAATCCACCGGTCCTTTTCAGGACCACAAATTAAGAAAAGAGATTATTTTTATTCTTTCAAATACTATATATGTACATAAGAAAATTTGTTGAAGTGATTGCTTAAATCTTTGCTTAGATTGCATGTATCTTATTTTGCAATAATTTTGTCATATTATATATGTATGTATATAAGAAAATTAATTAAGTGAGTGCTCAAATCTTTGCTTAGATTGCATGTATCTTATTTTGCAATAATTTTTTCGCAGATTTGTATAGAATTTTTCGATAAAGTCAATTTAAAATAAATTTAACATTTTAAATAAATAATTCTAATACTACTTTATTATTATTTTTAAGAAAGGAATTACAAAAACATTAAATAACTAGGAACAATGAATATAAATTTTTTTATAACCAGTTTTCTTTAGCATTAATTTTGTAAAACACTTTTCGTTAATAAAACTTTTAAGAAATAAAAACTGCTTTCAAATGTATTCTTCTTTAATTCAATGTCCTCTTGAAGCATTGTTTGCAGCGTTTGATGGAGTATTACTGGTCTTAAGCCGACTGCCTGTAAAGAACCAGATTTAATATATTAAGGTATATGCATATTTTAGCGATATATTTTTCATACTTCCTGCATATCCAATAACAAATGAATCTCTGAATAAATGGTTTGTTAGCCTGCATCTTTTCTAAGTTTAGCAACTGCACCATAAGTATTCTCTTGCCGTCATCACCTATGGCAGATAAACAACATCATTAGCAATGTGGCAAACTACTTCTAACTATAATTCGTCTTGCTGCCATGAAACTGCACCTTCACAGACTATTCCACTATTCAGAATCACTTCACTTTTGTGAGTCTGGAACTGTTTTTCGAAAACCATCACTAAGGATTATAATTTCTCATTTTCCACACCACACACGATGTTAATACAATGATAAAAATGTATGAAATTATGTTTGCAGATGCAAATTATCACGAAAACACAGAACTATTTTAATAACACGAAATATTTTATCCACAAAATAAAATTTTATCAAAAAATTTATTTCCAATCTGTTTGTTTACCTTTTTTAATGTGTGTTCATCTCTTCACTCACATTGATTTCTGAAAAACTCCTATAGTTTTACTCTTCACAGCAAGGGGTTAACGAAAACTGATACGGGCAAAAATGAACTGTCATTTTTGAGAATTCTGCTTATTTTGTGCTTTTAGCTGGAAAAGTTTAAAAAGAATATCATTTTACAAAACACGTCATAAAAGATGACAGTAGAAATAGTAGAAACATTTCAATTGCCCAATATTGTGTGATGTATTGAACAAAGCATGTGATAAAAAATAGATTTATATATGCTTGCATGTATGCATCTGTAAGTTTATACGTACACATGTATACACTGTTTACATAAGCATCTACAAATATTTCTGCATATTAAATATATTTTCATTTGGAGATATAATACATCGGAAGAATATCCATATGAAAGTTGTGAGTATATTCTTCCATATATAAAGGGTTAATGCATGTAGTTATGTACGTACGTATAAACATTACAGCAAACGCGAACATATTTTAGACGTAGTATCTAGACACATACATATACAGATGAAACCAAATTCATTTCCTGATATAAATACATAACTGAGAAAACCCCAGCAGAAAAGTAAATGCAGCAATAAAACAGCGGCAGTATTTTGTAGTGTTGAAACAAATATAGGTATTTCGCATGCCCGGAAAACCCCAACATGGACGAGGTGTTCTCATTACATACCGAGAAATTCGACTTATATGACGGTATGTTATTTTCCATTTTCAAAATATATGTACGTACATATGTATATGTTTTGTACACAGATGTATGCACTAGAATAATAGTGCAGAATCACAATAATTTGCTACAAAATAATTTACTTTTACTAATAATTGTTTGATCTAAAAATCTATTTCTGTTAACAATTATACCGAAAAGTAAATGTGCATGTGTATGAATTCATGTCTGCTGTCAATTGCAGATTTTAAATCTTTATATGAATATTCATACCTATTATAACCATATAGTTGTTTCGGTTTTCCAAAAATTATAAACCTCAATTACCTATACAGGGGCCAAGTTACCGCATTCGATATCGATCGAAATTTCAATACAATTCATATACAAATTTCCATCGGTATCGAGTGCGGTAATTTGGCCCCTGGCTTCGCCGATGTAGGTTGTCGTTCGATCGAATAAATAACATTATAAGAACAACAATTTAAAAATTCTGTTTTAAATGATATTTATTCGTTGGATCGATAGCATGCTAAATCGGCTTTTTGTTTTGCATATTGTTCCTCCAAAACACAATCTTTCTAATACTATTTTATAAATTTTCAAATATTTTTTTTAAATAGACTTCTATATATGTTTTTGTGATATATAAACGCTAAGTTAATGCTCTGCAAATACTATAATTCTTTTTATATGAAAATTATTATAATACTTTATTTTTCTTTTACCTTTACTATCGTATGTATGGCCTCCAGTTCTTCTTTTAGCTGGAATTCTTTCGGTTATTATATTACTGTCTATTTAGAGATGTATGCTGCTGCACGGACAACCAATAATGCTAAAAGTGTTTGCCGAAAATAAACTGTGAATATTTATTATCATAAGTTAAGTTAAAAAGCTAAAGATGTCATATTTGATATTAGGATAAGCTATTATAAAGACAATAAAGGAATAAAGTATGAAATATAAACATTTAGTTTACCTCCATATTTGTGCTGTCCTCTTTCAGAATTTTTGAGGGACCGCAAAAGTACATATATAAATTATTGCTATTTTTAGTTTAAATATCTTCACGTGATTTTAACGTTTTTGTTTAAATTATGTATGTATGTATGTATATACAGATGGATTTACATATGACCTAGATTATATTACATATATGTGCATGTTATGTTCCTAATAACATTCATACATACGTATGTAATATTTAAGAAAATTATTTGCTCTTCTTTAAATTTCGCAATACTGATAGAGATATTGCCGAGCTTTCCTATAGTTACCACTAGCTTTGTATATTAAATGCAAGTTATAAGCAATTTCCTGCTCCAAACCCAGAGTGTGCTTCTTTGATTCTAACATGGGGTGATGAAAACTTAATGCCTTTTCATAGTATTCCACAGCCAAGTGAAAAAGGCTAGCTTGATGGTAAATTCGTCCAATGTTATAGTTAATCTCTTGAAAAGCAACACAATCAGTGGGTGAATTACATGTGATCGTTCGAAGTTCAGCATATCTATTAATAAATACCATTGCTTGAGCGCTTGCAGCACATTTGCGCAAAATTTTTTTTTGCATAGAGAGTTGTTGAAATATGCAGGCTATACACAAGGCTACTAAAGCAGTAGGACGCTCTTTGAAAAGTGGCACATAAACATTAAGAGCATATTTGTAAGAGCTGCTTTGTAAATAATAGTGTGGCACAAAAATGCGCATTTGCTTGGCTATGGGATTACGGCTTAAATGACGCATAAAATAACGATGATAACGTAATTCGTGACCTTTTTGTATCATTAAGGATAATAGGTTCCACAAATTTATTGATTCAACATTTTTATTGATTAATTCACGTAGATAGGAAAAAGCCAATGTGCAGTCATTATTAAAATAACATGCCAGTATTATGATACGTTCCAAATCGTAATTATAAGATATGAAACGTTTGGCGCTTGCTATGGAAAAGCATAATCGTTGCAATGTGCTATACTTTTTATGTAGAAAGCCAACACGCAATAACTCTAGAAACAGCTGATATTCATCATGTACTGATAAATTATCCGAAGCAGAGGCATTAATGGGCTTGCTTGGTTCCAATGCTTTATCTGCATCTTCACCTATAATATTACGCATTTGCAATATATTTTTAAGACCATCAGCATTATAAAATGATCCTCCACTGGCTACTGCCAACAATTCTTCGCGATTACGGAATTTAATTGATTGTCTGCTCAGCAGTACGTAACCAATTTCCATGAATTCTTCGGTTTCATTAAGTTGTTGCAACATTATACAACGTTCATACAATAGACGAGCATGCAAGGGCTGGCCTTCATGTTCACCCGACTGTTCTAATGCCTTCACTGCCTCTATATGTCTTCCTTGCTGCTTGAGCAAAGCTGAAAGTGTAAATTTCGCATCATAGCAAAAAGGTGCCAATTCAATAACTTTGAAATAGCTTTCTATAGCTTCGTTGCAACGATTTAAATGTCGCAAGCATTCAGCTTGCCTAAGCCAAACAAATGCAGGGCAATCAATGTAATCCCCATCTATAATCGGCCTCAGTAGAGTCATAGTTTCCGCATATTTATGTTGATGCATGAGGGCTTCAGCTACGTCGCAATACATATTTAAGCGATCATTTTCGTAAGGCGGTATGTGCTGGTGTAAGTTTTGTATTAAGTAGCCCATTAGATGTTCGGCTTTCAGATTTATCAATGCGACACAGAGTTTAACTCTAAAGTCTGGCACAAAATCATCAGGAATTGCGCAGAAAATTATGTTATCCACTTCATCTCTTTCGATAGAAACTTCCAAGTTAGTCTGGTCTCTAAGGCATTCTATGACCTATTTAAATTAAAAATACTGTTTCGTTTATTTTCCCTTATTCATTAGCAAAAATCCACTTACACTCATATATTCCTTATTCAAAATGGCCAGTTCCATGTATAAATTTAAATCTTCTAAAGCAAATATGTCCCCGCAAAGTTTGTAAGCGTTTTGCATAGCTTCTAAGGCTTGCCCATATTTATTTAATGAATGGTAATATTTAGCAACATTTTTGGCGGTAACCAGACATAGTTCATTCGCCTCAGGCGGACAGTGTTTTATCAATTTCAGATACGTTAGCATTGCGGCCTGTTTAATACCCATCATTTCCAATAACCGAGCTTTTCGTAGACGTAAATCATAGTCGGAATCATGTATTTTTATAGCACGTGTATAATATATTCGTGCTCTTTGAAAATTTCCTTGAGCTATATGCATTTCAGCTATTCGTATCCACTGATAACGATCACTGGGATTAAGATGTACAGCAATTGTGAGGAAATTTAAAAACTTTTCAGGGTCTTTTGACTCATAGATTTCAGCTAAAGTAACAAAAGGTTCGGCAGCTAATGGGTTTTGCCGTATTATCTCATAACAAATTTTTTCGGCCATTTGTACTTGTCCACGCACAAAGCACAAGTTAGCTTCTCCCATTAAACCCTGCAAAGCAGCATTTAATTGTGCTCTTCTTCCACCCATCCCACTGTTCATTCTGGTTGATTTACTAGTGCAAGGCATATCTTCTCTTTGAGCAACTTTACGTTTTTTAAAAGATGTTGATGTGCTTTCTCCAGACTGTATTTCAACACTACTTTTTGTAGTATCAGCGGCTCCATCCGCTTCATTGTTGCGAAGATCACTTTCGTGTTCAGCTCCATTATCATCGTCAACCATCAGTTCGTCTTCATCCTCTTCATGCGGTTCTAGTTTCGTATAAATATCGGGAAAACTACCTTTGCCAACTAAAAATTGTTTTATTAAACGACCTTCTTCCTCTTCGGATCGCTCAGTAATCATTTCGCGTTCATCCTCTCCATCATTGCTCATTATTGATACAACTTTCAAAGGATTGGTTTCTTTGAATTCCGACAACTCCAACTCAGATATTTCGTTGCCATCAACTTCTTCAATTATAATATTATCTGTACTAGACATATCCATTTTCGTGTAAATTATATATTTTCTTTAAAATATTGGTTTTAATTGTTTATTTTAAACACCATAGTTTATTCTAGGTAAATGTATGTAAATAAATACACCAAAGGTTAGGTTTGTTATGGTGCTGCCAAATTTGAGAACTGCTCTCATGAACATTCATGCACAATAGTTTTGTAATGAGTAACACCTTTTCAAATATACCAAATCGTTACATACATATCAGAAGCAAATAATAACGTCCAACAATATAACAGTTCCCTATAGCGTAAACTAATGATACATTAAACAATTTTAAATATAATTTTTTTCATTATCTTATTTACATTTAAAGGTGACCGCAACCTTTAAATGTATTATACAAAAACAGTCATACGATATTAGCTACGTGATACAGCGCTACACAACGAGAGTATAATGACAGGCAATGAAACGTTTTCCAGCACATCTATTTCCACACTACAATCACCACCACATGTCCTTACAAAAGTGGCCAACTATTCGTGGATACACTATAAGTTTGGACAGCGTGAACGAACTTCAATATTTAGGTAGTAAACTGCATCTCAAATGATCCTGCTTCCAAGCCACATAGATGATCCAAGGGAGGTAGATACTTGAAGAGGAAAGAGTTAATACGCTAATACTGCCAGTGCAACTGATGTAGCTGACTCAACAATTAAGAAGTTCACCAACCCTTGTATAAGTGCCTGCTGGTACAAATTTCATGAGAAAGCATTTTTTTAAATTAATTAATATGTTTACAAAAATCGATTTTTTCCGAATATTGGTCTATACCCGCGAGATTTTTGTTTGTTAAATAGTAAATTAAAAAACTTACTTTATGTTAACATCAGCTTCTGATTGTTTATTTGAAGTTTCAATAGTCCCTTTTTATCACTATTGCTTATTTATTTTTAAATATTAGTGCAGAGCTCAATGTTTTGTTTGTTTATCAATACTCGTTTTTCGTTTTGCTAGATCAGCATCTATTGTTCGCACATGTCGCTTCTGAAGAAGAAAATCAAAACGACAGTTTTGGTTATGTGTTGAAAGGCTTAAGTCAAACTTATTGGATTGTATTAATATAAAGTAAAGATTAATTAGTGACAACTTTAAAATAAAATAATATATCGCAAAAAAAAAAAGAATTGTGTTATCCGTTAAAGTAATAATAGACGCAGTTGGAAGCGCATTGATATAATATTTTTGTAGTTAAACATTGCAGAATCCTCAACTTACATATAATTATAAACGGGCCGACTTTTCTATATAAAAACAGCAATCGCTTTTTAAATTCATTACTTTCAAGTTTCAATTTTATTTTACTTTACTTTTTTTGTTCACAAATGATATATTTTTGGTTTCAATGAAATAATTCAATAAAATAATTCCTAAGTTTTTACACATTACGTGTTTGGTATCTGCATAGGTGGAACTATTGTACCTGAATTATACAAGTGGAAATTAGTTACATATCGTGTAAGAAAATTTTGTGTACTTATAAGAAATGGCTCATATGGATGGAATATAAATGAGACTAAATCTCTAGAATGTCTGAGTATATCAAAATCATCTTCATGTGGTTCAGATTGTTCTAAAAACACTCTAAATTTTAAACGGCCTGTGTATCGGTCCCAAAAATGTATGGGGTCTAAGCCATTAAGTCTAGGTCTTTCCAATGTGGATATAAAACGATCATCATAATTAAAAATGGAGTAATCCAAAAAAGGACTTGTAGAAAAACTCTGCGAACTGATGGGTAATGTGGGGTTAAAACGTGCAGCTGCCTCAGTAATGCCACCATGAAATATGTTTACAGCTCTAAAAAAAAAAAAGCGAATGAAATATTTAATCTACACATAATGTATTAAAAATTATTCACATACTTGTCAAATGCTGCTCTAAAATAATTGTTATTACTAGGCGACGATACGTGCCAGGGTATTTGCATAGAATGCACATTTCGAAACTCATCACAATAGTTACGCAACATTTGTAATAGTTCCGCAGAGTCCTTACTGTAAATTTTTAAAACTCTCTGTGTTGTTATATTGTAGAAGACATAAATTTTGAAAGTTTTATTTAATGTGTCGATATTACTGCCAGCAAACATTTCCAGTGGCATTTGAGATTGGCGTTTCTCATAGCGCAGTAATATATTATCACTATCGATTAGTTGTATTTTTAGAATAATCATGCGTTCAACCTTTAAAATAGAAAGTATAAATAAAATAATTATCTTAAAATTACATTTAAGATAAGCTTTTTCAGACACTAAAAGCAATGCATACCAGTATAAGCTTTACAGTCGTGCAACTTTAAATAAACTGAAAGCGTCACTAATGGGTATGATTTTTAAATTATCGTAATATCTTGAAGTCCACATAAGTGATATATTCTTGCTATTAAAGCAAAACGAACATTTTAAGGAATACGTAGAAAATGTTCATAATATATGCACTGATTCATACCTGTAGAAAATTTCTATAAAATTCCTTCAGCTGTTGCTGTCTATCACTTGGCGATTCTAACTCCATTATTTCACGGTACAAATATGCTAATATTTTTTGCTTTAAATGTGACAATGGCAAATTGTAGGCAGGGTCTAAAGTGTGGAGAACATCTATATGATGAGCTAAAACGCGTTCACGGTCCAAGTCATTACCAAAAGGACCCACCATAAATAAACGTTGCAATTTTCCCAATTTAACATTAAATTCAACTAATTCAATACATTGACGATAGGTGGACAGTATAGCCAATGTGCGATCATAGAGTGAAACACTATGATTATGAGGAAGTACAATGAAATCGTGATCCATTTTTAAAGTGTCAGCAATGGAGCCATTTCTTAAATCGATAAGATAAAAAGTATAATCATATAATTCTGTATCATCGTAAAGATCAGTATACTGAAGATATGCTAAATAATTTGGAAATATTGATCCACCCGCCATAGCAGCCAACAAAACGTAATTTCCATCATCTAAAAATATACTAAATTCCCGATTTAAGATATTCCTTGTTGCAGAGGGAGTTGTTATAAGGGGTACATTATATTTCTTCTTAAATAATCTCTGAAACAAGTTTTGTCTTATGTTTAGCGATAACCAAGAATGGTCCGCCGCTGTAATGCATTCACCCTGATGATCATTCACTAAATCGATCGCATTTCCAATACCTAAATACTGGTAGACATCTAGGGATTTCTGATCAGCTGAAAATACCAGAAGGAGTTGACCGTCTGGAGTAAATTTACGCAAAGTGCCAAGAGGCTTATCAACATTTTGCACCGATAGTCGTGGAGTTACGCTTTTATAGAAATTTCTTTCATGGAAGAGGAAACGTTGAGGTATGGGATGCCGGCGACCTGGATGTATGTTCGATTCACGGCTCCATAAATGATGTTGTAAATTCTGGGATATAGAACGATGCATAGAATATATTTAACAAATTTAAAAACACATAAACAAATTTATTATAAAATATGCAACTAAAATATTTAAAGCAAAGTTAGCAACAATTCACAATATTCAC
Organism: Linnaemya vulpina; assembly: GCA_963675445.1. NCBI lineage: Eukaryota > Metazoa > Arthropoda > Insecta > Diptera > Tachinidae > Linnaemya > Linnaemya vulpina. The sequence continues at coordinate 74,582,591 of OY776279.1, read as the reverse complement.
AAATAATCTCGGTATGTACATTTGTATGTGCAAAAAAGTTTGCGAAGCTTTCAGTGCTGTCAAAAACATGTTTTTCACTCGCTGTTAGCTGTTGGCCGTCGTACAGTGACGTGACTAATTATAAGTAAATGATTGAACAATCTATTATAATTTATTTAGGCATACTCCTAAACAGTATCTTCTGCTTGCCAACATTACTAACACACATTCAATTGTTTATAAAAATATTATATTCATTTATTCGAAAAATGGGGTAGAATATTCAATGTAAGAGAATAATAATACAGTTCTCAAACTCATTTATCATTAGTGCTAACACAATGGTGCTTTAATATATTGCTGATATTACCGTAACATAACATATTCCTATCGTCTTGTACTTCGTTTTATAACAGCAGCAACGGACAACTTTAAAATATATCTTACTAAGAAGTATGCCTTGGAAACTTGCTGCCCTTTTTACACTTGCATACATATATACTGGAAGTTTGTATATATATATATATATATATATATATACATATATATATATATATATATATATATATATATATATATGTAATTTCATGGATATCGACATATGACTCACTAAGAACTGAATGTTATATATATGACAATAATTTTGCTTAGTGTATCTACGTTCGCTTTTCGTCAGCTATAGTGTTGTTAAGCGATAACAAATGTAACGGTAGTTATCCACAATAAGTTCTGTGGAAAATATGGCTTCTTCTTATTAAAAAATAACGTTTCAAATAAACTTTATATACATATGTGTTTTCATTCTTGTTTGTAAAATAAATAATAATTAGTTTTATTGTGGTTATATGGATATTAATAAATATGGAAGTGGAACGTTTTAAAATTTATCTGAGTATGCAAAAGTTGGAGGACGCTTTCGAGAAAATTCAAATCAACACAAAATTGATAAATGAGGTTAGTAGTACCTGCATGTACATATGTAAGTATGTATGTATGTACATGCATACAAAATTCAATAAAATTTATTTACAAATATTAATCGCAATCGAGTGTCGTAATTTACCCTCTGAATTCAAATTACGATATTGTTTTAAAACTTGTAGTTTGGTAATTATTTTGATAATAAATTGAAGATTTCTCTTGATAATTCTTTAAAGACAACCAACGAATATGAAGACAATGATTCCAATGAAAATGAACCGAATTATATTTCTTGCAATAGTAAAGTAATATTTTCTGAAGACGAATCTGAAGATAATGAGGAGTATCTAACGACTTTGGAGAATGAAGATGTTAGTGCGATTTCGGTATCTTCCGAGTGTGATGAACTCCGTTACGAATGCAACCGTCCTCCTCATTTGCGGTAAGTATGGTACATACTTATGTACAGGTTTACTACTTTTGGTACACTTCATATACATATAAAAATTGGCCATTTGTGGCCTTATGTTGATATGAATAGATATGTAAAAAAACATGCTTATTTTAATACATACACAGGTTGATGTACAAATATTTTTAATTATTATTGCTTTACGACACCTTCAATACAATCTATCACCCAAGATTTAGTTTTTTATCGTATATTAAAGAATGCAGGTTGTGTAAATCAACCAGGCCACTGTCGGGCATTAAGTTAAAGTTTACGGCCACGACTAGAAGATTGTTAATAATTAAAATGCGTCTAAACAGAAACGGATGGATATAAACATGTACATATCTATGCATATAAATATTACCCCAGGACTCTCGTAGTCATCAAGCTGGTGTTATATTTATGTGGAAATATGTGTTAAATATAAAAAATTTTTACTGTATAATTATGTTATTGAACTACAGTATTCTAATGTTTCTTTCTTTTCTATACGTGTTGTAGTTAGAGATAGCTGTGTGTTTCGTAAAAAAAACTTCAGTGATAAAATATTTAGTACTTAATATTATATTGAACTATTATTTTCAAGATCCCTCCGAATTGTATTCGATTTGCCATTATACCCGCTCAGCGAAGGTGTTAAAGCTGCTGAAGTTTTAAATTTTTCTACAACATCCTTACGCGAAAATCACACAGAAATAATCAAAACCTTTTTGGATGATTCAAAAATAAAGAAGGATAATATTCATATCGTGTATAAAATGCTTTTGGAAATGGAAGATATAACTTGTATGTCGGAATATGTTTCGGTGGCGCAAAAAGGTGTTAAGCTAAATCCTACTAATAAGGCTAAACAATATTGGATAACTGTAAATTATAATTTTTATAAAAGAAAAAATGTAATATTAAATAAAATATTTGCACTTTTTAGTTGAAAAATTGTCCAAACATTGAGGATATTGTAACTCCCTTGTTGGATGAAGCAGTATTGATCCCAGAATCTAGTAGACGAATTTCGGAAAGTATTCCTTTAAAACACAAAACGGACATCTTATTGCCACATAAACATGAAAGTAAAAACAGTTTATATCGCCGTCTTATAGCTACAGTTCTAAAAATTTCAAAAGATCGAGCATATATTTGTTTCAGACGCTATAAAAAATTTTCAGCGAATGCAAGAAAAAAATTACTTAATTCAAAATATGATATAATATTTAGATCACATCGTTATCCTATACGTTATCAACATCATGCTATAAATCTTTTATCACTTGATTCTAAAATTCGTGAATATTTAACTCCCACAGAAAGTCCTCATAAAGAATCAATATATGAATCACAGTTGAAAATTCATAACAAGTCTTTGAATTTGTTGAACACATCAATTGCTACAAATAAAGAACAATATGATGCGGTACGATATATAACTGAAGGTCTCAATTCAAATGCACCTTTTGTGGTATTCGGTCCACCTGGTAAACATTTTTTTGCTTATTGTTTTTTTTTTTTTATGTTGTAAATCGAAGTATTATTTGTTTTATAAGGTACTGGTAAAACAACCACTATAGTGGAAGCTATACTGCAACTGCGACTTCAGAATTCCTGGAACCATATCCTTGTTACTGCTGGCTCAAATTCAGCTTGTGATACAATTGCCTTAAAAATTTGCCAACATCTGAAGAAGGAGTATCGCCTGGAACAACTCCAAATGAATGAGAATCATAAAACTATCATCAGAATCTATTCTAAAAGTATCATACATAAGGGTCTTCTTAAGTTGATTGATCCAGAGTTATTGAAACATTCAAATTGTAAAAATGGCTTTCATCATTATCCACCGGTTGAGGAAATACATCAGTATGGCATTATTGTTGCCACTTTATGTACAGTGGGTAAATTGATTACAGGCAATGTGGGAGGGTTTAGTTTTTTCACTCATATATTTATGGATGAAGCTGGTGCTTCAACTTTACCGGAATCGTTAGTGGGTATAATGGGTATAAAATCAGGTTCTAATTGTCGCTTGATATTGTCAGGCGATCACAAGCAATTAGGGCCCATATTAAAGTCAGATCGAGCTGCACAGCTGGGTCTGAAGCAGTCGTTAATGGAGTTTTTATTAAGCAACAAATGTTATGCAGTGGATGCTAACTTTAACTATGATCATACTTTACAAGCACGCTTGAGGCGTAATTATCGTTCTCATCCCGAAATTGTCAGACTCTACAATCATTTGTATTATAATGATGAACTAATTGCTGAAGCCGAAGCGGGTAAGTCAGATATGAAATTATCTATTCAATTTGCATTATAATTTATTTATTTAATTTTATCTGTAAAAATATTAAAGAAGTATATTAAAAAAAACAAACATTTACTATATGTTGCTTTTCCTTTTTGTAGGCGATGTTAATTTGGCAGCGAAGTGGTGTGAATTGCCAAATCCTAAATTTCCCATTATATTTCAAGCTGTACATGGAATCACAAAAAAGGACAACGTATCACCCAGTTCATTCAACAACTTGGAAATTCAAGTTATAATGTGGTTTCTTCAGCGTCTTCTAGTCGACGGCATAAATGGGAAAAAAGTTGATCAGTCTGATATTGGCATAATAACACCTTATAAATTGCAAAATAATCGTATACAAAAACGTCTCCAAGAGCGTCAATGGCACGAAGTGGAAAGTGGTTCAGTAGAAACTTTTCAAGGCAGAGAAAAACAAATTATTATAGTGTCTTTGGTGAAATCGTTTACAACTTTAGGATTTTTGAATAATCCCAAGGTATGAGAATATTATCTAATTTTAATTTTTATATCAACATTTTTGTATTCTCAATTAGCGCTTAAATGTTTTGATGTCTCGGCCCAAATCGTTGCTTATACTGATAGGAAATCCTTTGACTTTAAGACATAATAGCGATTTTGCTTTCATCATGGATGAATGCAAGAAACATGGTACTTTTTTGCGTAAGAAGAAAATTAAGAATGATAATCTTTCATCACTATTTTATCGTAAGCTTAAGTTTAAATAACAATATGATATATTTATAAATAATTTTACTATATGTACTACCATATTACATGTTCACTTTTTGCGTTCGTTGCCCGTTATTTGAATTAAATATTTGTATTTATAAGTTTAATTTGAGTTTATTTGTCACGTATTTTTGAAGTGTATGTAATATATAATGATTTTAAGTTTATGATCTATATATGTATGTAGTTGTCTTACTATATAATTATTTGTCCTTATCGAGTTTGGCGCGATTTATCTTCAAATTACAGATTTTGTAGTACATTGATGAAAAAATTAACTCTGTTACAAAACTTAAATATGAAGGCGAAAAGCGCCAGGCACGATAAGGTCTATTATTCTTTTATTTGATATTAATTTTTTATAATGCCGATATTTTTAAATGTGTACTCATGTCTAAAATGTAAATGAAATAAATCCATATCCATATAAAATGTGACTGGAATGTTTAAACCAGAAATTACTGCTTTTAATTTCGAATTGAAAGAAAAGTTTTCTCGAATCCGAATGTAAAAAATACACGGTTAGAATAGAATTGCAGAATTACACTACTAGTTTGATCTGCCAGATTGCAGCATTCGATATCGATCGAATACATTTTATGTAAATGGAAATTTCGATCGATAAGAGTCATACTCAGCTTGAAAATAATTAGAATCAGTGATCTAGTGTGTCTCAAGTTCATCTCACAGACGTGGTGGTACTTCCTATTTTTGTATGGGTTATAAGGGTTTGTTGGTTAATAAAAATAATTTTAAATCACTTTGCAAAAATAGGTTTATAATAAAATTCATACAGACAACTGCTCTTAAATTTTTTTGTATTTTTATTCAGTGAATTTTCCCTTTTAAGGCTAATTACAAAATGTCTTACATAAAAATACAATATTCAAATTACAAATTTCATTGTTTAATGATTAACATTAATTTCGAAATTTTTAGTGTAATTTTGTTGGTTTGTTTGAACCTGAAAGGTTTTAAGTGTGATGTTGTTGTTGCTGTTGTTGTTGTTGTTGTTAAGGTGTCTTTTTCTTTTCTTTTTTTTTGGAAAAAAAAAGATGGATCGGATTAGAAGCGACTCATGCAAGAACTCTTCCTTATAATTTCCAACAAATGGAATTGATTTTATATAAATTTTTAAAGAAAATGAAAATATTTGGCAATTTGTTTAAAATAGTTGGTTGTTTTGTTTTTTGAGTCTTTTTTATAGCCAATACTCTCCGGATGTTTAGCAATGATTTTATGGTTGCTATTGTTCGATCGATAATTGATCTTTTGTTTAATTGCAGTTTTTATTAATGATGTTGGGATCATGTGCAATGATGATCAAATTATGAAATAAGAGTAACTAGTGATATACATAGTTAGTGTACGTGTATATAAACGCATGTATGTATATGTTTTTTTGCCTGTATTATATACAAACATATATAACAAAATTATTTGTATTTTCTATGCTGTTCTCGGTTTAAGCCACAGTATTTATTGGAACAATTAAAATTAATATAAATTAGTTGTTAAGTGCTTAGATAGTAAAACTTATATTCAAAATGTATTATAATGTGGAAGCTGATATTATAAGATATTATATATAAAAAACATTGTTTCTACTAACTACCCAACTACACTAAAGAAAACTATATTTTAACAAGAAAATGTCTTTTAACAATATTAATAGCGAAACGTCGTCAAGTTTTGTAAGTCCACACATAAAATAGATTTACTTATTAGCGTTTAAAACAAAACCAAAAAATTTAAAAAGAAAATAGAGAAAAATTGTTTCGCAATACCCACATTATTTTAAGCCTTTTCAATTATTTCGTATGAACGAGTCTAGTGTAAAGGACCATATTATTTGTATTACCGCTTTCAATTTATATATTTATATAGATGTATGTTGTGTTTAAGTAAGTGTAGTTATATGCTGTGTATTCTATGCCACATAAAACATTTAGAAAAACTAAAAGAAAAACATATAATATAAATGATTGTTAATTGTTTTTATTAATTATTAATATTATATTAATTAATATGTAAGTAGTAGTATGTATGTTTGTTATTGTTAATATCGTAATTATTACATAAACAATTAAAAAAAAAGGAACAAAATGTAATGTTTAAATCAATATATATATATAGTATATTTTAAGTTGTTATTATATCATTGTTGTTGTCGTGCTTTTGTAAAATGTATGAAAAGTTATTATTTTTTTGTTTTTTTTTTCTTTCTTAATTTCTTTTTAAGGATTTTTCATTTCTTTAATGGTTGGTTCTTTTTCCCTTGATTTTATAATCTAAACTTCAGTTTGTGGCCTCTTTTCGATCCATGCTTTAATGGGTTCCATGGCATTGACGGTGTCAACAACAGCACGCAGAGCTGGATAATTTTCCAAAATATCACGTTTAACCATGTAATTCATATAATCCAAAATACCGGCGAAATAGATATCAGCCCAGGTCAGCTAAACATATAATCATATACATAATTAGTTGTGGTACAAATTCAAATAAATATAACTAAGTCTCAAAAAAAAAAAAAATAAAATAAAGAAAACAAAACACCCTACATATTGAAAAAAGAGCACAAGTAAAAATACTACATTCGGCACTGCCGTATCTTATATAACCGTCAGCTGGACTATATACAAGCTTTCAATTGAGCCACATTTTCATATTAAAATTGGACGAGTATAAAAACAATCTCTGAAGTAGATATTTTTTAAAATAAATAAAAAATTAGTTTTAATTTCCAGCCCTGGAACAATATTTTTCATCTTCCTGATATTCAATGCAAATTTTTTCCTTTTTGAAATATAAACTACTGAACTGCTAAAATATTAAAAAAAAACAAACTTAAAGTTTTCCAACTCTGGGGGGCTGTCTTTTTGCTTCTATTGATTTCTATTACCAAGAATTTTTCTTTCGAAAATATCCAACATATTAAATTTAGTTTTCAATATTTCATTAACTTCCTCAGGAAATTTTTATATTTTTCAATATATTATTCTTCCAATCAAAATTTTTTGATTTTGTAATTTATATAAAAAACGTTTTTTATGACGTTTTCTTTTCTCGAAAACATGCAAAATTTTTTTTTACTTTTTTACTAAAAAGTGGCCGCTTGTAAGAGTTTTAAAATATAAATAATTTTTCCTGAGGGAAATTTCTTATTTTTAAATAACAGAATCCGGCCATTTTCTTTAAAAAAGTGTGAAAAATGTTGCCTTTTTTTGTAGAAAAGGAATCAGCACTAGTTAGTTAATTTAAGGTATAAAAAATAGTTTAAATTATCCAACCCTGAAATTGTTTTTTTTGGATTTTGTTTGATTTTCAATACAAATTGAATTTTTTCTCAACTATAAAATAGTTTTAATTAGCAAAAAAGTAAGAGTTTTAAATTAAAAGACGTTCACACTTTTCAAATATTTCCCCAAAAACGGGTAGTCACTGAGTATTTATAAAAAAATGGTTTTTAATTCAGACAGTTGTTTCTGGAGTTAATCAATTTCCAATAATATTCGATTTAAGACAGTATCTATTTGTTCTGGGTAAAATAATAATATTTAGTGGTTACGCTTTTTTGGGCAAATATTTGCCAAGTCTGAACGCAGCTCTAGTTTTACTCATATAACAAAAACTAAATGTTCCAGCTCTGGAGCCGTAATTCGAATTTCTGTGACATTCAATAGCAATCTATTTCGCACTATTTCCAGTACATCAATTCCAGACCGAGGTCTCAAGCTTTTCGGGGCTTTGGAAAACCTGGTTTCGCGTACAAACGGATAGACAGACAGTCGAACATTGTTAATTCGACTTCCCTATTCATAAGCAGACACTTTAAGGTGGCGCATATTAATATGGCCGAACATGCAAAACGGACTAACACCATTCTTGGGGAAGGGTATGAAAGCAGAGAGGCACGGACGTACAGACAAGCAGTTAAAATTGTTGCTTCCATTCCAATTGGTAATCAACTTTACAGATTTCGCTTTCTAAAGGCGCAACAATTTTTCCGAATCAGATTTAACCCATCCATTACCTTATTCAGTGCCAAATGACCATCATTATCTTTAACAGTTTGTTCCAATTTCTCCAAATAAAACGGAATGACTTCATTGTTCAATGTAACCAATTTCTTCTCCTTGATATCGTCTTCGGGTTCGTAGGAAACGACTGCAATTTCTATATATTAAAATGCAAAGATTAATCAAACAACATATAACATGCAACATCACACATTGTTCGCTACTTAGACGAAAATCGTTGATAGTGTCAACAACAATATCAACTTGTAGATCTTCCCAGGGTGTGGCACCGCTCAAACCAACAGTTTTTGCTAGAAAACGCGCCATCGATATGCTCTGGTGTACGCGTTTGCCATCAACTTCCAAAACGGGCATCTGACCCATAGGCATAGCTTAAATGTTCCAAGACAGCAAATGAATAATAATAATAATCTTTGAGAATTCAAAAATATCGTAACTTACTTGGCTTCAATGCTGGCCATTCATCACGGGTTACACGCACATCCTCATATTCAATGCCGCCATAAGCGAACAGATAACGCAATGGCTCTGCCAAGGCTTTGACATTGAAATAGAATAGGGTATAGGTGTGCTTAATGGGCTCAGTGGGTCCAGCTGGTGGTGCATCAGCTGCGGCAGCTGCCTCACCCTCAGCTGCTGGTGGAGCTTCGGCGGGTGGTGCTTGCGCTTCGTCGGCCATTTATTTAAAGCTATAAATAATATATATATTTTTTTTTCTTTATAGTATATGAATAGGTTGTTGTTGTTGTTGTGCAACTACAACAAACAGAACAAGTAGAATATTGTGCGTGTTTCCAGTTTGCAAGTCAATCCGTTAATCTTTCGCTACACGCTGAGTGTTCCATTTGCAAGTATCACAGTTTCATTGGCAGATAAGATAATGTTATCTTTTTTTTTGTATGAATTGTTTATTAAAAGATAAAAAGTACCACTTGTTTTTAAATGATTCAATTTTCTAGAAGTTTCAAATAAACGTTTTTGGCCAGGTGCTACACAATGGGACGTGTCTGACTAAAAGCTTTACACAAATGTTCGAAATGTAAAATTTCGTATTTTTTTTTTAAATTATATCACTCAAAGTGTATCGTTCTGTTTTAAAATTGATAATGTTGTTAGGAACAGTGTCATGAGGTCCAGTACAGTGGTGATAACAATTTTTAATTTTTAATTAAATTTAAAGCCGTTTTAAGTGTGCATTATCCCAGTTTATAACTAAAATCAATATCCTGACAGCGTTTGCTTAAATTTCAAAAGAAATTCGATACAAAAGAACAGAATGTCATTTTGGTAATTTGCCACTTCTGTGGACACCATTTTACTTAACCCTTCTGCATCCCTTGAATCTTGATCTTTTGAAACTATTCATGTTTAGAAATGTGGAAGGAGAAAGAAAAAACTAAATTTTATTCTTTTCTTTTAAAAGCATAATTTTCGTCCCTAGAATGGATAAAGTGAAAAACTTTGCCTCTAAAAACCAAAGTTGTGTCAAATTGATCCAAGGAGGGCAGGAGGGGTTAATAAATTAATAGTAAAAAGAAAAAAGCGTCTCATTATTTTTGCTAATAAATTGAAATCGAGCGGTATGAAATTTTGATTTTATCCAACAGTCCGATAGACGAGATCAATAAGTCAGCAGGGTTCACTCAAAACAATCTGTTCCAGCAAATTTCCCTTTTCTTTGCTACTCACATTTTTGACAGTTGTTTGTATTTATTTTGTGTAAAAAGAATTTAATAGTTTAAAGAACTTATTATTTAAAGTGAAAAATATATATTTTTTAATTTATATTTTCGTGCTGATTATTTTTCCCCAAAAGTTTTTTATTAAAATTCAAAGTGATCAATTGAGGGGCATATTTTTTTAATTTAAAGTTTGTGACTTGTCAAACTTCAAAAATGTATTTCTCTTCACAGAGAAGAAGAGAATGAAACGAAATGTCAAATAACAATAACGACGAGCTTCCCGAGTACAAGAATCTTCGCACCAAAGTCCACTCCTCTTTTTCTTCTCTCCCACAAACTCAAAAGGTATTGTGTGGACCGGGATTAACATACAAGTGGAGCTTTTGTTCTTTTGTTCCCTTACAATAGTTATATCCCTGGAAGGTAAAAATAATGCCGAGAATCTCACGTGAAAAATTTTGCTTTCTCTCAGTTCTCAGTGAATGTAAAAGTAAATAGAAGGCCACCGAATATATTAAAAATCAAAGAAATTTCTGTACTCGTGAACCCTATTAAAAAATATCAAAAATATATTGATAAATTTTTTCAAATCTTTAGGATTGAAGTGTAAGTAAAATAATTTTAACTGTTTCAAAATAATTCGGCCAATAGTATACGAAATGTTTAACAGTTTAAGCCTTATTAAGAAAACTCGGCCTCAAAATTAATTTTTGAAACGGATATTCGATTTATAAGAATTTTCTGGTCTGTACGTCAACAAAAATAAAATTGTTAAATAAAAGGAAAGAAAAACTTGCAAGAAAATATCATTTACGACCAGGGGAATTTTATTTTAGAATGAAATTAATCACGGGGAATTTTCGCACTATTAAAAAATTAGGGAAAGGGAAAAAATTTGGAAGAAAAATTATTCATAACGGGAAAGATAATGGCACATCTGCAGAAATGTTGTTGCATTATAAAAAACAAAATGATCAGAATTATTCGATTTCTTTTTATTTATTTTTTTACAGAAATACCCCACTGTGCGTTATAAACTAGCTTTATCATTGCTGAGCACTTAACATTTAAAGTACTGTCTCTCTCTCTCTCTGCTCGTAAACTAAAAATAACCAACATGAAAACAACTCCATAAAATAATATTTTAGTTAAAAAAAAAAGCTTTTGTTTTGGTATCTCTGATATGAAATTGTGAATAACTAATTTGATATGCGAGCACTGAAGTCTTGAAGCAAGAAGATAAGCCTTAAATAAAATACGCTGTATAAATTTATTGGATATAATTAAGTATTAAGTATTTTGTCTTCTAATTAAGTATTTTGTCTTCTAGTTAAGTATTAAGTATTTTGTCTTCTAATTAAGTATTAAGTATTTTGTCTTCTAATTAAGTATTAAGTATTTTGTCTTCTAATTAAGTATTTTGTCTTCTAATTAAGTATTTTGTCTTCTAATTAAGTATTAAGTATTTTGTCTTCTAATTAAGTATTTTGTCTTCTAATTAAGTATTTTGTCTTCTAATTAAGTATTAAGTATTTTGTCTTCTAGTTAAGTATTAAGTATTTTGTCTTCTAATTAAGTATTAAGTATTTTGTCTTCTAATTAAGTATTAAGTATTTTGTCTTCTAATTAAGTATTTTGTCTTCTAATTAAGTATTTTGTCTTCTAATTAAGTATTAAGTATTTTGTCTTCTAATTAAGTATTAAGTATTTTGTCTTCTAATTAAGTATTTTGTCTTCTAGTTAAGTATTAAGTATTTTGTCTTCTAATTAAGTATTAAGTATTTTGTCTTCTAATTAAGTATTAAGTATTTTGTCTTCTAATTAAGTACTAAGTATTTTGTCTTCTAATTAAGTATTAAGTATTTTGTGTTCTAATTAAGTATTAAGTATTTTGTCTTCTAATTAAGTATTTTGTCTTCTAGTTAAGTATTAAGTATTTTGTCTTCTAATTAAGTATTTTGTCTTCTAATTAAGTATTTTGTCTTCTAGTTAAGTATTAAGTATTTTGTCTTCTAGTTAAGTATTAAGTATTTTGTCTTCTAATTAAGTATTAAGTATTTTGTCTTCTAATTAAGTATTTTGTCTTCTAGTTAAGTATTAAGTATTTTGTCTTCTAATTAAGTATTAAGTATTTTGTCTTCTAATTAAGTATTAAGTATTTTGTCTTCTAATTAAGTATTTTGTCTTCTAATTAAGTATTTTGTCTTCTAATTAAGTATTTTGTCTTCTAATTAAGTATTAAGTATTTTGTCTTCTAATTAAGTATTTTGTCTTCTAATTAAGTATTTTGTCTTCTAATTAAGTATTAAGTATTTTGTCTTCTAGTTAAGTATTAAGTATTTTGTCTTCTAATTAAGTATTAAGTATTTTGTCTTCTAATTAAGTATTAAGTATTTTGTCTTCTAATTAAGTATTTTGTCTTCTAATTAAGTATTTTGTCTTCTAATTAAGTATTAAGTATTTTGTCTTCTAATTAAGTATTTTGTCTTCTAATTAAGTATTTTGTCTTCTAATTAAGTATTAAGTATTTTGTCTTCTAATTAAGTATTAAGTATTTTGTCTTCTAATTAAGTATTAAGTATTTTGTCTTCTAATTAAGTATTTTGTCTTCTAATTAAGTATTTTGTCTTCTAGTTAAGTATTAAGTATTTTGTCTTCTAGTTAAGTATTAAGTATTTTGTCTTCTAATTAAGTATTAAGTATTTTGTCTTCTAATTAAGTATTTTGTCTTCTAATTAAGTATTAAGTATTTTGTCTTCTAATTAAGTATTAAGTATTTTGTCTTCTAATTAAGTATTAAGTATTTTGTCTTCTAATTAAGTATTAGGTATGTTGTCTTCTAATTAAGTATTAAGTATTTTGTCTTCTAATTAAGTATTTTGTCTTCTAATTAAGTATTTTGTCTTCTAATTAAGTATTAAGTATTTTGTCTTCTAATTAAGTATTAAGTATTTTGTCTTCTAATTAAGTATTAAGTATTTTGTCTTCTAATTAAGTATTAAGTATTTTGTCCTCTAATTAAGTATTAAGTATTTTGTCTTCTAATTAAGTATTAAGTATTTTGTCTTCTAATTAAGTACTAAGTATTTTGTCTTCTAATTAAGTATTAAGTATTTTGTGTTCTAATTAAGTATTAAGTATTTTGTCTTCTAATTAAGTATTAAGTATTTTGTCTTCTAATTAAGTATTTTGTCATCTAATTAAGTATTAAGTACTTTGTCTTCTAATTAAGTATTTTGTCTTCTAGTTAAGTATTAAGTATTTTGTCTTCTAATTAAGTATTAAGTATTTTGTCTTCTAATTAAGTACTAAGTATTTTGTCTTCTAATTAAGTATTAAGTATTTTGTGTTCTAATTAAGTATTAAGTATTTTGTCTTCTAATTAAGTATTAAGTATTTTATCTTCTAATTAAGTATTTTGTCATCTAATTAAGTATTAAGTATTTTGTCTTCTAATTAAGTATTAACTATTTTGTCTTCTAATTAAGTATTAAGTATTTTGTCTTCTAATTAAGTATTAAGTATTTTGTCTTCTGATTAAGTATTAAGTATTTTGTCTTCTAATTAAGTACTAAGTATTTTGTCTTCTAATTAAGTATTAAGTATTTTGTGTTCTAATTAAGTATTAAGTATTTTGTCTTCTAATTAAGTATTAAGTATTTTGTCTTCTAATTAAGTATTTTGTCATCTAATTAAGTATTAAGTACTTTGTCTTCTAATTAAGTATTTTGTCTTCTAGTTAAGTATTACGTATTTTGTCTTCTAATTAAGTATTAACTATTTTGTCTTCTAATTAAGTATTAAGTATTTTGTCTTCTAATTAAGTATTAAGTATTTTGTCCTCTAATTAAGTATTTTGTCTTCTAATTAAGTATTAAGTATTTTGTCTTCTAATTAAGTATTAACTATTTTGTCTTCTAATTAAGTATTTTTGTCATCCGACACCATTTTCCTTAAATAAATTAATAATAAAAAGAAAAAAAGCGTCTCATTATTTTTGCTAATAAATTTTGTATGGAATAATAGAATGCAGTAACCAGGAAATCAAATTAATATATCAATTCTTTGCATGAATTATTATCCATTTATCAAAATCAAAAACTTGTAAAAATCAACGGAAGTGGTGCATCATTCATTACGAAAAATATATCAACTCCTACTTTCATTACAACAATTCATTTTCACGTTTCTTTCTGTTGTCTTCTTTAGCTGCTGCACCCACGTTTTATGTTTTAATTTTTATTTTCTTGACGATCAACAAGAATTTGTATGGCTGGCAAGCCATGCCGCGGCATGCCGTGCCGTGCCGTGCCATACAAAAATCCAATGGCATGGAAGAGTGCAAACAAATCGAATCACCATATAAAGAAAACTTAAAGGGCGTTGGCACTAAACTGTACCCCGTTTCGTTTAAGCTGAAGACAGTTACTCGGATTTTAGTGTATGAGCAGACAAACAGCCCGACATACATATTTGCATGTATGTATGTATGTGTGTATGTGTGTATGAATGTAAGATTTTTCCAGTTGTAATTTTTTTTTTTTAATATTTTTGTTGCATTTTGTGCATCATGCCACCATCACCAGCCAGCCAGCCAGCCAGCTTTTGCAACCAACATGAAGCCAATTAACGTTTTGCAAATTAAAAGATAAAAATCATTAAGAGGGAAGAGGAATGGGGCACACGAAAAGATGAAACTGAACAAAAGAAATGTGTGCATGTTCAGCAATAAAGAAGAAAAAGTGGAGAAATACTTGTTGTTTGTGGGCTGACAACCGGTTAAGTGGCAAACCGGCCGGCCGGCAACAAGTTTTAAATATTTTTATGTGGATACATCAACAGCATAATCAATATGAAAATGCCAGCTACCAATACAACCAAAATCCATGTACACCAGCATACACTGCGAAAAATGCTATGGCACTAACACAAATACAAGTGTAAAATCTGTTTTACTAATTCTTTTTCAATTTAATTAAGATTTAAAGGCTAATAAAATTGGTGACAATGAGTTTAGAAGACTTTCAATATAATTCCCAGCAGAGCTGAATAGGACTGTTTTCAAACGCTGCTATATTTTCTTTAGCATTAACCCTGGATGGTTACTCTAGATTTATGTACAGTAAGGTTATTCTCAATATTTTATAAAAAATAAAATAAAATAAATAAATTAAATTAAAAAAATGAATTCTAACATTAAGATAAATTTTTCCTCTCAAAATTCCATAAAAATTTCAGCAGACATAAACGAGTTATATAATAAATAGTAACCATCCAGGGTTAAGGACCCAAATAAACTGCACCAGCTTTGTGGCCAAAAATTTTTTTTGTGCAGACCCCAGACGGCAAAAGATTTTGCAGGGCGGCGTATAACAAATTCAATATGGCAGCCAAAATATCTAAATTATTTGACTTGTCTGCAGGCCACTTGTCAAACACGCGACAAACGCCGCAAAAGGTTTGTACAAACGTGATTTATACGTTTGCTTGACGAACTGATTGTATATTTTATTTATTTTGTATTTTATTATTTATTTTAAATTCCTTGACTTTGTGAATTTAATAAAGGACCTTCCAAAAAGGACTTGCGATCCTTGACAGTTTCTCTTGTTCTTTCTCTTTGTGAATATAATAAAGGACATTCGAGCAAGGACTTTCAAACTTTGACAGTATAAAAATTAAATTGATACTGATTCTTCTCTTGCTTCTTGTCCTTGTGAATTTAATAAAGGACCTTCCAACAAGGACTTTTGAACTTTGACAGTTTCTTTTATTCTTTCTCTTTGTGAATTTAATAAAGGACATTCGAGCAAGGACTTTCAAACTTTGACAGTATAAAAATTCAATTGATATTGATTCTTCTCTTGCTCCTTGTCCTTGTGAATTTAATAAAGGACCCTCCAACAAGAACTTTCGAGCTTTGACAGTAGAAAAATTATATTATAATAAAGGATCTTCCAATAAGGACTTGCGATCTTGGACAGTTGAAAAATTGAATTGATTTTTCTCTTTTACTTTCTTTTTGTGAATTTAATAAAGGATCTTCCAACAAGGACTTGCGATCTTAGAAAGTTGAAAAATTAAATTGATATTGATTTTTCTCTTTATGAATTTGATGAACAACCTTCCACCAAGGACTTTCGAACTTTGACAGTTTCTTTTATTCTTTTTCTTTCTGAATTTAATAAAGGACCTTCCAACAAGAACTTTCGAACTTGAACAGTTGAAAATTAAACTGATATTGATTTTTCTCTTTGTGAATTTCATAAAGGACTTTCCAACAAGGACTTGCGATCTTTGACAGTCGAAAAATTAAATTGATACCGATTTTATTTGTCTCATTGTCTTTGTGAATTTAATAAAGGACCTACCATCAAGGACTTTCGAAGGCACACCTGTCACATTATTTCTGTTTTGGAAAATCACCAATAACTAACATTAAATGCAGTGCTACCAACCGCTCCAATATAAAACAAGACAATTTAGTTTCCAAAGGATTAAAAAAAAAGAAGATAAATGAAGAATAAATTTCAATAAAAATTGGAACAAATTGTGTTACGCTGCAAATGAGGCCAGACAGATTTCGAATTGTCACGTTAATTAAATCGGCGTGTTATTGTTTATATAGACTAAATTAGAATTCATGTTGAAAATTGCATTTGGCGTCTTGCCCACTCAGTCAAATCTAAACGATTCGATGATTTGCCCATTGATTTATTTATTCAACGCGATTCCTTCAATTGTTCAATGCGATTGTGTGTATTCGATTCTCTGATAATATCTGCTCCTCATTTTGTTATTGACGAAATCTGAGATGTTTCTATTAAAGCGAATAGTTTTCGCAAGAAAAAAAAAAGAAGAAAATCTTTGCGACAGAGAACTTTTTCTTTATTAAAAACCAATTAAATTAAATAGAAATAGAATGCGGGTACATAATTGTTGTTGGTTTATTATTATTATTTTTGTTGTTGTTGTTGTTTTTGTGCGAGTATTTAAATTTATTTGAAAGACATCTTTTCTTCCCATTTTCGCTATTGTTGTTGCATTTTGCATTGAATTTGGTTTTGTTGTTAAATGTCAATTCTTTAATTTAATTTTTAGACATTCTCAATTAAATCTAATCAGGGTTAAAAGCACAATTGATATATAAAAGACTGCAAACAATTGAAAATAATATTTTGCCATCTTTTATGTTTCAATTTCGATTTCAATTGAATTTGTGAAAGAGAGGAAATGAATGAGGGAGTGTTTTTTAAATTAATTGCACCTTTTTGTTGTTAATTTGCCAATTACAATTTAATAATTGGATTTGCATATTGCAAAACGTTTTAAAAAGTTAACTGCCAACGAAGTTGTTCACCATACACATCGTGGTGGATTTTGAAATATTTTGATTGATTGTGAATTGTGTGGTGATATTAAGTGAAACTTTCTTTAGTCACATTTTTCATGCTCTAGTGCATTATATATATTGCAGACTTTCTGACGGCATGCGAAGCTACCAATAGATGATTTTATATATAAATTGGGGAAATGTAACGTGCGTCACAAATCTTTTAAGGCTTTTCATTAAAACCGACTACGATTTTTGGCTGCTAAGAAAATATTTCTGAATTCTCTTATAAGCATTTTTGTTTTAGGAGCGAAATTTTCAGAGAAACTTTAGTTTTCTGTAGCGTGCGTCACACAACTTATTGATTTCTCAAAAAAAAAAAAAAAATATATTATAGGATTTGAGAGTATGTACACTTAAATACCACTCAGGATTAGGTATAAGTTGAAGATATCTCTTTTAGGAGCGAGATTTTCAGAGAAACTTTAGCTTTTTGTAGCGTGCGTCACACAACTTGTTGATTTGTCAAAAAAAAATCTATATTTCATAGGATTCGAGGGTATGTACACTTAAATACCACTCAGGATTAGGTATAAGTTGAAGATATCTATTTTAGGAGCGAGATTTTCAGAGAAACTTTAGTTTTCTGTAGCGTGCGTCACACAACTTATTGATTTGTCAAAAAAAATCTATATTTTATAGGATTTGAGGGTATGTGCACTTAAATACCACTCAAGATTATGTATAAGTTGAAGATATCCATTTTGAAAGACCAAAAATGTAGCGTGCGTCACGCAGGGTTAGCCCATATATTTTTATAAATGATGCTAATGCAAAGACTACAGCTGTGTCTTCTTGTAAAAAGTTTACTTTTTAACTATGGCGGCGCTTACTTTCAGCAAAAAAATGATTAAGCAAATCTTAATTGGAGATGGCGCGGTATCGCCATGTGAAATCTACTATGTAGCCTGTTCAGTTGAAGGTAAAAATAAGTCACTGAACTCGCTCGCCTGCCTAAAATAATTTCAAGATCTGCCGGGTTATTTTTAAGGACAAATTGTTGAAGTAGGTTAGATTGAAAGAGGAAAGGGACATCAAGTAGCCGCAATCCGTTACGGATTACACTTGTGCCTCAAGGGTAAAGAATATATAAGCGAAATTGTCAGACCTTTTTAATCCACTATTGAACAGCCAGAATTTAAATTTTATTTAAATAAATTTTTTAATTAAAACTGTGTTAAGCACATTCAAATTGAATTTGAAAAATTAACTGAAACTGGCTGCTCACAAGCAAATAACTTCTGAACTTTTCAAACTTGACACAGAAATTTCAGAATAACTGTATTATTTCACTATATAGTTTCGGATTTTTGAAATAACCTCGAAAAAATAAAACCTTTTCAACGCTTTATGCCTTAAATATAACACGAGAGAAATTCGATTTTTTGCCACCGATTTTTTTCGAAGAATATCCGATCTAAATTTCATTATACAACACCTGGCGAAATTTTATAATATTTATTTGGTTATTCTTTTCTTTTTTAATCTATAAGTCATATTAACTATTTCACATCTGGTGTAAAATGACAGACAACAAAATGACATTTTATAAGATCTTAAAAGTCTCAACTGTTTTCCAGTTATTAATTATTAAAAACACTTTTTAAATACAACGGATTTGAATAATTATTTATGAATATAATATTATAAGAACCTACACTGTGCAGTCGATAAACGTTTATAAGAGTGATTTTTATAGGCAGGCGACAATTAACACGTCCGTTTCATTGCGAAATTTGTAATAAGATAATCAATCGATCTCGATCGTAACAATAAACGAACCACTCAAAAGAAACAGCAACGCATCTTGATTTTCGAAAATTCTATTTTTGCTTATATATTTTTTTATAAATCTAATTGTTTTTGCTCTTTTTTTTAAATTAAAATTAATGGGCATTTTTTTTTTTTTTTTTTGAAATTGCACTCGATTATAGGAGAGGAAGGCAAAAAAAAGAAGAAGAAAAAATATCAAAAGAGGTCTCGAAAACCGTTCGTTGCGTGTAACAAATTTAATTTAAATACCCAAAAACACCAACAACAAATTCTACAGTCGCCATGATTTTTTTTTTTTTTTTTTGTCAAATCTTAAATGTTTCTATTCCTCAGATGTTTTTCAATTGTTATTTTTCATTCATGTCCTTCAAATATTGCGAAGACATTTTTTTGTTCAATAAATTCTTTCGTTTTTTTTTTTAAGACTGTTACATAATAATTAGTTTTTTATTTTTATAAAAATTTATTTATTTCCATTAAGTTCGTTTTTCTGTTTCGCCAACATTTACGCACAACACTCCACTTTTATTCTGCTGCTTGCGCTAATAACCCAGTCTTTATATGCAGTGTTCTTTTTTTTTTGTTGTTGTAAATCTTACCTTTTAAATATTAAAATATAAAAAAAAAATTATAAAATTTAAATTTCTTTTATTAATGTAATCCGTTTTAAAAAAATTTTTTTCCCAACCGATTATTTAATGCCTGGAAGCTTTTGTTACACAGCTGAACCTTCGAGTGTAACTGAACAGACTACAAGATATTCATGCTCAAGTTTAGGTTTATATACGAGCCGAATGTCGCGTCTCACTAAATGAATCAGTGTGAATGAGATTTCGTTTATTTGCTTTTGCTTTATCAATATTTGCGGCCCATTTGATATGGTGAAATTTGTTTTCCGACATTCTTTTCAAGTTGAGAGTGAACAGAAATTCTTTCTCTCAAAGATGGGATTGTGTGTGTTTTTTTTTTGGTATGAAGTAGTTAAATTTTTGGATACAAATTTATAACATGCAGTCCAACTCAATTTAGTTACAGTTCTAGGAATAAAATAGGTCATAATTTTTGGGAGTCAATTACAGTGATTTTGGACTCTATCGACTCTTGTAATATGAAGAAACTACTGCGACTGTGAACAGTCATTTGAAATTTAATGCAAAATTTCAAACAAAACATTCTTGTTTGCTTCATTACCATGAGCGAAGGAATTAAATTAAAAATTTATGGAAATTAAAAAATATATAATAAAAAATATTTATTTAAATCAAAAATATAAAAATTTTATGAAAAATAGTAAAAATTCTCTAAAAATAATTGTTTAAGATAAATTTATAATTAAGAAATCAATCACCCCCCATCAGGCATACTCTCTTCCCCTCGAAATTTCCCCCTTTCCATAAATTAAACAACAACAAAAGAAAGAGAATTTCAGTTGAAACTGATTTCAAAGAGAAAAAAAAATTTCAAATAAAATCTCACAATTTGGATTTTACAATCGCTTAATTTCACTACACCATGGGGTGAAAATTTCCTCCCTTTCCATAAAGTTGCTGTCCATGAGCGAAGGAATTAAATTAAATAATTTAATTTATATTAAAATAAAATATAATAAAAAAATTTTATAAAATTAAAAACAAAATTTTATGAAAAATGGTAAAAACTCCGTAAAATAAATAAGAAATCAATAACCCTCATCAGGCATACTCTCTTGCCCTCGAAAATTTCCTCCTTTCCCTTAATTAAACAACAAAAAAAAAAGAGAGTTTCAGTTGAAACTGATTTCAAAGAGAAAAAAAAATTTCAAATAAAATCTCAAAATTTGAATTTTACAATCGCTTAATTTCACTACACCATGGGGTGAACTTTTCCCCCTTTCCCTAAAGTTGCCACCTTGAAAAAAATTCCTGCTGGGTACTTTTTTATGCTGAAATAAAATTCCCTTGATTGTGAATGATTTTCTTCCCACGAGCTTTTTTCACTTTTGCCTTAAATTTTTGCACTTTATTTTGGCTGGAGAATAGAACACAACATATACTCTCATATATATTCGCTTATATAATTTTCAGGGAATGATCCCTTGATGCACATGAGGATATACATTTTTTACACTTTAATTTGTTGTTACACTTTTGTTCTGTTGCCTGATATTAAAAAGTGTAATAAATTAAATTAATTAAATTAATTGATATTGATTATCTCTTGCTCCTTGTCTTTGTACATTTAATAGAGGACCTTCGATTAAGGACTTGCGATCTTTGAGAGTTTCTCTTGTTCTTTCTCTTTGTGAATTTAATCAAGAACCTTCCACCAAGGACTTTCGGACTTTGACAGTTTCTTTTATTCTTTTTCTTTCTGAACTTAATAAAGGACCTTCCAACAGGAACTTTCGAACTTGAACAGTTGAAAATTAAACTGATATTGATTTTTCTCTTTGTGAATTTCATAAAGGACTTTCCAAAAAGGACTTGCGATCTTTGACAGTTGAAAAATTAAATTGATACTGATTTTATCTTTTCCATTGGCTTTGTGAACTTAATAAAGGACCTTCCATCAAGGACTTTCGAAGGCACAACCTGATTAAATTAAATTAATCACCCGTTTTACGTTTTCTTCGAAATATATACGAATCTATTATTGAATAAAAATTTAGTTATATTTTTATATGTTTAATTTTCGTTTTGCTTTAACATTCACTGAGAATTGATAGAGAGTAAAATTGTTGCTGGAAGACCCACGATAGCATTCTTTCCTTCCAGGGGATTAAGTTATTTTATAAGGATAAAAATTTAAATTTAATTTAAATGGTTAAAGGCTTAATTAACTGACAGTTTTTTTTTTAAATAAAAATATAATTTTTCTTTTGGGTTTTTCTTTTTTTTGGAAACAAAAATAAATTTGATTAAAATACATTTTGTAAGATATGGCGAATTAACCCACGGCCACTTCAGTTAAGTATTGAAGCAGTTTCCATATTTTATTTTCTCATAAAAATTTCTTGAAATGAAAACTCTTTTTACATTCAACTGGGCCATGTAACAAGTGGCAAAAAACAAATAGACATGACTGCTGTAGAGAAAATGTAGCGGCTTTCGAAAACACTGTTGTTTTAATCTACTGTGTGAGATGGAAACTAAATTGATAATGATATTTCTTAGATCATTCGTCATGCTTACTCAATTTGTTATGAGATAAAGAAAGTTCAAAATCATGGAGTTTTTCTTTTCTGGAAAACAACTTAAATTTTTGGAATACTTTCCTAAAAAGTGGCTGTTTTGAGGAGTTTTAA
Organism: Linnaemya vulpina; assembly: GCA_963675445.1. NCBI lineage: Eukaryota > Metazoa > Arthropoda > Insecta > Diptera > Tachinidae > Linnaemya > Linnaemya vulpina. The sequence goes on along the minus strand of OY776279.1, from coordinate 74,560,029 downwards.
GACAGGAATTACTTTTTGTAAGAGATGCTGAATTAATTCCCAATAAATTCCTTAATTTCATATAACAGAATGTTGCCATTTTCGGTTAAAAAGTGTAAAAAATGTTGCACTCTTTTCTAGAAAAAAAATATCAGCAAAAATATCTATTAAATAGAAATAAATTTAAGTTTTGTTTTTAATATTATTTCAATCTAAAATCAGCAATGAAAGTTTTTTATTTCACTTCACAAAATAAACCGGCAGTAAATAACTTAAATAATAATTTCAGTTTTCCACCTCTGGCTTGAGCATGCTGGCGAGAACTCTCTCTCTCTCTCTCCCTAAGACATTGCTGATTCGGTGTGGTGAACATTTTATTATTCTAAATGCCCGTATTAGAATTAGACTTAATTAAAAAGAGAAATAATGAATAGCATGCTTAAATATGCCATTTAAATAATTTATTATAATAATTTCTGATTTAAATTCTTTTCTCAATTAAATGGTTGAAGCAAGAAAAAAATTCTTAAATTAAACACAAGAAAAAAAAAAGAGAATTTCAGTTGAAACTGATTTCAAGGAGAAAAGAAAACTGTTCAAATAAAATCGCATAACTTGGATTTTACAAATCACTTAATTTCACTACACCATGTGGTGAATTTTAAACGCATGTCGCTAATGAAGATTTCGAAATTTTGTTTGCAGTGCAATTTTTATTGAATTTTTTTATTTTTTTTATAATTTTGTGTTTTGTTAAAATTTGATTGTTTTTGGCTTTTGCAAGTAGCACAAGTCCAACTGAATTGTCTACTTCTTTGACTTTTTCAAAACCGAATATTTACTTAAAAAAGTTAAATTGTTTTCTCTAATAGAAAACAATTCTCTATTGACTGGCTAATATTGACGGCAATTATTGATTACTTTGGTAATGGGTTTTTAAGAGATATTTAGGCAAATATTAAGATGGTTTATTTGCTAGTATTAAACTAAAAGTGGTTTTGTTGTTTTTGCTTTAATTATAATAAAAAAAATTTTGTTAAGAAAACATCTTAATTTTATCAAATTGTTGAAATAAAAGTGTGTAAAAACGATTATTAGCAAATTGTTTAATATTATTAATTTTTAAATACAACAAAAATTAATGCAAAAAAATTTTTATTTAGATAACAGTATTGCCAGCTTAAATAATAGATGACATTCCTAATGTCTAGAATATATTTACCCAAAATCACCAATTTTTTCTTATAAATTTTTATAAATATTTTAAGGAATATGTTTGTGTAAAAAATAAAAAAAAAATCAAGTAAAAATGTTTGTATATAAGCAGTGCTTATTCAGCACGCATATTTCGTATGGCGTAGTCGATTTTGCGACTGCGACAAATTGCACAAAATTTTTCTTAAAAATTAAATATTTCACTTATTACTTTTTACTTAAATTTAATTCACTTTAACAGCTCATAAATATTCCAAGGAGCCAGGGAAAATTACCTTCCCTTTGATTGCGTGGATCAGAACAGCTAAAAATTTAGTTCCATTGAAATTTCATTGGAAGAAAAAAAACTATTTTCAGCACAACCAGGGGAGGGGGCAAATTACGGCACTCGCTGTCGCTCGAAATTGACGTATAAATTGTATTGAAATTTGCATCAATATCGAATAAGGTAAATAGAGCCCGGCTCTCACAGGAGGACTTCTATAATGCAGGCCCTTCTGCCGAGCCTAAGTGCTTATTCAGCACGCATATTTCGTATGGCGTAGTCGATTTTGCGACTGCGACAAATTGCACAAAATTTTTCTTAAAAATTAAATATTTTACTTATTACTTTTTACTTAAATTCAATTCACTCATAAATATTCATAATATTTATTTAGCTCATAAATATTCCAAGGAGCCAGGGAAAATTACCTTCCCTTTGATTGCGTGGATCAGAACAGCTAAAAATTTAGTTCCATTGAAATTTCATTGGAAGAAAAAAAAAACTATTTTCAGCACAACCAGGGGGCAAATTACGGCACTCGCTGTCACTCGAAATTGACGTATAAATTGTATTGAAATTTTCATCAATATCGAATGAGGTAAATAGAGCCCGGCTCTCACAGGAGGACTTCTATAATGCAGGCCCTTCTGCCGAGCCTAAGAACGAGAGAATAGTATTGAGAAGAGCCATAAAAAAAATCTAAGAAGATAGAGAATTTGATGTGCTCATTTTGCTTCTCTTATCGCCAGCGACGAAAAAAAACCTCTGCGTTAAGCTTTTTAATAAATAGTGCGGAAAATTGTGTTCTTGCAATTGAAAATATTATTGAACAACCTGACTAAATTACCTAATTATGTATTTTAAATACGAGTATTAAATTTCATTGAATTTAAATCTCAATTTAAAATAAAATAAATTTGTTTACCACTCGACGTCATTCAAAGGAAGTTGTGAAAAAAAATAAACGAAATTGAATGTAATTTGATTTAGTTTAATTTTAACAGTTTCTCATTTTTACTGTCGGTTGTTTATTAAGTGTTTATTTATTGTTTATGACATATTTTGCACATCTATTGGAAATTTATTATTGACTGCGGTTAATTGTTTGCTTTGCTGGCAACTTGATATTCAGATAACAAAAAAAAAATTATAATAAATTTATTTAGGCGTTAATTGTGGTTTGTTAATGTGCATAGAAAAACAATAAATTAGGAAAAATTTGTTAAACGAAAATTGTTATTAATAAAAACTTCATTTGCATGGCAGCGTTTATTGGAATTGGCAAAAAAAAGAGTAGAATATGAAATATTGTAACTAATAATTTGTTCTGAGGTCATTCTATTTTTGATGTGCGGTAAGTTTTCCGCCGAAGAGTTACTTTTTTTCGCATTGCACAATGGGGAAATCAGCATAAATAACAACATATATAATTTTCAATTGTTGGCAAGTGTAACACTGGGCTATGTGCAGCATAATAAGAATTCTAGTGTTCAAAAATTTACCATAAGATTTTTTCTTAATGAGAACTACGATCACGGCAGTGTAGCGACTTGCGCAAGTCGTCATAAATTGTCTCTATTGAGGAAATATTTTAACGGAGAACATTGATCATGTTTGATTGTTTTCGAATATTAAATTAGTTTGAGATTAAAAGCGGGGATGTTTGATTATTATCATAGTCAGAGGCTAAAGTTAAGTTGCTACTAAAAGCTTATTATAGCAATAATATCATTTCGAAATAGTTGAAAACAACTGCAGTCATTTCTATGCTTTAAATTAACCATGCAAATCCCCATATCCGAAATACATAAAATGTGTACTTTATTCAAAAACAAATTTCAACAAAAATTCAGAAATATAGGACATGAAGAAAATAATCAAACGGTAACACGGGTATTAAAACAAAAATGTGTTAACATCAGGTTGATACAGTTCTCGGATTCTTTTTCACAATAAAATTTATGTAAATAGGAACTGTTATCACCTTCAACTAAGCCACCTAAAAATTGGTGACAAACACAATATACACATGAGCACTGAAGATGAAAGTGTTGCGACTTTCGAAAACAGCTGTTCTGCTCTGCTGTGTAAATTGAATAAAATTGATGTTGACTTTCCTGTGTGCCTTGGAATATTTATCATCATGTCTTTCTGAGATTTTAATTAATTTCGAACAATTAGCCTGTGAATATTAATTCAATTTAACAATTTCAAGTACATTTTATTTTATTATGAAAATTTTTTTTAAATTTTTTCTGTAAAATATATTTTTCAAATAGAAATTTCTTTTATATTTATTTTCTAAACTTATTTCTGTTTTTGCATTCAATGGCAACTCTGTGAGAGGGTGGGGGAGAGCAAAATAGCATTTTAACCCTTTGAGGAGAATAAAAATTTCATGGGAATAAAAACTACCTTTACTATATATGATTAATATATCCGTGTTATATTTAAATCGATAAATTCATTAAAATCGTTATGGATTATTATATATAAAATAAGTTTGAAATGTATTTCATTCAAAAACAAATTAGAAACACGTTTTAAAACGATTTGATTAAATAAAAAGAGAGCAACAGTTTGCATTTACCATATTGAATTAAAAATTGAAATAACTGTCACTGTGGTAAGTCTACTGCAGTGGTTACTGTTTTGTTCCTTGTTGCAGCTGTTAATAACATAATACACAATTCTGTACTACATGCCGCTAGAGGGCAGGTACATTATAATGTAAGTTGAGCAAACTAGTGGTGGAATGTGCAGTACACAGACTGTTGACATAAAAGCTGTTAAAAGTTCACTGTCAAAAACAAAGCCTGTTAACAGTTCACTGTTTGAAACAGTTGCAGGTGCATTTCAGGTACAAAATAACAATGAATTAAATTAAGAAACATTTCAGAATAATGAAAAAATTTGTATAAACAAGGAAATACTAGTAAAAAACTTTAATATTATTTGTGATAAAATTATACAATAAATTCAGGTCAAAACTGATCATGAAGACCAGATATTACAAAAGCTTTGATATGAAAATAATGAAAAAATTAGCTTTGCATCAACTTTTGGAACACGAACAGGGAATTATTGTTCAGGCTGAAGTTCGAATCCACAAATTTCCATATTTTTTATTATTTAAAAACTTGTTTTAAGTTGAATTTTTTTAAAATTTTTATTGCTAAAGTAAATTTAATTTAGATCGAACAATTGTTCTTTGGACGAACGACTCGTTCAATTTTATTTATAACCAAAACCATCTACTAAAAGAGCAAAATAATGAAAACAAAAAAAAATTATTTTGGACCAACTTTTGCAATCCGGGCAGGGAATTATTATTCAGGCTCAAGTTTAAATCTGCAAGTTTCCATATTTTTTATTATTTAAATACCCCGGTATACAAATCAATGATTCAATTAAACTAGTGCAGCATAATCAATAGTAATTGATCAGATATCAGAAATTGATAATGGCAAAAGCGGGCGCTGCCACGCCTATTTTATATAAATATTACTTATATACACAATTCGTTGGCATGACAATAATATCTTGTGACGGGAAAAGTTGGTTCGAACATCTTTTAATTTTTTTATAAAAACTAATTTTTTTTTTAGTAAAACTATTTTTCTAACGTTATTTGAAAAATGTATGATAAAACTAATTATCTTAAACTCTAATTAAAAGTCATTTAATACTGAACTGCTGCTTAAAATACCAAATCAGCGACTTAAGAATGACAACATTAAAGATATAATGTCGTGTGTGTGTGTGTGTGTGTGTGTGTATCACAGGCAATGCAATTCTTTCATAGTTCAACTTGCAATGAAATTGTCATTGTTAATAATGAATAAAATATAGAAACAAACAAAAGCGATACAAATTAATTAAGCGGTACGTGTTTTACCTAAATAAACATTTTCTTTTTCCACTGGCTTTTAAATAAAATTTTGCTTTTACAACAATGGAACAGTAACAAAAGGAAACAATAACAACAACAACAACAACAACAACAACAAAAAGAAAAACATCACAACTGCTTTCAATTTTGATCATGAAATAAAATAAAATCAATACGCTACGCCAGTCAGTTAAAGTTTTATTGAACTCATAACCCACGATCCTGCTGCTCCTTGCAGACTCTTTCTTATTCACATTCTGGTTTTCAAAAAATATTTACTTAACTAAATAACACTTTTTTAATAGATGTTTCAAAACCGATTTAAGAATTGCCTCTAGCAGTGCACAGTGGGGGAATTTTTTTTTAATTAAGATTAAAAAAAAAGAATCAGCACACAATTAAAATTAAAGAGGGAAACTTAACAGTTTTTAAGTTCATTTAAATAAATTTAGCCATTCTTTTGTCTCCCTAAAATTAGGAATAGTTCTTCAAAGCCCATCGATTCTTATTAAACGATTCAAATTTATTTGTGAGTTCTATTCCAATTGCCTTTCGACAATAATTTACTGGCAGAGAAGTTTATTTCTCTTGAAAAATATCTTATCTAAAATTTAATACTCAGCAAAAGTTATAAATACGGGTAAAACAAATTAAGCAAAAATATATGAAACACGTCAAAAATAATACCGTACAAAAATAACAACAAAAGCTTTAAATAATATTTGCTTTTGTTGTTGTTTCTTTTTCAATTATATTCGCAGTAGAGGAAAACAAACTCCTAAACAATAAAATATAAAAAAAAATTCAAGTTTTTTTTTTTGTTTCCCAAAATTCAGTCAGTACGTTTTAACGCTCATAAGAGCTGCTGGTGCTTTTCTGCACTCGCAAGCACCGCAACAAGTTAAAAGCGTTTCATAGTTTTAGAGAAGAAAATAACAATCACAATAACAACAACAAAAACAACAACAACAAATAGCAGTCAAAAAAAGGTTAGAGACTTAATCAGCTGTCTGTGTGTTTGTCCCACTGTTTGCCGTCTGGATTTAATAATTTTTTTTTTTGCAAATTAAAACAACAACAAAATACTCAGCAAATAATTAAACTTGTAAATAAATTCGTGAGTCGCTGTGGGATTTTTAATTGTTCCAAATAAAACAGAAATTCTAATTGCAAGTTAAGAAACAAACAAAAAAGTATTTCTAAAAGGCATAGAAATTAATAATTTTTTTTTTTTTAAACCAGCAACAATTTTTATAATACATTCACAAATTTGTACTGGCTGGCCCACAACGTCACTGGATATAAAAAAAAAAAACAGAAATAAAATTCATTGAAAACAAAAACAATCTCCAAAATGTTGTTTTTGTTTGAGTGTATTTTGTGGACAGAACGTCACCGTGTGTCACAGTGGGACAGTGAGTTTAGTGTCTTACCAGCTTTTAGATAATTTATTTGAAATAATTTTTTTTTAAATTGTGAAAACAAGCCAACTTGAAGTTATCACAACTATTTTATCAGTTGCTGATAAAATCTACTTGAATACGAGGTGGGTTTGAAAATGTTTTTGAAAGAAAAAGAAAAAATTAAATAATTCTATTCGAATTTTTTTGTGAAGGCAAATAACACAAATAGAATTTAACAACCAAAAATTGTTGAAATTAATCAATTATTAATTTTTATAATGAAAACCGACTTTCGCTACATAAACAGTGTGACCATTTTAGTTCTTTTAAGACTTAAATTTATGTCATTATTTTTGATTTTAGCCGAAATATTTCGAATGTTATGTCTTGTTTAAGTTAATGAATACCAACTTTATTTATTGTAATTTCTGAAAATTCACCATATAATTCTCAACTAGTTTTCGTAAGTTTGTGCATGTTTTGCCTCATTTGGATTTGTCCGATTTTCTCATATTTTTAATTACTAGTTCGCCATGTCCTATTCGAAAAGATTTCAGCTCCCTAGTTGTAGTGCAAGGGTCTCATGTTTCGGAGGGTCTTATATACCCCTAAGGGAAATCTAGGCTCCCCTATAAAAATGTTTTACTTTTAGACTTTTTTCATTAGCTCTTTACAAAGACCAGCTCTCCAGTTATCTTTTACTACAGCATGTTTTGGAGGGGGCATGTTTTGGAGGGGGCCATATAAAAATAAGGGGGAAATTTAGAGCTTTGGGTGCAAAAGTCCCGGGTTTGTTAAATTTTTCTCAATATTTGTTTACGCAGACTGGGGAGGTCTAATTTTGTATTTGTATTTGTAGATCAAAGATCATGTACTTAAATGGGGAAGAGGTGTAGCCCATTATTTTCATGAAAGAGTGCTTTAGTGAGTCAGCGAAATATGCTCTTTCCCCTGCCTTTATATAGGGGAAACCCTTGACCACAAGTGAGACTATGTAAACTATAAGTTCAGCTTGTGCTCAAAATTGGATAGAGCAGGGTAGCAGAATTATGAGGGGGGCTAAGAACACGGTAAATGGTTTTGTGTTATATAAAGACTGTCCCGAACTTCACCTGGTGCACTGCTGCCGTGAGTCCAGACAAAATTGCTTTAATAAATTACAACAACAGTATTTTAATACATCAGGAAATATCTGATTGAAAATATTAAAAAAAATGCTCGACAATCGCCAACTGAATGAATTCTTTTTTGCAAACTCCGTGCATTTTGCTAAATTCTTTTAACAGTAACTTGAGCGTGAGAGTTAATAGCGTTTTATGAATAACGATAACGTCAAACACACCTCAAAGTAGAGCAAAATTATTTACACAAATTTTTTTCTTTCAGTGAAATAAATTTTTATTTGTTTTTCTTGTTGTTGTTGCTGTTGTAATGAAAATAACAGCATAAAAACAATAACGAACATTTCCACCTTAAATTATTATTGTTGTTGTTGTAGCTGCTATTTGTTGCTAACGTTAAGCAGACAAAACTAGAGAAGAAGAAGAAGAAAAAAATTTATAATTAAAGTGCTAATTAAGCAAAACAATCTTTTTTTAGAATTTCCATAAACGCTCGTACATACAGTTTGCAGGCAGGCAGGCAGGCAGGTTGTTTGAAAACTGTCAAAATATGTGATGTGAGTGAGAAAATGTGATGTTAAAACAAAAACAACAACAACGACAACAACAACAATTTAAATAATAACACTGCAGTGGTTTAAAATGGTTATAAAAACAATTTAGTGTGTGTGTGTGTGTGACACAAATACTTAAGCAACCACAGGCAAGTGTAAGTGACAGCTGCTTTAAAATTGAGCAGGTCTTAAATAAATTTGACAGTTGCTGGTGTTTTTCGTTTTACTGTTTTAGTGTGGGCCTACTTTCCTTATTCGGTGGCATTTTTATCCTTGTGTTTTTTATATATTCGGAATGCAATTAATTGCACAGGGTTTTTGGACAAAAGAAAATAATAATAATAATAAATAAGAGATGAAGTATATTGAAGTGAGTCACATTTTCCTATCAGCTGCTGACGTGATTCCTTTGGAAATACAACAACAATAAAATTATTTAAAAAAGATAAAAATATTAAGTTATTATATTTTTTCAAACAGACATTAATTGAAGATTATTTAAAGAGTGGAAAACAATTCAAAGAGAACGTATTCACCTTAACAAAAACAAGTGTCTTGTTGTTAAAAGGAGAGAGTGCAGGGAATTTTGTAGTTGCCAGCTGGGGACAAATTAGGGTGAACAATAACGAACAAAATATGGGATCAAGTTGTATTGAAAATTCCATAAGGAAAGCTTTAAGCCTACTTTGGTGATTAACAGAGGCCCATTGGGACGTGATAGAGTGAGAGAGAGAGAGAGAGAACTTTTTGTTAATAAAATTCTTCAAAATATATTTCCCTGTTGCATTCAGTGTTTTATAAATTTATTTAGGAATCTCATAAATTATTTAATTGTTAATATTTCTTAATAATTTTTTAATATATTTCCTCTTCTTTTAATGAGTTAGAGAGTGAGAATGAGAGAGGGCTAGAGATCGTGCCAGCGTATGTCATTATTAACAGTGCGAATTATAAATTTTAATTTGACTTTAATTTTAAGAAAATACTTATATAAACACTAAAAAGAAAAACACAACTTAAAGAATAGATAAAACAATATTAAATTTAATGAATCAAACAAACACCAGCGAGAGACAGAGAGAAGGAGAGAGAGAGAGAGCCACAACTAAAGAGAATAAACGAAATAAATTTCATGTTAAATTATTTCAGTTGCATTTTAAAATTTCTGTGAAACAGTCAAACGTCTGACATTTCGGCATGTTTTCTATTGACTCAAAACAAAAGAGTGAACAGAATTTTAAAATATAAAATTAACAAATTTTTATTCATAAAAAAAAAGTAAACAAACTATACCTGAACGTACGTAAGCACGTGTGTGTTCGTTTGCAGTCGAGTCGTATGCATGAATATAAAGAAGCGTATGTTTGTTGTGCGATTTAATAAATTTAAAAAAAAGCAAGTGTTTTTATATTTTTAATTTAAATTCAATGACTTGTGAAATGGAAATATATATTTTATTTAAATATTTTTAATAGTTTGAAAACTTTTAAAAGAAAATTTATTTAAATGGAAAATAAACACAAGCGTCGTTATTCATAACAATTAACCAAACGGTTATAAAAGGTTTATAGCACATATATTTAAGACACAATTTTTATTTGATAACAAATTTGATAAACCGGGTGTTACAAAACATTGAAGTCGTAAAAGACATAAAAATTTTTATAAAATCCCAGTAAAAATATAAGCACATGAAGATTTTCATAAAAGAATTTAATTGTTTTGATGTATTTTTTCTTTAAATTCAATGACTTTAAAAACATGAACAGGGTTGCAAAACGATACCATGGAAATTGACTCAAAAAGTTGAAAATTTCACTTTTTTCGGAACCGATTGCCTCCATGAATAAGATTTTTTTAAAATTTAATTTAAAATTTAAATACAAATTGTGTTGTTTACTGTTGGTTTTTCTTAAAATCATATTATGATTTTTTTACTTCCTTTATATGTTGTAATAAAAAAAAAAACTTTAAAAAACAAAGCGAAATTATTCGCAGTTGTTTGACTGCAAACAGCTGAATGAAAGAACAAAAAGTAAATCACCATGAAGTGATAGCAAAAACGAGTTGCCACCACGTAAATGAATTAGAGCCAGAGTTTTTGACGGTTCCATAAAGTTCATAAATGGTACCAACTCGGTCTTTAATTATACCAAACAAATTGTAATTGTACCAACTTGTTTAACCCTGGTAGAGAATTATTATTTAGGCTCAAGTTCGAATCCCCGAATTTCCTTTTATTTTATTATATAAAAATTAGTTTTAAATTAGATTTTTTTTAATTAAAAGTAGTAGAATAATTGAATTATAAGTATTTTTTATTGACGTATTAATTGCTAAAGTAAATTAAATTTTGATAAAATAATCGTTCGATTCTTTGGACTTATTTATAATGAAAATCATCTACTAAAAGAGCAAAATAATGAAAAAATGTAATTTTGGACCAACTTTTAAAACCCCAGCAGGGAACTATTATTCAGGCTCAAGTTCAAATCCGCGAATTTTTATTTATTTTATTATTTAAGAATTTATTTCAAACTCTATTTTTTTATTAAAAGTAGAATAATTGCATTACAAGTGTTTTTTTTTTAATCAAACTGTTAATTGCTAAAGTAAATTTAATTTTGATAAAATAATTGTTCGAAAAGTGTTTTGAATCGTTCAAATTTTAATTATAACAAAAACCATCTACCAAAAGAGCGCGAAATATGAGAAAAATCATTTTGGACCAAGTTTTGCAACCCGAGCAGGGAATTATTATTCAGGCTCAAGTTCAAATCCCTGAATTTTTATTTATTTTATTATTTAAGAATTTGTTTCAAACTCGATTTTTTAATTAATTGACTTTTTTAATTGACTTATAAGTATTTTTGATCGAAGTATTAATTGCTAAAGTAAATTAAATTTTTATATAATAATTTTTTCAAAAGTGTTTTGTCAGCAGCAGATCGTCTTAAATTTTATTATAAAAGACAGCGATATGAAAATAATGAAAAAAAATATTTTTGTACCAACTTTTAGAACCCGGGCAGGGAATTATATTCCGGCTCAAGTTCAAATCCGCAAGTTAACACATTTTTTGTGATTTAAAAACTTGTTTTAAGCTGGATTTTTTTAAATTAAAAACAGAATAATTGAATTATAAGTATTTTTTTTATCAAACTATTTATTGCTAAAGTAAATTTGATTTAAATAGAATAATTGTTCTTTGGACGAACGACCCGTTCAACAGACTAACGAAAGAAAAAACTTTTGTAACCCCAGCAGGGAATTATTATTCAGGTTCAAGTTCAAATCTGCGAATTTTTATTTCTTTTATTATTTAAGAATTTGTTTCAAACTCGATTTTTTCCATTAAAAGTAGAATATTTGAATTATAAGTTGTTATTGCTAAAGTAAATTAATTATTCTGTAAAAAATAATTGTTCGAAAAGTGTTTTGATTCTTTGGACTTATACCCAAAATTATTTACTAAAAGAGGAAATAATGAAAAAAAAAAATTAATTTGGAACAACTTTTGCAATCCGGGCAGGGAATTATTATTCAGGCTGAGGATCGAGTCCGCAAATTTCCTTTTTTTATTATTTAAATAAATAATTTAAATAATTTTTTTTTATTAAAAGTATAATTTCTGAACCATTAATTGCTACAGTAAATTAAGTTTTGATAAAATAATTGTTCGAAAAGCGTTGTGATTCTCTGGACTTGGGAAGGACTCGTTCAACAGAACGTTTTAAGTTTCTAAAAGAGAGGAACATGAAAATAATGAAATAAATATGATTCTTTGTCAAATGCCTCTGCAAACGTTAAACACTTCAAAGTTATTTTCAATATCATGACCTAAAAAAAGAAAAAAAGTCACCCACCACATGCGATATTTTATCTTATCAGCTGGAGAATATATAAAAACGATTTATATCTCACGTACAATCAATTACAAAACAAAAACGTTATTGAGGTTAAATAATTGACTGCATCGTTAAATTTTTTTTTTTTGATGTTTTCACTTTCAGTTTGCTCAAACAACTCCCACGATTTGCTCAATCAAAAAGTGACAATGGCCGACGACGAATCCAGTCCACGACCATTTCGACGTGAACGCAATTTAAGCAATCGAAATTTCAATAAACGAAGTTCAAATCGTCGGCGTTTCAGTACCGAAAGTCATAACTCGGCCGAACCCAAAGTGAAAAATTATCAACAAGAATCTAAAGACTTGACGGATGACAACGGTATAACTTCGAGCGGTGCAACGATACCTTCTCCCTCCCTCAATGCAACTTCCAGTTCCATGAATATCTCCTATTCCGTTAATACGGACACAGAAAATGCTTTCAATAAAAAGTCCATGTTGAAAATGTGTTCGATTGAAATAAATTTAGCGGACGATGGCATGGAAAATACACCAGCCAATCGAATGCATCATCATGGTGGCGCTCAGAAGCTACAACGTCAAGACCCCACGACACCACCAACACCAGATCCCGCTTTATTGGATGTCAAGCAGAAATTATTATTATTTGAAAATCTACAAGCCGATGAGCGCATTATTTTCAAAACATCCAAATACAAATCGAAATCATCAATCGCTTTGTCATCACCCACCTGCTCCTCCTCCTCCTCCTCCTCCACATCCGGTTTGTACTTGGCCAAACTCTATCCCATGGCTGACGTCAATCCCCCACATCTGACGGATATTAATAACTCCGGATTTCATGCCAGCATTGATCAGGAACATTCAGAAGATGATGTCGACAGCATTAAAGAAGAAGAAGTAAATGAAACGCCAGTTAAAGAAAACGTTGACGTCACCGACGAGGATTTTGGTAGATCTTTAAGTCTAGTAGACGATGGCCAAAACCAAGAAAACATTATTTCAGTGGCAGCCATAAATCAGTCGTTTTTAACCCCCGTTTTTCAACATTCCAAAAGTCAGAGCAACAACAACGAAGACCACAGTGCTGGGGAAGCTAAAACAACGTCTGTTAGGCAGAGAAATAAAGATTTTCCCAGGTGAGCCCACTGTGCTGAACAATAAATAATTATTAAAACTATAATAACGTTCTATTAAATTATATTTTAGCTTTTGTTGTTGTTGTATTTTGTTAATTAGACAGGGACTTTTAAAAAATTTAAATTTACTCGGCATGAATGAGAATTACAGAGGCTTGTCTCCCTTCTGCTAAACTTTTCTTTAGGTCCTTAAATAAATTGTTCTTTTTTTTGTCCACATAGAAAATTTAATTTAAAAAAATAAAACAAAAACAACTTTCCGGTTTTTAGAAAATTCATTCTGAAATGATTTTACTTAAATCGATTTGTTTTCTTGCAATTTTATTTTTAATTGTTTTATAATCGTTTCCTTGTCTTTACAAAATCAAATTTACTTGGCATGAATGAGAATTATTAAGGCACACGTCTTTTCTGTTAACCTTTTTCAGGCCTTAAAAAACAATTTTCGCTTTTTTTCTTATATAAAAAATTTCATTTCAATACTCGTAATTCTTAATTGATTTTTGCAACATTTTAATTGATTTAATTAAGTGGTCAAAAAATCACAGTCTTATTTGTATTCGGTTACTTATTCGTTTATATAATCAGTGGAATTAAACGATGGATGATGTTTTAATAATTTCCAGAAATTATCGCTCCCGACCAAAGACTGAAATAATTGATGGCTCAACGGAATCCCGTCCAAGCGAAGCTAATAAATTCAATTCACTGCATTATAAACCGAAGCAGAGGTAAATATTATAAATACTTTTTGAAAATAATTCTTGGTTTTATAACGAGGAAAAAATAAAAAAATTATAGAGGAAAGAAAAAGAAAAATGATTTAAAAAAACATATTCATAAAAAATATTTCCAACTTATAAACTGTTTATAAAACGAATTTCCTATTGAAAATATTATTCATAAAAAATATTTTAAGGTTATAAACTGTTAATAAGAAAAGAATTCTTATGGAAAATATTTTAATATTATAAACTATTTATAAGACAAATATTATTCATAAAAATATTTTAAGTTTATAAACTGCTTATAAGACAAATTTCGTATAGAAAAGATTTTAAGTTTATAAACTGTTTATAAGAAAAATTTCGTCTAGAAAATATTTTAAGTTTATAAACTGTTTATAAGACAAATTTCGTATAGAAAATTCATAAATAATATTTTCACCTTATAAACTGCTTATAAGACAAATTTCGTATAGAAAATATTTTAAGTTTATAAACTGTTTATAAGACAAATTTCCTATAGAAAATGCATAAATAATATTTTCAGCTTATAAACTGTTTATAAGACAAATTTCGTATAGAAAATATTTTAAGTTTATAAACTGTTTATAAGACAAATTTCGTATAGAAAATATTTTAAGCTTATAAACTGTTTATAAGACAGATATTATTTTCAGCTTATAAACTGTTTATACGACAAATTTCATATAGAAAATATTATGCTTATGACGAAATGCGTGTAGAAAATATTTCCAACTTATAAATTGTTTATAAGACAAATTTCGTATAGAAAATATTATTCACAAAAAATAATTTCAGCTTATAAACTGTTTATAAAACAACTTTCATGTAGAAAGTAATTTAAGTTTATAAACTGTTTATAAAAGAAATTTCATATAGAAAATAGTTGTAATTTATAAACTGTTTATAAAACAAACTTCGTATAAAAAAATATTTTAAGCTTATAAACTGTTTATAAGACAACCATTATTTAAAAAAAATATTTTTAGCTTATAAACTGCTTATAAGACAAAATTCGTGTAGAAAATATGTTAAGCTTATAAACTGTTTATAAGACAACCATTATTAAAAAAAATATTTTCAGCTTATAAACTATTTATAAGACAAATATTATTTAAAAAAAAAATATTTTCAGCTTATAAACTGTTTCTAAGAAAAATTTCGCATGGAAAACATTCACAAAATATATTTCCAGCTCATAAACTGGTTATAAGACAAATTTCGTATAGACAATATTACTCATAAAAAATATTTTTACACTTGGCCAAAAAATTAAATCAACAAAAAAATTTTTATGTTTATAAACTGTTTACAAGTCACATTTCATATAGAAAATATTATTCACATAAACTACTTTAAGCTTGTAAATTGCTTATAAGACAAAATTCGGTATAAAAAATTTATTTCATAAGCAGCTTATAAGCATAAAATATATTATTTTATGAATAAGCCCTTAATAATTTTCTATTCCAGTGAGATAGATGACGAGGATCAGATTGAACTGCGCGACAAGAGCTTTAGTTTCGTACAACCGATTCTGGAGGAGCTGATCAAAACCGAAGAATCGTATGTGGAGAATCTTTGGATCGGCATCAATAACTATGGAAATATATTTCAGCGGAGCGATTTGCCCCTGGGACTGAGGGGTAAAAAATATGTTCTCTTTGGCAATATCGAAGAAATAGCCGAATTTCATCGTGATGAATTTTTGCCGATGCTGCAGCGTAACAAACACGATCTGAAGAGAATATTCGATGAATTCAAGCAGTTTATTGATGTGAGTTTCGGCTAAATTTTCTTGACTTTTATTTTGCGATCAGAGAAGAAATTTCATTTCTTTAAACAAGAGTTATTTCTTGACTTTTATTTTTCGATCAGAAAAAACAGTTACTTCTTGAATTTTATATTCCGATCGGATACTTAAAGTTATTTTTTGATTTTTGTTTATTGATCAGCATATAAAAGTTGTCTCTTGACTTTTATTTCCCGGCCGGAAAATAAAAGTTGTTTCTTGAGCTTTTAAATTTAATAAAATTTATTATGCTTTTTTTCAGAATAACTGTTTCTATGGTTACGTTTTATTTACCATGAACAAACAGAGATCGCTGAAGTTGTGCGATCTTTACAAAAACTACTTTAAGGTGAGTCGAAAATTCCTGAACTGGATATTAACTTTTAATTAAATTTATATTAAAAAAAAAATGTTTCTTTTATAAAAAGCTTTTGCAAAACGAAATCGATGACAAATTGGGCATCAACAGCTTTCTGGTGCAACCCATACAGCGCATGGCCCGTTATCCTTTACTGCTGCAGCAATTTATAACGGTGAGTTTTACAATTAAAATTCAAGTTTTTAGATCTGTTATAAAATATTTTTCTTGACAGACCCTTTTCAAAAATCGGGATTATGTCATGAAGCCCATCATAGAGTCATGCTGTCGTTTAGAGAAACGATTTCGAAATCTTTTAATAACCACCAACGAATCGGAAATAATCAACGATATCGTGTGCGTGTGTGATGATCATGAGGTGGGTTCGGAACTCGGAAATTCTATTTGAAATTATATAAAAATACTAGAGTTTTTATTTTTCGTTTCAGTTCAATATATTTTACCAGGGCAAGTTTCGCAAAGTTAGCGAGTTTCAGGCCACCGATCACAGTTCGAAGCGCACCTTTCGTTCCAAGGTTTTCATATTCGATAAGTGCATAATTTATACGGAGATCAAGGGTAAGCAGCTGATATTCCGCGATCGTTATCCCTGCGAACATATTGGCATATCGTCCAAATCGAAACAATTCACTTTGTTCTATGACCAGCGTCGACAAAAGGAATGCGATTTTGTGGGCGATCAAAGTCTAGTCGATCAATGGCTGGATTTAATACGCGACATGATTACGGCCTATGCCGCTGAAGAGCGACGTAAATTAAAGGAATTGCATTCGCACGAGTACGGCGGCGATCATATACATCGAAAGCCGCCCAACTTGTCATTGTTTCGTGACTCAAATCGTTTTAGCAACGACAGCGGCATAGGAAATATCTGGGTGGTACCCAAACCGGAACAGGAAGAGAGCACCAGCAACCGCACCACCTGGTACGCGGGCAACTAAATGACCAAATAAAGTTTTATTAGAAAAAAGAAAGAGGAAAATTTTTGGAGTATTTCAAAGCCATTTTTGTACCTTTTGAAGTTGTTGTTGTTTTTTTTATTTGTTTGTTTTTCCTTAATTTTAAGTGTTGCAATTTGTTATACGAAATTAACTAAAATATTTTTAATACCAAAAAAAAAACAAATTCTATTTTTAAAAAAGAAATAAAAATGCTTTATATAATACCAAATAAATAATGAAAGTATGTCCAGTTACACTCCACTTTGTTTTCTTTTCTAAAAATAATGCAACATTTTTTGCACTTTTTAATAAAAAAATGGCAAAATTAAATCTATTTAATTTTCATAAATTGTGTTAATTAATCCTTTAACGGTTTGTAGGGGAATACATTCGATTAACCGATTAATAATCGATAAAATTTTTACGTCAAATAATTATTCGCTGGATTAGTCGATTAATCTGAAACTTAGACAAATTTCATACTATTCCATTTATCGAATTATATTAAATTGTTCAATTATTATTCAATTAAATTTGAAACTCAAATAAATATTCGAATAAATATCGATTAAAAATAATTCAAAGCATTCGATCAAGCGAATTATAATGAATTGTTGGTCTTTTATGTCGAATAACTATTCGCGTAGTTAATCGATTAGAAAAAGTCTAGAAATCATTTATATCATTCAATTAACCGAATTTTGTTAAATTGTTTGATTATTATTCGATTAAATTTTTACTTCATATAAATATACACTCGATTATTCGATATTATTCGATTTAATTTTTATCTGATATTTATACATACTTTAGATTAATCGATTAATACAAAACCTAGACAAAATTGATATTATTGGGTTAACGAATTATATTCGATTGTTCGGTTATTAGTCGATTAAATTTTTAGCTCAAATAAATATTAGCGCGATTAATCGATTAATATAAAACCTAGACATAATTCAAAGCGTTCGATTAACCGATTTACTTAAATTTTTCGACTATTAATAGATTAAATTTTTACCTCTAATATTAATTCACACAATTAATCGATTAATAATTAGTATAGACATATAGAATTATATTAAATATAGAATATAGAATTATATTAAATTCTTGGACTTTTACTCGCGTGATTAATCAACTTTGTTCAAATCATTCGATCGATCGATTTATATTAAATTGTTCGATTATTATTCGATTAAATTTTTATTTAAAAAATATTCGCGCAATTAATCGATTGATAAAAAACAAATGACACTATTCAAATAATTCGATTAACCGACTTAAATTGAATTGTTCGATTATTATTCAATTATTATTCGATTAAATTTTTACTTCAAATAAATATTCGCGCGATTAATCGAATAATATAAAACGTAGACTTTATTCAAATCATTCGATTAATCGATTTACTTAAATTTTTCGACTATTATTCTATTAAATTTTTACCTCAAATATTTATTTACACGATTAATCGATTAATAATTAGTGTAGATATTATTCAAATTATTCGATTAACCGATTTATTTAAAATATCCGATTATAATTTGATTAAATTTTTATTTTAAATATATATTCGCACGATTAATCGATTGATAAAAATAGGAGACACTATTCAAATCATTCGATTAATTGATTTACCTAAACTTTTCGGTTATTATGCGATTAAATTTTTACCTCGAATATTTATTAACACGATTAATCGATTAATAATTAGTGTAGATATTATTCAAATCATTCGATTAACCGATTTATTTAAAATTTCCGATGATAATTCGATTAAATTGTTAACTCGAATATCTATTCGCGCTATTAATCGATTATTATTCGATTATACTTTTAGCTCAAATAGATATTAGTGCAATCAATCGATTAATAAGAACCTAGATATGGTTAAAATTATTCGATTAATCGAATTATATTATTGTAGCAAACTTTAGTTCGCTGTTTAGTTGTGTTTCGTTGAAAGGTTTTTGAAATTTCACTCATTGTGATGATGTCACATTTTTCATAACAAACATAAATAAAATATAAAAAAATGTTATTAGAAATAAAAAGCAAATAAATTAAAGAACAGATTAGTTCAGATAAAATTTCAACAAACAATTTGCTACATGCGACGACAATTTTCTCTTGTTTATAAATGTTTAACAGAAATAATTCTTCATATTGAAATATGCTCTTTATTAAATTCAGGTCCAGAAACACTGATGTAAAATAAGCAATTCGAGCTTCAGTAAGAAGATAAAGAGAATAAATAATTACAAAATTATATTTTCATAATTATCATCATTCATTATAAAAATTTAAATAAATAAATATATTAAAATTTTCCGATTAATTTATAAAACATTTTTTTCAGTTCATAACAGTTTTATAAAGTAAAATTTTGTATGAAAATTTGTTTTATTAAACTGTTATAAATCAGTTTTTTTTAGCTCATTCAGCTTTTAGGGTTTATAAAACTTTTATAACTCATTTTTCTAAAGTAGAAAACAAAATACTGGGTGCCAACTTTCAATGATCTAGGCTAACTCTTTATAATCCGTAATGGATGGGGACAACTTCACTGTCCCGTCTTCATTTTAAACAATACCCAACCCCACAAATTTATCCCAAAGATGGCAAAACAGGTGGAGCGCTGAGACCGCTGGCAGATGGAGGGCGAGGCTCATCCCCAACATAGGGGTGTGGGTACAAAGAACTTCCGGGGAGGTAAACTATTTCCTGACACAGTTTCTGTCAGGGCATGGTTACTTTCTTAAATATCTTTACCACATGGGCAAGACGGAGAATCCCCTCTGCATGTACTGCACGGCAGAGAATGACGACGTAGAACACACGTTCTTTGATTGCGACAGGTGGCAGGCGGAGCGAAGTGACCTATACGGACAGATCGGTGAACTTACGCCTGACAACGTTGTTGGAAAAATGCTCGAAGGAAGTGATAAGTGGATTGCCGTAGGAAACTACGTTGAATCCATTTTGCGGAGGAAGAAAAGGGACATTGACCAACTTTAAGCAGAAAGGGTCCACTCTTTAAGTTCCTCATCATAACCACTTAGGAATTCCACAATGGTTGCAAATGGCGGGCCCAGACGTGGGCACATAATGAGGGGTCCTTTTTCGGGACGTTGATTCTGGGCCTTCACGAAGTAATGCGGAAAGCGGTTCCGTGAAGGCAATCACCAGAAAAGGAGGGTGGATTGTTTTAGTGGAAACACACCACTCGACGCAGCTGGCGACGGCCGCTGTAAGTGCGAAGGCATTTTAACCCTCCTCATACGCCAAAAAAAAAACCTCACAAATCGTTAAGAGTTTCGCCAAGTTTTATGTGGTTTTAAAAATTTAGGAAAAATTTTGATAATTTTAAATGCAAAAACAGCTCTTAAATCTCCATATTATTTGCACCAGTCCCACTGTGAAATGCATGTGTTTTTAACGATCTCTTAAATACCACCATCAACAAAAGCAAATACTCTTAAAATGAGAGCGCTTAAATAGTTCTCTTTGTAAAACTAAAAAACAAGAAAACAAAAAAAAGCTCCCCCAACAATTCAAATTTTGTCCACGATCATTTTTGTCAAAACACGATCAGTCAAGTTGGCGATTTCAATTAACAAACAAACGAAAATGAAGCGCGGAAATATTAAAAAGAAATTTCATTAACAAAATTTATTCGATATTATTGATGAGATAATTAATCAAATCATAGAGATAAGCCAAATTAATAGCAGAACGAAAATGTTCTACGGTTTGATAAGTTTAAGTTGGTTCGATGTAACCACTGTCGGTGCGACACTAACCGCCCTTATTTTGGTGCAAGTTTTAAACGCCATTTGGCCCACGTTGGATGACAGAAAGGCCACGGCTCCATTAACAACTGCTACGGCTAATGGAGTGACAAAAGCGTTAAAAATAAATGAATTAAAATCTTTAATATCTAGTGATTCTACGACAAGTGATTCCAACACAACTGCAGCCAATACAACAACAACAACAACAACAACAACAGCAACAATTAATGGCAAAATACAAAAGCAACAAAGTGAACAACGTGAGAAGTATGTGTCAAAATTTGTATGCAAATTGAAAAGAACAACAAAATACAAGAAGTGTTTTTAAATATTTTTTGTTTTGTTTTTGATTTTGCAACCTGTGGAATGGAAATTTAAACAAAATTAAATTTTCAAAAGTTTCTTAATGTTATTAAAATTCATCTCAATTAATTCTGTGCATGTTTTTGGGGATTATATTAAAAAAATTTCATAAAAAAATTTTAAAATTTCAATGAGCCCCGTGTTTTGCTTGATGAAATAATTTCGTTATAAATAAAATTTATTTTTTGTGATTTTGTTTTGATAATTTATTGCTTTTGTTTTGTTTCATGTGGTTTTTTGTTTTTTTGTTTGATTGTCATTGTCAAAGTGGTTTCTTATCTTCCACTGCGTCATTATTGTCAAAAGCAGCAACTCCTCCACCACCACCAACACCACCACCACCACCCCCGCCATTTCCGCATTCATCTCTAACGCCGCCAGTTCCATCGCCGCCTTTGAATGTTCGTTCAGTGGGTCACCCGTTACATCATACATCCAGCTTGCCTGACAATTTAAGTGATGAATAGTAAGTTTCACAATAAATTGAAAAACTTTTAAGATTTGTAATTGCAAAAATTCGTTGAAATAACTATTATTCGATTAAACTGTTATACTGCCAGCAATAAGCTAACGAAACAGCTCTACTGGCAAAGACTCGCTTGAAAAAAATTGCAAAACTACTCACAATGACACCATAGATGTTTTTATTGCCAAAAAGATTTAATACAAAAAACTGTTATACCCTTAAAATAATCTACTAAAAACATTCCAAAGAAATATTCGTTAAGAATATAATGAAAACTAATGAAAAATGAATAGAATTATTAATATTTCATAATAAAAAAGTAATCAATATTGGAAATTTAAAAGATTTCTGTATTAAAACTGCCATTTAGCAAAACTGTTATACAGCAAAAATATAAAAATTTCTTATTAAAAACCTTGTCTAAGGCAGAAGCTTTCTAAATATAATTATCATAAAGCGAACAGCTTGCTTAAAGAAAACTGTTATAAAACAAACTCTTGCAAAGCGAAAAAAAAAATCAGAAGATAACTGTTATAAAGTGGAAAATGTTAAATTCTTTTAGCATATATATTAATGCAAGTTTAACTTGATAAGTTTCCTTAAAACATAGTATAAAAGTTTTTTCCTTTATAAAAAACTGTTATACAACTATCCTGCAGCCAGAAGTTAGGACATAACAAACCAAAAATACTCAAAGAGGCTTATAGCCTCCTTTTACATTTTTATGAAGCTAAATATTGTCTTAAAAAACTGTAATAATATCAAAAATTTCCTGTTGAAAATTGTTATACTGGAAGTTTTTTCTCTTTTTTTTTTGAAACGGCAACAAACCATCAGCTCTCACAAAAGGAATTATATACTGCAAGAAATCGCTGTATAGCAACAAAATCTATTTAAAATGTGTTATATGAAACTGTTATAAAAACAATTTTGTGTATTTTATAAAATTTCTTTTAAAATCTATTTACAAGTGAGTCTGCGCTCTGTAGAACAGTTATATTGTAAATAAATTTTTAAGCAATTTTCTAAGAAAATAAAACTGTTATACAAAAAAAAAGAAAATATATGCTTATGTATATAGTTCCCGTAGAAAATATTTTAGCAATATATATTCCCAGGCAAGAAAATATTATAAAAATTTAATTCTAACAAACTGTTATACAAGTAGTTTTTCTAGAAAACGGCAACAAGACATCAGCTTTCATAAAAAGAATTATACACTGCAAGAAATTGTTGTATAGACAGAAAACCTATGTAAAATCTGCTTTAAGAAACTGTTATAATAACAGTTTTATGTACTTTATTTAATTTTAATTAAATTAATTTTTTTAGAAATGATTGTACAAAAAGCTAAATCGTAAATGAAATTTGTAAGCAATCTTTTAGGTAGATAAAACTGTTATACAAAAAATTAGTTATGCTTATCATATAGTTTCCACTGAATATATTTTAGCAATAAATATGTTTGCTGTAAAAACACTATGCGAGACAAGAAAATATTGGAAAATATTTAGTTCTATAAAACTGTTATAAAAACAGCAATTTGTTATATTTATTCTTTAATGGCAACTGTTTATAAAAGTACAGCATTTTTCACTATGTAGTGAAATATTTAATAATTAAATAAATAATTAATACACAATTTATTTATTTATTTGCTACAGTCACGAAGACGAGGACACCCTCTCGTTGGAAAACCTCTTCCCGTGCGATCAGACGGAAATCTATGAATCGAAGAAAATCAGTTTTATTATCGATGAATTCACACAAACCGAAGAAAATTATGTGAACAATTTGAAAAAGGGTTTGAAAAATTACGGCGATCTGCAAAAGTATGACAGTTTACCGGAGACTTTAAAAGGTGAAGATAAACAGAAAATTTTACTGGGAAATATCGCAGAAATTCTGGAGTTGCATGAAAAAGAAATACTGCCATTGATGTTGCGGAATCAGCGGGACTTGAAGAGTATGTTTGATGAAATGGCCCACTGTATAGATGTAAGTGAACTGTTATACTAACACAAATGTGATCGCATGTTTAATTATTTTATTTCGCGAAAAAACACATTCTCCCACAAAATAGATATTTTAAAACAGCATTCATATAAAGAAAAACTTAATTATAACAGTCAAGCCTTGTGAAGATCACCCTGTTACAATTTCCTTTCGACCAGTCATAATAACAATCGGCCTTTTGTGCACATGCAAACGCACCCAAAATGAGTTGTTGGGCATAATTTATTCCTACTGATTATGGAGCGAGTGCATACCGAGTAGTTTTAATAAAACGGTTGCTAATTGTGTAAATTTGGAATTGATTGAATTGTATTGTTGGCTTTTATTGGCACGACAACACAAATAATTTCATTTATACTACAAATAGAATTCTAGGGAATTCGTGTTCATGATAAGAAATTTAAATGCTGCTTTTGCAAAAGCACACAATAGAAACAGTTTTTAATACCTCAAATATTTATTCAATGTTAATAATTTTGTTGAAAATAGAAACACGTCACGGAATTTGTTGCAGCAGCTGTTGAAATTGAAAATTAAATTTAAGGCTGAATGTTTGTGTTGTTTGTATTAAAACTGTTATACGTTTTGAAATATTTATCAAAAGTTAAGGCTTATCTCAGCTGGATAAGATAATAGCAGTAGCAATTGTATTAAGTATTACTTCTTTAAGTTCCATAAATACTGTTATACTGCTGAGTTTTTCAATGTCAATATTCCAAGAAATTTTTTCGTCAATATCTTAAGTTTTTACCAACTATTATATTGAATCACAATGTCTAAAATAGTGTTACACTTACCAAACTTTCGTTTTTTATAAACTTTTCTCAAAAATTTTGTGTTATAAATTAAAAAAAAAAGGTAAATGAAGAAGTTCCTACTGTTGCTACCAGAAATGCTTTTATACACACTCCTTCATAAGAATTAGGCTAAAAAGAAATATTTAGCGCAGAGCTTAAGCTACCAGAATATTTCGAGACTGCTATAAAACTGTTATAAAACTGTTATAAAACTGTTATAAAACTGTTATAAAACTGTTATACTTGCATATGTTTTGCAAACTAATTTTATATTACAAATAAATAAACTCCCTGTTGATGGGAAAAAATTTTTATACAGATATTTTTAGCGCTGCTCTTTGTGGAAATGTTATACTATGAAGTTTTTTGGCACTAATATAAAAAAGATTTGTTTTTGAAACTGTTTTTCGCACAGAGAACAACTTTTAATTAAAAACTGTTAACAGAAAATAATTTGGAAGTAATTGTAAAACTGTTATAAAACTGTTATACTTGTATATGTTTTGTAAAACAATTATATATAACAAATAAATAAACTCCGTGTAGTTGGGAAAACAGTTTTTATATAGAAATTTCTAGCGATGCTCTTTGTAAAAGTGTTATACAATGAAATATTATGGCAATAATAAAAAAAATATCTGTTTTAGAATTTTTTTCTCACAGAGAATAACTTTTTTTGAACTGTTATACAGTCTGTTAATATCGACATATGTTTTGGACCACATTTTTATAATACCAATAAACTACATATAGATGGCAAAAAATTTTTGTACAGAAATTTCTAACGATTCTATTTGTGAAAGTGTTATACTATGAAGTATTTTAGCAATAGTGAAAAATATATTTTATTTAAAAGTTTTTTTTTTCGCACATCTGTATTAGGCATGACCTTTCAATTAAAAAATTGTTATATAACATAATTTTGAAACTATTATAAAACTGTTATACACACTTTTGAATATTGGTATACTTTGAATATTCTTTTAGCTTGAATATTCTTGTACTTCGGGCATTCTTATACTTCTAAAAGTTTGCTCAAAAATCTGTTATACGTGTTTACAAATTTATCTTTGATTACTTTTCACCTTGAATATAACACATCAATCACATAGAATTAAATATATTTTTTTTGCTATTATATATAAAAAATTTCGAGCAGGTGTTTAATTTTCAAACCATATCGACACTCTTGTTTTTGATGTGTTATAAACATAAATTATGGCCAATAAAATTATTCAAACTTTTGAAAAGCATTTGTAGTATTTATTTAGCTTGTGATTTAAGGCCATTCTTCATAAATTATTATGCTTGACAAATACCTCAATAAGTATTCAAATAAAAGAAAAAGAGACACACTGTTTTGAATTAATTCAAAGACAAAACGCACACCTAAACTGTGGCTTGAATTTAATGGCCGCTTTTTAAGGTGTGTGACGTAAAAATGTTAATTTGATATAAAAAAGATTTTTTTATTATTTGTAAGAAAAAAAACATTGCCAAAATAATTGATGTGTTGGTATGTGTGCCTTTTTGTATGAAATTTTCTTTTCAAAAATTCTCCTGTCTTTATGAATCACTCGCAGTGAATTTTCTTTTGACAAATAAAAAATAAATAAGAAAAATATTTCATTTGTCAATGATTTCATTCAGCAGCCAACACAAAATTCACTGCAGCAGAATTGTTTATGTTATAATCGTTTTAGCGGGTGCTTCTAAAAGCCAAAACAAAATTGATGGATGTCGTTCTTAACTTGTTATTATTGATGGAACCCTGAACATTCCAACATTTCCAACGACGAAGTTAATATTCTGTTAATGTTTGGATTTTTTTATTTTGAGAATTCGTAAACACACACATATACATACATATATGTGTATGTGTATGTGTGTGGATACATAAATATTTTGTGAGTCTTTTTGTACATCTTTCATTTTATTTTCTGGCTGACTTTCGAAAATTCTATAAATATTTATGTTACCTGCTTGAAAAGGTTCAAAACGCGAATTAATAAAAAATCTTTTTTTGCTAAATTTTTGTTAGTTTCATATTTTTTTAATATCTATAATATAGGGAACTACGAGAACATGCCAATTTAATTGATGTTGATGTAGAAGAGGATACAAATTTTATTATGAGATGAGAAATTTAATGTAATAGAAATTTTTATTATAAAACTTCTACTAAATAAAACCACTTTCCTACAAAAACTTTCCTATAAAAACTGTTATACATCCAGAAAATAACTTGCAGTTTATTTCTGTAAGAAAAAATTATTCGGTAATACACGGTTAATGTAAAAAATTTATATTTGAAACTGTTATACTAGTAAAATTTGTTCTTAGTATTATTTTGATAACTGTTATACGTAAAATATTTTTATAAAATAAATAAAAAGCAGTTGCTACAAATTCTTAATAAAAATTGCAACTTAATTTAGTTGGTTTTTTGTTCTACAGTGTACTGTTATACAGGCAGGAATTGATATACGAAATATTTGAAAGTGTTATAAAGTAAGCTGTTATACAGCCAGCAATTTATATACACAAATTTTGCGTACTCACACATAAGAAAAGTCTTAAATCAGCAAAATATTTCTATTATGTCGAATATATGTTATACTGTTAAATAAGTATATGACATACATAAATAAAAACTGTCATACAAGGAAAAATTGATGTACTAAAAATTCCGGTACCCATTAAATATGATTCAGCGCAGTATTACTCGGGTGAAATATTTCGTTTCGAAAATTATAACACTGAGACAAATTTCTATAAAATTTATATGATATAGCCAACTTAGGTGCAACTGTTATACTGTTAAAAATTATGTCATATCGAAATATATACACAATTTTTGGAGATATTTGAAAGTACTTGAAATATGTTTTCATATTATGTACGGGTATATAAGTATAACAGTTTAGAATAAACTATTAATTTTATAGTTATTATAATTGATTCAGCATGGTATTATTTGGGTGAAATATTTAATTTTGAAAATTATAACACTTAAAAAATTTTTATAAAATTTATATGTTATGTATAGCTAACTTATGTACAACTGTTATACTGCTGAAAATACTGTCATTTCGAAAAATATACACAGACGTAGGATATTAATGTATAAATATGGAGATAGATTTTATTTAGTGAAAAAATTGCTGTGGAAAACTGTTATACTAAATGTAATTGACAATATATGAAACTGTTATACTGGTGTCTTTTGTTTACTAAACTGCAGTAGTTCATTTTGTAGATATAATTGTTGTAGAAAGTTGCTCCACTAAATTATTAGTTGAGTGTTATTTTTCTAAATTTTTATTTACGTCAATATCATGTCATCAACGGCTTTTTGTTGCAACCGTTTTAGTCTATAACGTTGAAATTTTTTTACTGCCGCCTTGTTTTGATTTTATAAACAAATAATTATTATTAAAAGTCACCCCAACAAAATATTTCTCTAAGAAAAACTATTTTTTCTTTACATAAACACACACACAAAATATTTATTAATTACACACTTTATCTTAATTAAACAAGTTGTTAATATTACAAAAAAAAAAAAAACAAAGAAACAACAACAACAATCAGCCATTAGCCATCAGCCATACCAAATAAATCAAAAACAATAAAAACTTAAAAAATCTGTTGTCACGATCAACAGATCTTTTTAACAAAAAACGCCAGACTACAACGATGAAAAGATCTCTGCGTACTTAATTCGAAATAATCACTTAAACAAATTTGATAAGAAAACAAAAATAACAATGAAACTTAAAAATAGCATGACGTCACTTTTGAGTTGTTTTATACGAGAAGTGCTGGTTTATTTGGCAGTTATGAGTGCCATTGAATCTTGATAGATTTGAATAACAGAAAGAGGAAGAGAGAGAGAGAGAGAGAGCCATGTGGCGAGACGCAGATAAAATATTTGTTTATTATGTAAATAAGTATTTATTAGTTTATATGTTTATCCACATCTCTATACTGTTAATTATTTATTTAAATGTATTGTCTCATGTATTTAATTTTAAACGATGTGTATGTGTGTGTGTGTGTGTGTGTTTGTGTGTGTTTTGTGATCAAATATAAAATTTAAATAATTATCATTTAGCTAAAGCGATCGATTTCCTTCAGATCACATTCCATTTGGAATGTGATATTTTCAAATATTTGCAATATTTAAATTTAGTTCAATTAGCAATTTATTGCGTTTATTCCAAGAACGTTTTCAGAAAGAATTTCAAACGATTTAATGGAATAATTAGAGAGGGAGTCTTGTCATTAACAATTAAAATATATCGAATGACCTCATGAAATTTCATATCAATTAAACAATTTTATTTAATAATAAGGGAAACAAATCTGTTTTGTTTCGCTATGAAACTCGCTTACGGTAGCCACTGAAAAAAAATATGCTTATAGTATGATCACAGGAACCATATTATTTACAATATATTTCAAAATATATTGAATCTTTTCATAACAATTTTAAGAACTTAAATATATTCCACTTATAAGAAGAATTAGTCATAAATTAACTTTATTTATTTATAATTATAATTGCAAACTGTTATAAAAACTAACTTTTATAACAGTTTCTAAGAAATTTTATTATATAATATAAAAATTAATTTTTATAACAGTTTCCCTGGCGCAATATTTATATATATACAGGAAAGTCTTTATAGAAATAAACCTGTTTTGAAGAAGTTTTCTGTTACATAAAACTGTTATACTGTAAATACACTACAAAAAATTATACATTTTTGTAATCATTTTAAAAAATCTCTTTAAATGAAATCATTTTGTTAGCAAAACTGATGCATATTTTGAAAATAGAAGAAGAAAACTGTTATACTATTTCATTAAAATTTTTTTTTTTAAATAAAATAATTTTGTCAGCAAAATTGATGCATATTTTGAAAATAGTATAGGAAAACTGTTATACCATATATATATTTTCAATAATTGATAGTTTCATTGTTAATATTAAAAACTATTATTTTGTATGACAGTTTTTTTATAGAATTCTTTTATACCACAAAAAATTTTGCAAGATCTAAGTAATTCATAAAAAACAATATATTAAAATGAAATTATTTTCATATATATTGAAAACAAAACTGTTATATATGGAGCATAAGTAATTCTCTTTAATTATAACAGTAAAAGCTGTTTGAATAATTTATTTCAAACATGTTTCATACTCACAATTGTTAATTTCTTTCTAATAAATATTATTATTTACCTGCTATTTTTGTTAAATGATTTGTTATATATGAAATTTTTGCCTGTATAACAGTTTCGGGCATGCATTTATTTGTACACCATGATTATGTGTATTTCAAATAAACATTATTAAAGATTTTCTGCAGTATAACAGTTTATATGGCTTAAATGAATTTTATAAAATGCACAAAAATTATATATAGAATGAAACACATACAAACGAGTCTATATAGAAAAATTTTATGATATTTTTCTTTTTTTGTTAGATAAGCGGCCCACTTTCTTGTTCAAGTGCACTTTTGCTCTTCAGTATTTCGCCATTCTGAGTTCCTGTCATAATCTAAAATGCATTTAAATATAATTATACATGTATGCACTTATTAGTGTATGTATGTGTATGCAGCTATGCATGACTGTGTGTTTGCCTTCAAAGACATGTGCCAAGATAACAGATTTATTGCTAAACACACACACACACACATACACACTTTTCAAGTCTTTCAGGTAAAAACA
Source organism: Linnaemya vulpina (assembly GCA_963675445.1). NCBI lineage: Eukaryota > Metazoa > Arthropoda > Insecta > Diptera > Tachinidae > Linnaemya > Linnaemya vulpina. Next base: position 74,529,542 of record OY776279.1, on the reverse strand, counting down.
ATGAAAAAAAAATAAATTTGTATGTGTGAGCATGTGATTTTATTCATTCAAATATTTATATCCATTAGCTGTTTGCTTGAGGTATAACAGTTTTTGTTTTAATGCTACCAAAAAGACTCTCTAGTGAAAAAAACTTTTAGTTAATTTTTGGAGCTCTTTAAAAGTATTTGAAATATGTTTTTATATTAAAATAGAAATATAAGTATAACAGTTTTGTATAAAATATTAATTTCATATTCATTAACTATTTGCTTGAGGTATAACAGTTTTTGTTTTAATGCTACCAAAAGGACTCTCTAGTGAAAAAAACTGTTAGTTACTTTTCGGAGCTCTTTAAAAGTATTTGAAATATGTTTTTATATTAAATACGGAAATATAAGTATGACAGTTTTATGTAAAATATTAATTTCTTTCTAACATTTGTATCCATTAACTATATGTTTGAGGTATAACAGTTTTTGTTTTAATGCTATCAAAAAGACTCTCTAGTGGAAAATTTTTTAGTTAATTTCTGGAACCATTTAAAAGTATTTGATATATGTTTTATATAAGTGTAACAGTTTTGTATAAAATGTTAATTTCATATTCATTAACTATTTGCTTGAGGTATAACAGTTTTTGTTTTAATGCTACCAAAAAGACTCTCTAGTGAAAAAAACTTTTAGTTAATTTTTGGAGCTCTTTAAAAGTATTTGAAATATGTTTTTATATTAAAATAGAAATATAAGTATAACAGTTTTGCATAAAATATTAATTTCATATTCATTACCTATTTGTTTGAGGTATAACAGTTTTTGTTTTAATGCTACCAAAAAGGCTCTCTAGTAAAAAAACTGTTAGTTAATTTTTGGGGCTCTTTAAAAGTACTTGAAATATGTTTTTATATTAAAATAAAAATATAAGTATAACAGTTTTGTATGAAATATTAATTTCATATTCATTAACTATTTGCTTGAGGTATAACAGTTTTTGTTAAAACAATTGGTGTTCTTGTAAAAAATATATTTCAAACACCAACATTTTTTCAACTCATTTCCATTTGGGTCTGGCGCTTTACCCTTCATCCTTTTCCCTTTAGCAATAACAATAACAAAAAATAGTTACTTCAGAAAATTACAAATGAAAACAAATTCGAATAGACAATTATTATTAAAATCTTAAATTCAAAAAGGGTAAAAATTTTAAAACAAACTAATAACGAACAGCATAAAAAGTATTTAAAAAAAATTCATGTTGCACAATGAAACATTTTTTATTATAAATTAGCACAATCAGCGTGTAGCCACGTTTGTTACTGCCACGCAAATGACTTTTATTTTTGAATATTTTTTTTTATTATTTCAATAATAATTACGAATGCAGTGTATGACTTTTAGTCCAATTTTTTAGTGGAATTTCTGTTTTATTTAACAAATTGAAACACTTAATTTTTTCAATACTCGAACGCACCTTAAAAATGGAGTGAGTACTCGTATGTGTTGTGATTTTAAAGTGGCATAAAATAAATTGGCAAATAATATAGGAAATGGAATATGAAACTGGTATAATTCACTTGCTAACTTTCGTTTGTTTTTTTTTTGTTTGCTACCAGTTTATCGAATTGAATAATCAATTTTGTTTATGAATATTTTTATAACAGATTAAAGGTCGTCATGAAACGTTTAATGAAAATCATGACTTAATTTTGTGCCATCAAATTTAAATAACAAACTACGATCTGGTATTAAGACTTGATAAAATGGTGCGCAGTATTTTAAGTTTTAGAGAAACATCAGTTAAATATAAACAAACAAATTCAATGCACGATGGATTTTAATGGCTAAAAATCTGTTATGCGGGTCAAATATAGTTTTGAAAAAAAAGAAATATAATAAAAGAGATAAAATTTAATTTAAAATAAAATAGAATATCAATAAACAAAGAAATTATAATGATTTTGTTTACAGAAGAATTTCGAAAACAATACACCGTAGATATATTTTGGTACGGAAAGCTCTTATTAAAGACTGTTATACTGAGAATAAAGATTTTTATTATAGTTTGCTTGCATTAATGGAATTGATATATCTTAAATTCAAAACTATTGAGAGCTTATTTTTTAAAAATCTGTTATACCAAAAACGCATTTGTTTTGTAAAACGCTGTTATACTGTTATATACATATCTTTTCCCAAAAATATTTCTTTTATTTTTCCTATTAAAAGTTGTTCTCTAAAAAAAAGCGATATCAAACTTTTTTTGGTTTTATATAAAAACTGTTATACTAAGAAAATTTTTTTGTTATGTTTTATTTTATATATATTATTATTTATTATATTTATTGTGATCAAAATTGCGCTTATTTTATAAAAGTCTGTTAAACCATGAAGAGATTTGTTTTATTGAAAAGTGTTATACTGACAAATAATAAAACAAAAATTTGTTTTATTTATGTTATAAAAATTTGTTCATCAGAAAACAGGGAACCCAATTTTTTTTTTGTTTTGGGTATATTTAAAAACTGTTATACTAGTTTCTATACTTTTTGTTACAAACTATTGTGCTTTCATTTCTTACAAATCTGTTATACAGTGAACAGATTTGTTTTATAAAACATTTTACTATAAATAATTTCTCCTAAAATAATATATTATTTTTTTTATAAAAATTTGTTTTCTGAAAATAGGAGTCCCAAATTTTTTTAAAATCTTTTTTAAATACTGTTATACTAAGAAAAATCTTTTTGTTATGTTTTATTTATATGAAAAAAATTATATATCTTGTGATCAAAATTCCTCCACGATTATTTCAAAAAACTCGGTTAAACCATAACTGATTTGTTTTAAAGAAATCTGTTATACTGAAGAAATATTTCGTTCTAAAATAAATCTTTTCTTTTCATTAAATTTTTTCTCTGATTTGTTTTATAAAACACCTTTATAATAATAATTTCTCCTTTTTCTTATAAAAATTTTTATGTGGAAATAGCGACTCCAATTTTATTTTAAATCTTTTTGAAAGACTGTTATACTAAGAAAAAAAATTTATGTTTTGTTTGTATAAAAAAATTACATATTTTTATTCAAAAATATTGTACGTTTATATCTTACAAATCTGTTATATCATGAACAGATTTGTTTCAAAGAAAACTGTTATAATAAAAAAAGTTTTTTTTTCTAAAAATAATCTTTTTTCTTGTGATTAAATTTTTTCTCTGGTTTGTCTTATAAAACATTTTTATATCAACAATTTCTCCGTTTTGTTATAAAAATTTGTTCTTTGAGAGTAGAGATCCTAAACTTTTTTGCGTCTTATTTCAAGACTGTTATACTGAGGAAAGATCTTTTCATCATGTGTTGTCTTTATAAAAAATATTTATAATATTTTGTATGCAAAACTATTGCTTAGCAATCTGTTATATTGTGAACAGATTTGTTATAAAGAAAACTGTTATACTGAAAAAATATTTTCATAAATCTTTTTTTAAAGTTTTTCCCAATCAAAAAGTTTTTTCTCCGAAAATAGTGATCCCGAAATTATATCAGTTTAATTTGAAGACTGTTATACTGAGAAAAAAATCCTTTTGTTATATATTGTTTGTATCAAAAAATAATAATTGTTGTATTAAAAACTATTGTACTCTTATTTCTTACAAGTCTGTTATACAATGGACGGATATATTCTAAAGAAAACTGTTATACTAACAAGTAATTTTTCCTAAAAACAAGTTTTTATAAAACTTTTTCGAAGGAAAATTTATTTTTATAAGAAAATTATATTTAAAATTGAATTTGATTTTTGGTTTTTTATTTTTTGAATTGCAGAAAAACCAATTTTATTGTTACATAACCTTCACTATGCACAAAAAGACATCTTTGGAACTGCGCAGGGAAAACCGAGAGTTTTTTCAGGTAAAAAGCTTTGATTTTGTATAACAGAATTTATAAAAATTTGTTTTGCTCTTAAAAAAGAATTACCAAAATACAATAAATGATCGCTTGGGGATCGATAGTTTTCTGGTACAACCCATACAAAGACTGACACGTTATCCGCTACTGTTACAGCAGCTCATCGCAGTAAGTTTCTTCTTCTTCTTCTGCTTCTTCTTCTTGCTTATAAATATTTAGTCTTGGTAAATATTCGCTATTAAATAATTGCAGGAGTTTTACAAAAATGCCATCAATTGCAAGCCGGTCTTGGCTTCGTTGTGTAAATTAGAAACGCGCATGCGCCGACTCTTGGAAGTGGTCAATCAATCCGAAGAGATTCTCTCTATAGAGGAATTGCCGCCAGAGGTAAAATTTATAAAAACAAAAAAAATTGTGAATCAATAGATTTATGAAATTTTATTTTAAAGCTGGACATTCAGCAACTGGGCTCCTTCCGACGTTCCACCGAATTTGACGCCTACAACTACAGATCACGCAAGAAATTCCGCTCGAAAGTTTTCCTCTTCGATCAGTGCCTGTTGTGCACCGAAGTGCGCAAACGCCGTTTAGCCTATAAGAACTATTTTACTTGGGATGCAATAGAACTAAAATTGAATAACTCGAAAAGCGTAACCCTCTTAGCAAAGCCTGCATCAGCACGCAGCAGTGGCGCTCATGGCCACAGTTCCGTTAAGGAAGAATATGAATTTTCCTCGCCCGAAGCCATTTCGATTAATCAGTGGCTGCGTTGTGCCCGTCGCATTATCGAACACTCTCGCACCGAAGAGTCTCAGAGAGGCAAATTAGTGTTGCCCATGGACTTGGTGTTGGGCGTGGTTTTTGCCATCTGGTTTATTTGGCACTACTTGTGAAGGTCCTTTAAGTATTTTTTTTTTATAATTATATTAATTTTTTATTATTTTTTTATTATTGTTTTGCGTAATAAAGTGATTTTAAATTATTATATTCAGGATACTTTCGTCTATAAAATTTTTTTTATCTATTTTGATTTCGTTTTGTGTAGTTTTTGGTTATTTTATGGTTTGTTACACCAGTTTGTCAGTCGAGGGAAATTGGCTTGAAGAGATATAATTTCCTTTTTCCTTGAAGGATTGAAGTTGAAATAGGGGGCCTTTTTGGATGGCATTAAAATTTCTTTTTATAAAAAAATTAAAATATTTCTAGTGCTGCTGCTCCAAAAGCTTAAATAAGAAATTAAGTGATGAAAATTATATGGAAAACAAAACGATTTAAATATCCCAGCAGCCGACGGATCTGAGGACTTGAAGAATTTATATTATGGTATTCTACGCCTGGTATCCTGCAGACTAGTGCCAACTCGGAAAATATAACAAGGAACGCTGATAAGATGGCGTAGCGACCGTGAAGTTACTTCTGATGCGTTCTACTAGTCCGATAATTAAATATTCCACTGTTAAGGAAAAAATTTAAGTTTAATAGAAAACAAAAATTATTTGTAAACTTTCGGGTTTTAAGGGTGCCTAAATAATAAATCTTAGTTTAATAAAAAATATATTTCATTATATAAAAATCTGTTATACTGTTATATAACAAAAATTTTTGGAAATGCTGTTCCGAAATAATAATTGAATTAGCAGTCGTTAAAAATGTCTATTCCATAGAAAATATTTGTTCTGAACTCTGACTATTAGCGTTTTTTTTAACTGTTATACAAAAGAAATTTTACTGCTAATTAATATTTTCTGAGTTTTTCTTAAAATATTTCTAAGGAAATGCTTATAACTCAAAAATAAAAAACAAAAAAAAAAAACAAAAAAAATTCTGGTGAAGACTGAAAACTGTTATACAGCAAAAATTTCACAACCAGTAGAGTTTTGTTAGTCTTCCTATCAAAATCTCTCTGATAAAATATTTTTGAGCAGTCTGTGATACGTCGAAAAATTTGGTACTAAAATTTCTTAACATTATGGATCAAAATATATATAAAGAAAACTGTTATACTAAACAAAATACATATTTGAGCTGATTTCTTTTTAAATATCATACGAACAAACTTTAAGTACTCACATATATTTGTTCGTTTCTTTATTTATTTCTTCCTTAGAAAATATTTTTTTGAAAACTGTTATACTTCGAAGAATTAATGTGCATAGAAATTTAGTCCTAAAATAGTTTAGGAAACTAAACTATTTTATTTTAGGATATTGATATATCAATATATATCACAGAGAATTGTTATACTTCAAAAATATATTTTTATGCTGAATGCTGATAATATATTGGTTTTAAACTGTTATACAAATAAACTTTAAGTACTCGTACATACTTTTTACTTTCGTTATGTATTTTTTTTCTGTGGAAACTGTTATATTTCGAAGAATTAATAGAAACATATATTCCTAAAATTTTTTAGGGAACTTTTAATATAGGAAACTTATTAATCTATATCAGAGATAACTGTTATATTTCAAAAACATATTTTTATGCTGAATGCTGATAATCTAATGCTTTTCAAACTGTTATACAAACTAACTTTAAGTACTCATATATACTTTCTACTTTCATTGTAAATTTTTTTCTGTGGAAACTGTTATACTTCGAAGAATTATATAGTCCTATAGTTCCTTTTAGCAAGCTTTTAGTACTAATGCAAACTTATTAACCCTTTTAATAAAATATATTAGAGAAAACTGTTATACTTCAAAAAGATTTATATGCGCTGAATGCTAAAAATTTAATTCTTGTTAAATTTTTATAAAAACTTTTATAATTTCTAGTCTCTTTATTAATTTATTTCTGAAACAGATTCCTTATAAGACTGTTATATTCGAAAAAAAAATAATGTGTGCAAAAATTTAGTCCTAAAATGTTTTAAAAAAGATATGTATTTTTCGAAACCTTTTTAATGAAATATACCACAGAAAACTGTTATACTTAAAAGAAATTAATTACGCTAAACGATGATAATATGCTTTTTTGAAAACTGTTATACTTAATAGAAATTAATTATGCTGAACGTTTATAACATGTTTTTTTTTTTGAAAACTGTTATACGTCAGTTATACAAGTATATATTAGTAGCCCTAATACTAGAGTAGAGTTGTTAGTCTCTTTGGTTGTTTATCATTCAGAAATTCTTTCTTGAGAAAATTGTTATACTTCGAAAAAATTTATGTACACAAAAGCACTGTGGTAAAATATTTTAGTATAACACATTTAAACTAGGGTTGGATATATTTCTAAAAAGTAATAATTGCTGGTATAACAGGAGATCATTATTGTGGAGATATTAAAAATTTTCTTTTTTTAAAGGCCCCTCATTCTAGTCTCCCTCAATATTATGCTTCCATGTGTGTTAGTTATCCTTTAATATTTATAAAAGGATTTCTTATCCTATTCAAAGATGGTTATGCATCATTATGATTTGGCAAAGGAGAAAGTCTATAACAAGTTATTTGTTTTCTTTGGCTTGCCTTTGTTTGCGAATATTTTTGATGTGTTTGTTGTTGTCGTTGTTATTGCTGCTATTTATTGTGTTGGTTGCAAGGAATGTCCTTTTTTTGTGTATGTCCTTAACATATTGCAAACTAAAGTCAACATACCAACAGATATTTCTCTTTATTATTTATATTCCCAGCTGCACTTCCTTATTCGTATTGCATTCATACTTAACATTTTCATATCACATGGAACACATGCAAGTATGTGTGCATGCACAAACATGCCTACGACATGCACATATTTGTTTATATCCTTCTCTATGCTTTGTGTGTGCATGTGTTCACATGAGTTTTTGAATCGTAAAATAAGCTTCTTGTCTTCTTTTATATTCACTGTGCTTATGCCAGTGTAAAGGATATTTTTACACACATTGTTGTTGTTGTCGTATATTGTAAATGTTTGTGTATGAGTTCTTTTATATAACATCATTATCTTTTACTTGTCTTTATTGTCAAATATTTTTCATTTATTATTTAGCAGCAGCAGTTCGTAAAATAGAAAGAAAAAGAAAAAAAAAACAGCAGCACAATTTTATTTATTTAATTTCGTGTTTTTTTTTTAATTTTTGTTCTTGAAATTTTCGCAAAAATCAAGAATAAAGAAAACAACTGGAAGGACATGCATGTCCTTTTTGCATACGAAAATTTTTTGTATAAATATATTTTCTTACTCTCATATTAAGCAAATTTGGCAAATGTATTTCCAACGTATTTAAAAAGCAGCCCATGTTTTCTTATACAGTGCAGTAGAAAAGTTGTGTGACACTGGGGTCTATTATGTTTAGCTTTTAATATTTAAATTTTTATTTTATTAAGGCATTTATTACGACACAAAGCCATAGGGCTCTAATCAAAAATACTTATTTTGTGGATTTAAAAACAATTTCTAGGTTTTCAAGGTTCATGAGGGCCCTTTAAAGTTAAGTTGATTTCTTTTCTAGAAAAAAGTGCAACATTTTGTACACTTTTTGATAGAAAATTACAAAATTCTGCCTTTTGAAAATTAAGACTTTATTACAAATTAATTCAACCTTCTTGGCGAAAAATAACTTCAATTTAAAAATCCTTTAAACTGCCACAGATTATAAAAGATTTGAAAAAATGTTACACTTTTTCCAGAAAAGAAAACGCCTTTAGTGTTTAAGTTTTTTTTCATTTCCCGGCTGAAATGTGGACGTTATATGATTGGCCGATTATTTTACAATGAATAGGATTCTATTATTATGGGTCCTTATTAATTTATTGAATTTGAAGCAGGTTGCACCACCTGGGAACCAGTTGCGTGACTAGTACCCTTGACTATTTCAATAGAAATTGCATTATTTTATAAAATTTAAAAATTATGGTCAACACGTTTTGTCAAAAGGATTGCAAAATATATATTTTCTTTAAGGAAAAGCATTTCTCTAAAGAGGGACGGCCTGGTATAATGAGTCCGAATACTTTTGCCTCCCACTATATTGCATGCGCAAACATGTCATACGTTTTAGCATTTGGCTTGCAATTGTGTGTTTATTTAATGTCTTATATTCTATATTTCTATCCCTATTGCCCCAGGTTTTCCAAAAGTTAAATGCATGAGCATTTTCTTATTATCAAATTCGTTATTTTTCAAAGATCTTAAACAAATATCAACTCTGTGGAATACAAAAGGAATGAATATTTAATTAAAAAAAAAGAATAAAAAATAAATAAAATGTTGCACAATTGTTTGTTTCAAATCTTCAATTGAATTAAAGAGAGCACCAACATGAAAGTAAAACGAAAATAGAAAATATAAATTAACCACATTTTTGTAACAAACCTCCTTCATCAGCGAGATATCGCACAGAAAATTTGTTACATTCCCCGCGAAAAATTTTAACTACATCTGTAATAATACAATTTTAATTTGCATAAAAATTGCATTAACCAAAAAGAAAAAGGACTCTGCAGCATCTTCCCCGTTTACGTGCAACAGCACACATCCTTTCCTTAAACTGCTACTAATAATACAATTTAAAATTCAATGAAATGTCAGCGATAACAATAAAACTAAACAGCTGTCATTAGATGACAGTTTCCGTTAAGGCCAATACAAACATTTCCAGACAGTCAACTAACGATTCTTTCACTGCAACATGCTGGCAAACGAAAACAGCGCATTGTCATCGCTGCCGGCAGCAGCAACAATTCTTATTGCACTTGCAATGCATGCAGCACTAACGAAACGCCAGAGATACATATATTGCGGAGGGGTAAAAACATTGAAGAAAAAAACAACAACAAAGTAAAAAAAATTAAATTGTATTTAAGTGGCGAAGATGGAGTACAACTAATAAATTGTCGGACGGAGTTTCGCCAATAGCTGTTGTACAGGTGCTCCCATATGAATTGCCTTTCAACTGTTAGACGGCTGCTAATGCAACTTGCATATGTTTGCCAAAGCCATTAAGCATTTTTCTTCTCTTCGTCGGCTGGTAGCCGGGAGTTCGCCGGAACGGGGCTAAATGTCATGGACATACTAACGACAGATCATATATTTTATTTCTTTCAAAATAAAGTCGGAAAAAGGGCAGAACGCGCATTTGAGTCAACTAACAGGGGCGTCGTTATGGTACTCATAAAAAGGGGTGAATTGACAAAAAAGTTTTACAAATCATAAGAGAAAGAAATTGAAACTATTGTTAAGGCAACAAAAATCGAATATTTATCTAACAGGGGCGTTGATATATATTAACGGTAGCCCTAGAAGGGGGGTGGGTGGTAAATTAAAAAAAAAAAATTTATAAATCAGTCATAAAAGCAAAATATTAAAACTTTCCTGTTAATCCTTCAGTTAAGGCAACAAAACTCGATTAATAATAAATACTTCTACTAGTTTTCTAATATTAATGCAATCCTGCTAATATTTTTTTTCCACAACTTACTTCTATTGTACTTATTTACATAAAATTACCTTTCAAATGATATATATTTCATTAGTATTGGTGGCCAATAAAATACTTCAAAATGTACCACAAAATATTTGTGAAATACTTATAAATAAAATTAAGTGGCGATTATTTATAGCGGACTTTTAAGCCTATTTTTATAACATTTCTGGTTCTTAGCTGCTGCTTTTGTGTCTATTTAAAAAATTACAGCTCAACTATAAATCATATACAGGACTTTTGTCAAGGTAACGTTCAATAACTGGGATCACTATATATCAATAATGATGCATTTTGTTTGTGTTAAAAATGCAAAACTTAAAATTCATAATTCATACTATTCCATTTTTAAATAAGTAAAAATGTATATGAGTCTATGTAAAAGGTAACGTTCGATACAAAAATTTCATTGAATGTTATCTTGTACATAAACCTGAAATTCATACTTTTCACATAAAAATTTTTTAGAAAATGCCGTTTGCCTTAAAAAAATCATTCAATATAAACATGTATTGAATGTTACCTTTTATATGATATTAAAATTCGCACTACCTACTCATATTAAAACAAATAGATATACATAAAGTGCAAATATATATGAGTTTATATCAAAAGTAACGTTTAATACAAAAATGTATTGAACGTTACCTTTAATATATACTTAAAGTTCAAAGTCTTGAATCAAAAATATAAAAACTATATACTATAAACAAAAGTAAACATTCAATATATTTTTATATTGAACGTTACTTATTTTTATAAACTTGAAATTCATACTATTCGTATCAAAAATAAGTAGAAATTGCGAACCGCATTAACAGAAACGTTCAATACAAACATGTATTGAATGTTACCTTTTATATATACTTCAAATTCACGGTCCATAGCCGTAAAATATGTAAGTAGAGATATGTATGAAGCTATATTAAAACTAAAGTTCAATATAAACATGTATTGAATGTTACCTTTTATAAAAAATTAAAATTCATACTACTTATTTAAAAAAAAACATCAATTTAATTGATGAAAATATATATTTCATATTCAATACAAAATTGTATTGAACGTTACCTTTAATATTAAATAAAGGTTCATACTTTTCAATTAAAAAATATAAGTAAATATATATAAATTTTAAGCAAACGGAAACATTCAATATATTTTTATATTGAACGTTTTTTTTGTATATAAACTCATACACATTTTGGACTTTGAACGTTGTTTAAATATTCGTCGTTAATAACGCTCAATACATTTTCGTACCGAACCTTACTTTTTTATAAACTTAAATTCATACTCTTCATATCAAAAATAAGTAGAAATTGTGGGTTGCACTGAAAGAAACGTTCAATATAAAAATGTACCTAAAATTCACGCCCCTTAGCTGTAAAATATGCAAGTAGAAATATGTAGTAGATATATAATATGACGTTATATTAAAACTAAAGCTCAATACCAACATGTATTGAATGTTACTTTTTATTAAAATTTAAATTCATACTACTTCTATTAAAAAAAAGAAAAGTAGACACACAAAAGTGAAAAAAATATATGAGTTTGTAATAAAAGTAACGTTCTATACAAAATTGTATTGAACGTTACCTTTAATATTAAGTTGAAGTTCATATTTTTCAATTAAATAAATTGTTTAAGTCAAAATATATATTATAAACAAAAGGAAACATTCACCATATTTTTATATTTTCATATTGAACGTTACTTTTTTATATAAACTCATACACATCTTGGAGCCTTAATTATTGTTTTAATTCTCTTCGTTATTAAAGTTCAATATGTTTCGAGACCATTTTTTATGAACTCAAAATTCATACTCTTCAATAGAAAAGGTAACGTTCATTACAAAAATGTATTGAAAATAGTTGCTTAACATTTTAAATGCTACTTAAATTATTTCACAAATACTTGGCTGCACTCAATTGTGGCTTGCCGACAATTGTGTTGCCCAGAAAGTTGATAATTAAATTGATGTCCTTTTTGTTCGCGGCAATAGAGATGATGACTTTCTGAATTTAAGGTGACGACTTTCACCCTTCGAAACTTAATTGAATTGGAAACATAAAAAACGAAATTGTGCGAATATTTTCATTCCTCTTCAAGTCCCGTGAAAGCCACGCTTGATAAATATGATTTAAATTTTTATTTCCAAACTTGGCTACGCCCCTGGCTTCCGCTAACGACAACACACACACAAAATTGTTATAAAAATATTTTAAGCCAAAATTGAAATTTTTCCCCATTTGTTTTATCGTCTTAAGACTACAAAGAAGCAGCAGTTGAAGTACAATAACAAAGAAAAGAGAAAATGGGAGTTACAGAAAATAGGAAATATTCAAACCTCTAGAAAACCCCTTCTGCTTAAATTAATCCAGTCAAATGTTTTTACCGAACGGAATAATGCATTTCACTTGCCATGTTTTCGAATGTATAAAACAAATTACTTTAACGACAGCAAATGCAATTTAAAGAAAAATTTCCCATTTCGCCCATGAAGGGAATGAGAGCTGCAAAGATGCTGCCAAGAAATAAAGGAATGGAAGGACGAAGGATTGAAGAAAAGTAATGGGATTTTTCTAAAAATAATGCCGGGTTATAATGCTGTTTTAAAAAATAAAAATGGAAATGAAAAGGGGAAGGGGAAGGGGAATGGGAATGTGTGAGTAGTTTAACAAGAGAACGGCATGTGTGATTATTTCTTTGGAGTTGTAGTTGTTGCTGTTGCTGCTGCTGTTGCTGTCATGGCATGCATTTATTCCACAGATATCTCTAGATGATTGTAATGATGACTTTACTAGTCGTATTGCCGTATGTTGACAGTGTGACTTATAACCAAAATGCTGGCTGGCTGGCAGGCTGGCTGGGTTGGCTGGTCGGGTATCGTTTTCAGGGAATAGCAAAACTACGACTGTAATAGATTGTTTTCCAACAACAACAGGTTGCACTTATTTATATGCCAGGACAATGACAGGTAATTTTAATAGGATCAACACGATGAATACATACATGCAGGCTTATCAAGGACTTGAGAGCATTTTCAAATAGATGAATGAAATTGAAAGGAATTGAAATGAGGAAACAGTTGACATACGCTTAATAAGGAAATCGTGTTGAACCATCATTAAATTGATAGGAAATTGAATGAAGAAAAAAAAAGATATATATGAAACTGCATAAATTATTCACTTCATTACACTTTCCTGTATCCTTTTGCCATAAATAAAATCATGTACGCAAATAAGTTTGCAGGACTTTTATAATTCACAATTTCCCAAAATAAATTCCTCTTTCAAATGTTTTTGCCAGAGTCATTTAGTTTTGTCCAACTAAAATTTATTTTTATTTTGAAAAAAAAAAGGAAACATGAAACGCTAAACAATTTCATTTCGTTTCTGTGTGTAATCGAATTCTCCATTTTCGCCAGAAGTATTCATGATTTTCCAAAACATTTAATTTTGAAACTTTTTCTCCAGATATTCCTCGTTCATGTTCGGCTCGAACATGTTTTGAAATGTTTTATATTTTGCCATCATTTATTTGCAAGCACATGTCGAGTTTTCTTTGTTGTGCAACACCCCACCACCCCCGCTCACCGGGCGTGACACATTTCAACCATAATGTGTTTATGTAAATACACTATCCTTCAGGCTTAAGAAATTTCTTTGGATTTTCTTACATCATTTATAAAAAATAGTTGTTCCTTTTTCTTGTTGCTTTCATTGTGCTGGCATTTTATCATACGTGATTTTGATTTTTGTTTTCTCCAATATTTTTTATTTATTTGCTTTTTCTTTGCAGAAGTACGAGGCCATTCATTCACACGCTGCTTGGCCCCCCCCCCCCCCCCAACAGTTAAGCTCAACTCAGCTCTACATCATGACTGTGAGGAATTTCCTTTCAGCATATGTTGGGTGTTGATTTTTTATTTACCGGAAGATTTTCCATTATTTTTTTCCTTTTACATAATTTAAACCTGAATTGTCTTTGAAATACCCTACGGAAAATTGGGTAGACATAGAAAATATTTACAAGAGATTAATTTTGATGTACATTCCTTTCGACTGTACTGCTGTATGGCTTAAGAGCAAAATATTTTTTATTTTCATACACATATATAAAAAATATTCTGAAAAGTACTTTTTCCGAAAAGTACTTTTTCCGAAAAGTACTTTTTCTGAAAAGTACTTTTTCCAAAGAATACTTTTTTCAAAAAGTACCTCTTTTAAAAAGTATCTCTTTCAATAACCAACTTTTCTAAAAAGTAACTTTCCAACAAGTACTTTTACTAAAAAGTATCTTTCCCAAAAAGTACTTTTTCCAAAGTTTTTTTTACGAAAAGTACCTAAACTAACTTTTCCAGAAAGTAATTCTCTTAAAAGTAGTATAACCAAAAAGTTCCTCTTTCAAAAACTAACTTCTCCAGAAGGAACCTCTCTAAAAAGTACCTTTTCCAAAATGTACCTTTTCAAAAAAGTAGCTTTTATAAAAAAAAATCCTTTTTTAATAAGTATCTTTTTCAAAAAGTACCTCTCTCAAAAAATAATTTTTCTAAAGGGTACTTTTCCCAAAAAGTACCTCTATTAAAAACAAAGTTTTCCAAAAAGTATTATTTTTACCAAAATAGCTCCTTTTTCAAAAACTAAGCATTCAAAATATATGGTTTTCCAAGGAGTTCTTTTTCCAAAAAGTACCTCTTTCAAAAACGAACTATTCCAAAAAGTACTTCTCCTAAAAGTATTTTTATCAAAATGGTTCCTCTTTCAAAAACTAACTTCTCCAAAAACTTGCTTTTTCAAAGAGTTCCTTTTCCAAAAGTACTTCTCCCAAAGGTACTTTTACCAAAGAGTACTATTCTCAAAAAGTACCTCTTTCAAAAACTGACTTTTCCAAAAAGTACTTTTCTTAAAAGTTTTGTTACCAAAATAATTCCTCTTTCAAAAACTAACTTTTCGAAAAAATTGCTTTTTGAAAAAGTACCTTTTCCTAAAAGTATCTCTCTCAAAAAGTAATTTTTCCAAAGAGTACCTCTTCAAAAACGTGTTCTTTGCAAAAACCACTTCTGATATACGTATCTTTCTTTGAAAGTACATTTTAAACAAAATATATTTCAGAGAGTACTTTGTTCAATAAAGTACCTTTTTCAAATAATAAAAATATTATAAAAAATAATTCTTTTTAAAATGTTTTTGTTTTTTTCGTAAAAACAAAAATCTATTTTGCTTAAAAGAGGATTTTCCCCAAAAAGTACGCTTAAAATATGTACTTTTTCCAAGAGCCTTTATTTCATTAAGTACTTTTCACAATGTACGTTTGTTTTCGTTAAGTACTCGTTTTTGAAAATAATTTTTTTTTAAATTGTTTTTTGTTTGCTCAAAAGTATGTATTTTTTAAGAAGTACTTTTGCCAAAAAGTACTTTTCCCAAAAAATACTTTTCTCAAAAACTACATTTTGGAATGTGTACTTTTTTAAAAAGTACTTTTTAAATTCACTAAATTTTTTATTATTATTATTATATTTTTTGTGAAAGAATACTATTTTCATAAAGTACTCTTTTTATTAAGCCGCATATTTCAAAAAAGTACCATTTTTATGAAGTACCATATTTTGGAAAACACACTTTAAAAATTTTGAGTAACCCAAAAGTACTTTTTCATATATGTACCATATTTTAAAAAAATTTCGTTTGCAAAAAGTACGTTTTTAAAAAAAGTACCATTTTCAAAAAATACTATTTCGTAAGGTACCTTTTCTTAAAAATACTTTTTCGTAAAGTACCATTTCCAAAACGCGCTGACAATCGTGAAATGTGTCAGTACATCCGGTACTTAAAGTTCAGTGTAAAACAGATGCCTCCTACATCTTCATAAAATCACGTAGAATGTGCGTCAGAGCCTCATGCTCCTGCATGCACAAACGGAACAGAGTTGCGTCCAACACTTCCACAAGGGATAATTCAGTCCAAAATCACCAGTATGAAAATCAGTAGAAACACTTAAATGATATAATTTTTAGTCTCATTTCTGGAATGAACAAAAAAATTCCCTGAGCCTGGAACGCTGACTGAATTTCGAGAAGGTTGAAAAATAGTTTAGAGTTCCGAGAGAGAGAGAGAGAGAGAGAGAGGGAGAGTTTATAGACAATTCCTTACAATCTGATCCATTTGCAGTATTTGTTTCTTATCAAAATTATTTGTGTCGCTTTTTTAACACTCTTTTCCATTTACATTTGCCAACGTACGCTTCGAATGCAAAAAGTACCTTTTCTTTTTGTCAGAATGACACCAGATTCTTCATCCATTCCTACTCGTCCTTTTCGCTTTGTGCTGTTTGTTTTTTGGTGTGTCTTCATTTCGATTGAGTGTCAAATGGCAAAAGGACGATTTTTCTTGTGTTAAATTTCTGTCTATTCAAATGGTGTGAGTATAACAGTTTTGTTTTTCTCCTTCCTCCTCTTTTTCTTCTTCTTGTTGTTGTATTTTGGTGTGGGTGCATGAGTTAGAATTGGGTTTTTGTTAAGTTCGGTATTTGAACATGTTTTTGCCTGCCGTCATATAATTCGATCCATTATCAGTTGTCAGCGTAGATATTTTCACATCTACATTTACAAAGACGTATGAGGAAAATGCACGTTCATTCAAACGTATAACCAAACGGATATGAGCAGCTAATGTGTATGTGTGAGTGTGTGTGTGTTTGTTACTGTTGCAGAGAGAGAGAGAGAGAGAGAGAGAGGGAGAATAGCAAGCCAGTGTTTTGCAAAATGTTTGTCGTAGTTTTAATAATAAAATTATTTTGAGCAAAATAACAATTTTTTTTTTGAATTTCTAAAACTACACAGAAAAAAATTTCTTTTGTTTTAATATTAATAATTCTAAGATTCCAAGATCCTTTTTTATCTGATTGGGACTCTCTGCTTCATGATATTTTCTAAAAAAAATATGAAAATTATTTGTGGATGAGGACACGTATTTTAGCAAATTCAAATAGACGAACTCGGAATGCGTGAATATTAATTGAGCTTAAAGACGATGCAGTATATTTTTGCTCTTAAGCCGCAAGAATATTTCCTTGTAAAAATTCATGCCTTTTTACACAAATTAAACTCGTGGAAGGAACGAAAATAAATTTTGTAAAAGGTGAATTGCGAACGCAATAAAATCTATATCCTTTAAGTAACTTTTTCCACACTCTCAAGTATTCGCCACTTATATATGCAATATAAAATTTTGCTTTGAATTTATTAAAAACAATTTGTTTTGGTCTTTATATAAGACATTTGCTTATGACATTCTTATATCTTGTTGAAGCAGTATAAGAGTTTCATGCCTGAAAAGAATCTTGTATTTATAAGACTTGTTTTTTTAAGTCTTAGTAAATAATTATTAATTTTTTTTTAAGATGGAAGCAGGATTATTTATTTCATCATTCTCACGAATTGTTAATTTTTTAAAAATATCTTGGACCAGCTGAAGCCACACGATGAGGAAATTGGCTTAGAAATTCATGATGCGCTGACACCGTTCCTCTTAATCTCAGTCTTTCCATGAAGCCAAATTTCCATGAAAACATTTTGTAAAATACATTTCAAATGCAAATAAAAATATTTATTAATACAAGACTGACCGCCATATTTATAAAATTCAAAATGAGTTTGTGCACTCTACAACCCCACTTTATAATCATACGGCCACAAGTCTGGTTATGTTGGGGATTCAATAAATAAATAAATAAATTTCACTTAAAACTTTTCATAGCGAATCTTCTTTATTCAGATTTAAATTTTTAATTGAGTCAATATTTAGACTTGTTTATAAGGACAATTATAAGATCAATTAACTCAATTAGCGAATGAGTAATAAAATACAAAATTGTTTATATTTTGGAAAGCCCAAGTTCAAATCTGGGACTTAAAATATTTTAAATCAATTTTTTTTTAATTTTCAAATTAGTAACAAATACAATATTAATAAACTTAAACTGGGTTGCTTCTATGATTTGAATCAATATTAAAAAATTTTATAAATATTAAATAATTGAAATTTTGTATTGAAAATTGAGCTCAATAAACTTGTTAATTGCTATAAATTAAATTATTATCCACGACTAAGCCCCATATTATTAAATTGGAATTATTTTGAAATAAAAGACAACTTTTATATATATATATATTTTTAAAAATATATTTGAAATTAAAATCAAAATGTTTATGAAGACAAGAGTTGTACAATAATGCTCTTTTCTGAGTAAAAATGTAGTATCTCCGTTTAAGAGTATCGTCTATATTTTAATTCATTCCGTCCTTGTTAAATCAAATTTGTTGCTTTACTTATTTATATCAGCAGAAAAGCTGTTTTCAAAATCCGCCACATTTTCAATATCAACATAAGAACTTATTTCAATTTATTTTTTTGTTGTATTTGGAGTACTGAGTTTAAATAAAAAAAAGTGAAACTCATTGAAATGAGTTTATCTTCATCGCAATTAACTGCCTTATTGAGTTCAATTAACTGCAAAAAATTTTTAATAATGGGGATTTCTCTTCTGCAAAATATTTAATAGTTTTTCATATTTTTTCATAAAAAATAAAGACTGTTAAATTAATTTGCAATAAATTCATTATTTTCAAATGACAAACTGTTGCTTTTTTCTATTACAAAGTGTAAAAAACGTGGCATTCCTTTTTCCAGAAAAAAACACAACTAATTACTCAATTAACACTTAATTATCTACAAAAAAAGTTAATTTATAATGAATTTTTATTTTCATGTGATATTTTATTGCGATTTGCTATTCAAAAGTGTATAAAACATGACATTATTTTTTTCAAAAAAGAAAACACCACAACTAATTACTTAATAAACATTTAATTGTCTATAAAATTAAGCACAGTTTGAAATGCAGCACTGTAACATGCCTGTTTAGTGAGCAGCACTCAACTCAGCAGAAGCAAAATATGTCGGGCCAAGTGAAAGATAAGTTTATTAATATTATATTTAAAAATAGTTTTAAAATTAAATTAAAAAAATACTATATAACAAAATCCTATCACAGATTTGAACTTGCATCCTTAAGATAACAAAAATTTTCGTTTATTAATATTATAGCCCTTATTCATAAACATTATGAGAGTCCAATAACAGCGTAATATAACAAAATATGATATATATGAAAATATGAAACAAAAATAGGAAGTTTGCTCTATTACACCCTTATCTATCGGCTTTCATAATTTTTATGAATAAGGGCGTATGTTTATTAATAATTTTAAAATAAAAAAAAATTTTTAAAATAATAAGCACTCCCAGATTTGAACTTGACCATGAGGGTGAATAAACACTTTTGTTCTCTAGTTGTCATACGATAATTGAATTAGCAATTAGTGAGTATTGACTCAATTAAAAATGTATGTCTGAACAGGATATTCTTTAAGCCGGATGTTAATAAATACAATCACGATCTCACCCTAAATTTAATCCAACCATTTAATGGAGTAAACGAAAAACAAAAATCCTCATAATCTCGCTCTCTCTCTCTCTCTCTCGGTTAAAGTCAAACGTATTTTCCCAACAATCATTTGCACGTTTAGCAGAATATGTTTGATATAATCAAAACTCTTACAAACATTTATATTTCATACTCTCTGTGGCATAACACAAATCGAGAGACAATAAGGAAAATGACCTCCGACCTCGAACCAAAACAATTCTAATCAAATTGTAAATGTTATCGAATGAGTGTTATTTTAATTCGCCATATTTCACAATCAAACGAGTGGAAAATGTCTTAAATTACAACACATTTACAAGGGAAGAAAATAAAACAACACGCCGAACCAAAAACGTTCCACAGCCAATCTACAGGATACAAAAAAGAAAAAAAAAAAACAGCCTACAACATATGCAAGGATATGTTTGTGAGTGTGATTGTGAGCCCGCAAGCGGCGCTAATACTCGTTTTCGTATGCGTGCAACATCCAGTAAATTTGATAATTTATACGATGTTGATGTGTAAGTAATTTTAAAAACGTGCGTAAAAGTAATAATACAACGATATCAAACAGGATAACCGAGATAAACTTGGAGCGAACAATAATCCTGTCATAAATACAAAAGACTGTTACGGGTGCGGGGGTGGAACGAAAATGATTTTTAGTTGAACTTTTTTTTTTGTTTTCTCTTTTTAAATCAAATATTTTGTCCATCGAAATATTTAAATTGAATTGAAATAAATTGAATTTCAAATAAAAATTGCTGAATATTCGAATAATTTTCGCTAACAAAAACTGTTCGAATATTCGAAAAAGTTTTTTTTTTTAGGTTTTATTCGATCGATAAAAATTCAATTTAAAAAAGGATTTTTGCCACAGTTTTTGATATATGTTCGAATAATTTTTTCGCATAAAAATTATTCGAATAATCGAATTCATTTTTCAAAATTTTTTTTTACGAAATTACTTCAAATTAAAATAAATATTACTGGAACAGTTTTTGAAGAAAATTCGTTTTTTTATAAAAATTATTCGAATATTCGCAGAAATTTTTTTCGAAATAAATTTAATCTGAAATAAAAAATTACTTGAACAGTTTTTGATCAATATTCGACTAATTTTTTCGAATAAACCCCATTTGAATATTTTATTAAATATTTTAAAAGCTTCATTCGACCGATATAAGTTCAATTTAAAAAAATAATTTTTCCAACAGTGTTTGATATATATTCGAATATTTTTTCCGAATATTCGAATACATTTTTATTCAAATAATCTCAATCATTTTTCAAACTTATTAAATATTACTGGAACAGTTTTTGACAAACATTTTTATAGTGTTTTCTTATAAAATTTATTCGAATATTCTATTCAATTTTTTAAGTTTTATTCGACCGATATAAATTCAATTAAAAAATATTCCAACAGGTTTTTGCTGAATATTCAAATAGTTTTTTCGAATAAAAATTATTCTAATTAATTTTTCAAACTTTTTTTGAACGAAATCAACTCAATTTAAAGAAATATTACTGGAACAGTTTTGTTTTCTGTTTTATAAAAATTATTCGAATATTCGAAGAAATAGTTTTAGGTTTTCTTTGATCGAAATAAATTTAATCTGAAACAAAAAATTACTTGAACAGTTTCTGACGAATATTCGAGTAATTAAATTTACAAAAGGAAATTATTCCAACAGTTTTTGCTGAATATTCGAATAATTTCTTCGAATAAAATTTATTCGAGGAATCGAATTAATTTTTTAAACTATTTTGAAGTTAAAATTACTGGAAAAGTTTTTGACCAGTTTGAAGTTAAAATTACTGGAACAGTTTTTGACAAATATTCGAGTAATTTTTTCGAATAAAAGCTATTCGAATATTCGATGAAATTTTTTTTTTTTTGGGTTTTGTTGGACCGAAATAAAAATTACTTGAACAGTTTTTGACGAATATTCGAATTTACTCGACTGATATCAATCCAATTAAAAAAATTATTCCAGCAATTTTTGATAAATATTCGAATAATCTTTGATAATAAAAACTATTCAAAATTTTTTTTGAAGTTTGTCTTTAACGAAATAGATTCAAATCGAAATAAAAATTAATCGATCAGTTTTGATGAATATTCGAAAAATTTTTTTCCTATAAAGACTATTTGAATATTCGAGTATATTTTTTCAAAATTTGTTCGAAGGAAATTAATTCAATAGAAAATAAAAATTATTCATTTTTCGAATAAGAACAATTCGAATAATCATAAAATTTTTAAATATTTTTTCTGTTAATGATATAGATCCCATTTAAAATAAAAATTACTCGAACGGTTTTGACAAATACTCGAACAGTTTTTTCGCACAAAAACTATTTGAATATTCGAAAAAGTTTTTTTTCAAGTTTAGTTCGAAGGAAATTAAGTCTTTCTATTGAAAAACTATTTAAACATATTTTATATCTTATATCGAATGAGAAAATTTCTTAAAGTTTTTTGTTAATAAAATAAAAATTATTCGAACAATTTTAGTGAATAAAAATTATTCGAGTATTCGAAATTTTTTTTTGATTTTGTTCCCATTAAAAACTATTCAAATATTCCAACAAACTTTTTTAAGTTAAAATTAAATTAAAGATTGAAAAATATTATTCCAAGAGTTTCTGATGAATATTCGAATAATTTGTCGAATAAAATTTATTCCCAAAAATAATCGAATAAACTTTTTAAGTTTTTTTTTTTAATGAAATGAAAAAATTTAAAATAAAAATTACTCGAACAGTTTTTGACAAATATTCGAATAATTTATTCGAATTAAATTATTGTATTAAATTTCTTATGTTTTGTTCCACCGAAATAAATTCAATTCGAAATAGAAATTATTCGAGTAGTTTTTTATGAATATTCGAATAATTTTAAGTTTTTGAAAATTTCGGACTATATTTTGGAATGTAACACAGAGTTATAATACGAGGCGTTGAGTAAGCAAATGCCCCCAAATTAAAAGGACTTTGTCTGTTTATGCGCATCACGCATTATGACATCTCATTCCCATCTGATTTGAATAATACTTTGCAGCATCTGAACACATCAACTGAGATAAAACCTCGCTAATAAATTTTCAATTTACATACTTTTCCTCCTGGCCTCGTATATACAGCCACAGTCACAGCCTTCTACAGTAACGCTGCTAAAATGCCAATTTGTTATACGGCCTGTTTGTTTATTGTTTTATTTTCACCATTTTGTAAATATATAAAATAATACGGAAAAGGTTAAAGAGGAATTACTTAGGAAATCTAATCGAGTACGCAAAATAAAAGAAGGAAAATAAAAAACAAGAATTTCTTACTCTTTAAGAGTCTTACACCACCCCTCCCCCCCGTGCGCATATTAAATTACTTGCAGAAGTTTTATTGCTAATAAAACGTAAATTGTAATTCAAATGGATTAACTGTTGCTTCCCCGTCCTCGAATTTTTTTCATAAACGTGTTTGAAATATGAAATTTTGTGTGCTCCAGTGAGTTGAATAATTTAAAAGCGTGGTGTAGTGAAAAGGGAAAATATTTTGCAGAAAATGTTATACAAATTATTTAAAATTTCTTATATTTGGAAAAATACTTTTGCTCCCAGCTGGCGGAGAAACTATCATGTTAATTAAAATCGTTTCCGTTTCTAAGCGAAAGTGAAACACAAATCAGAAGTTTAACTTCAACTCGAAATCCGTTTATATTGAAATTTAATTTTTCTCGAATATTAAAAAAAAAACACTCACACTCACACACATTTATTTTTATCTACTGCGAGTAACAGTTTATAAATTTTGCATAAATAAAACAACATGACAAATAGCAGGTCTTTTCATAATAAATCAATTTAATACTTTGACTTAAGACATGCACAAGCATGCATACATGTTAACTTTTTTTATTTTTATTAAGATTAAGATGTTCATATAAATCATTTATATATATTTTTTGTCAATGTTTAGTATGAAAGATATATAAAATTTATATTCAGATGTATTTTTTATTGTATTAAGTATAAAATTATATTTTCACATTAGGGTGGCTCCGAAAATGTTAGTATATTCCAACTGTTTACGCAAGTGTAAAATGAATAAAGAAACTCAAACGATTTTGAAATATTATTTAAATGACTTTCTCTCTATCTATCCCTCTCTCTCTCTCTCTCTCTCGATTTTAAAAAGTTGCTGTGGCCTTATATATGGATTTTACTAACCCTGGCCTCTTTTATAAGTCTCTAAGAAATATTTCCCTCATTTGCCAAAATTTCCTGCCATTATTTCCCTGACCAAAAAACCCTTTGAATTATTGGTAAATATTATCGTGATACCGAGTTTGCCCAAATTATAGATATAGGGGTTTCCTTAAACGTAATACCAGAAATTTGCACAGTGGGGAGTTTACATTAAAAAAAAAAATTTATAATCCCATAGCTGGGGATTTGACAATATAATAAACCGTATTTAAAAACATATTTTTCTATTGAAGTTTGGAGTTAAGACTTTATGGAATTATCCAAGGAAAGCGGAAGCAATCTTTGCAAGACAAGCCCGCCTAATGTTATCCCCTACCCAAGTAAAACTTTTTTACATTTATACCAGTTACTTTATATTTTGTGGTTTCGATGTATTATTTTAATGCTTCCTCTTTAAACATGTTAAGGGAAATTTCATTTTATCATTTGTCAAACGATATAAAACTACAGGGCAGCATATCAAACACAACAAATACAACAAGTGTGGTGCATCATAATCTATAAAAAAAAATTAAGTGAGAATATGAAATAATTATTTAAGTACAATTAAAAAAACAAACAAAAAAGAATTATTCACAAGTCAGAGTAGTTACAATGGACACTACAACGACTAGCGGCAATAAACACAATTAGAGCTGCCACATGTTTTAAGTTAACATTGTAAATGGTGGCAGAATTTCCAAGTAGTGGAATTGAGAAAAGTAGCAGCGATTTTTGAACTGAAATTTCCAGTTAATTTCTATTTAATATTTTATCTTTTTTAATGGCCGCCTCTGTTCAATATAATTGTTGGTTACCACTTGCAATTTTAATTAGAGGCACAAATTAAAATTGGTAATGCCTGTTGCTGGTAGCAATTGTTACGTAAAAATCTGCAAACAGCGCATTTTTTTTTATTGAAACTATTAAAAAGAGGCATTTAATTAAAAAAAAAACAGTTGACAGATTATAAACAAAATTTTTAATTTAAAGAAAAACCAAAATCATTTATGCCACCTATTTTTGTGGTACACTTTTATATATCTTAAAGTACATCAATATCAATAAATTGTATATGATTTGAAAGGTATTTCAGTGTAGACATGAACAAATTAAATAAGTTTTCTATATTTCTAGCGCAAAAGTAAAACAAAGCGCTTTGGTTTGGCCTAAAATAACAACAAAAATATCAAACTTTCAACAAAAAAGTTGTTTAACACTAACAAAAATCCTTAAAAACATATTTAATAAACTAAACAACTGACAGCAAGCAAATAAAATTTCATATTCATAAAAATAAATCAATAAATAAAATAATATAAAACCATTAATGCCACCTATTTTTGTGGTACACTTTTATATATCTTAGCGTACATCAATATTAATAAATAAGATATTATTTGGTAGGTAATTGACTGCAGGTATGTGCACAAAAATAAATTTTGTAAAATTGGGATGAAAAAGTTATAAAAAAGCGTTCTGAGTTCGCTAGGAAAACAACACATAAGTATATCGAGCTTTCAACAAAAAGTTGTTATATATCGGGTGTTTTTTATAGAGTGATACAAGTTTAAATCATAATAAACCATAGTAAAATATTTTTGATATCAATGAAACGGTCTTTATTGAATAGAAAATTTTATGACATTAATGTTTAAATATGATTACGGCCATGTGGCCGCCAAGGCTGGCGCGTACAAGGCGCAATCTGGAACACCAATTTTCACAAACTTTTCGCAGCATTTGCGGCCGTATCTCGCCGATAACTCTTCGAATGTTGATTTCCAGCTGTTCAATTGATTGTGATTTATCGCCGTACACAAGTGATTTCACATAACCCCCAAGAAAATAATCCAATAGGGTTAAATCACACGATCTTGGGGGCCAATTAATTGGGTCATTTCGTGAAATTATATTTTCGTCAAAAGTTTTCTTGAGTAAATCAATTGTAGCGCCCACTGTGCGGCATGCGGCTCCATCCTGTTGCAACCACATATCAGCGAGATTAATGCCAGCTAATTGAGGTACGTAAAAACTTCGAATCATGTTCCTATACCGTTCACCATTGACAGTGACATTCTGACCATTATTGTTTTGCAAGACATATGGGCCAATGACTCCGCCAGCCCATAAAGCGCACCAAACAGTAATTTTCTGTGGTTGGAAATGGTTTTTCGACAAAAGCTTGTGAATTCTTCTCACTCCAATTGCGAAAATTCTGTTTATTTAAGTAACCATTCAACCGAAAATGGGCTTCATCGGAAAATAAAATTTTTAATGGACGAAGTGCACGATAAGTTTGACGAACAGAACCATTATTTTGATTAAAAATTTCCACAATTTGCACGCGGTGCTGTGGTGTAAATCGATCCATAATAAAATGTCAAAGCAAAGTAAACAAAATGCAACTGTCAGCTGTTAAATGGGTGGCTAAATAAAGCAGTGATGCCAACTCAAAGTTGTATCATTCTATAAAAAACACCCGATAAATAAAATCAAATAAAACCATTTCTGTCACCTATTTTTGTGGTACACTTTTATATATCTTAGCGTACATCAATATTAATGAATTATACATAATTTGACAGGTAGTTAACTGCAGGTATGTGTAGAATAATAAATTTTATAAAATTGTGATGAAAAAGCATTTTCAATTTGCTTGGAAAGCAACACACATATCGAGCTCTCAATGAAAACTTGTTAAATATAAAAATTGATTTAAAACACAAATTTAAAATTTCTTTTCAATCCTTTCAATAAATATTTTAAGCATATACGAGGGCTGTTGGATAGCCACTTAAATTTCGTATAGACAGTTTTAAATTTTTCGGGCTTCCAGCAAAATAAAATATATAAAAAAATAAATCTGGGTTATGGATCAAATTAGACTTCCTGCGTCAACTGAAAAGGTAACACTCTGTCATCTATAGATTCTCAAATATGATGCTTAAAAGCAGCTCTTCAAAATGATGAGCTGGAAGATCTGCTGACGCCTTGGCATTGCCAATAACAATGTAAAAGCAACGAGCTTATCTCAACCCACAACAAATAAATATTTTTAAATTACAAATTCCTCAGAATACCTCAAACAAATTGAATAAATAAATGAAAATGTTGTAAATATTAAAAAAGAAAATTGTTGGTTTAAAAGATTAAAGGATAAAATGAACACAACAATGAGGAGCAAGAAAAATGTGAATACTCGTACAGGCAGGAATAATAACGCATTTTTATGATTTCAAACGGAAAAAAAGGACAAGCGAAAGTGTGCTGAGAGCGGCAGATAAAAAGCATGAATATTTACAGGATAAACATGGATTTATTGGGTGTATGCATGAGTATGTGTCTGTCTCTTTGTTGGAATTTTTATGTTAATAATATTTTTCTTTTATCTGCTGGTATTTATTGTTAATAATAACATTGATAAACAACATGTTAAGATATCTATTTGTCATGTTTTAGAAAGGACATAATAAAGCAAAAAAAGAAAAAAAAAGGAAGTAAAATAATATTTTGAAATATAATTGAAAGAGGATTAAGTGCGAATTAAGCAGATTCAACAACAACTAACTGGGGCAGTTCAAAGGAAACTAAGCCACAGATGTACTTTATTTCTCTCTAAGGATTTCCTTTGCAGATGATTGAATGTGTGTTAGAGAATTATAATTTAGTGAAGTCCTTTTTAGATTAAGGATATTTTTCTTTTAGTTTTTTCTGTCAGTTGCCAATAAAGGATAAGCCCTACAATCAAGTTAATATTAAATTTTAATTGCACCACAAAGTTCTCTTTCAGCAAGAAAGAGAAATAGAGGGAGAGGGTGAGAGAGAGAGCGCGAGAGGAACTCTTTTATGCAATTTGTTACTAATTAACAAGAAATTAATTTTGTAAAGATATTTAACCGGAGCTTAAGCCTAATGCAACTTAAGCCATAAATCCTTAAGGACGATAAATTTGTAAATGAAGTACGGGCCAACTGCACACCCATACACACAAATACACATACACACACACTTACGCAACTCACTAAAAATCTCTCGCACAACCACCACCAACAACACAAAACAATGCTTTTGCATTAACAACAAAAAAAGGGGACAATAAAAATTTAATACACCAGCAGACAGACAGACAGATGGACAGACAGTCGTTAGTCGGTGTTGGCGAGTGATTAAATTTGTCAGTGTTAGTAAAGAGATTTATGTCTAACAGTAAAACGTACCCATGGTTACTCAAAAATTTCACTTGTGGCAATTGTCGTCAGGATAATAAACTGAGACAATGAAAAAAACAAAAAAAAAAAATGTTGAAGCCACAAACGAGATCCACCAAGAAACATGAAAACATAATTAAAAGGCTGTAAAACAAAGAAAACACAACAACCTCAAAGAAAAGTCAACAGTCGTGGTTGTTCTTGTTGCTTTTGTTTTTTGTTTTTTCTTATAAGGACATTAAAGTCCACTGCCAAACTTCAAGGAGAAGGAATCTCTGCTGACTACCAAATGCGGCCAGAAGTGAAGAAAAAGAAAAAAACAATATCGTCCAGTAGGAATTAACCAGCCTTGGAACGCCAAAAATAGTTTGTTAAAATTACACGGATGCTCAACAAGCAGCCAAGATTTTATTTCTTTTTTTTTTTGATAATTTTTAAAATTTTACTCTCAGAAACTTTATGATTTTTGGCGCCAGTTTGCCCTAAAGAAATTCAAATTTAATTTTTTTATTTTTATCCATAATAAAGAATTATTTATGTACTCCGTATAAAAGTATTTTTAAAAATCATACATTTTTATATTGAAAAAATTTTACGAGGGTTGTCTTGGGAGTAACTTGCAGTAAAAAGAGCTTGAGGATATATGAAAATGTTTATAATAGTTTTTTTCCAACTATATTTTGTAGAATATTGTTGATATTAAGACACTTTTCTTAAAAAGGTACCTTTTTGAAGGTACCTTTTTGAAGGTACTTTTTTAGCAAAGTTATTTTTTAGTAACAGTTTTTTACTACTTATTTTCGAGTGAGTGTAAATGAAAATTAATCAGTCTTAAAAAAGTTTTCTTCATGAAAGGTACCTTTTTGAAGGTACTTTTTTAGCAAAGTTCTTTTTCAGGAACATATTTTTTACCACTTATTTCCGAGTGATGGTAAATGAATATTAATCAGTCTTAAAAGAGTCATCTTCTTGTCTTCAGCAAATTTTCTTTATATGAAGAGGTACCTTTTACGAGAAGGTGCATGTTAAAAAGGCAGTACCTTTTTATAAGAAAGTACCATGTAAAAAAATACCTTTTGAATATATATTAAAATTAACAAGTGCTTTCTAAGAAGACAAACCTTTTAAGAAAAAGTATGTTTTCAGAAGAAGTACTTTTTACGATAAAATATCTTATAAAAGAGCACTTTTTAAGAAAAAGTACCTGGTAGAAAAATATATATATTAAGAAGAAGTATATTTAAAAAAAAACCTTTGCGTTTGATAGTGTGAGATGTCCTTAAAACGATGCTTCCAACGTCAAAAAAAAATATATATTTAAGAATTTAGGAGTTATAGCTTCCTCAAGATGAGAAGTCGTCAGGATGCACCCCAATAACTATTGTAGTTTGAATAAAATCGCTAAATATAAAAGTACCTTTTCAAAAAGGGCATATTTGTAGAAAAGGTGCCTTCTTAGCAAATGAACATTTTAAAAGAAAGCGCTTTTAAAGAAAAAGTACTCTTTGAGGAAAAATATCTTTAAAGATAAGGTTTATATTAAGAAAAAGTACCTATTAAGAAAAGGTACCTTTTAAGAAAAAGTACCGTTTAAGAGAAAGTACTTTTCAAAAAAGTTCCAATTAAGAAAATGTTCATATATAACTTTTGGGAAAAAAGAATCAGCACGAAAATAAAAATTCAAGAGTTAAAACAACAATTCGCAAAAGCATGTAGTAAGAAAAAGTACGTTCTAAGAAAGAGTTTATATTAAGAAAAAGTACCTTTAAGAAAAAGTACCTGTTAAAAAGTTTTACGTTTTTTCAGAAAGAGTACGTATTAGGAGAAAGTACCCTTTAAGAAGTACGTTTGAAGAAAAAATACGTTTAAACAGAAAATACCCTTGAAGAAAAAGTAGCGTTTAAGAGAAAGTACATTTTAAAAAAAGTTCCAACTAAGCAAAAGTACGTTCTAAGAAAGAGTTTATATTAAGAAAGAGTACCTTTAAGAAAAAGTACCTGTTAAGCAAAAGTAGGTTTTTTTCAGAAAGAATACATATTAGAAGAAAGTACGTTTAAGAAGAAGTATCTTTGAGGAAAAAGTACGTTTAAACAGAAAGTACCCTTGAAGAAAAAGTACTGTTTAAGAGAAAGTACGTTTTGAAAAAAATTTCCAATTAAGAAAAATACATTCTAAGAAAGAGTTCATATTAAGAAAAATTACCTTTAAGAAAAAGTACCTGTTAAGAAAAAGTACACTTTAAGAAGAAGTACGTTTGAAGAAGGAGTACGTTTGAAAAGAAAGTACCCTTGAAAAAAAAGTACCGTTTAAGAGAAAGTACCTTTTGAAAAAAGTTCCAACTAAGCAAAAGTACGTTCTAAGAAAGAGTTTATGTTAAGAAAAAGTACCTTTAAGAAAAAGTACCTATTAAGAAAAAGTACGTTTTTTTTAGAAAGAATACATATTAGAAGAAAGTACTCTTTAAGAAGAAGTACATTTGAAGAAAAAGTACGTTTAAACAGAAAGTACCCTTAAAGAAAAAGCACTGTTTAAGGGAAAGTACCTTGTGAAAAAAATTTCCAATTAAGAAAAAGTACGTTCTAAGAAAGAGTTCATATTAAGAGAAAGTACCTATTAAGAAAAAGTACCATTAAGAAAAATTACCTTTAAGAAAAAGTACCTTTACGAAAAAGTACCTATTAAGAAAAAGTACGTTTTTTCAGAAAAAGTACATTTTAGGAGAAAGTACCCTTTAAGAAGAAGTAGCTTTTAAGAAAAAGTACCTTTTTTTTAGAAAAAGTACTTATTAGGAGAAATAGATAAATTTTTAAAGAAACTGGTTTGACAGCATATTTTCAAGATCAATTTAGTAAATATATTTTTGGATTTCAAAAAGTTAAACAGTCAATAAATTTCCAGCAACCACCCTCTGCCATAAACGTTTTTCTGTTGCTTCATAAAAATGCAGGGACGAATCTTATTCGATATGAGCAGTTTTAGTTGCTGCGGAGAATTTGTGTTGTCTTTCCACATGCAGACGCTGAAGGTGTCCGTACATCAGTGAGTTGAAAACAGGGGCAGCGGTTACACATCCTTGTCTGTGTACCTTGCATTGAAATTATTTCCAACACCAGCAGAGGGAGAGAGAGAGAGAGAGAGAAATTCAACTTAAACAGTTTGTTTATGTGGCCATTTGTGTGCTCGTCAGTCAGTTATTGTTTTTTTTTTGTTGTTGGTGCTGAATTTATTTTACAATGACTTAACATTTTATTGAAGAAGAGTTGTAAAAAGGTTTTGCAAATTGAAACAATTTTTGAGGGCAATCGTTTGCTCAATAGAACGAGATGATATCCGCATGGCACGCGCGTCAAAGTCGTAAAGTTCAGAGTCCTTTCGCTGCCACTTCCTCACGTGTGCTGGAGTTTTTATTACCAAAAAACCTAAAGTATCGCATATTTGTGGCCAGGAGTAAGTGAAAGTCAGCATTAGAAGTTGTATTTTATCAATTTGTTGGTTCGTTTAGAAAATGTATCGCCGCTATAAAATTGCGCCCAATGAAAATGTTGTCAATTATGTTGCCCAAGATATTTTATTATCGTTTCAACTTTTAAGCAGGAAACTTTATTGATTTTATAAAAAAAAAATATAAGAAAAACTCTCATAAATAATTCATTGTGAAATATAAATACCGTCCTGGGGAAACATTAACCCTATTTGATATTATTATTTAATATTTTTACTTTCCACAGCAAAACTAAATAATTCGCCAGATCCTTCAGCCTTTTATTATTGTCATTAAAGTTGTCATTGTTGTTTATATAGGAAAAAGAAAAATTATGTCCCTGAACGCAGGAGTTATTCGGTTGGTCTTGTTTTATTTCTTATTGTCTCCAAAATCTCTTTTAATATTTCCTGTGGCCGTGGTGTGGGAGTACGACTGTAAAGAATGCAATTTTATCCAAAAATTTTAATGTTATTTGTTGCATTATTTTCGCTGGTTTTGGTGCCAATTTTATATTCTTGATCTATAAATTATAAACCTGCATTGTTATTGTTGCTGTTGTTATTGTGGTCTTCTACAGAATATCACGGAATATTGAATTTACGAGTTTGCAGTTACTTATTAAAAAGGAAACTATACTATAATAAATAATATGAAACATAAAAATGTGACAAACTGCAAGTCCTGTATAGTGGAGATGGCAGTAGGAATATCTAGTCACTTGCGTGATGCTACACATTCAGCAATTAAAGTTTTATTATTAATTTTTATTGTTATTTAAAATTTATTGTAATAAAAAAACTACAATAAATAAGATTTATTGTTAAACACATCAATTCTATTTTAATCCTGCAGGTATTTTTTTCCGAAAAAATTTAGCCTCCACATCAATTATAATACGGTCCACGTCAATAATAATTCACAATAACAAAATACAATAAACAGGATTTATTGTTAAACACTTTAATTTCATTTTAATCCTGCAAATATATTTTTCCAAAAAAATTAAAAAAAAAATTTAGCTTAAACGTTAATTGTAATACGGTCCACGTCAATAATAATTCACAATAACAAAATACAATAAACAGGATTTATTGTTAAACACTTTAATTTCATTTTAATCCTGCAAATATATTTTTCCAAAAAAATTTAAAAAAAAATTTAGCTTCCACGTTAATTGTAATACGGTCCACGTCAATAATAATTCACAATAACCAAATGCAATAAATAGGATTCATTGTTAAACCCCTCAATTTTATTTTAATCCTGTAAATATTTTTGTCCCAAATATTTCTACGTCAATTGTAATACGGTCCACGTCAATAATAATTCACGATAACAATTTAATTCTAGTTCAGTTTAGTTAAATGCAATTCAGACAAGTTAAACTAAAATTCAGATATTGCCAATCATAATATTTTTTAAATTGCAATTGACTATTCTGAATTGCAACTCTTTCTACCAGCATCACAATTGGCTAATCCAAATTACAACTACTTGGGAGGATGGTAGTCCTTCCACAGCTTCTAAGAGTTTACGGTGGTATGCGGACCGGTAAAGGACTGCAGAAGGGGCGGGCGCAGGAGTGTAAAAATCCAAAGAGAAATGGTTTGTTTCTATGGGCAAATGACCCACCGTCTTCCATACTGAAATTCAGTCCAACATTATATGCCTTCTCCTAAATCTTAGGAAATTAGTCCAGAGTATTCTTCCAAATAGTCAGGTCGCTCTGGAACTTATTCTGTCATGAGAATTTTGTTTTTAATTTTTTTAA
The DNA here is from genome assembly GCA_963675445.1 of Linnaemya vulpina. Classification (NCBI taxonomy): domain Eukaryota; kingdom Metazoa; phylum Arthropoda; class Insecta; order Diptera; family Tachinidae; genus Linnaemya; species Linnaemya vulpina. The sequence continues at coordinate 74,496,023 of OY776279.1, read as the reverse complement.
CTTACCGCTACGAAAATTGAATATTTAAAAAAAATCTGGAAGTTATTGGTTTTAAAAAATTGGAAAATATTGAGATCTCATCAGATCTCGAAGTTTTGAGGTCTTGGGAAGCTTCCCTGACTAATTCTTAAAAACCCGTCACTATATCTTTATGTAAATCGTGTTTTTTATAGAGTAATACAACTTTCAGTTGGCATCACTGGTTTATTTGACCACCCATTTAACAGCTGACAGTTGCTTTTTGTTTACTTTGCTTTGACATTTTATTTATGGATCGACTTACACCAGAGCAAAGCCTGAAAATTGTGGAAATTTTTAATCATCTGGCATCTACACCTAAGACGGACTATTAAAGCCTTGTTTTAACAGAGAAATTGATGGATAAATAAATACTTCTTGTTATAAGTACTTATAAGTAAAATATATAAGCATAAGTGCAGCGGCTTTCGAAAACAAATGTTCTGCTCTGCTGTGCAAGCCGGTGATTGCCTTTGAGTTTCTGTAGAGCCTTGGAATAATTAACACATCGTCCTTCTGCATTAATGATGTTTTGAAAAATAGTCTATCAATCTGAATTGAGTTTTTGCATTAAAATTCTACCATATACCTTGAACAGACCTCGAATAAATGTAAAAAATAGACCACCATTTTATTACCCGTAACGAAAATGTATTATTATTAGCTGTTGCGAAATATTTAGGTTCTTTTTATAATTTAAAAAAAAATATTTTATAGAAAAAAAAAAACGTTCCGTTTGTACCCCACCATGACCTCCCGGATAAAAGCGGTTAAATTTATGATTCAAAAGCTTTCGATATTTGTTAAGAATTTAATAAAAATATATTAAAAAATTGTTTAGAGAAATATATCAATTGAATTAGCGAAATCTATTTCAACTATTTTTTAAGTTCGAAAAACATCTTCCCATAATTGTTAGCAACTGCTAAAACATGATCATGCATGCTAGTGCATGATCACGCAGGCTTCTTGTCACTCAGGTGAAAGCTGTACGTACATCTCCACTTTAATTCCAACTTTTATGGCCACAACGACTATAGACTGTTGCATACTTTTGGGTTTTGTGTTCATTTTATTTTTCTTAAATATATTTTTGAAATGGCAAAAGCCAAGACAATATTTTTACGACTACATTTTAAGAAATATTGCCATTGTGCTGATGGGAGTTCCTTTTGCTTAAGAGATGCCTTTTTTAATACAAAACTTTTGCTGCATAAGAAGATGACAATTATTTGCCAAATTAGAGCAAAAGAAAAAAAGATTTTTTTCTAGAAAATTTTAATTTTATAAAAAGTAAAGGATTTTATAAAATATCAAAGACTTTTTAAAGAAACACAATTTTTTTTTTTACAAAATATTAAGGCTGCCAACAGCGTTCAAAAATTTTTGAGGCTGCCAAAAGCCACTTTTCCTTCAAATTTTTTTGTGTAAATAAATTTTTTTAATTTTATTAAGATTAACCTTAAACAACTGCATTTATATTTTCCAAAATATTTATTTCATGTTTGTGTGGGTATTTAAAACTTTTTAGCCGAATTGGATATTTTCTCTTTTCACTCCATAGATCTCCAACGAGGCGAGCGCGAATTATTGGATTTTAATTTGAAATTGTCAACAAATTTTCATTTAAATCCGGTGCAAGAATTTTTCTTTTCTCGTTTTTGGGTAAAAGCCTGACATGAATTTCTAATTTCTAATTTCTTTTCTTCTTTTTCTTTTTCTTTTTTTTTTTTGCTTCGTTTTGCTGGTAATAAAATAAAATGTATTTTTATCAATGACACACCATCTCCAGCAATTGTTATGAAACGCACAAAAGCACAAGCCGTAAGGACTTACTGGCCTCAGAGCGAAATCATTCGGTCTCATCTTAATGCTTCGAATAAAAATCAAATGAAATCCAAGATATACGAACGAGTATATTTTGAATGGCAAACAAAATGCGGCGTCCTAAACAACAATTTACGTTGTAATGTTTATCACGATGTGGGAGTGAAGGTGTGCCGGGATTTGGTTGGTTTCATATAATCAAATCTCATCTAAATGTTAAATAAGTCGAACCCACAGAGGAGAGTGTAAAAATAGCAGATGCTGTCGTTAGCAGTTGCAGATGTTGAATGGAATTGTAATTTATAAATAGAGTGTTTAAATCTCAATGTTTCGGAAAGTTTTTATTGAGTCTGTAATTTTATATTGTTTTTTTTATTTATATTTTGTATTCTCCTTTTTGATATGTTATCAGATTTGCTACGTGTTCTTTGCCCTCTACTGTGTCGTGTATTACTTTATATTATTATTTAGAACAATTACTCGGGGGACGTAAGTTTCGTCGTTACAAGTTACATTAAGGAAATGTAGGGATTTCTTTCCTTACAGACGGTCAAAGAGCTGATTCTTCTAAAAAAATAATTTGTTAAAAATTTAATAAAGGAGTCGTGTCCTGCAACAACACAATTTTATTTTTTTTTCAAAATAAAGGCCAATAACCGTTAAAAGTCGAAAAATTTAACCAACAGGATAGAAAAATACGCAGAAAGTTTTTCGAAATAATTTTTATATTCACCCGTATTACGAATGACGACGTCGACGTCGACGTCACATCAAGACGACAGTAAAAGATCGTCACTTGTCCGGTCTTTGTCGCCAAAAATTGATCTTTGGTAACATATTCTATTAATATCATACGCCTTAGAGAATACCAAAAAAAACTAGTGAAAAAGTTAATAAAGGAGTCGTGTCCTGCAACAACAAAATTTAATTTTTTTCAAAATAAAGGACAATAACCGTAAAAAGTCGAAAAATTTAACCAACAGGATAGAAAAATACGCAGAAAGTTTTTCAAAATAATTTTTATATTCACCCGTATTACGAATGACGACGTCGTCGTCGACGTCACATCAAGACGACAGTAAAAAATCGTCACTTGTCCGGTCTTTGTCGACAAAAATTGATCTTTGGTAACATATTCTATTAATATCATACGCCTTAGAGAATACCAAAAAAAACTAGTGAAAAAGTTAATAAAGGAGTCGTGTCCTGCAACAACAAAATTTAATTTTTTTCAAAATAAAGGACAATAACCGTAAAAAGTCGAAAAATTTAACCAACAGGATAGAAAAATACGCAGAAAGTTTTTCGAAATAATTTTTATATTCACCCGTATTACGAATGACGACGTCGACGTCGACGTCACATCAAGACGACAGTAAAAGATCGTCACTTGTCCGGTCTTTGTCGCCAAAAATTGACCTTTGGTAACATATACCAAAAGGCTGTTAATAATAAATAATTATTGTCGACAATTAAATGACAAGTGGCAGTTTTTTGCTGTCGTATTGATGTAACGTCGACGTCGTCATTCATAATATGAGCGATTAATTTATCCAATTTACTGCTGCCACCATTTCGATAACAAACGTTTCATAACTTTTTAATTTTTCTATTAAAAATAAGCATTTTCGTATACAGAGTTTCAGAGATGGAGAACATTCGGGAACAGCTGTTCTGCTCAGCAGGGCAAATTGACTATTCAAAACCGATTTACTATCGAATATTTATCATGCCTTTCTGAATTAAAAACCCGTTTGCAAATATTAAATGAAATTTTTTGTTAAAAACATCATAATTTTTCTATTAAAAATAAGCATTTTCAGAGATGGGCAACATTCTGGAACAGCTGTTCTGCTCAGCTGTGCAAGTTGAATATTCAAAGCTGACTTACTGTCGAATATTTATCATGCCTTTTTGAATGAAAAAAAATCCCTTTGCAACAATTAAATGTAGTTTTTTTTTGTTAAAAAACCCATCGCCAATTTTGTCTATGCAAAACGTAACCGATAAAAATTTTCTATAATAAAATAATTATTTTTGTAGAAAAACTATTTTTATATTAAGAAATTGATTTTTATATTAAAAAATCATGTTTCTGTCTTTACAGATTAAGTTTAAACAAAAATAATTTATACATTTTTAGATTTGGACTTGAGCCAAAAAATATTTAAATTCGTGGCACAAATTTTTAAATAAAAATATCAGAATTAACATTTTATTTTTCTATAAAAATATTTCTATTAAATTGTCCTTTATATAAAATATTTTTATTGAAAATTCCAACATTTTTAGTAAAATGTAATAAAACAATTCTGGAAAAAATATATGACAAGAAAAAAATTAATAATAATCAATATCGCCACGGGGATTTGAACAGGGGTCTCTATTCAATTTAGTGTTGAACTAATTCTCGTATAAAAAACTACGCAAAAAATTGTTTATACTTGGAAACTGTTTCCACATTCAAGTACGCCAACGAATCAGTGGTAATAAACAGCTATACAGGAGTATTAGTCAAAAAGGGCAGCGGCCTTCGAAAACAGCGCTATTCTACTTTGCTGTGTCAATCGAAAGTTAAATTTATGTTGATTCCTTCATGAAATTAATGCTCAAATTGCTTATCTTATAAAACAATTTGAGATAATAAAGAAAGTGGATATAAATACTTAAAAGAAATATTAAAAAAAAAAAATTTTATAAAAATTTTTTTTTTACAAATTTCTATAACAAAAAAGAACACACTAATTATTTCCCTTTTTACCAATAGTCTGCTAACCCGCTTAAATCAATAATAACTTTGGTGAGAAAGCATTCTTTCAAACTTCTGGCTGGCACTCACGTCATATATCCAGGCATAATATAAATACAACACGTTAATGTTTCGTGAATATTGTGAATAAAACAAGCAGAGCAAACAAAGTGAAATAAAATAAAATGAAAAAAAAAATACAAACAACAAAATCAAGAAATACGAGAACAAGGCCGAAAGTAAAATTTAAATTTACGGCAAAAACAAAGCAAACCAGGAACTGTCAGCGGAGAAAGACAAAATTAACAAAATGATGACGACAATATCCGCAGCAGCAGAGCGATGCTGTACTCGCAGGAGGCTCGAGGATATCACAAACAAACATTAAGAAGCAGTCTTTTCACTTTGTTGATTTGGTAATGATTTGATTAGAGACACTTTCCACACACACACACACACACACACAAAAAGAAGTAAAACGAGACGAATATTAATATATGCGACTAAAGGGTGTTTTTTCCATGGCGGTATAAGACTTTGCAAATGGAATAAAATGAAGATGAAATTCTTAAAATCGAATGAAATTAACTCTATTCGAAAGATAAACTGCCGGCATTATAATTTTAATAAACGAGACGGTTATTAATAATTACAAGTGAAGGGTGTTTTTTCCATGGCGGTATAAGACTTTGCAAATGGAATAAAATGAAGATGAAATTCTTAAAATCGAAAGAAATTAACTCTATTCGAAAGATAAACTGCCAGCATTATAATTTTAATAAACGAGACGACTATTAAGTAAAGGGTGTTTTTTCCATGGGGGGTAGAAGTCTTTGCAAATGCAATAAAATGAAGATGTTTTTTTTATTAACTTGAAATTAATTTTATTCGAAAGATAAACTGCCGGCATTATAATTTTAATATGACTGCTGGCATTAGACCGCCACAGTTGGATCGGACGTGGTGTAATTTGGAGGTCCAAATTTTGGAAGGCTATTTCCATTATATTTGGTCGTATATCGGCAATAACGAGGCGAATGTTATCTTCCAATTGTTTCGATATTATCGGCGTGGACTAGCGGCTTCACAAATCGCTTAATCTCGGAGGCCAATTCACGGGTCGGAAACGTGAAACTATGAGGTTGCTAAACGTACGAGCTCTATGAGATGTTGCTCCGTTCTTGTTGAAACCACTCCTGCTTTAGCTAATTCTTGCTCCAGCTGTTCGATTTATAAACGAAAAGGTCAGTAACCATGGTTTCATAGCGGTCACTACTGACTGGCAGTTTTTTTTTACCGGCGTCTGAAAACAATCGAAACTGAATTTCATGGCTAAACATAATCCGCGCGGAACGTATTTCAAACAGAATCAAGACTTTCAAAATAATTTTCCACAATTTGCAAGAGTTTTTAATCATATTGTAATCGCAACCCTATTTAAATATAAATGGCTTGTCAGCTCCTGAAATGGCCGTTACTTTAAAAAGTTTTACCAGCTTTAAGTTTTATACCTCCATAAAAAAACCCCCTTTATAACTATTCCGTGAAAGCCATGAACCATGAAAGTGTGAAGTCAAAGTGTTTGTTACAAGACACTCTGCTCAAGCAGACATTTTGCGGCAGATGGGAATTAGACAGACAGAGAGACAGACAGACAGACAAACTGACATCGATATTTATGTTAACATATACGCAACATGATTTGATATAATAAAAAGATGAAGAAAAAAAAACACACGATAGTTTGCAAATTAGACCAACTGACAAGATTAAAAATATCTATTTCATGTATTTAAAGAGAGAAAAAAAAACGTCAGATTTAGTTGTCTAATTTTTAGCAATTTAGTAACTCTCTGTTCACGTCACATCCAGACAATATCAAAAATGGGTCACTTGTGCCCCCTTTTCCTGCAGCAGGTGAGTACCTTCTAAAAGCATTTCCCAATTTTTTTCTCCTCAAAAAATAGGCTGTCAGCAGAAGTCAATTTACACAGCGAATATTTCAGTGTCCTACTTATAATGTCGTGTTTAAGTGACGACTACTACGAGTTAGAGAATTAGGGCGGTTGTCATCATCGCGACGAACGTTGTATCATGTCTGGTTAATATAAACTTTAAAACAATATTCATAAAATTAATTAAGTTGAACGAACTTAAATATTGTATTTTTAATGTCGTCTTGATGTGACTACGACTAAGAGATACAGAATTAAGGGAATTTTCGATATAGCGCAGAAAGTTGTGTCGTGTCTGGTTTATATACGCTTTGGGCAATTTTCATGTAACTGATTAAGTTAGAACGATCTTAAATATTCTTTTTTTTTTGATATTGTGTTGACGTGACTACGACAAACAGTTACAGAATCAGAAAGATTATATTTATAGCACAAAAGCGTCTGGTTAATATACCCTTTGGAAAATTTGCATGTAACTGATTAAGTTAGAACGATCTGAAGTATTCTTTTTCTGATATTGTGTTGACATGACTACGACAAAGAGTTACAGAATTAGGGGGATTGTCATTGTCGCAACGAATGCTGTATCATGCCTGGTTTATATGTGTTTTGAAAAATATTCATATCATTGAATAAGTATGAACGATCTTAAGTGTCCAATTTTTGATATCGTCATGATGTGGCGACTACAAAAAGTTACAGAATTAGAGTGATTGTTATAATTACGATGCTTGTTTTATTGAAAGAGTCAAAGCATCTGACCGTATCAGCGCTTTAAAAAATTTCTTATAATGATTTTAACATTCTCAAAACCTTTAAAATTACTTCTTCGCCATGAAATCCTTCTTGGATTAATTTAATTATTTTACAAATTTTTAACCACAAAGGCGACGTATACATGAGGGTCTTTAACGTGCTATTCTTGCCAAGAAGAGGTTTTACTCTTCTTGGCAAGAATAGGACGTTATTTGTGTTCCTAAATGCGTTAAAGTTGTGCGAAATTGTTATTTCTAGTAAAAGTTTGTATTGAACGTTACCTTTATATTTAGTGTGCTACAGAATTGATTTTTGATTTCTTAAACTTTTTTATGAAATTATATAATAAAGGATTTCGAGTATTAGTAATTGTTATTTGTACTTTTAAGAACTGTTGCTGTTGAGTGAATGAAATGAGAGGCGTCAGGTGGGCGTCACCAACACACTTGTGCCTATTTTGTCGCATTTGCCATGTCCTTTCGCAAAATAAGCGGCAACAACTTTCGCAATTAAATCAGTTGATAAGTAGTGACAAGGAAAACTACGCATGAAAGGAAAGCTGATGCTGAACGTGTAGCGGCTTTTGAAAACAGCTCATATAACTTATAGATTAATAAATCGAACTTTCCCATTTACTTTGAAATCTTTAACTTGTCTTGTTCGGATTCTATTTTATAATAAAATCGAAACAAGTTCTCAGCACATTCAACACAGTGCTAATAACCGGAAGTAGTGGCTTACAAAAACAGCTGTTCTGCTGTGCTGCGAAAGTTGAATAGCTAAACTGATGATATGTTGCACTTAATAATTTATAGCCTAACAATTTTAATTGAATTTACTTAAGCAACAAATAGTTGGAAGAAAATAAAAACACTACAAATTAACCAAGTTTTTCGAACAGACCTCGTGTAATTATATTACATCACTACATATTGATATCTAAAATTAATTAGTAAATCAAATTAGAAATGTTAGACGAAAATGAAAAATACTTTAAAGAGAGGAGTAACGTTCAATACACTACATCCTGGTTTAGCCTTGGAAAAGCGAATATATTCGGATAAGAATTGCATTAAATTTTAAAATTTAAATTTAGGAACCTCGAATGCAGACTCCTTGACTTGCACAAGATATTTATCTACTCCACTTGTGCTGTTCCTTAAGGACTTCATGAAAAGCATATCAACACCACTTGATTGTGTGCACGGTTTCGCAGGATAATTTCCACTCAGTTTTTGTTGCCTTCCACCATGTAAATTTCTTTTGAAATAATGATATTTTAATTTATTTTAATACAATCATTGAATAATTTTTTTATTACACCATCCCACTCCAGAGAATCACCAGAGACACGCACACACAGTTTTTACTTTGTAACAGAATTTCTTTGTATTTGTGTGAGTGAGAGAGAGAGAGAGAGGGATCCAGTGTTAGTTGGGTTACAGTACGTGTTTGTTTATTTAACACACACTTAAATTATAAAACGTGCGTAACTTTAAATTCCTTGGCATGCATAAAATTGTAATTGTAAAATTATTTGAAACTTTTTGCCAAAACAAATGCCATGAGACGCGCTCGCCCTGCTCCTTGGCAGTTCAGCCGTCGGTGTCCTTTGAGATAAAGCGTGATATTTGAGAACACTTTGCAAATAGTATTTTCGGCTGATAATAATCGTATTATCACTTACTAAACAAACTAGGAAATTGCATTTGGGAATTACCGCAAATGTGGAGACGATTTTCTTTAAATTTATATTCGCCCAGCGTTTTTGTTAGCGCGCAGCATGTGGATGTAGGGAAAAGCTATACGAGCGGAAAATTTTATCAAATTTTCACATGAAAGTTAAATTTGCATACAAGTGTTGCTATTCTTTTTTTCTTATTTCTTATTTTATATTTTAAGACATGGCAGGACTTTAATTTGTTTTTGGGGGTGCTTTTTCATAAAGATGTGCAGCAGCAGATGAAATAGAGTTTTGAAATGGTAGTGGTTCAAATAATTATCAAATGTAAATTACAGGCGTTGCTTTTAGATGAAATTTAAGGTTTTACATCCTTGAAGTTTTGCAATAAAATTAAAATAAATAAGAAAATAATTAAAATGAATTAGAAAGGCATCAAAGAACGGCTGGAAAAGGCAGCCCGCAGGACCTCCTGCTTCTTTGTTCAACTTTCGGTATGTTACCAAAAATAATGCAGGATTTTATGAAATTCAATGTAAATAAAACACTGGCGATAATGAGTAACGTTCAATACACAAAATACCTTAACTCTTTTAACTGGTAAACTCTCTGTATTGCACGTTACCCATTTTCTCCAGTCCCTTAAAAATTTCTATTAAAATTCTATGAAATTCAATTAGTAAAAGAAGCACTCACATAAATAGGTAACGTTCAATACACGAAATAGCTTTAAATTGTAGTTTTATACAGTAAACTGTTGCCAGAACAAAACTTTGTGTATTGAACGTTACCCATTTTTTCCAATGCTTTATTTATTTCTATACAATTTTGTGAAATTCAATTAGTATAAAAAGCACTCACGTAAATAGGTAACGTTCAGTACAGTATTATTTTAAACGACAAAAATTTCGTACTGAATGTTACCCATATTTCTGCAAAACTCTACTTGCATTGAATTTCATTAGATACACGATAGTTTGAAAAGAATGATGGAACATAATGTATTGAATGTTAAACATTTTTATCAAGTCCCCTATATTTATTGAGTTTCAGACGGATATATATATATATATATATATATATATATATATATATATTATTTAGATTCATATCACTATCGGTTTTAGAACAAAATTTAATTTATTGAACGTTACCCAGTTTTTTCCAGTTCTTTATGTATTTCTATTGCATTTTCTGAAATTTAATATATAAATAAATAGTTGCTGAAATATAGGTAACGTTAAATACACAAAGTATTTTAATTTTGTGAAATCCAATATGTATAAAACTCACGTAAAAAGGTAACGTTCAATACACAAAATATCGCTGTTCTTTTAAGCGGTAAACATTGTGTATTGAACGTTACCCATATTTCTGCAATATTCTACTTGCATTGAATATCATTAGATACACGATAGTTTGAAAAGTATGATGGAACATAATGTATTGAACGTTACTCTTTTTATTAATTGAGTTTCAGACGGATATATATATATATATATATATATATATATATATTATTTAAATAGAAACGGTAAGCTTGTACTAGAACAAAATTTTATGTACTGAACGTTACCCACTTTTATTCAGTTCTTTATCTGCTTTTATTGCATTTTTTCAAATTATAACATAAGTAAATTATTGGTGAAATATGGGTAACGTTTAATACACAACGGTAATCTATTGAAGCACAAACATTTTTGTATTGACCGTTACCTATTTTCATCTAGTGCTCTATTTTCATTAAATATCACATTGAATTATTTTATTTATTTTTAAAAGGTAACAATGTTCTACAACAAAGTTCGGTGTATTGAACGTTACCCATTTCTTTCAAGTTCTCTATATTTATTCGAGTTTCAAACGGATATATCTTATTTAGATTTCAACGTTAAGCTACTGGGAGCAAGAAAATTTATGTATTGACCGTTACCCATTTTCATCTAGTGCTCTATTTTCATGAAATATCACATTGAACGTTATATCACATAACGTTAAGTTCGTACTAAAACAGATTTTTTTTATATTGAACGTTACCCATTTTTCTCGAGCGCTTTAAGTATTTCTATTAAATTTTCTGAAATTTAATATAAATAAATTATTGGTTTAATACACAAAATATCTCACTTAGTTTTCAATGGTGATCTATTGGGAGCAAGAAAATTTATGTATTGACCGTTACCCATTTTCATCTAGTGCTCTATTTTCACTGAATATCATATTAAAACTATTTTGCTTATTTTTAAAAGGCAACAACTTTCTATAACAAAGTTCGTTGTATTGAACGTTACCCATTTTTCTTGAGTATTATTCTTTTATTGAATTTCAGTAGACATTTCACTTCCTTAATATTAATAAAAACTTTATAAGAAATATATATTGTTTTTGGTGGGCGTTATCCCTTCCCTAAAATCGGTAGTGATTTTATTTTGATTATGAAGTCCCTTCTAATCTGCCGCTGCGTTTCTTTGTGCTTCTAAATATTTCCTGAACATATTTAAAATCAAGTTGCCATTTAATATATCTCAATTCAAGTTCAATAAGAACATCTTGCATTTCTCTGTATAAATTCCTATTTATTATCTACTTCAGCTAAATTTGGCTGGTCATTACGCCAAAAAATCTTTAGCTTCCGCCTAAAGACGCTCACTTCCTTTACGATGCCTTAATTTCAATCATTCTATAGAAACTCACACAAAAAAAATCAAAGATGTTTCTTGAATGAATATTCTTCTTGCAGAATAGCAGGAAGTATGAAATGTCTTCAGCTGCAAAATGCCAATGACTGCAAAAATAACAACAACAACAACACAAAAGGAACTGCTGTACGAACGGCATGAGCAACTATTCATAAATATTGACACTTTAGTTGCCTTCTTTTGCGCTACTTGACTCACGTAGAGAGATAAACTCTCTAAACAAATTTTCTACCAAATTTCACTTGGCCCCGTCTATTTCTTTCCTTTTCCTTTGATCTGTAAAGGCCGTTGAAAAATATATAAGTTTAAAGGGAGCAAAAGATACAACAACAGGATGTTAAATGCAGTCAGCAGGATAATCATAATGGCTCTTTTAATATTTTCGTTAACAACATTTTGTAAAAGTAAGCAAAATTTTTGCTTCAGTTCCAAGGAAATCTCTACACGAAAACATTTTAACTGCTGCAAGTAAACAAATTCATGGGAGATTCCAATAGAGATTTTTAGAGTAGGAACAGTGGCGTTGCGATAAATAGCGAAGGTTTTAGTTAATTAAGAAGCCGTAGAAATTTTTGTAATAATTTTCGGATTTTATTTTCAATTATCGCTAATATTCTTTGCAAAAGGCCTTATTCAGAAAAAATATTTTATGCCTATAAACTGTTTATAAGACAAATTTTTTAAGCGAAATTTGTTTTATAACCAGCTAATAGGCATAATAACGCCTTTGGAAATAAGGCCTTCGATATTTAATTAAATATTTTAGTGTAGGTCTTATTCATAAGAAATATTTCATGCTTATAAACTGCTTATACGACAAATTTGCTTTACGAAATTTGTTTTGGAAGCAGTTAATGGCCATAATAAGGCTTTTGTGCATAAGGCCTTCAATATATCATTAAATATTACAGTTAAGGCCTTATTAGCTCAAGATATTTAAAGCTTATAAGCTGCTTATAAAACAGATTTTCTAAACAAATATTGTTTAGTAAGCAGCTAATAAGCATTGTAAGGCCTTTGTGATCAAAGCCTTTAATATTTAATTAAATATTCTTGTTAAGTCCTTATTCATAAGAAATATTTCAAGCTTATAAATTGCTTATAAGACAAATTTTCTATATGAAATTTGTTTTAGAAGCAGGTAATGATCATAATAAGGCCTTTGTGAATAAGGCCTTCAATATATAATTATATATTACAGTTAAGGCGTTATTCACTCAAGATATTTAAGGCTTATAAGCTGCTTATAAGACTGATTTTCTACACGAAAATTGTTTAGTAAGCAGCTAATAAGCATTGCAAGGCCTTTGTGAATAAGGCCCTCATTCTTTAATTATATATAATAGTTAAAGTGTTATTCTTCAGATATATTTTCTAAACAAAATTAGTGTTATAAGCATGAGCTATTTTTTATGAATAAGAGCTTTGATATTAAGTTAAATATTAATCAAATGCAGCGAAGTAGTGCGCTTGTCCATTCCAGTGTACACTAAATATTTAATTAAAAATCAATCACACGCAGTGGAGGACTTATAAAATAGATGTAAATTTTTGTTAGTTCCCTATTCATAAAAAAATAATTTACGCCTTATAAACTGCTTATAAGACTAATTTCGTATTCAAAATTTTTCTTTATGAGCAGCTTATAAGCATTAAATATTTTTGTGAATAACTTCCATAATTTCCTTATGAAAAATAAAACCAGGACTTAACACTGTTTCCGTTTGAATTCAAAAGCGAAATTAGTTGGAAACACTAACAGCCAAAAACCAAACTAAAAGTAAATTCTATATATACAAGGCTTTAATCACAAAAATTTGTTTGATAATTACTAGCTGCTTATAAGATATATTTTTTTATAAGTGGTTTATAAGCATTTAATAACATTGTGGAGGCCTTTAAAGATTTATCTAGAGGATAAATAAATCTGAAATAAAAAAGTTTTTAAACAGTTTCTTTACAAAAAGAAACAGAATCGCTAAATAATTTTTGATTAATAAAAAAAAACACTGTTTTCTTGTACAACTTTTAAGCGAGAAAGCCAAGGCTGGCCATTATAATTTGGACTTTATCTTTTGAAAGGATATATATATATATAAAAAGCTGTATCGAACCACTGCTTTCTGCTGCTATTTTTACCAGCCACTCTGTTAGTAGGACTAGCAAATTCATGTGCTTAAACTCGTTCTTGTATTTTGGTATTTTGACTAGAATTTGAAGTTGTTATTGGTTTCTTTTTCGCTGGGGTAGAAAACGCTTTAGAGATAAGTTAATGTGGCCTGGTTGCATCATCATCAACAGCAGCAGCAGCAGCAGCTGCAACTGCAACTGCATTCATGTACAATCCGGCACAGAGATAAGTTGCTGGCTGGTTTCTTTTTTAAATTAAATTGAAAAAAGAAAATTATAGAGGGAAAATTTTAGTTTAGCTAAACGTTATCCCTAATATCCAGTTTCATATACTCGCACGAGCACAAGTTTTCTATGCGAATAATTTTCTTTTTTATTTTCGCTGTATCTTGCTTAACTTTTCGCCTGAAATAGTTTCCTGCACACGTTTATTGCTTGACTGTTTAATATAAATCTACATACAAACCCATGCATTATCCTTTCAAATAAGCAACGATGCAACTAAAGTTCCTCAAAGCAGCAGTGCCAACTGCAGAAGCATGGGAAATAGCAGCAGCAGCAGCAGTGGAGTACGAGTGGCATGAATAGTCCTGGTGCTGGTGCGAGTATGTTTTTAATGTTTACTTAAGTTGCTTTTACGTGAAGGTGTTCGCACGAATAGCACATGTTTAGTTGTCACTGTGTTCAGTCATCCTGTTCGTACGATCCTATTAAGAACATTAAACTTGTACTCTTATGAGTCGAAAGACAGAAAAGTTCAATGCAATCATTTTATATTGCCTGGAAAGCAATACAAACTAATCGTGTATCCTGTTTGTATCGCACTAATACAACTGACAAGCTTTTAAACTTTCACACACACACACACACATAAGCATGTTCTGCTACGTACACTTGCTCTTATGGCTGTAAGTCTAAACGACAAACGATAACAGTTATAAAACAACTTTAAATATTTATGTCTCGGTTCAAAATAACTATTAAGAAACAGTGTTTTTGTTATCAATGGCAGTCTAACCTGCTATTGGACTGTAGGGGAATATGAATGTGTTACAGGATTTTCGGGTTTTATATAAAGATTTTCTTAAATTGTTTAAAAACTCTAAAAAGGCAACTTTAGTAGCAACTTTATTAAGGCAACTGTAATACAGGGTGTGGCAAAAAGTATTCTAGCAAAGCAGTCGTTTATAAAACAAAAATTAATAATAAAGGCCTTATTCATAAAAAATGTTTCATGCTTATAAGCTGCTTATAACATACATTTTATCTTGTAAGCATTTTACAACAAAGCCGCATATCTAGAGAGTTACTTTCAGTTTGGTTTTTTGCTTTTAATGTTTCCAACTAATTTTGCTTTCAACATCAAATGGAAACAGTGTTAAATACTGGCTTTTTTGTAAAGAAATTTAACTTAATTATTTCAAAAGTCTCTTTACCTCTAGATAAATCTTTAAAGGCCTCCACAATATTATTAAATGCTTATAAACTATTTATAAGAAAATATGTTTTATAAGCAGCTAGTAATTATCAAACAAATTTTTGTGAATAAGGCCTTGTATCTATAGAATTACTTTTAGTTTGGTTTGGAAACAGTGTTAAATCTTGGTTTTATTTTTCGCAAAGAAATTAAAGACGTTATTCACCAAAATATTTAATGTTTATTAACAGCTTATAAGAAAAATTTTATATATGAAATTTGTCTTATAAGCAGCTTATAAAGCCTAAATGTTTTTTTTTTTTTTTTTTGAATAGGGACTTACCAAAAATTTACATCTATTTTATAAGTCCTCTACTGCGTGTGATTGATATTTAATTAAATATTTAATGTACACTGGAATGGACAAGCACACTGCCTCACTGCATTTGATTAATATTTAACTAAATATCAAAGCCCTTATTCATAAAAATAGCTCATGCTTATAACACATATTTCGTATAGAAAATATATCTTAAGATTAACGCTTTAACTGTTATATTTAATTAAATAATGAAGGGCTTATTCACAAAGGCCTTACAGTGCTTATGAACTGTTTACTAAACAATTTTCGTATGGAAAATCTGTCTTATAAGCAGCTTATAAGCCTTAAATATCTTGAGTGAATAACGCCTTAACTGTAATATATAATTATATATTGAAGGCCTTATTCACAAAGGCCTTATTATGATCATTACCTGCTTCTAAAACAAATTTCATATAGAAAATTTGTCTTATAAGCGGTTTATAAGCATGAAATATTTCTTATGAATAATGACTTAACTAAAATATTCAATTAAATATTGAAGCCCTTGATCACAAAAGCCTTGCAATGCTTAATAGCTGCTGACTTAACAATTTTCGCAAAGAAAATCTGTCTTATAAGCAGCTTATAAGCGTTAAATATTTGAGTGAAATTCGTAAACAAAATTTCTCTTATAAACAGTTTATAAGCATGAAATATTTCTTATGAATAAGGCCTTGACTAAAATATTTCATTAAATAACAAAGGCCTTGATCACAATGGCCCTATTATGCTAATTAGCTCCTTATAAAACAATTTTCATAAAGAAAATCTGTCTTATAAGCAGCTTATAAGCATTATTTTTTGAATAATGCCTTAAGAGTACGCTGCCTTCGTGCTACCAGATTAAGTTCCGGACTGCCGTTCTTTATATCCCATTCAATTTCTCATTGTTCCAAATGCCTGCTTCCAGTTTCAACTGTGCGAATAAAAGCACTTAATACACTTTAGCTAAAACCGAACTGCCTTCATAGAAGTAGTTAAATTGCAATTTTCCTTGCAACGACCGTATGGGCACGCCATCATGACTTTACAAATAGGCTATAATTGCTTTGTACGAAGACGCAAATAATTTTTTTAAGCCGTTCCATTTATGGCTGTTTAACTCATTTTTTTTTCAACATAAATTTTATGATGTCTTTCATCTTGGCAAATTGATATTATATTTTTGTTACTTTTTCTTTTTGCCATCCTTAAAGAGCGAACGGAATATGAAGGATGTGTGCAGAGAGTTTATGGCAAAAGAAAAAAAAAAGAAGAACTGAGAATTCTTAAATACATCAAAAGTCACGTAATTCATTGCATGTTACGCTCATCCGATAGTGTTTCTTTTGATGCTGATGGTAGCACAACTGGCTCGTAGTAGAACTGCTGCTAGTGATGATGATGTCTCGAATGTATTGAATTTTCTATATGTACGAGGGCAGGCTTGAGATTTTCAAATGGACAGTACATAAATAAAAATAATGGACTTTGGAAAAATATTGAATTGTTGAAAAGCTGACGTCAAAATTTCGCAAAATTTTTTTAGATACTTCCATTTTTTGTAGCGTCCGTAACAAATTTTTATTTTTTATTTTACGATTCGGAAGTACACGGTGAATAAGTTTAAAGTATATTTTTCGGAAAACCAAAATTTTTATCTATATCAATCTGAAATCGGGTGCGAATGTAGCATGCGTCACGCCGCATTCACCCATATGTAAAGTGTATGAAACAATGAAACTACCAGTTTGATATTAGAATGTGTTTAAGTACATAAACTCGCTACAGATTCCGAAAGTATTCAGTTTTTTAACTTCTTTTTAATTTTTTGTAACGTGCGTAACAAATCATTGTCATATTCAAACATGTTTAATACAATTCGTAAATACGCTGTGAATAAGCTAAAAATATCTTTTACGTATAATCAAAAAATTAATGTGTATTAATCAGAAATTGGGTGCGAATGTAGCGTGCGTCACACCGAATTTACTAATATATCAACTCTATAAAAAACCTTACTAACAGTCAAATATAAAAATATGTTTTAGTACAAAAATTCGCTACAGATTCCGAAAGTAATCAGTTTTTAAGTTTATTTTCACTTTTTGTAGCGTGCGTAACAAAGCATTGTGTTCAATATGTTTAATACAATTCGTAAGTACGCTGTAAATAAGCTAAAAATATCTTTTACGTATAATCAAAAAATTAATGTGTATTAATCAGAAATTGGGTGCGAATGTAGCGTGCGTCACGCCGAATTTACTCATGTATCAAATCTATGAAAAACCTATACTACCAGTCGGATATTGCAATGTGTTTAAGTACACAAATTCAGTCTTAAAGCTTATTCCCGCTTTTTGTAGCGTGCGTAACAAAACTTTTTGATATATGTTTTTTCATTACATAAAAGTTTTCTATGAATCTAAAGTGCTCTGAGTATCTATTTCATAATACCAAAATAATTTTACTATATTCATAAAAAATCAGGTGTAAGTGTAGCGTGCGTCACGCTGAATTTATTTAAATATCAAGTCTGTAAAAACCCTATACCGCTAGTTTCTATAAGAATGTGTTTATATTCACAAATTCGCCGCATATTACGAAAGTAATCAGTTTTTACTTTGTAGCGTGCGTAACAAAATTTTGTGGTATATACTTTTTTATTACATATATTTTTTCTATGATTCGAAAGAGCCCTGAGTATCTTTTTCATAATATTAAAGTATTTTTGCACATTAATCTTAAATTGGGTGCATATGTAGCGTGCGTCACGCCGAATTTAACCATATTAATATAAAAAAAAAACTATATGACTTAAAGCTGACTCAAATTGAATTCTTTTGTTGGGTTCTTCAATAAAATTATGTAAGTCCTGTGCAATTTGTTTTATAAAATAAAATCTATGATCCTTGCAGTCCGCGGGTACTTTTGAGACCTCCCCTCGCAGCTTCTTAAATTACTACAATTTTAGTAATTTGGTGTGGGCATTTTGTATGCATGCTGGAGTAGTTGTGTGTTAGTATGCATGTGTTTATGCCTTTTGAGACATCAAAATGTTGCATGTTGGAAATATGTTAGTTCTTTTTCTCTTGTTTTTTTTTTGCCGATAATAGTTTTTATCATCAACACATCACACATAAACTGATAACACACAACCAACAAACAGATGGTTTCTTAACTTTATTAGCTGATTGCCCATTCTAACCCCTAATACTTCCTTTTTTTTTTTGCTCAGAAGCTTGTTGGCTTGTTTATTGGTTGGGTTTCTTGGTTGTATTTCTTGTTGTTCATATTGAAACATCTGAGCCTTATGGTTTGAAATAGAATATCATTATGAACGTGTTTCAGTGGTCAAGTTGGATGGATAAAAGTTAGCAAAATGTACAGGGATAATAGCACAGGAATTGTAGAAATAAATAAGGAAAAATTGAGCTCAAGAAATTAATTTGCAAAATATTTTAAAGCGAACACAACACAGATAATTGTGATCTTAAGGAGGCTGTCAGACATTCTAAAATGTATAAAGAAAAAATTAAGCAGAATATATAGATTTCGATGGCCCAACGCACAACGATGTGTAAATTAAATTGCTGTTGATCCTGATTCGCTTAATCGAAGCGGTAAAAAGAACTGTAAACAAAAGCATTCTTGAGCACTTGTAAAAGCTTTTTAATATCCTGTTCCATTTAGCTTTTATAAGCCAAAAATCAAATCTAATTAACTAACAAACAAGCGAAACAAACAAGTTGCCATTAACAAAACACACAATGAAATGACAGTATGACTCAATGTTTTAATATCCTTTTAATATTAACTTTATGTTCCCTGTTGCCAGCCACGACAACCCTGCTGCACCATATGAATGCAAAGTTATTGGTCAATATCTTACGACCCCATTAAATGAAGACGTATGCAACACGATGAAACACAAAAGTGTAGCCACATGAACACACACACACACACACTCAAACACACGTCCGCATTGACAGACCGTGTGCCCTCACACACCCGCTTGCATATAAAAATAAATTAAAGGATACTTAAGTAATGTTTAGTATCCTGCAAACTCTGAAGAAAGAAAGTCAGGCCAACCTTCTCCCTCTCCCCACCCCACCCCCACAACACACAAACGCTGAAGCCAACTATTAACACAAGGCACGAAGGAAATATTCTATCAAAAACAAATACATAAAAGGAAACATAAAAACAGCAACAACTATTTGCTATTAGAGTAAGAAATGGAATATAAAAGAAAATATATATCAACATAATTCGTAATTTAAAAATTTGTTTCGTGTCCGAGCATAAGAAATGAGACAAGCGGCAACAAACCCAGCAGCCAAGTAAGTCAACCAACCATTCAATGAACCACAGCCATTCTCTTAAGGTTAAATCAATTCAATGTAACGCACAGCCATCACAATATTGGCAAGCAACAGGATCTCCCAATTAAAGCGTGTCACATTTAAGGATTCAGGACATTCGCAGGATATCAGAACATATCAAAACTTTGTAAATGGTTATAGAAAAATGTAGCTGACTTCAGTACCGAATTTCAAATTAATCAGAGCAAGGACATGCCCACCTCCCACATGTCCTTTGTACTAAATACCGAATTTCAGCTAAAATTTTTGTCAGAGCATAACAAAACTTGGTAAATGGTTGAAGAAAAATATAGTTGACTTCAACACCGAATGTCAATTTAATCAGAGCAAGGACATCCCTACCTCCCATATGTCCTTTATATTACTTAATACTAAATTTTGGATGAAATTATCTCTAGAGCACAGTGAAATATTGCATATAGTTATTAATAGAAAAAATAATGATTTTACTCGGATCAAGGCCAGCCTGCATACCACATGTCCTTTACACTAAATACCGAATTTCAGCTAGAATTTTTTTCAGATCATAACAAAACTTTGTAAAAGGATGTAGAAAAATTTAGTTGACTTCAGCACCGAATGTCAATTTAATCACAGCAAGGACATGCCTACCTCCCACATGTCCTTTATATTAGTTAATACAAAATTTTGGATAAAATTATTTCCAGAGCACAGTAAAATATTGCATATAATTATAAAAAGCAAAAACTAAATATTACTCGGCCAAGAACAAGTCTGCCTCTTGCATATCCTTTACACCATATATTCAATTTTAGCTACAATTATTACCAGAGCGCAACAATATTTTGTAAATGATTGTAGAAAAATATAATTAACTTCAGCATTAAACTTCATTTTAATCGGCGCAAGGATATGACTGCCTCCCACATATCCTTTTTATAACTCAATACAAAATTTTGGATGAAATTATCTCCAGAGCACAGTGAAATTTTACATAAAACTACAAGCAGAACTCAAATTTATTTCGCTCGGCGCAAGGACACGCTTATATATCCTTTATATTATAAAGCCTTGATATAAAGTATTAAATTTTAGCTAATGCTACAATCAGAATACAGCAAATATTCGTAAATGACTGTAGAAATATACAGTTAACGTTAACCTTAAATTTCATATTAATCGGCGCAAGAATATGCCTGCCTCCCACATATCCTTTTTTTCCAAACAATAAATTTTAGCTGTAATTATTATTAGAACGCAGCAAATCTAATATTATAGCCATAGAAATATACGGCCAAGCTCAGCATTAAATTTTATTTCAATCGGGACAAGGATATGCCTACCTTCTCACATATCCTTTTACTTGATATATTTTAAATAAGCCAATATTATATTCGAATTGAAGTAAAATATATCACACAACTTATAAAAGTGTGTTGTAAGCCATCTTAGCGATTTTTATAACCATATCAGCAAGGATATATGTAGCTTCCATATGTCCTTTATTTCATATATATTAAATTTTAGCTGCAATAACAAATTTACTGTCTTCAAAATAGCTAACTGCATCTTAAATCATGATAATAGTATCAATTACTATTTTCCTTTCTATCGAGACAAGGACATGCAGATATCCTTTGCATAAAAATACTAAACATTAGCTTCAATTATATGCAGAATGTAACGAAACCATGCAACTATTCACAAAAGTATGTCATTAGGATCTGCCCACAATTCCACTTCAATTGGAGCAAGGACATCCCTACTTCCCATATATCCTTAATGTAAAAAAAAATTTATGTGCAATTCTATGTGGAATTTTAGTATTCTTAATTGGCAGTAAGTGCAGTTATCAGCTAAATTGAATATGTATGAACACCAAAATTAATGACTCAATTTATAACTTAATTGTCTCAATTAAGGCGCATGTGTGAATAAAAGATTTGCTTTTGTTATTTAAAACATTATTTATCATTTTTCGGCTGCCCGCTCTTAACAGAACACCCTTTCACACTGACTTTCTATTTGTGTAGCTGACTGATTTAACGGATGAATATAAAATCTTACGATTTAATGTTGTTCGGTTAATGCTCATAATGTCACCATGAAACAATATGTGAAATTAAGAAGATCAAAAGAAGAGTTTTAAAGCTACAGTCAGTTATGAGGAACCTTAGACACACTACAACAACATGTAACTGTTGGAAAAAATCGTCCCTTTAGCTAAATAATTTATTTAAAGTACAAAAAAATTTTTTTCATTTGTCTCTGGTGCAGGACGAATTGTTTTCCACTAAAAACTACTGGATCAATTGCTTATTGGAGTATAAAACTATACAAGAACTCATTATCCTTGATTTTTATTATCCTTGTTTAGCGTATTTTAAAGCTGTGTTTCACCAAAATTTTCTTGTTCAAAGAACAAGTGTTTGGAATAACTTAACAAAAACAAAAAATGAACGCAGAAAACTGTAATTTGTTCAAAGAAATTTATCACATGCGATTAGAGATATTAAGACACTCGTCGTACTGCAAGTGGAAATATGTCGCAGTTGTGAATATTCATAAATTTTAAATGCTTTACAAATAGCTTTTTACTGCTTTAATTTGAAAGGGGGGAGAGATCAATAAAGTCACAGAAAAATATGCATGTTATTAAGAATAATTTTTGTTGAATTTAATTTCATTAAAAAAGTAAAAATTTCCCATCATATTATAGTTTTAGGAGTTTTCGGCGGGTGCCACAATTTTTTTATAGCATTTAAATGCATTTGCAGTACATAATGGCAATTTGTACAGCAGTTCTCATATCAAGGACATGTCAGGATCTTGTATATGGTATGACTAAAGTTTGTAAAATTCTGCACAAGCATTAATAAAACAATTTTTTCATGTATTTTTATCGTTTAGTTTTATATAACATATAATTCTAATATAATATAAAAATATATAATATAAAAAGGATATATGGGGGATTCAACGTCCTTGCAGTAACTATAGTTCAATTTATTATAGATTATATTGACGCACTTTTGGAAATCGCTACTAAGTTTTTTTTTGCCATTATACATAATTTATGATAAAAAGGATATGAGGGAGGTACGCATGTCCTTGCAATTTTTATAGTTTAATTCATTACATATCCTAATAACGCACTAGAAATTGCAACTAAATATTTTTGTTATTATACACAATTTATAAAAGAGGATACGAGGGAGGTACACATGTCCTTGCAGTTATTATAGTTGAATTTATTATACATCATAGTGATGTACTTTCAGAAATCGCTACTAAGTTTTTTTCCCATAATATATATGTTTTGTAATATAAGGAAATGCAGTTATTATGGTTTAATTCATTACAGATCACAATGACGAACTTTCAGAAATTTCAACTAAATTTTTTTGCCATTATACATAATTTATGATAAAAAGGATATGAGGGAGGTACGCATGGTCCTTGCAGTTTTTATGGTTTAATTCATTACATATCCTAATAACGCACTTTCAGAAATCGCTACTAAGTTTTTTTGCCATAATATATACATATATTGTAAAAAATAGGACATGTGGGACGCACGCAAGTCCTTGCAATTATTAATGTTTAATTTATTATAGATCAGATTGACGAACTTTCAGAAACGGCTACTATATTTTTTTGTGATAATACATAATTTATGAAAAAAGGATATGGGGGAGGTACGCATGTCCTTGCAGATTTTATAGTTTAATTCATTACATATCCTAATAACGCACTTTCAGAAATCGCTACTAAATTTTTTTACCATAATACATATTTTATGGAAAAGGACATGTGGGAGGCACGCATGTCCTTGCCGTTATTAATGTTTGATTTATTACAGATCACAATGAAGCAATTTCAGAAATCGCCGCTAAGTTTTTTTGCCATAATATATATTTTATAAAAAAAGGACATGTGGGAGGCACGCATGTCCTTGCAGTTATTATGGTTTAATTCATTACAGATCAGAATCACGCACTTTCAGAAATTGCAACTAAATATTTTTGTTATTATACACAATTTATAAAAAAGGATATGAGGGAGGTACACATGTCCTTGCAGTTATTATAGTTGAATTTATTATACATCATAGTGATGCACTTTCAGAAATCGCTACTAAGTTTTTTTCCCATAATATATATGTTTTGTAATATAGGGCCAGGGGGGGGGGACGCATATCCTTGCAGTTATTATGGTTTAATTCATTACAGATCACAATGACGCATTTTCAGAAATTGCAACTAACTTTTTTTGCCATAATACACAGTTTGTAAAAAAGGATATATGACAAGCACCCATGTCCTTGCAGCAATTGCTTTGTAAGTGGTTGCAGATCACAATGATGCTTTTTTACAAACCGCTATTAACTATTTTTGCTATAATTGTAGATAATAACTAAGTTTTCACACAAAAGATATATGCATAAATGGTGCTTATGTCCTTAAATACATTATAATGACTTTACAAAGAGAAAAATAGTGTAATACTAACTTTTTTTTGCTGATTTACCTTCATTCTACATATAACTTTAAGAAACATATTTACTTTTGAACATGTTTAAGCATGTCCTTATTAATACTGAAACGAATACAGCCAAAAAGCTACACGAATTCTTTTGGAAACATACAATAGTTACAGCTGTATATTTTTTATTGTTATAAAGACATTTTGATTATAATATATTAAAAACAAAGGATATAGGCAAATGTCCTTCATAAATAAGATGCTCAGTTTGATTATTGATATGAAAAATAAAATTTGCTGTAATTTGTGAGATATACTAACTTGTGTATCGTTTTCTAAAAGATTTATGAAAAATTGGATAACAAGTCCTTGCAAGGATTGCAATGTAAGATGGTAAACACGTTGGCACAACAATACAATTTCCCACGGATCTGTTCTGCCTGTATTCTGATAAAAAATTTTATACGAATCTTAAGACTCAATATTAAAAACATATAGGAAAGGCAGGCATGTCCTTGTGGGCATATTTAATATTCACTAATTTCTGCTTCACTCTCAGTGAAATTTTGCCCTAAGATTCTTATACAAAATTTAATATAGATTAAGGATCAATTCTTTCGAATTCCTCTCAGTGCTTAAGTTGATTTTAAGGTGACCATCTGTTTTTTACATGTTTACAAATTTAATTGCGATATATTTGGCCAACTCCAAGCATACTTTGGGGCTCTTATAAATAAATGCCTGCAATTTCTTTAAACAACGTCACTGTCTTTAAACTTGCATGCCTGCAACATGCCGCATGTTTGATGCAACATGCAACCAATTGAATATTTTTGTATTTTCCATATCCCACAAAAACTGCTGCAATATGAAATACAACACGGAAACTAAAGCGCATTTCCGGTAGAAACCACAATCCAACACTAAAACACTTTCCAACACAAAATCGGCAAATGTATTAGTGATGCATGTGTGTGTGTGTGTGTGCATGCAACCCCTAAACAGGGAAGAGCCGAAAGTGGACAAAAAAAAGAAAAAAGTAACGAAAACTAAAATACAACTACAACGAAATGCACATAAAAACGACAAAATTTACACAAGACAACAATAAAAATACGAAATATTCAACAAATCATTCGGCGAATGAGCGACAAGAATTCCGTCTACGCCCCACTACGTGACTAGTGAAGTGTAGGCAAAGGCGTTTTAAATTAAATACGAGCACACTCTCTGGCACACATTAACACCAGTCGTTAGTTGGCATGAAGAGGTCGAAAGGATGTGCAGTAGGTGGGTGAGCGGACGGGCGAGGCAAGTGAACACATACATCATACTGAAATGGGGCTCAAACGTTTTATTAGTTGTTGTTTTATTGCTTTTTCTTGTTGTCGCTTCCACTTCTTCTTCTTCATCTCGTTTTTTAATTCTCTCTCTGTGTTGTTACGAACAAAGTCGTGTATTAAATTTTGTGTTGCTGTAATTGACATGAAAAGACGAACTTCCTAGTAGTCATAGTTATTGTTGTTGTTGTGTTGGCAGTGCCTCTACAAGCACAACTGATGACAGTAATGCATTTATAGCACACACACACACACTCATACACATACACTATCATATGCTGTAAACGTGCACTAACATCCAAACACACGAAATTACTTAAAACCAGCTTCAGGACGAACATGAACATGCATGCTGGCATTTAAGTGAAGTAACTGAAAAGCAGCAAAAAAAAATTGGGTACAAAAACTTGCTGGAACATTAAAAATCTTGCAAAAATGTTGTAAAAATTATATTCTTCATACGTTTTCTATTCTATTCTTGTGTTTTATTTTATTTAATTTTTTTCTTCCACAAGCAAACAAATTGAACACGTTTAAGCCCCAACCCAACTGAACGTTTCGCAGAGCAGTCGGCCTATTTAGTTGTTTGAGCGTGAAAAATGCTTAACAGATTCCATTGAAATTGGCCAAATTGGTGTGTTTCGGCTTATGACTTTGGAAACACAATGCACTCGTTTAATTTGTGCCAAAGCTATTGATTAGAAAAGTGTTTCTTGTTTTTTTATTTTTTGCTTTTGTATTCTGAAGGGTTTTTGGGCAAAGTTGGCATGAAGTTTGACAAAAGTTTGTTTAATTTCTTTTATAGTTTGCAAAAAATTTCCAAAAATTATGAATAATAAAAATGGCCGCAATTTGAGAGGCTTAAGAAAATATGTAACAATGCACTATGGGACTTATAGCAAAAAAAAAAATTAGTGATGCAACTTGTACTTTCAATTTATTATATTTCAATTCAATTCATTATAACAATAAATAGTTCAGCTGTATTTGAAAATAAGAATTGGAAATAGTTGCAAACACAATGGCAGTTTTTACTGCAGTTTTCTTATCAAGGACATGTCAGGAGCATGACTACGGTACGACAAAAGTTTGCAAAATCCATCACAAGCATTAGTAAAATAATTTTTTCATATATTTCTGTCGTTTAATTCATATAACATATAATTCTTATATATTATACAATTGTATGATATAAAAAGGATATATGGGGGGCGTGAAGGTCCTTGCAGTAACTACAGATTAATTTATTACAGATAATAATGACGAACTTTCAAATGTTGTTACTATATTTATTTTTGCCATAAGACATATTTTGTTAAAAAGGACATCTGGAGGGCACGCATGTCCTTGCAGTTATTAATAATTTAATTTATTACAAATTATAATGACGCACTTTCAAAAATCGCTACTAAGTTTTTTTGCCATAATATAGATATTTTCTAAAAAAAGGATATAAGCAAGGCACGCATGTCCTTGCAGTTATTAATAATTTAATTTATTACAAATTATAATGACGCACTTTCAAAAATCGCTACTAAGTTTTTTTGCCATAATATAGATATTTTCTAAAAAAAGGATATAAGCAAGGCACGCATGTCCTTGCAGTTATTATAATTTAATTTATTACAGATCATAGCGACGCACTTTTCGGAATCGCTACTAAGTTTTTTTACCATAATACATATTTTATGGAAAAGGACATGTGGGAGGCACGCATGTCCTTGCAGTTATTAATAATTTAATTTATTACAAGTTATAATGACGCACTTTCAAAAATTGCTGCTAAGTTTTTTTTTGCCATAATACATAATATATAAAAAATGGACATGTGGGGGGTACGCATGTCCTTGCAGTTATTAATAATTTAGTTTATTAAAAACTATAACGACGCACTTTCAAAAACCGCTACTAAGTTTTATTTGCCATAATACATATATTTTGTAAAACAAGGATATATGAC
The DNA here is from genome assembly GCA_963675445.1 of Linnaemya vulpina. NCBI lineage: Eukaryota > Metazoa > Arthropoda > Insecta > Diptera > Tachinidae > Linnaemya > Linnaemya vulpina. The sequence goes on along the minus strand of OY776279.1, from coordinate 74,468,314 downwards.
ATGTCCTTGCAGTAGTTGTAATTTAAGTAATTGCATATCACATTGATAATAATAAATTGCAACCATTAAAGTTTGGCTGACGTAAAAATAGGTGCTATAAAAATATAATAAAAATAAATAAAAGAGAAAAAATCAGGACATTATATATGAAGAATATAATCAAACAACGATAAAAGGATTTCAAAATGTTCCATTATTTATAAACTATTAATAGACTTCTCGTATTCTTTTTAATAATGCTATTTGAATAGAAAAAAAAATTGCTTTTATATGATGAAAAGCAAACATACTCATGAGTATATCATCACTGATTGTGATGAAAGTGCAGCGGCTTTCGAAAACTGTTCTGCTGTTCTGATCCGCTGTGTAGATAATTAATTGATATTAATTTTTTCTCATAGATCATTATTAAAAAATGTCCGTTCTTTAAAAGTGTTGAGATCAGATATAGTATCCAGTTCCTGATGGATAAAAATATTGTAGCTTTTTAGGCAGCGGGTGAACCTTGAAAGATTTCACTTCACATCCTTTTTACACATTAAAAGGTAAAAAGTTTATACTTTTTATACATGAGAGAGATAAAGAAGCAGAAGTTTTATATTCGGCTGCAACGATTTTTGTATGCCCTTCACCTTTTTTTATTTTAAAAAAATTTTCAGGTTTCCCAACCCTGCAATTATGATTTTTGTTCGAATTATTTTCGAATATTGTTTGAGCGCTTAAATTTTAAAAACAATTAGAAGTTAAAATAATTTACATACATTACGCTTTAACCTCTTTTTGGAAACTTCGAAATTATATTCGAATTTTCGAATATGTCTTCAGCGCTTGAATATTTTCAATTTTTCAATTTGAAAAACAAATAGAAGTTAAAATAATTAAATTTTTTCCTGCAGTTAGAGCGATTTAAAGAAATAAACAACAAAAACTAGTTTCAGCTAAACAATTTCATATACCAAAATTATGTTTCCCAGCTCTGGAACTGTATTTTAAATTTTATTTTATTCCTTATAGCAAAATATTTGGAACAATTTCCAATATATCAGTCCCAGAACGAAGTCTTCTATGGACTACAGAAAGTCGATTTTATTTACAAACAGACAAGTATCGCTTCAAGGACTTACCTTTTCATAAGGATCAAAAATATATTTTAAGAGATCGCATGTTGATGTTGTGGAAATTGCACACAATTAACAAATAAATCAAACAAATTTCAGCCAACATGTTACAAGTTTATTCCCGAGTTTAAGGAATTTACTTCAGGCCGTAAAATAATTAATAAAATAATTCATGAAAGGATCTGGTCCTTCCCACAGCACTACAGAGAATTTGAAATTCATTTCTGTGTTTCCAACAATTTGTTAGGGAATTTATTATTTAATTTTCAATATTTGCTGAGCAGTTATTAGCTCATTAGCTGTTTTCTGTTGTTCTTTATTTGTCATAACTTGGATTTAAGTCCTGTCCTGTCCTGTCCTGTCCTGTCTTGTTCTGTCCTGTCCTTTAGTGAAGTGAATGGAGTTTTGCATACACCAACTGTTACTTGTTCAAACAAAATTTCAAGTGCAAAAATTTTTTTAAGTATGTGGTAAAACAAACAATCCGAAATATTATTATTATTATTTTATTTCATTTATTCGTTTATTTTTTCCTCTCTTTCTTGGGTTTTGTGATAACTTTGCCGCCACTTGCGTCATAATTTGAAAATTGTTTTCAACTTTTCCACTTTTCGTGCGATTTCTTCTACTCCCTTCTTCAGTTAAGAAAAATTGTATTTTCTTCTTCTTCTTCTGCCAGAGTCTGAAGTTACAATGAAAAAAAGAGTTCGTGTGGAAATATTAGAGAAAATTGTAGAAAATTTCGTTTCATATTTAAGACACACAAAACCAAATCAGGCAAAAGCAAACAAACAAAGAAATTTAAGTAGAAGAACAAACTGAATTTATGGAAAAAGAAACTAACAAAACTTCTCCCACAGAACACAGAACTATTGAAGTACAACAAAGTGCACTGGAACAATAATAATAATAAAAAAAGAGAATTATTTCAAGATGAGAAGCAGCACAAACCAATTTGCGTTTCTGAAAAGTTATCGCAGTGTTAAAAGGAGTTCAACAAGGATAACTAGAAAATAGTATAAATGAATGAATAAATAAATTTTGTATGCTAATCAAGAATAAAATAAAGTCTTCGTAGTGGTTCACACAAAAAAACAAGAATATTAAATTAGACATGAAGGAGATGGACAGAAAATCGATACGTATGAAGATAAGGACACATTCAGGTTTTAAGGATATTCGCTGCTTTTACTTGTAAGCCTGCTTAAGGGAAGTCAAAACCATGTAGTTGCACTAGGAACACTCCAATAACACTAGAATAAAAAAAAAATCCACAGAAATTTGCTAAGACTTCTTTTCGGAAATTTCGAAATTATGTTCGAATATTCGAAAATGGGTTAAGCGCTTCAATTTAAACATTTTTTAAGTTAAACAACAATTAGAAGTTAAAATAATTTACATAGATTGCGCCTTAACCTCATTTTGGAAACTTCGAAATTATATTCGAATTTTCGAATATGTATTTAGCGCTTGAATTCTTACATTTTTCAATTTAAAAAACAAATAGAACACAAAATAATTTACACAGATTAAGTTCTAACCTCTTTTCGGGAACTTCGAATTTTCGAATATGATCCAAGGGCTTAAAATTTTTTTAAACTTTTGTACATATATAATATACAATTAGAATTTTAAATAATTTATGAAGATTCTGTTAGAAACTCTTATCGGAAACTTCGAAACTATTGCCGAATTTTCGAATATCGTCCAAGAACCTAAATTTTTTAATATTTTTTATTTAAAAGACAATTAGAATTTAATATAATTTTTACAGATACTTGCTAGGAATTCTTTTCGAAAACTTCGAAATTATGTTCGAATATATTCGAATATGGGTTAAGCTCCCAATTTAAAATTTGTTCGATTTTATATTATATAATTGATATGAAAGTTGAAATAATTTACATACATTATGCCCTAACCTCTTTTCGGAAACTTCGAAATTACATTCGAATATTCAAAAATGATTTAAAAGCTTGAATATTTAAAATTTTCAATCTAAAATACCATTAGAGCTTAAAATAATTTACACAGATTATGACCTAACCTCTTTTCGGAAACTTTGAAAGTATTACCGAATTTTCGAATATAACCCAAGGACCTAAATTTGTCAATATATTTAATTTAAAACACAATTAGAATTTAAAATAACTTTCACAGATATTCGCATTAAATTAAAAAATCTTTTCGGAAACTTCGAAATTATATTCGAAATTTCGAATATATTCCAAGCGCCTTTTCAATATTTTTCAATTTCAAATACAAATAGAATTTAAAATAATTGATATAGATTATGCTAGAAATTATTTTATGAAACTTCCAATGCATTTCCGAATTTTCGATAATGGTCTAAGCGCCTAAATTTTTTAATATTTTAAATTAAAAAACAATTAGAACTTAAAACAATTTCCACAGAAATTAGCCAAAACTTTTTTTCGAAAACTTCGAAATTATGTATATTCGAATTTTCGAATATTGTCGTAGTACTTAAATTTATTAACTTTTTCCAATTTAAAATAAAGAAACAGTACAACTGCTTTTAGTTTTATACAAAAACAAGAATTTTCTCAATTTCGAAATTATATTCGAACTGCGAATTTCCGTATGACTTTCGAAAACTTTACTTTTATGCTCAGAAAAACTTATAGTACACATACAAAACATGTTTCCAACATTTTTGACGTTTCGAACATATGTTCGAAATTTCGAATATATACAAATTTTGTGTTAAACAATCGCAAGAAATGAAATTTAGGTAATATCGCTTTCAGAAAGAATGCAAAATATCCATAACCAACGATTCGGACACATCTTGAGCTTCAGCGTTTTTTCGCACCACAAAACAGGACAGCGTGAATTCCGTTTTCGAACATATTTAAACTATGTGACATGAGCGATCAATAATTATACTGATTTTTAGGCATTTTCTCTATTAAATTTAAGCAGAAACTGAGAAAAAATTGGTTCTACAGAAATATTTATTTCAAATAGAAATTTTTTTAAGTTCTTAATTTCGAAAATTTATTTTTTTTTTAACACAAAAAATTTTCTTAACTATTCATGGTGACTTTTGGTGATGAAAATAATTATGAATTTTATTAGAGAAATCAAAAAATTTATTTTTAGTATATATTGGTTCTGGCCCCATTGTGCACTGCTGTATAAAAGAACACAAATGAAAACAAATCATTTTAAGCAAATAAAACTTCATAAATCAGGAGGTAAAATGCAATCGAGTTTTTATTAAATATTTTCGTAAAAAACAACTCGCCTCCTCTTAAAGCCGTTTACATTTCTCCCGAGGGGTTGTCTAACCAGGGATATACTGCTGGGCAACGGTCACAAACGATCATATAACGAACCTCCCCAGTAGACTGTTTTCGCGGAGTACATGTAACTGGCCGGCAAGAAGTTTTAGGCTTTTTAACGCATCCCTTAAAAGGTTTACCCAACGTTGGATTCTTCATGTACTCTATAACCGAAGTGGACGTGGTTATATAAACATCAGGCAAAATGTTGGCGTATTCTAGAAATCTTTAAAGGAAAAGGCGCTTAATTATTTAGGACTAGCAAAAACAACGAAAAGCTTTAGAAATTTAAAAAAGTTATACGAAATGCTCGTGGCCAAAAACTTACTTTCTGAAGCCTTTTATGTAATTCGGACTTCTGTTAAACCAGGCCGCATGCAAATACATGCCAAACGGCGCCCTATTATTATCGTAGTGCCGCAGGAAGTTCTCCTTCATCCATTCAAACACACTGTCCACATTATCTTCAGGCAAAAAATAGCACGCATCCAGCATAGAGCAACTGTAGCCCTTCTTGTCCAGCCAACTGACCATGGGACTGACCCACAAGCCAGGTATAGATGTCGTTGGACAGGGTCCAATGGGACAATCTTGCACCGATAAATAGTCCAGCGTATAGGGCCACATAGCAGGATTACGATACTTATCGGTGGGCCACGAACTGTCATACAATAAACCCAAACGCTTGGCTGCTAAAAACGAATTATCGCCCGACAACTGTAAAAAGGGCAAACGCATGCCCCGTATATCTTTGCGATTGATCTTGGCGAACTTCTCCAATATATCGATTTCATTTCCAAATTCAAGCAGATGACGATTAACGTCTGCGTTACTCCAATATCCACCGCCAGTATTATGAGTTATAGAATGCAGGGCCACTTCATGACCTTGACTATAAAGAGCGTTCAGTATGGCGTAGTCGCTGTATTCATGAGAAACATAAAACGTGGCTCGGGCATCACAACCATCGGGACTCACCAGATCGGTTAACAGTTCCTGATATTGTGCGTAGTTGAGGGAATTGACGTTGTCGTCAAAGGTGACGGTGACAAACTGAAAAGGATTGAAACGGGGGTAAAATTTATAGGGCCTGAATTCGAGTTCTTGCCGCCGCCTGCTCTCACTAACGCAGGAAGATAAAATTTTTGTTTCCTCCAAAGTCAAGTATCCTGGTCAATGTAAATGCGAATTTCATGCTCTTGCAAATGCCATAAATTGATTCGGCAGATGTCAATCCACCGCTTTTGATATCAATCGAAATTTCAATACAATTTCTATGGAAACGGTGTAATTTCCCAACTGATTTTTAAATAATTTATTTAACTATAAAATTTAATTTCCCTCACAAATATATTTTAAATAACTTTTTTTCCTGCAAAAAATTTCATATGAAAGCTTTTGCTCTGGTCTGTTGTATAAAATTGTTGGCAGCATTTAATTGGCTCATCAAAATTGCTATTCATAACAACAACCCAATGCACAGTGGGCCGTTTCTTTATCAAGAGCAAGAACATTTAGTATAGGATAACAATTATTTTTGTGTGCAGCACAAGATAAGTGTAGAAGTAGATTTGTAGGGTGATTCATATAATTACAAATATGCTGTTATATGAACCACCCTACAAAAAAACAGAGTGACATGCATAATTATTAATATAAAAGTATTTTCGTTATAAAAACTTTTCTCTCTCGTTGCAACAACCAGGCACTGATTCGAATAACATATTTTTTCCCTCTTTAAATTTTTAGCCTCTCACCTGCGGTATTTCCTTTTCGCGTCCCTTAAACTCTTCCCTCGGCAAAGTCAGACCCGAACAACGGCAATTGGGCGGTCGGCATTTAGCCGTTGTGCATGGCTCCGCTTGTCTCAATTTAAAATCAAACGGTATGCGAGCAGCCGACTCGACATTGTAAATAATGAAATTAATCAAAAGAATTTTAAATATCGCCAACATTTCGTAAACGCTGTCGGCTTCGAATAAATAAAACCATTTCACGCAGCCCAGATTTATAAAACTTTTTTTCCCAGCATCTTATCTTATCCGTAATGCCCGAATGGATATCGAGTTATATAATTGCAATTGCCAATTGTTGCAATAAATATTTTTAGAAACTTTATTGCTTTTCATTGCATGTCAGCAAGTTCGTAGCCAACTTTATCAGTTCAAGGTTAGACAAGTTAATGCAAGCAAGTCTGCCTGCAAGTTGATAAAATTACCAACTCTGATTCATATACGGGGTTTTTTCGGAAGATATGGAAACGGTTATCGAATTAATAGATTTTAACTACGGTCACACTATGAAACTCGGCATGGCTGTTGGTTGATTAGGAAACTTTGAAAATTATTTAGAGTTAAAATACAATCGAAATTTCTGAAACATGATGATAGAATTTTAAAGAACCTGACACTCAGGGTGTATACCCCAGTTAGGCAATGCCTTGTACCAGCACTACCAAAGAAGTTAATCTGTAGAGGACAGATGAAGAAATGCGGGAAGATAAAGAAATTGTTGTAGTCACTTTGCTCTTCACTTCGATGGCCTCAATTGTTACACTACAGAAGAAGGATATTAAGAAAAAAAAAAATATTTGGAAATTGAGAAATATTCTTCGCAACTCTTGTCAGAAGCATGAGAAGTAACAGACGCACATGACCATGAGTAAAATGTTACTCACGGTCCCATCTCTATTTGCAAGTCGTTGACAGATATTTAAATTTAATGCAACCTATCAAAGAGATTATGATTCTGGCTGTAAATATTTTTGAACTTTATTCCAACTCAAGTGCCAATAAAGATCATTTGCATTTTATTTATCTTTATCATTTTTAATTGACTCTGAAATTCATATCAAATCAGTGAATAATTTTCTGTTTGGCATAAATAGATTAATCGAATAATCAAATAATTTTCGATTAATCGACTGTTTGAATAATCTAGTACTCGGTTAATCGATCGATTCTGGAGTATTAATTGTACAAATCACTTGAAACTGCTGATTGTTTATTTAATCATCTAATCGATCAATGGATTATTCGATTAACCGATGATTCGATTAATCAGTTACCCGATTAACCGATTCTTAGATTAATCTACTGTATGATTATTCTAGAACTGCATTATTCAATCAATTCTGGACTATTAACTGCACAAATCATTTCAAACTGCTGATTGTTTATATAATCATCTAATTGAATAATCGATTATTTGATTAGCCAATTAATCTACTGTATGATTAATTTAGAACTCGATTATTCAATCCATTCTGGACTATTAATTGTACAAATCATTTTAAACTGCTGATTGTTTAAATAACCCTCTATTCGATTAATCGATTATTCGATTAACCGATTACTCGATTAACCGATTAATCTACTGAATGATTAATCTAGAACTCGATCATTCAACCAGTTATGGACTGTTAATTGCACAAATCATTTCAAACTGCTGATTGTTTATTTAATCATCTATTCGATTAATCGATTATATAAATAAACGACTATTTGATTAATCGAATAATCGATTAATCTACTGTATGATTAATCTAGAACTCGATTGTGCAATCAATTCTGGACTATTAACTGTAAAAATCATTTGCAACTGCTGATTGTTTATATAATCATCTATTCGATTAATCGATTATCTCATTAACCAATTATATAACCGAATATATTAAAAAATATTACTCTATTAATTTTTACTCCCCTGTTTTGTTAGGAGAAATTAGCGTGATATTAAATGAACGGCAAAAAAAATAATTCAAAGTTTTTGAAAGAGTTTTCCAAGTTATTTAATTGCCTTAGAAACTGTTTATCTATTTACGGAAATATTTTTCATATTTCACTCCATTACTTTTATAGAACTTTTTTTTAAAGAATAATCTATGCTTTTTGTAAAAGTAGAAGCAATGAAATATCATCTGACAGCGGTGGGATTCGAACCCACGCCTCCGCAGAGACTGGTGCCTAAAACCAGCGCCTTGGACCGCTCGGCCACGCTGCCTTATAAAGCAAGCAACGTTGTCAAGTTTCACGATACCATGCAGGATATTAGCAAACATTATTAAAAGGACCTAGTCTGAATAATAAATTTTTATTATTACTTTTCTAACAACAACTCAGCTTATTGGTTCTGGCCCCAGTGTGCACTGTTAGATGAAAGAAACGCTGGAAAACAAATAATTTTTAACCACTAAAACTTCATAAATCCCAAATCTAATCTTTATTAAATATTTGCGTAAAATCCACTTTCCTTCTCTTGAACCTGTTTACAGTTCTCCCAAGGGATTGTCTAGCCAGGGATACACTTCTGGACAGCGGTCACAAACGCTCATATAACGAGTCTCCCCAGTGGACTGCTTTTGCAGAACACATGTAACTGGATGACAAGTAGTTTGGGGCTTCTTAAAACAGCCCTTAAAAGGTTTACCCAACGATGGATGCTTCATATATTGTATAACCGAAGTGGGCGTGGTTATATAAACATCAGGCAAAGTGTTGGCATATTCTAGAAATCTTTCAAGGAATATAAGGAAAAGCAACCAACTTGTAAACAAAAACTTACTCTCTAAAAGCTTTTATATAATTGGGACTTCTGCCAAACCAGGCCGCATGCAAATATAGGCCAAACGGCGCCCTATTATTATCATAGTGACGATGGAAATTCTCCTTCATCCATTCCAACAAACTATCCACGTTATCTTCCGGCAAGAAAATACAACCATCCAGCATAGAACAGCTGTAGCCTTCCTTATCTATCCAAGTAACCATGGGATTGACCCATAAGCCTGGCAAAGATACTGTTGGACAGGGCTGTATTTGACAATCTTGCACGGATAAATAGTCCAGCGTATAGGGCCACATGGCCGGATTACGATACTGTTGAGTGGGCCAAGAGCTGTCATACAATAAACCCAAACGTTTGGCTGCTATAAAAGAATTATTGCCGGACAATTGTAAAAAGGGCAAACGCATGCCTCGTATATGTTTACGATTGATCTTGGCAAACTTCTCCAATATATCAATCTGATTGCCAAATTCCAGCATGAGCAGGTTAATGTCAGCTTGACGCCAGTAGTCAGTGCCCGCACCATGAGTTATTGAATGCAGGGCCACTTCATGACCTTCACTATAGAGAGCATTCAGTTTGGTGTAGTCGGTATATTCATGGGAAACATAAAAAGTTGCTTTGGCCTCACAATGATCGGGATTGACAAGATCGGCAAATAGTTGCCGATATTGTTCGTAGTTGATGGCATTGACGGCATCATCAAACGTAACTGTGATGAACTGAAAGAGTAAGAAAAATGGCGAAATTTTTACAGTCGCAGCATTTTTTCCCTTGTATTTTTTAGCCTTTCACCTGCGGTATTTCCCTTTCGCGTCCCTCAAACTCTTCCCTCGGCAAAGTCAGACCCGAACAACGGCAATTAGGCGGCTGGCATTTATCTGTTGTGCATGGCTCCGCTTGTGTTAATTCAAAATCCAACGGTATGCGAGCAGCCGACTCGACATTGTAAATGATGAAATTAATTATAAGAATCTTAAATATCGCCAACATTTCGTGAGTAGTTTTTGCTTTTAATAACTGAAGTTTTTCTACGCTGCCCAGTTTTATAAAACTTTTTGCCAGCATCTTTGGAAATGTTTGTTTCATTATCTTATCGGTGATGTTGATCGATAACGAAGTAATTTTAGAATTGCTAATTGTTTGAACAGATATTTTGAGAAATAACTGAGGAAGTGTTTAACAATTTTTATCAGTTCAATTAAAACTAATATATACAGCAGCTTTTTCCCTCTCTCTCTCTCGCTCTCTCTGAAAGTTGGTCTAAATGAAATAAGCATGTATTTCATATACGAGGTTTCTTTAATTTAATTTCACATTTTGTTGTAGAGTATTTATATTTAAAGAGGGAATAAGTAAATTAAATTATTAAATAATTTATATTTACATACGTGGGGTCCAGGAAGTACGCTTATTAGGTTTTCCTCCAACGCCTGTGGAATTAAAAGCCTAAAAATGTACTTCTTTGTTAAGGGAACTATTTTTTTGTTGCTAATATTTTATAAGTGTCGGGGATTTCATGTAAAGGGTAGCGTGGCCGAGCGGTCTAAGGCGCTGGTTTAAGGCACCAGTCTCCTCGGAGGCGTGGGTTCGAATCCCACCGCTGCCAAGTAGAATTTTTTAAATAGAGAAACGCAATATTCAGATAAAAACTATAGCAAAGATAAGAACTTCTTAAAATAAATAATAATTGTAAGGGAGAACCAATCAAGCCAGGCCACTGGTGCCCCGGGGAAGAACAGCCCCCTCTATAATTGTAGTCTTAACAGGAAAAAGTCGTCAGAACATAAAAGATTTCATATAACTGTTATTTTTAATAAAAAAAAAATTTCAGAAAAAATTTTTCGGAAGAAATACTCGTATTTAAATTTTAAATTTTTTCTTTTAAAATTAGATCAACGAGAAAAATATTTTTCTATGAATATTTTTATAACCACGATTTTATAATAATTCCTCAACTCATATGCTTTCTGTCATCAGACATCTCTACTCTTTAAACATTCTGGATCCACTTACAAATTTTACTGCGCCAAATTTTTATAGGAAAACTTACGCTGGTAAATCAAAATTTTATCACGTATTACAAAAGATTTCCGCTGGTTCCATCCAGGATCGAACTGGAGACCTTCTGCGTGTAAAGCAGACGTGATAACCGCTACACTATGGAACCCCTTGTGGGTGTTTCAACCATCTTAATATTTCATACAGATGTGTGACAAGTTCCATATGCAAATAACTTTTTATAAAAGTGAAATAGTTGATATAATTTCGGAAACACAACTTTAACGATATTTTCTTTGTTTAAATTACAAATTTAAATTGTTTACATTACAAATTCTAATGATCTTAAGCCGTATGTGTAGGGTGAGTGAAATAAGGCAACATGGCATTTATAACGGTAGCGTGGCCGAGCGGTCGAAGGCGCTGGTTTAAGGCACCAGTCTCCTCGGAGGCGTGGGTTCGAATCCCAGCGCTGGCTTGAAAATATTTTTTTTATTTACCCACACATTTTAAGCAAATTTAGTACATATAAATTCTTTAATCTTCCATGCATATCGTTACCTAAAATGTATAAGGCCCTAACCTTCACAACATGGAATCATATTTAATATATTCCCTATTTTGTCGTTACATATTGAATTATTAAATGTGAAAAGAATTTCTGGTGTAAAACATGCACTCCAAGAACTCGGCAGAGTGCTTGACATGAAAACTCTTAAAAGTCTTCACATTTCTGATTCGAATAAAATTTTTTTTCCTTTCAATCTTTAGCCTCTCACCTGCGGTATTTCCTTTTCGCGTCCCTTAAACTCTTCCCTCGGCAAAGTCAGACCCGAACAACGGCAATTGGGCGGCTGGCATTTATCTGTTGTGCATGGCTCCGCTTGTCTTAATTCCAAGTCCAACGGTATGCGAGCAGCCGACTCGACATTGTAAATAATGAAATTAATCAAAAAAATTTTAAATATCGCCAACATGTCTTGCCCACTCTTTGCTTTAAATAACTGAAATTTGTTTACGCTGACTAGTTTTTGACAGCATCTTTGGAAATTTTAGTTTCATTATCTTATCGGTGATGTTGATAACGAAGTAATTTTAGAATTGCTAATTGTTTAGATAACATTTTTTGAAACGTTATTGCTTTCGTTGTTTTCGATAAGGGTTTAACAATTGTTTATCAAATTAATATTTAGAAAAATATAACAGTTTTCTCTCTCTCTCTCTCTCGCTCTCTCTGAAAGTTGATCTAAATGAAATAAGTATGTATTTCACATACGAGGTTTCTTTAAACTTATTTCGCATTTTGCTGTAGAGTATTTGATAACATTTTTTTTTTATACACGTAGGGTCCAGGGAGCCCGTGTATTAGGTTTTCCTCCAACGCCTGTGAAATGGGGAACCTAAAATCGTGCTTTTTTGTTAAAGGAACTATTTTTTTGTTGCTAATATTTTGTAAATTTCGGAGGTGTCATGTGATGGGTAGCGTGGCCGAGCGGTCTAAGGCGCTGGTTTAAGGCACCAGTCTCCTCGGAGGCGTGGGTTCAAATCCCACCGCTGCTATTTAAATAACTTTTTTTTTTAATTTACTCACACTATTCATTATAAATTTAATACATATAAGCTATTCAATCTTGCATGCATATCGGTACCTAAAATGCATAAGGCCGTAACCTTCACAGCTTAGAATCAAATTTAATACATTCCCTGTTTAAGCGTTTAATTATTAAATTTGAAAAGTAGTTCTGGTGTAAAACATGCACTCCAAGAACTCGGCAGAGTGTTTGACATGAAAACTATTAAAAGTCTTCACATTTCTGATTAAATTATCCGCTTAGAAGAACGAAGTCCTACGACCGTATTTATAATATTTAATGTGTACTCGATGCGTGCTTGAAAGCATAATTTTCATATGAAATTTTTTTGATAAAATTTTTCAAAATCACTTTTTTATGCATCATACCTCGTATATATTCTTTATAACGGATTAATAAAACAAATTTTAATACAAGAATCAATTTTTCTATAAATTGGGCTTTGCAGCCGCCTATTTTGAGGCATATGAATACTACCAAAGACTACACGTGTTTTCTCTCAGTGGATAAGTCCTACGGATAATTTCGAAATACTTCACCAGCTTTAGCCGTTTCTATGGACGTTTCCCGACATCGACATTCACTAGTTAAGCGTATTTTTTAAAAGTTTTTAAATAGATATTTGAAATGTTTCACATTTTACAAAAGATTTCACATGGTTCCATCCAGGATCGAACTGGAGACCTTCTGCGTGTAAAGCAGACGTGATAACCGCTACACTATGGAACCCCTTAGCAATTTGCTAAGGACATACAGATTTAAGGACTTCTTTACAAGAAATATTTTATAATTATAAGCTGCTTATAAGACGATTTTTTCAAACGAAATTTGCCCTATAAAGAGCTTATAAGTAGGAAACATTTTTTGTGAATAAGGCCTTTGATTTATAAGCGACATGAAATAGGTAATGAAATAGGGCAACATGGCATTTATGACTGAAGAGTGCCCGAACAGTCTCAGGCGGTGGCTTGAGGCTTGGGTTCAAATCCCACAGTTACTTATTATTATTTTTTTTTTTAATTTCGCTTCAGAAGAAATAATTCGTAGCCAAAATCATTACAGTTAGGGTACTCCATAGGTCGATATTTTGTATCAATCGATTAATCGAAGGGAAATCTAACCTGCACGGAAACTCAATAAATTCTTAAAGTTTTCTTTCATCAATTTCAGTTTCTATTTTACAAAAACTAATCACATTTTATTGTCCAGTGCATCTTTTGTTGTCCTGCATAAAATTTACAAGTCGTTCAACTTGTTTTGCGCCTTGAAGTTATGCAACACTAAATCAAAATTTCCAATAGCCTATAAATAAGTGACTACAACGGCTTCATAAACATTCTCGTGCTGCCCAAGCTGCTACACATACATATACATACAACTTGTGTATGTGTGTGTGAAGAAACAAATACATGCAACTCCTCAAAACCACTTTGGATGGGTGAAAGAGGAATAAAAAGAACCAGACAAATTAAATTTACAATTTTTATATTGTCTTTGTGTGAGTGTGTGTGTGTGTGTGTGTGTGGGAATTCGTTTCCACCACTTACAACTATGCAGAGCATGTCCAGCAGTGGGTTGCTTTTGTTCGATTTTCATTTTTTTTATTTATTTTTTATTTCATCTTTATTCATTTCGAACTCCTTCTAATCAAGACGTGCTTTCTATTTGTAAGAAAACCAAAATAAATATCCATAAAACAGACTAGACAAATTGAAATTTAAAATTTATAAAAATTGTTTACTCTTGAATAGATTAAAACACAGTCAGTCACACGCCACAGACACGGCAGAGAAACACAATACAGTCTTCAGTTTTACTAACTGGTGGTACAGGTCACGTTTGGATGGAGCTAAGAGTGAAACCCCATCAGGCCACACAATTTATTGGACATCATTATGAAAAAAAAGAGAAGAAAAAGTTGTTAAAGGAGCTGGACTAAAGATGACACTCACCAAGAATTTAATTTTTAGGAAAAATTTAAAAAGTCCACAACAACTGGAAAACATCCTCTTTTCAATACCTGCCAATGACAAGACTGTTATATAATTTCCTGGCCCACACACACACACACACGCACAAATCCTTAAATATTTTTGCCACAAGACATTGATGGATAACGACGACATGCCTGCCCCTGAATTAAAGAGTTGTAATGAAAATACACGTTCCATTAAAATGATCCAACTGTAATAAAAGTCCTGCCAGTTAACTTGGCTAACAACTGTCAACCTAAACAAACAATGCACTAAATGATTTGCTCCCCATCTACCCCTCTCTATTGCCGTGGCTCAACTTTTAATAGGCTCCTTTGTCAAAAGGAGCTCAGAAGAGTGGAAATGTTTTTGCATTTGAATGTAACTTAATTAAGGATGTTTAGCAGGTAGGAAAGGTAAAGGAATGTGTGTGTGTGTGTGTTTAAGGCAGTGAATGTGCATGTTTGTTGCATTCGGCATCATTAAAAGCCAAAAAATATTAAAACCCCTTACGGCCAGACATAATTTAAACTCATTTATCAAGTGACATAAAATGACAGTATCTTAACGCAACTATCAAAATGCTTCCGGTTATGGTCTAGCAAGCTAACGCGCTTACGGTAAATTTGTTAAAACATTAGGGCGGTAGCCAACTTGAAGGACATAATGATTTCTAATAAATAATATAAACTATTTTATTTCATGTATTTTTTTTATGGATGAAACAAACAAACAAAATATGTTAAGGACTCGTAACATCCCTCAATAAATATTTTTATAGAATAATTTTTCTATTTTTAAATATAATAAACAACATTAAATTTTTAATAAATTTTGTTCTATAATTAAATTTTATTTATTAGTTTTCTAATTTTATTATTAACCAGTGACCCAAAAGACGTTGTCCTGGCCCACTTACAAATAAAAATGTATTAAAATCTAAAAAAGGAATAAAATTATTTTGAAATTGGCCTCTTCAATATAAGCGCTTGTTTCAACAGGCATCTCACTAACTCAACTGCCTGGTCTACGATGCCACTCGATATCGTTCTGTAGTACAACAAAATTTAAAACAAAAACAAATTATATTTAGAATATTTTTGTACAAAAGCCAGGCCATAGAGACAAATTTAACTCAATAAATTTTTAGTTTTAGATAAAAAAGTAACGAAAGTCAGTTGTAAAATAAGAAGAAAATAATAGTGGCGGGGATTTGAACCCGAGACCTTTTAATTAAAAGTTCAATAATCTACCAACTGAGCCACCTGAACCCGAACTATGATTAATATTTACAAATAAATACAAGGCCTTCCTTAATGGATATATTGCAAACAACATGTAGAATATTATAATGCCTTTCTCACCCCGTGTCCCTAGAAATCGCTCTACCGAACATTTTTATTAACTCGTGAAAAAAATAATATACAAGATTTTTTTTATATAATTGTGCGATAGAACAGGCATTAATTATTTAAAATGATAGGGAATTCACAACAAATTTATTTTTTAAGGACTCACCAAAATGTTGAAAAATAATTTTGTAATTTTAATTACTAAACACAATGAGAATTATATGCCACAAGCGGTAACTAAATATTGATGCCTTCAATTAAAATTGCATAAGTATCAACAGCCCGGGTAAATTAAAATTGCATAAATACCAACAGCCCGGGTAGCTCAGTCGGTAGAGCATTGGACTTTTAATCCAAGGGTCCAGGGTTCAAGTCCCTGCTCGGGCGAGTTTCTTTTTTCTTTTATATGAACTTTTTTAATGCTTATAAATTATTTTCAAACATAAATTTCTCAATATATTATTGAAATAATATATATATATAATTGTTTTTGTTTCATTAAAATAGGATTTTTTTTCTTCAAGCCTGGTGTGGACTGGACCAGGACTGGACAAACCTAATTTAGAAGAAATAATTAATTACTCAATCAATAAGCTCTGTTAAGTCAATGAAAATAGTATAATTCAATATATCCAAATTTTATGATGTCTTGTTTTTCAAACAAATCAATTACAACTCTGATTTTAAATTTTGAACTGAATGGGAATTGATGTGGGCCGAAGCATGCCATGTTGAAATGGCACTAGTTTTGTAGTTTATTTATACAATTCGCCCAGATTTATATTACAGGCCCGGGTAGCTCAGTCGGTAGAGCATTGGACTTTTAATCCAAGGGTCCAGGGTTCAAGTCCCTGCTCGGGCGGGTACAAAATTTTTTTAGACCTTATTTTCTCTTTTTTTTTCAATGTAAAATTCCATGTAATTTTCAATAAAATTTTTTAAATATATATTTTTATTTCTCATACAAACGTATGAGAAGAAAGAATGACTTTTTTGTTGTTGATGATTTAAGTCTGATTTTTACTTGCATGTCACAAGAAATCATTATGACACACCCTTTATAAGATGTGCTTATATATGCGCGCGTCCATAAGGACCTTTTTTTAATACGTATTTGCCAAATATATTTTTTTATTAGTTATAATACGAGAAGTATACATTTTTTACACTCTTAATTAATATAAAAAAGACTCGTTTAGGAATTATTTTATTTACTGATACGGTGGTGGTGGTGGTGGTGGTGGTGGTGGTAGTTTTGCTTTTTAGCCGGCGATATTGTATGTATGTCAGGAAAATATTATGTTTCTCCGCCCGAGCAGGGACTTGAACCCTGGACCCTTGGATTAAAAGTCCAATGCTCTACCGACTGAGCTACCCGGGCTCTCAATTATCCGGGTATTAAAACAAGTAGTTTAAGAAAAACGAGACTCGTTTTTGAAAACAGCACCCGTGAAATTTTTAACCTCTAGAATTATATATTTCACTAGTTCGTGATGAAAAATTAATTTGTATAATTCAAGATAACAATACACGGGTTTATAATAATTGAGTCTACAATTGTATTATTTTTTTTTTTAATATTTAGAAAACAGGTGTGTTTACAGACCATCTCTTTTTTTATTATATGAAACGCAGCCCCCTTAATAAATCTTTTCAAAGTTCTTGTATTGAAAATGAAATATCATTTGAATTGTAGCTGAAAGCAAATTTATTGGTTGACGTTGTTAGTTCAAGTTAAAGGTATTAATTTCAAAAGATAAATATTCAATATCGGAAATCAAATAAATCTTGAGTGTGATTTTCTATTTATTTTCTTTTTCTTCTCTTTCATCTTCTCCCTCGTCTGGCTTTTCATCGAAGATTTAATAAATATTTTGCAGTTGCATTTACAGAAAATGGATTGTAAATGGAAATAATAATTTAAGGCCTATTAAATTTAATTTTTATGAAAAAAAATTTGAACAGTTCTCAAGTTTTGTTGGATCGTTTAAAGTTGCATTTGGAGAGGCAATTTTTGAAATTGTCCATTCAAATAAAATTCAAACAATTACAACAAGAATTTAAGTTCAAATAAAACTTTATATATTTAAATACGACAAACTTCGGGTGGCAAACTACGGCAGACGAAATCGTTCGGAATTTCGCACATAAATTGTATCGAAATTTCGATCGATAATAAAATCGAAAATAAAATTCTAACGTTTCATTAAGACACGAAACATATAAGTTTTACCCACGATATAAGTTTTACCATAATTATACGATTTGACAACGTATACAAAAAGCGAATGAGAGTTTGTGAATTGAACCCAGCATAACAATCTTAAAAGTTTCAAAAAATTATTTTCATTGTTCATAGTATTTTTCAAAACTTTGAAAATTAAGAACTCAATAACTAAATTTTTATAAGTTTATTTTTCTCGAGGTAGTACAAAAAATTTTTTACAAACGAAAAAGTTTTGATATTTAAGATAAGGGAACTCTTAATCAGTTGCACAATGGCGTAGTTCTCTATTCGACGAAGTACAAAGAATTTTTTAAAAACGCAAAAGTTTTGATATTTAAGATAAGGGGACTCATAATCAGTTGCACTATGGCGTGGTTATAAAAATTCTATTTGCACTTACCCCACACAATTTTCATTCAATTTTGGATTCTGAAAAGAGAAAAAAATAACTTTTTAATACAATTAAGTAAACTTAATACAATTAAGTAATTTTTTGTTTAAATAAAATTTTTAAAATTCGTGTATTAAAAAGGGTGCTGCAATGTAAATAAAGGAAACAAATTAACAAAAAAATTATCTTAATATTTTTTATTCGGACAAAACGATCTGTAAGTCTTTTAATCTCAAGCAGACTTTTTCGGTCGTGCGAATGCTTTCTCTCACAATAACCACAAATTTATAATCATTCTTAACTTATCAAACCAGTCCCACTGTGCATATAAAATAATAACAGAAATGCCATTAACATGCCTCATCACCACCACTCCTCTCTTAATATCTTCCCCCCAACCCCAAATTCCTAAAAAAGAAAAACATTAAATAACGCATGAATTTATTGAATCTGTCATCGCAGTTGCTGAACTTAAAATTTCTTTTCTCCAGTACAAAAAATTTACTTTCAATTATTTCCCTATTAAAATGGAACAAAATATTACGAAGAAGTAATAAAAAACACTATTTTATGGCCAAAGTTAAGACGTTTCATTTTGGTGGGGAAACAAACACACAAAAATAAAATAATAAAAAAATAAAAACATTTTACTCGGATAAATAACAGCCACAAATGAAACGAACTGAAGTATTTCAGTATCTTCATATCAGTTTTATGATTTTTTATGGGTTTGAGGGTGGGGATGGCGTTGCTGTTGAATTTTTATAACAGTAACTTGTGTTTTTGTTGTTGTTGTTTATATTAATATGTTAACATTAGTCATTTAGTGCATAGAGTTGCCACATGGTTGGTACTTTATAAGATTCCCAGGTGGGGATATGAAAATATCTTAAGTATCAAAATATTTTCGATTTTCCTAGGGAAGATTTAGAGGAAGTTATTACTAACAAGAGAGAGAGAGAGAGAGAGAGAGAGAGAGATAGAGAATTAAATGCATTTAATTCTGATCCTAGATCGTTATAGCCGAAATATCCCCTGTTAAATTCTGGTGTTTGGGGGAAACTTTTCACCAAACCAAAGAGTCCACTCAGTGAGTCCAGTCAATAGGTTCAGCAAAAGCTGGTCTATGCTTCCTTAGGGTCGCTTAAAAATAAAGAAAATGTTTGATTTCTTATTCTTCTTTATTTTTCTAGTAGAACCAGCCACTGCAGGAACCATCGAAGAAAAGTTCTTAACATCTGTTAATACATCTTATAGCCGAGAGGCTCCTGATGACTTCAAGCACATGCGGTGAGGACTTCCCACCAATTGTTGGGAGTAGTCTGGTGCTACCTAACAGAAATACGTCTCATAGCACCGATTATCCAGAGGTTCTTAATCGGTTGTGGAGATTACCTATCCCCTAATATCCAGAGCAGCCTGATCCTGCTCCTCCTTTATGAGTCCGATAGTTCGTTAAGTGGTGCAATTCTATTTAGTGACCCAGCAGCAAAAATTCAAATTTTTTCTGACCTTCATTTTTAAGAAGAAAAAAAAACAGATTTAAACTATTTCGATATACTGAAATCGGCGCACTGGGTATGAACTCCTTTCATGCAATGAATTTTGTCGAACCCATGAGAGGACCGGAAAGTATTGAGAGTAAATATGGGGAAAGTTTGCCAGACCCATGGGCAGCTATCGATAGTATTGAGAGGATATGTGAAGAAAGAAGAGAAGTTGGAGAATTTGTTGTATTTTATTTACTTCACCGAGGAGTTCTCTTTATAGTACTGGAATAGCGAAGGTGCTGTAATTGGATCTTAAGTGTAGGATAATGCTCAGCTATAAGCGTTAAACCTTCATCATTGAAACTGGCCATTAACAACTAAACTTAATATGCAATAACGCAGATAAAAAAGTCGATTCCATACTCCAGACAATGAGAGCACACTTTTGTATGTCAGTATGACAAAAACTCCTAAATTGGGCCACCGTCTGTAAGCCCATCCAGCATATTATTCAGGAAAATACCCTTCTAATATACTATTTTTCAAGTCTAAAGAAATTAACGCGTAGTAAAAAATTTGGGTCGAATGAAAAGGCCATAAAGGCAACTGTCGCCTATTCGGATGGTCTTGAGAAGACACCTATTATTTACTAATTGGAATAACGCTGGACTAAATATGTTTATCAAAGAGAAGGACATGCTGAGGAAAAAACGCTTGTTTGCGGAAAAAATTATTTTATAAAGGGTGTTTTTTATAGAGTGATACAAGTTTAAATCATAATAAAACATCGTAAAATATTTTTGATATCAATAAAACGGTCTTTATTGGATAGAAAATTTTATGACATTAATGTTTAAATATGATTCCAGCCTTGTGGCCGCCACGGCCGGCGCGTACAATGCGCAATCTGGAACAGCAATTTTCACGAACAGTAACATTCTGACCATCATCGTTTTTGACTCCGCCAGCCCATAAAGCGCACCGAACAGTGGTGCAAAAAGCTTGTGGATTCTCCTCACTGCATATGCTCTGCTTATTTATTAAGTACCCACTCCACCGGAAATAGACTTCGTCAGAACATAAAATTTTGATTAGATGAGTTTGACGAACAGAACCATTATTTTGCTTAAAAATTTCCACTTTTTGCACGCGTTGCTCTGATGTAAGTCAATGCATAATAAAATGTCAAAGCAAACTAAACAAAAAGCAACTATCAGCTCTTAAATGGGTAGTCAAATAAGCCAGTGATGCCAACTCAAAGTTGTATCACTCTATAAAAAACACTCTATATTAATAGTAGCGGAGTTATCAAAACAGCCCTCGTATAAAAAGCGTATTTATAACGGTTATATAAAAATTATTATTGACGAGGAAAGAATATATAAAACAAATCCAGCAGATATTGTTCAAAAGTATGGCAACTTGTTTTAAACACATCCCCCCCGCCCCTCAGAACCAACACATGTTCAGATAATCACTGGCGTATCTCAGAATTCATAAAGAATTCAAAAGAAAATTGTCGGGAATTTTATTAGTTGTGTTACCACCCCAGAAATCTTACTTCTACATCTCCGTCTCTGACACAAACCCCAATATGACTGCTGGTACACTCCCACCATTTACCAACCCGGGGCAGGCACTTAAATGTCTCCAGCACTCACAGTACAAATAAATCTTATATGTTGCATGTTTTTCCTTCTTCTTCTTTTTATACTCATTTAATATTTTTGAAAACTTTTAGGAAACATCATTTGTCATAATGATTCCTTGTGACATTCCAGTAAAAATCATACTTAAGTCGTCAACAAAAAGTCATCCATTCATGCAGTCATTCTGCTCATACGTTTGTTTTTAGGAAGGTTATAAAGGAAGACACACACACACACATACGTACTAAGCACTTGTTGTGCAAGTAATGAAAAATATATTTTGAAAATTTTATTAAAAATTATATGAAATTTTATATTGAAACAAAAAAGGTAAATTGAAAAAAAATTTTTTACGCCCGAGCAGGGACTTGAACCCTGGACCCTTGGATTAAAAGTCCAATGCTCTACCGACTGAGCTACCCGGGCTGTTAGAACCTTGAAGCCAAAATGTTAATATATACTGAGCTAATTTAAATGAGATCGTTCTATAGTTTTTTGAGTTATTTAAGTTCTAGAACTAGAAAGAGAACTGCTTATTCTCTGGGAACAATGATTCTCTCATGATTTCGAAAGAGTTGTTGTTTCCATTAACAATAATTGATGGAAAGCAAAAAATTTTTTTTAATGAAGAAAACAATTAATGGGTAAATCATTGTTGTTATTTTTTTCATTCTATTTTGTTGTTTTTCTTTTTATTTTGTTTGTGTTTGTGCAACAGCCCTAAATTATGATGTGTATTTTTTAATGAGAAGTTGTTGTTGTTGACAAGTAAACGATTAAATATGGAAGTCTCAGATTATATCGGGTGTTTTTTATAAAGTGATACAATTTTGAGTTGGCATCACTGCTTTAGTTGGCCACCCATTTAACAGCTTATAGTTGCTTTTTGTTAAGTTTGCTGTGACATTTTATTACAGATCGACTTACATCAGAGCAACGCGTACAACTTGTGGAAATTTTTAATCAAAATAATGGTTCTGTTCGTCAAACTTATCGTGCACTTCGTCCATTCAAAATTTTATATTCCGATGAAGCCCATTTTCGGTTTAATGGGTACTTAAATAAACAGAATTGTAGCATTTGGAGTGAGGAGGATCCACAAGCTTTTGTCGAAACACCATTTCCATCTACAGAAAATTACTGTTTCGTGCGCTTTTTGGGCTGGCGGAGTCATTGGCCCCATATGTCTTCAAAAACGATGATGGTCAGAATGTTACTGTCAATGGTGAACGGCATCGGAACATGATTCGAAGTTTTTTCGTACCTCAAATAGCTGGTATTAATCTTGCTGATATGTCGTTCCAACAGGATGGAGCCGCATGCCGCACAGTGGGCACTACAATTGATTTACTCAAGGAAACTTTTGACGAAAATATAATTTCACGAAATGGCCCAATTAATTGGCACCCAAGATCGTGTGATTTAACCCCATTGCATTATTTTCTTTGAGGTTATGTCAAGCCACTTGTGTACGTCGATAAACCACAAACAATTGAACACCTGGAAATCAACATTCGAAAAGTGCCTTGTACGCGCCAGCCGTGGCGGCCACATGGCCGAAATCATATTTAAACATTAATGTCATAAAATTTTCTATCCAATAGAAATCGTTTCATTGATATCAAAAATATATTACTATGTCTTATTATGATTTAAACTTGTATCACTCTATAAAAAACACCCGATAACTTAAATATATATATATATATATATATATATATATAATATGAAATTTATTTGTTGGGTGGTTAAGCAATGTCTATATGCATTTCATTGGCGCTTCTTACCAAATCGTCAGTAGACTTCAACCACAGTTTTGCAAAGTTTCAAACTTCTCAACTTATTAAAAGACTTCCAGAAACCATCTGAGAATTATATTATTAAATATATATATATATATATATATATATATATATATATATATATAGTGAAAATAATTAGTAGCTTTTGATAAATTTTATCAATAGTTTTTATGGTTTTCAAAATAATATTTTTTTGCTACAATTAAAATAAGAACTCAAACTAAATTCTCGAATAGAAAAAAAGGAGTAGTTTTTTTTTATTCCAGGGTTTGAACTCGAACTGACTGAGAATTCTAAGCCCTTTAATTAAATGCCTATTAAACTTCATGACTATAATACAATTTGTATTTTTCTTTTATTGAATTTATAAATTCTTTAAAGGACATTTTCTGCAACCAACATTTTCCGTTTGCCTGTCACTGCAGTCACAAATTGCATTTTATCAAACTTATTTAATATGTTTATTTGTAACGTATTTAAGCATATTTAACTTGTTTGTGACAGCGATTGTTAGCCAGGATGTAGCCAATAGGACACAGTAAAATGGAATCGAATATATTATAGGACTGAATGATTAACGGCATCGTGGTAACATCGTCAGCATTGTGAAGCCAATGAAACGAGTACAGACCATTCGTTGCTGTTGTGGTTGCTGCTGCTGCTTCTGGAGCTGTTGACAATTGCATTTCCCCAACTGGAATATGATTAATAGTTCCCACAACTAAAACTGCTGACGATGTTGATGCTGATGATGATGGTGATGGTGATGGTGAAGCTGTTATCGTTGCTGTGTGAATTTCTTTCAGACAAATTGAAATAATAATTAAATATTTTATTGACTTGTTTAACATTTTAATTTGTGGTTAATAAATTAATTGATAAATTATTGTTTGTGTTAATGGTTGGAAGGTTTACAAGAGACTGGCCGGTTGGTGGCTTGTCAATAATTTTGTGGTTAATTTCATTGCGATATGTTTTTGTTGTATTTGAAATTGACAAACTTTTATTAGAGAAATCAGTTCGAGTCTTAGCAGGCCTTTTAGGGGAAATAATCGGAGAAATTTGATACTCTAAGAGATGGATTATTATAATGAAAAAAACCCCAGGCTACAGCAACTTCTTTTTAACGCTACTATTTCTAAGAAAATAAATTTAAAAAAAAGTTTTATTATTAATTTTAGGAATTGGTCAGACTTTTAGTTATAATTCTGACAATTTTAAGTTTTAATATGATCAAATGACTGAAAAACGTACTATTCGTTCTGTGTTCTATGCAAGAATAAATCAGGTGTAATAAAATTTATAATAAAACAAAAACGTTATTAAAAAAAGGAAATAATATTCAAGCGTTATTTTGCCTTTTAAAATATTTGAAATTTTTGAGAATATTAAAACTAAATAGAGTAAAACAGAGGCCAAATTCGATAGCAATTGAAACATCAATACGATTCCAATAAAAAATTTCGATCGATATCGAGTGCCGTAATATGCCTTGATAACAGAGAGAAAAAAGTACAAAAAACTATTATTAAAACTAATATTTTCAAAAAGTTCAATAATTTCGAAAAAATTTTTTTTAACGGATTCTTGACAATGACATTATGTTTTTATTACAACGAAATGCTGCTATATTTATAAATAAATTAGTTTCTATCATAGTTCAATTAGAAAAAAACTAAAAAATTTTTGATTTTGATATTATAAAAAAAAAAAATTTTTTTTTACCTAATCGGGATTGTAAGAGTTATACCGAAAAATTTATCAAAGCAACTAAAGCAATTGTTGTATTATTCAAAAGGTCATAGTCTGTTCTTCATAAAAATGCTAAGAAATTAAAAATCGGTTGGAATTTGATGAAGATATTGAACTAATGAGACGTAAAGCCTTGAACAAGAGGTCAAAAATTAAGTTTTTACTGTTACGAGAAGTATAATAAAGACTGTTGGGGCATTTTTTCGATCTATTTTTATATCTTTTAACGACATATAATATAATATAATTTCGTTAGTATTGCAAATGATAAGACAAACTAATCCAACTGCTCTGTTAAGCGTACCGCAACGTTCAGAAACTGTTGACTTCTTGTTTTAATAACGAAATAACCCAATTCTTTTCTTTTCTTTTCTTTTCTTTTTTTTATCAATTAAATTCAACTAAATCGCTGTCTGCTATGGAAGTCCAATCAAAATTACTTCTTAACAATGAATCGTAATTATTTATAGAAATTGTTTTTTTTTTTTCAAATACTTTTTATCCCCCATTTCGAATTGTGGCTCGCAAGAGATCGTTTTTGTGTCTTGGTAGTGTTTGTTCAAGCAATCAGTTGTAATTTATTCCCACGCAATTTATGTACAATTTTATTTTCTTTATTATTGTTTTATCTACACTTTTTTATTCCGCAGTTATTTAGCAACAGCTCAAAAGCAAACTATTTATGAAAACATTTTTTCCAGCACGATTTTTTTTAATCGATACAAATCTAAAATACTTTTCTTTTACCGCAACTTCTATTGTCATGATTTAGATATATATTTTTCTTCAACGAATCCTGCCAATAGCAGCCAAATAATTATGGAGTTTATTAAGATATTTAAAAGATATTTTCTATAGAAAAATGTCTTATTTATTTTTGCCTGGTTATATAGTCTTGAGAGACTCATTCCCTCTGTTGTTATAAATAACCAACTCTTCAGTTTATTTCCATCGCTGCGTTTTATTTTCTTCTAGTCGCAATGGAATTGGCAAATAATTCTAAAGTTGTGTTGTCTGTGGCAACAATATTTGTTGGCTGTTTGCTTGTCTTCTTATTCTTTTCCATTGTTTAACATTTTCATCATTTTGTGCATTAATTTTCATAATGAAAAACTTTCCTTAACAATTTCTCTCTACTCGATTTCTTCTATTTGTTTTGTGCTTTTTATTTTCTTTCTATTATTTATTTAACAACAATAATAAACCGGTAAGAGATAAGCAATCAGCAAATATTGGAATATTAAGAAGAAATTAATATTTGCAAGGATAACAATTATATTGTGGCGGCAGTGCTGTAGAATCAATGAATATTCATTCATCATGTGCTTTGCAACTCAGCGGATGGATAAGAGTCGAAGATTTTTAACGGCAGTAAAACAGAGAAGCTTTTAAATATTCAAGTTAAATGAAAGTGCAGAAATAAAATAGAAATAAATTTGGCACATTTCAAGGGAAGATAAATTTGCTTAACGGCGATTTCTTTTCTAGGAAATAGTGCAACATTTTTCACACTTTTTAACAGAAAATGGCAACATTTTTCACACTTTTAACAGAAAATGGCAACATTTTGCCGTTTTAAAATAAGGAATTTATTAGAAATGAGTTTAACATCGCTTACGAAAAATAATTTCTGTTTCAGGACTCTTCCAAACCTCCACTTTTTAGAAAATATGTGAAAAAAATGTTGCATGTTTTTGAGAAGAGAAAACACCACAACTCTCTCCGAAGGAGAAATAAAATAGAAGTAAATTTGGTACTTCCTGCATGTTCCAACGGAAGATAAATTTGTTTAATGTCGATTTCTTTTCTAGAAAATAGTGCAACATTTTTCACACTTTTTAACAGAAAATGGTAACATTTTGCCGTTTTCAAATAAGGAATTTATTAGAAATGAGTTCAACATCGTTTACGAAAAATAATTTCTGTTCAGGACTTTTCCAAAACTCCACTTTTTACAAAATAAGTGAACAAATGTTACATGTTTTCTAGAAAAGAAAACACCACAACCCTCTCCAGAGGAGAAATAAAATAGAAATAAATTTGGTACTTCCTGCACGTTTCAAAGGAAGATAAATTTGTTTAATGTCGATTTCTTTTCTCGAAAATAGTGCAACATTTTTCACACTTTTTCACATAAAATGGCAAAATTTTTCACACTTTTTAACAGAAAATGGCAACATTTTGCCGTTTTAAAATAAAGAATTTATTAGAAAAGAATCCAACATCCCTCACGAAAAATAATTTCTGTTTCAGGACTTTTCCAAACCTCCACTTTTTAGAAAATAAGTGGAAAAATGTTACATATTTTCTAGAAAAGAAAACACCACAACCCTCTCCAAAGGAGAAATAAAATAGAAATAAATTTGGTACCTCCTGCACGTTTCAACGGAAGATAAATTTGTTTAATGTCGATTTCTTTTCTCTAAAATAGTGCAAAATTTTTCACACTTTTTAACAGAAAATGGCATCATTTTTCACACTTTTTAACAGAAAATGGCACCATTTTTCCATTTCCAAATAAGGAATTTATTAGCAATAAATCCATTATCACTTACGAAAAATAATTTCTGTTTCAGGACTTTTCCAAACCTCCACTTTTTGCAAAATAAGTGGAAAAATGTTACATGTTTTCTAGAACAGAAAACACCATAACCCTTTCTAAAGTAATTAAATAAGTTTTATTTATTTTTAAATCTAATTCAATATAATTTGTTTTTATTTATATTTATCGCTCTTTATGAATGTCCTGGCATTTCATTTGAATAATTTTAATTTTTTATTATTAAATAAATTTCATTATCTATAAATTTCAAGTGGAAGTATATGAGGTTATTTTATAATTGAAATCTGGCAACACTGTTAGTTACGGGATAATAAAACAAGATATTAACTCGATTTTTACTGAATTTAATCAGCACATTTTAAAAGTAGAACTAACCAATAAATTTTATGAAAAGACTTTCGATTATTTGCTAGATCAAAATAGAAATGATATAAAAAATTTTGTTGCTGCCATGAAGCCGAGTAAAAATCTATCTGTTACAACTTTTATGTTAAAAGTGTTTAGGAAAAACTTTTTATTTAATGCACTTCTACACAAAAAGACCTTTCGAAAATTATATATTCAACTAACATCGGGCGGCAAAATATATTCAAAGATGTACCACAATAAAGTGTGTGACGTAAGAAACCGTCATATATCGATTAATTATTAATTAAAATGAACAAGTCGAAACAATTGTGAAGATACGACATGAGGCACGAGGTTGTACCGAACTATAGAATATTAAACTAAAAAGAACTTGAATTTAACTAAATTTTGAAGCAACAAATTTGAATTAAATAAAAATTTTAAATCCCCCAAAAACAAACAATAAAATCAATAACAATTCCCGTGGATCAAAATTATATAAAATTCGTTACAGCGCAGCAGCCTGCAGTTCTCTGAATTGTCTACATTCAAAATGCAAATGTCTGTCTTGTCGAGTAAAAGCAAAATGAAAATATAAATAAAAAGTGTATCTAAATATTATGACACCAGCTGTCAATAGCAATAGAACGGCATTAATTTAATGAGCATAATTTTTATTTCGCTTCATATATTTTTTTTCTCTGGGTTGTTCATAAAATTTGTTTGTTTGTCTCTTTATTGCCAGTCACATACAAAATTTACCATCCTTCGCAAAAGTACCCTTCTTAAAAGGTTTTTACAATTACGTTTTTTCCACATTCTTTTCCTTTACATTTTCCTTTTGCATGATTTTGCTTGCAATAATTTTTTTTCCTCAGCAAAATGTTGAAATTTTTTTACTCCATTTTGCTCTTTTGCAAAATGATGTCATTTAAAGTGAGACATTTATAATTTTTTGGCTTTAGAGAAAAATATTATAATTCCTTTTAACAGCGGCGTATATATGAATAAGGGCTGTGGAAGGATGCACTGAGTCAAGGACACGAATTTAGATAGAGTTCTAGTCCTTCTAGACAGCGCAGCACAATGAAGGCGGGGGTATTAGACGTAAGTACGCAACTTAAATGATTGTTCTTATCTGTCTGTTCAAAACTTTTAAGATCAGAAGAAACAAATGATAATCGCTCCCATATCCTTTATTTCTATATACCAGCGTTTAGCTACAATTGAGCTGCAGACTCAAAGAAAGCCTACAACAACTTGAGGAACTTCACTGTTAAACGCTATGGCAAATTTGGCTGAAATCCAAACAAGGATACGACTTCTTCCCATATATCCTTTATTGGCAGCCAGCAATTTTATCGGCAGGCATAGTGAAAATAAAGTAAAATGTTCTATAAATAGTCCAATTGCAGCAAAAAGAAATCAATATTTCTAAAATAATGTTTAAAATCTTTCTAACTATTATTATTACATCGGGAACAAAACCAACCGCATATCCTTTTTTCGAAAAATTTTGATTTTAACTAAGACTCTGCTCACCATAAAACTAAAATGCTACTTTTAAGCTCTGCGGTCAATTTCTTCGCGAACTTAGCAAAAAATGCAATACTTCCCCTATATCCTTGTTATAAATCTGTTAGATTATAACTACAAATTATGCTACATATTAATAAAAAAGCTGATAACTATTTCAAAAACCTCGTTGTTAGGCTCTATAGAAAATTTTATGTCAATCGCAACAAGGATAATACTTCTTCCCATATATCCTTTATTTGCAGTAAGCAATTTTAGCTGTAGATATAGTGAAAGCACGGTAAAATGTTATATAGTTCGATTATAGCAAAAAATTAATGTTTAAAAGCTTTCTAACTAATATTATTTCATCGGGAGAAAAACCAACAGCATATCCTTTTTTCGAAAATATTTTATTTCAACTAAGATTCTGCTCACCATACAACTCAAATGATACTTTCAAGCTTTGTGTTAAATATCTTCGCAAATAAAACAAAAAATTTAATATTTCCCTTATATCCTTCACAAATATTTTGGTGGATTATAACTATAAATTATGCTATATATTAATAAAAAGCTGAAACTATTTCGAAAACCTCGCTGTTAAGGTCTGTACAAAATTTAATATCAATCGAAACAAGGATAAGACTTCTTCCCATATATCCTTTATTTGCAACTATGGGTTCTAGCTAAAAATATGAATAAAAAAGCTGCAATTTACTATTGAGTGGCTCTTTAAATTAGATTAGAATAGTTTCCAAACGCGACATCTTCTTTTCTAGTGCTTACGCATCCTTTACTTGATATATATATGTTATATTATCAATATTTATGCTCCGATTGCAGAGATATATTGTAGCTGTTTTAAAAAATAAACGGTTAAATGTGGTAATAAATTGAAATTGAATTGAAGCCAGGATATACCTATTTTCTTTATATCCTCTATGAAAATATATTAGATTTTAGCTGTAATTATGATCTGAACCCATGTTATATGTATAACTATTTCAAAAACTTCTTTGTTAGACTGTTTACAAAATTTGGTGTCTATTGAAACAAGAATGCGTCTCCTTGCCATATATCCTTTATTTGAAACAATAGATTTAAGCTATAAATATGATCAATATGATGTTATATATAATAGATTTTGCTTATAAGCAAAAAGAGTTGTAATATTATCTTTTCCCTTAATTTTAATAGGAAAAGGATTATATGCTTTAGATATCCTTTATTGTGTACGCTATGTAAGATATCTTTAAATAATCTCCCAGAGCAAAGAAAACTCGCAGTTATTATAACAAATAATATTGTTAAATATGTTAATAAATTTCATATTAATTAACACAAGAGTATGTCCATGTTTCAAATATCCTTTTAGAGATTTACCTGCGTAAAATCGTAATTTACATGCTTGATATGTATGGAAATTATATAACAACTTCAGAATTGACTTGGGAAAAATGTACAAAACATTTAGTTGCCATCGATGCAAGGATATCACTTTCACCCATATATCCTTTATTTTATTTAAAGAGTTTCCAACTGATATTATGCCATGAAGGCGTAGAAAAATCGTAGCTTTTGCGAATATTATGTTTATGTTAATTCCTCTTAAATCGCAGGGGCATGTTGATATATCGTACACAGTGAAAACGGAGTATTAAGATTTCGTTGTGGCCTTGAAGGCAAATTGAAATATTTCTCTTACCACTTTTACGCTAAAAAAATTTTAAGTAATATTTTTTGTATATCGGCAAATCTACATAATAATAACTTTTGAAAAATATATATTTCATCAATATTGAAGGACACTAAAATCCCTAAAAGTGTACCACAATAAAGTGTGTAACGCAGGATCCTATTGAATTTTGTTAAATTGATATTATGAATAACGCAAATTTGCAACAAAATATTAAATAATTGTAGCCAAAAGCTCCTTTTAATGAAAAAATACTCAATATTATTTTAATTTTTTTTTCTTTTCTTTCCACATTAACCCTGCCAACATTTCCTCTGCTGTAAGAACGCTACTTATTTTAAGTAGCATAAAAAAGGAAAAAAGATAGAAGAACATTTCAGGCAACAGAACAAAAATATATGAAATAATAAAACAAATAGACTTGTAGCAAAATTATGATATTTAAATGTTTTTGTTGTTGTTGTTGTTGTCTTTTATATCTTCTTGCAACAACTGTGCTGGTCCTTTTTTGTTGGTTAAGGTGGGTCGTTAACATGTGCCACATTAAAATGTAGTGGAGTAGCGCAGAGGAACAAAATGCCAAAATAACTGGAAAAAGGCAAATAAAAAAGTATCACGAATAGAAAAAAGAACAGCTGAAAAAATGACAATAGAAATGTCAAAATTATTAACGTAAATTACCAACATTTATTACGGCACTTTTACGTGTTGCTCACTTGTGAGCCACCAAATTTTTATACTCGAATATTTATTTCTCTACTTCCATTTAACAAGAAAAAAATTAAAAAAAAGGAAAAAAAGTACTTAAAGGACTATGAATTCCTTTAAAGGTATTCCACTGCAAAAAAAGGGGTCTTTATTTTTATGTTTCAGCTAATATTTTTTACAAAATTAATGTTCAAATAAGCTTAACATGAATGAACGTGCAGGAGAAATACTTTTTATAATTAACTAAAATTTATTAAGTTGTTACGTTGCGAAAGAGATGCAAGAGAAAAAGCAGGAAAGAAGGACAAAAAGCCAGAAGAAAACGCAGCCATTTTTATAATTAAACTCATTTTTATTATAATCACTCGGTGTGCAGCTGGGGAGCTCTTGACTGAATAATTATTTATAATCAACACAGGATTTCTATTAAATACCGTAGTTAACATATTCTTAAATATTCTATTAACCCTGGAGGGTTACTATTCGTCTTACTAAAATGCTTAACTAAAATTATTTTTCTTTATTTTTGACTTTAAAAATTGTAGCGCAAGAATTATTTAAAAAATACAATCTTCGATAAAGCGAAGACAAAAATAGTAACTAACCATCCAGGGTTAATGGCGTTAATGAAGCTAATGGCATTTTCTTTTCTAGAAAACATATAAAATTTTTTTACTTATTTTCCAAAAAGTGCTGGTTGGGAAAAGTTTTAAAACAGGAATTATTTTTCATGAGCGATAATGGACTCATTTCTAATAAATTCCTTATTTTGAAAAGGCAAAATGGTGCCATTTTCTGTTCAAAAGTGTGAAAAATGTTGCATTATTTTCTAGAAAAGAACTCGATATAATTAATATATTGGATCTTCTTCGAGGAGCACTTTCTGAAACTTATGAATTCATATCAGTTTCTTAAAAATAATATAAAAAATCCAGTATTTTTAATAAAAATATAAATCATATCCCAAATTATGTCAAGTGCTGTATTCATAAAAAATCATTTAGACTTAAAAGTGCTTTTAAATAATCATTTTAATTAAAAGTCTATAAATAAAATAGCAATAAATTTGGCACATTTCAAGGGTAGATAAATTTGTTTAATGTCGATTTCTTTTCTAGAAAATAGTGCAACATTTTTCACACTTTTTAACAGAAAATGGCAACATTTTTCACACTTTTTAACAGAAAATGGCAACATTTTGTCATTTCAAAATAAAGAATTTATTAGCAATAAATCCATTATCACTTACGAAAAATAATTTCTGTTTCAGGACTTTTCCAAACCTCCACTTTTTGCAAAATAAGTGAAAAAATGTTGCATGTTGTCTACTAAAGAAAACACCATAACCCTCTCCAAAGTAATTAAATAATTTTTATTTCTTTTTTAATTTAATTTAACATAATTTTAGTTATTTACAGCATTTTAAAAATGTCCATATGCAGGCATTTTTTTAACATAATTTTAATTCTTTTAATTTTTAAATAAATTTTATTATCTATCAATTTTACGTCAACATACGTGATATTCTTTTATAATTGCACTCTGGCAACACTGTTAATAGGTGAGTACTAAAACAAGAAATTTTCTGGATTTGTATTGAAGTTTACCAGCATATTTTAAAAGTAGAACTAACTAATAAAATTTATGCAAAGACCTTCGATTATTTGCTAGATCAATATAGAAATGATATCGAAAATTTTGTTGCTGCCATGAAGCCGAGTAAAAATCCATCTGTTACAACTTTTATGCTAAAAATGTTTAAGAAAAACTTTTTATTTAATGCACTTCTATACAAAAAGACCTTTCGAAAATTATATATTCAACTAATATCGGGCGGCAAAATATATTCAAAGATGTACCACAATAAAGTGTGTAGCGTAACAAGCCGTCATATATCGCTTAATTATTAATCAAAATGATGAAGATAATTAAAGCCAAATAGTTGGCGAAATATATTTAATCTCTTTTATATAGAAATTATCACATCATTGAATTCTTTAAAACACCAGCTTCACTCTGACCAAATTTACAAGCAACAAAGCAGACTTAAAAGTGCTTTAAATAAAAAAAATATGTTTCACAGTATGTTTCATGTGCACATTTGTTTTTAAGAATACCCCAGTAAGTCACTAACTTCTTTCATATATTTTTCAAAATTTTTGCATCCATCATTACGAGAGAGTGATAGAGAGAGAGAGAGACAGAAGAAGAGAGTCAAGTGCGCCGCAAATGAGTCAATAACTACAAGTCTTTTCCCATACAGGATTTAAATTGAAAATCATTTTGGAAATTCCAAAACAATGTGACAAATAAACTTCTTTGTTTAACCGCCAGGTATCTTTCAAATCAGTTCAGCTGGTCTTTGAAATTACAAATGCAACAATTTTGTACTTTTCCTTTTTAGAACAATTTCAAAAAGACCTGCCGACCGCAACAAGAGAATCCAAAAATAAAATAAGTGAATAATAACTAGAAAATTTTTAATTTGTTCGTAGTTTTATTGACAGCTCAACAGCGTTAACGTTTTAATAGACGATTAAAAATACTACCACAGTAAATATGAAAGTTCATATTTATAAATGCATGTCTGTATGCATGTGCAACGAAAAATTATTTATTAGGTGTTGGCAAATGACTTGGACTGCAATGAAAGGAAGCAAGAATGGATGGTAAGTATTTGCTTGGATTCACAGCATTTGAATCGAAAATTCGGGAAATAAAATTGTTATTAATATGAATAATATTATACGACCCAAAATATTCGAATAAAATTAATCGAACTAATAAAATTGTGCTACGAAATTTAACCGAATAATATAATACGATGTAATTTATTCGAAAAAGGTTAATCGAACTGGTCAAATTATTAAAGACGATTCGACAATATTTAACCGAATAATATTCTGCGACCTAAAATATTCGAATAAAGTTAATCGAACTGGTCAAATTATTTAAGACAACTCGACGATGTTTAAGCGAATAATATTATGCGACCTAGAATATTCGAATAAAGTTAATCGAACTGGAAAATTGCTTAAGACGATTCGACGATATTTAACCGAATAATATTATGCGACCTAGAATATTCGAATAAAGTTAATCGAACTGGAAAATTGCTTGAGACGATTCGACGATATTTAACCGAATAATATTATGCGACCTAAAACAATCGAATAAAGTTAATCGAACTCGTAAATGCGGGTAAAGGAAATTTCTTAAATAAAACTGTTTAACGACATTTAATCGAATAATATTATGCGACCTAAAATATTCGAATTAAGTTAATCGTACTGGTAAAATTATTTAAGACGATTCGACGATATTTAACCGAATAATATTATGCGACCGTAAATATTCGAATAAAGTTAATCGAACTGGAAAATTGTTTAAGACGATTCGATGATATTTAACCGAATAATATTATGCGACCTAAGATATTCGAATAAAGTTAATCGTACTGGTAAAATTATTAAAGACGATTCGACGATATTTAACCGAATAATATTCTGCGACCTAAAATATTCGAATAAAGTTAATCGAACTCGTAAAAGCGGGTAAAGGAAATTTTTTAAATAAAATTATTCAACGACATTTAACCGAATAATATTATGCGACCTAAAATATTCGAATAAAGTTAATCGTACTGGTAAAATTATTAAAGATGATTCGACGATATTTAACCGAATAATATTCTGCGACCTAGAATATTCGAATAAAGTTAATCGAACTGCAAAATTGTTTAAGACGATTCGACGATATTTAACCGAATAATATTCTGCGACCTAGAATATTCGAATAAAGTTAATCGAACTGCAAAATTGTTTAAGACGATTCGACGATATTTAACCGAATAATATTATGCGACCTAAAATATTCGACTAAAGTTAATCGAACTGGAAAATTTTTTAAGACGATTCGACGATATTTAAGCGAAAAATATTCTGCGATCCAAAATATTCGAATAAAGTTAATCGAACTGGTAAAATTATTCAAGACGATTCGACGATATTTAGCCGAATAATATTATGCGACCTAGAATATTCGAATAAAGTTAATCGAACTGGTAAATATATATAAAGAAAATGTTTAAAATAAAATTACTCAACGACATTTAATCGAATAATTTTATACGACCTAACATATTCGAATAAAGGTAATCGAATTAGTAAAGGCTGGTGAAGGAAATTTTTGTATAAAATTATTCAACGAAATTGAACCGAATAATATTATACGACCTTAATTATTCGAATAGAGTTATTCGATTAAATTTTTCCGAATAAACATGTTAAGAATCGACAATATTTTCTTAGAGATATATTTTGCAGCGAAAGGGTTTCCCATAAAATAAATTTGAAATATTTATTTAAAATAACTTTTGGATTTTGTTCCACAATTTTTGTTCGAATAATTTACTTTCGAACATATTCTTATTTTGGAAATGGTTTTTTTTTTGTTTTACTCTGGAAATCCTATTTTTGATTAAAGCCTTTCTGATCAATTAATTTTAGTCTCATTTAAATTAATCGATTAATACTTCTTCTAAAAAAGTTGGTACTTCAATAACGCATTTCTTTTTAGAAAAAAATTACTGAAAACAAATACTTTCGGGGTCATGAATTTATTATTACCCCTAATAAAAATAGCCTACAAATGAATTCGTTATCACTGACAATTCAATTTTTAATCATTATTTTTATACTATAAAACAAATCACTATTTCACATGTTCAACTATTGAGCATCTATAAAAAAAAATTCAGCAAAAACAATGCATGAACTCATATAAGAATATTTTTTTATATAAAAATAAAACTAAACATTTTAATAAGAATAATTACACAATTTAAATGTTGCTGCCAACTATTGGACAGTGCTAGTGAAACCAGCGTCAAAACAACATTGAAAAACTTGAGCTTCGCTTGAGGAACAGAAAAT
Source organism: Linnaemya vulpina (assembly GCA_963675445.1). Classification (NCBI taxonomy): domain Eukaryota; kingdom Metazoa; phylum Arthropoda; class Insecta; order Diptera; family Tachinidae; genus Linnaemya; species Linnaemya vulpina. The sequence goes on along the minus strand of OY776279.1, from coordinate 74,431,326 downwards.
AATTGAAAAAAAATTTAAAATAAAATTATGTCGTACAAGCAACTGTCAGTTTGCCTGCTGATACTGATAACAGTGTCGATAACGATGTCTGCCGCTGCCGCTGCCAGCCGTCAGGGAGGAAAAATACATTTTCAAGACTCCTCCGAATTGGAAGAGCTCGATATTGATAAACGCCCGGGGCCTCATCGGGAGGATCGAAATCATAGAGGACGGGCAAAATTCGAAGAAGGAATACCAGATGTTTATCCGATCAGAGGATCACCACAAGCGCCTTTAGTACTGCCCACAACAGCTGATAAGGCGGTCCCAGCATCAACTTCACCACAACCAGTGCAACTGCCCTGGGGTCATCACTATGCGGGCAATCCATTTTTGGCGAAATATCAAACAACCCCTACGACTGCAACAACGGCAACCAACAATAAATATAATCCTCCCATTTTGCCAGGAATAACCAATCAATTGCCCAGCTCGGACAAACCTGCAACAACAACCCCTTCTAATCCGAGCCTCACAAACAGTTTAGAAGCAGACGCTAAAGCGGAAACATCAACTGACATCAGCTTTAAAGATCGAGGTCTATTCGATACTGCGCCCCACTGTCAACCCGGCCAAATTCTAGTGAATAACAAATGCCGCATGGCGGTGTAGAATTATTTAAATAAAATTGAATATTTTTAAAGAAACTCAAGCAGATTAGGAACTTTAATTAGAAATAATAATCAACCGAAAGATGCGTTTAAAAATTGAAAAAGTTGTTATCAATTTTAAAAAGACAGCAGCAGACTCGACTCGACTGAGAACCCAAAACAAAAAACACTCAAACACATGAACAGTGACTAATAAAATTATATTAAAAAAAAACTTTCGAAGTTGTGTAATTGTATTTTATATTGATAAATATATAATAATGAAAAATATTAAGTTTTAAGTCATGTTCGAAATTTCGAACTTAATTTCGAATTTTCGAACTTAATTTCGAATTTTCGAATTTGAGTGAAATACCCATTTAATAAATTTACTTTAGCCTTTAAGCAAAATTCTATGATGTTAGAACCAAATAAAATATGTCAAACAATTTCGAATTTTATATAATAATTATACAAACTAAAAAAAAAAAAAGTTTATCAAATAATTTATGTAAAAACGTGATAACTTGAAAATTAATTTAAATAAAATAACAAATACGCAAATTAACTTGGCAAATAAATTACTGCTGTTGTGTTGTTAATTAAAAATAAACCGGGTATCGCAGGTGTGCAAAGTGACAAGTGGGTCTTTTATAAATTTCAAATATTCCAGTCTATCGTCAGAAATATTTAAAAAATATGATCAATTTTAAAAACATAAAATTTTAAATTGATGAGTATCAGCCAAGAAAAAAAAAATAAGTGAGAAGTTCAGTTAAAATTAATTGAATGACTAATTTTTACTTTTTTCATGCTAGTTTTAATCGATTAACTTCAATTAATTTTAATCGATTAATTTTACTCGATAAATTTTATTCGAATATTTTGAAATGTTTACTAAAATTACATCTTTCGAGTTGCTACGTTAACAATAAAATTTTTAGTATTTTAACGAATCATTTGATTAGTGTCATTCGATTAATTTTAGTCGATTAGTTTTAATGGAATATTTTGAAATGCTAATTAAATTTACCTCTTTCAAACTAATAGGTTAACACTAAGATTTTGTAATATTTAAACAATTATTTTAATCGATTAAGATCCTTTCGAGCTACTAGATTCGTACTAAAATCATTCTATTAATTTTAATCGATTACTTTGATTTACATATTCAGTAAATTTACATCTTTCGAGGTGCTCCAGAATAACTTAATATTAAATTACTATTAAATTCAATATAAAACGAATCATTCGATTAACTTTAACACTAAAATTGTTTAACATTCAACAAATCATACTATCAATATCATTCGATTAATTTTAATCGATTGGTTTTAGTCAAGTATTTTATCATGCCCATTGAATTTAAATCTTTTAAACTAATAGATTAATACTAAAATTTTTTAATATTTAAATAATTATTTTAATCGGTTAAAATCTTTCTTAGACTAACACTAAAGTTTTTAACATTAAACAAATCATTCGATTAATTTTATTCGATTAGTTTTATTGGAACATTTCGAAGCGGAAAGTATATTTATGTCTTTCAAGTGCTGGGTTAACACTAAAATTTTTTATTTGAAAATATATTATTATGTTATTTTAATCGACTAGTTTTAATCGATTAATTTTATTAGAAAATATTGAAACGGTACGTACATTTACATCTTTGGAGCTGCCAGGTTAACATTAAAGAATTTTATATTAAACGAATCATTTGACATAATTCAATCGATTAGCTTTAACACTAAGACTTTGAACATTAAACATATCATCCGATTAATTTTAATCGATTGACTTATTCGCATATTCCGAAATGGAAAGTAATTTTATATCTTTCAGAGTGCAGGGTGAACACTAAAATTTTTTATGCGAAAAAAAATTATTCGATTAATTTTAGTCGATTAGTTTTAATCGATTAATTTTATTCAAATATTCCAAAATGGCTAGTAAATTGATATCTTGCAAAGTGCTGGGTTAACAGTAAAATTTTTTATTTGAAAAAAATTATTGGGTTATTTTAATCGACTAGTTTTAATCGATTAATTGCTTTCGAAGATAAATTTAAATTTTTCGGGCTGCCAAGTTAACATTAAAAATATTTGATATTAAACGAATCATTCGATATATTTCATTCGATTAATTGTAATCGATTAATTGTATTCGTATATTTAGAAATGGCCAGCAAATAAACATTTTTCGAACTTAAAGAAATCATTCGATTAATTTTAATCGATAAGTGTTAGTCGATTAATATTATTCGAATACTCGGAAAAAGGCTAGTACATTTACACTTTTCGAACTGCCAGGTTAACATTAAAGTTTTTAGTATTACAATAGTCATCCAATTATATGTAATCGATTAATTTTAATCGAATAATTTTAATCGATTAATTTTTTCCGATATGGTAAGTTAAATTATTTTCTATTCAAATAATTTCATTGAAAAAATTGTCGAAATATCGAACACAAATTTTTAATATAAAAAACTCAAAAAAACTATTAATTGAAATAGTTTTTATTCATAAAAATTTATTCTTTTTCTTGGAGATGGCTTCCACACATGCGAAGCACTGTGCCAGAATTAGGAAAACTTCTATTATATAATTTATTTTAAATGTTGGTTTCCATAGTTAAACACGCTTTTAATCGAATAGCTTTGATTCGAATATTTTTGCTAAAAACATGTTTCTCCAACAGAGTTAAAAAAACATGTTTTCAAAATTATTACAAAAAATATTTTATTTAAATAATGTTATTAAAATAATTTTATTCCGACTGCATTAATTAACATGCATTTGAAAGAATATTATTTTCGAAAGAGAGAGCAGCAAATCTGTCTAGAATCTACTCAATTCGACAGAATAATTATCAGAAAAATTTCACACTCTAATTGAGCCACCGACTGACTGACTGGTTTGTGTTAATAACACTTGAAGCTTTTTTTGTTAATAAAAAAGTGACTTCTCTCTCACACACACACACACACATCTAATTTGAAACATCTTAACGACAGACTGTCCGCTTCAGTGTATTCACGATGTTTTTTATTTCTCAATTTTTTTCCAGACATTTCACGGAAAGCAATTCTCTTAAGTATTAAAAAGAGTATTCGTATGTGTTTGCATGTTTGATTAATTGCTCTTGTATTTTATTCAAACATGCTTACTTGAGACCCCTAAAAGTTCTTTAGGGAATTTTATTAATTAATTGTTCTATTAAATGAAATTGCAACGCAAATAAAATACACAATCGTACAGGCACGATTCGTGCTGACGAATGTTGTTTTAGTAAATGAATTAAGTAGCTGGTACGCTACGGCAGGCAAACTTTTCGAATTTCTAGTAGAAGTAATTTCCAACATGACATTTTTCTTTTTGTGACTGGAATTTTAAAATTTTCTGATACTTTCGAAATTAAGTTCAACAATACAAAGTTTATTTAAGACTTTTTTATTTTTGGTTCAATTCATAAAATTTTTTTATAAGGAAAACTATTTTGAGAAATTTACCTTAAAGAGTTCCTTTATTAATTCCGAAATTATTTTAATAAAAAGTTTTATTATAAAATTTTTCTTAAGAACTAAAATAAATTTATCAAATTGATATTTTACTCAAATTCGTAAATTCGAAATTAAGCTCGAAATTTTATAAAATTTTTGTTTTGCTATAATGTTATAAAATTTTGCTTAAAAGCCAAAATAAAGTTATTAAATGGATATGTTACTCTAAATCGAAAATTCGAAATTAAGTTCGAAATTGTTTAAAACTTTAGTTTTGCTCAAATATTATAGAATTTGCTTATAAACTTAAATAAATTTATTAAATTGATATTTTACTCAAATTCGAAAATTCGTAATTAAGTTCGAAATTTTATAAAATTTTTGTTTTGCTAAAATATTATAGAATTTTCGCTTAAAAGCTAAAACTAAGTTATTATATGGGTATTTTACTCATGTTCGAAAATTCGAAATTAAGTTCGAAATTTCGAACATGACCTAAAGCTCAATATTTTTTGTTATTTTATTAATTTATTAATTTCTTAGACTTTTATCAATATGTGTGTGATATAGAGCCTGTTTTTATATAATTTTGTTGCGAAATTTCGAATATTTCTAAAGTTTTTGAAAAGTTTGTTACATTGAAAATATAATATTTGCTTATTATTATTAAATATATTATGTAATTATTCTCCAATTGTTCATTTATGTGTCACTGCATTCCGAATTACTTTCATATATTGCATAGGGTGCAACAAGTTCTTATATTGTCGTCCAACAATTGACGTTTAATTACCGTATCGTGATAACAAACAAAACTTTCCTTAAGTACTCCTCCTATTTAAAGGCCACTTGCATTTCAAAATACTTTTAATTCAGTATTAATCCAACATTCTTCGCAACATCTACTTTCGGCAGCGCTTAACTCGAGTTCGCAAATTATTTCGAAATAAAAAAAAATATATAAAAACATGTTTAGAAAACAATTAAAAAATTTCATTCGATATTGTGTTTCAATTAGTTACGTTATACTTATGATTCATGGAGCCATAGTGCAGTGCCCTGCTGGCTACACATTTGCTTTGGGCAGATGCCGCAAACTTGTTTAAAATAAATTAAAAATATTAAACCTTAAGCCATCCTGCGACATTTTGTATCCACAATCATATAACCCGGTTTACAGCGCGGCAACAGGGTCAGTACACTTTCCAAAAGGGGTGGCTCGGATTGCCTGTATGAGGGTGCGTATATGAAGGAACCAACGGGCACCAAAACTTCATGTTGTGGATCGTATGCTGCTGCTCGAAATGCTTCCAAAGGATAATCGGTGCTGCAAGTGGGCTCGTTGTAAAGCACCGCACTCATTAACAGGATTTTATAAATTATTTTAAGCATTTTCGTTAATAATTCAACTCGATGTATTTATTTTCCAGTTATTAAATTAATTAACAAATTATCTCAACAGCACGTTTGTTTTGCTTTAATTGGCTTTTGTCTTAACAAAAAATATTAAAATAAAATGTAACTTTTGTCTTGACTTTCAACTCGTTGAAAGCGTTTTAAGAATGAAATAAATGCATTTTGATTAGTAAGCAAAAATTAGTTTTTTGTTTACAAATATTTTTAGCAAGAAGAGGAGAAAAAAACTAAAAATGTAATTCAGAATAAAAAAGCTTTCGCATGAGAGAATTCGTTTGGTAAGAATATTGAAATCATTAGAGAGAAAACGATATGAAAAGAACAAGAAGGGGGTAAATCAAATGAAGTAACGTGTTGTTAAGAGTTCAATTAGTTGGAAAACTAAGGAGATCATAAATTGAATTAAGAGGGTTGCCAGATTCGAAATTTTTTTCATTTTGACGATTTTTTGCCGACAAATTAAAAAGGAGTATAATTATATTCGATATTCAATAAATGGAAAGTATAAGACTTTATATTATTGTTTAATGCTAACAAATATCGTTAATAATAATAATACGTTTTGACAAGGGCTACCAGAGTCGACAATTTGTTGTCATTCTGACGATTTTTTGCCTCTGAAAATCGTAGCCTATAAAATCCAACAGAGTTTCAAACATAACATCTTTCACAATATTTTAAATTTTTTTCGAAACTAAAAAAGCAAACAATTGAATAATTCATATATTATAATAATTTTTAAGCTACTTTCGAAATTTCGAACATGGTTTTGAATAGTCGAATTAAGAAAAACACCCATGTCTTAATATTTTAAATTTATTCCGAAAGAAAAAATTTATTAGCAAAATAAATAATTTAATTTTATTAATAATTTTTAGGCTATTTTCGAAATTTCGAACATAGTTTTGAATAATCGAATTGAGGAAAACACTCATGTTATAATTTATTAAATTTGTCTTGAAACTAAATATATAAGCAAATTAAATAAATTTCGAATATAGTTTTGAATAATCGAATTGAGGAAAACAATTATGTCATAATATTTTAAATTTGCTTCGAAACAAAAAATTTATCAAGTAAATAATTTTTAGGCTATTTTCGAAATTTCGAACATTGTGTCGAATAATCGAATTATGTAAAACACTCATGCCATAATATTTTATATATGTTACGAAAAAAATCCATCAACAAAACAAATAATTTAATTATATTAATAATTTTTAGGCTATTTTCGAAATTTCGAACATAGTTTTAAATAATCGAATTAAGTAAAACTCTCAAGTTATGATTTATTAAATTTGTCTTGAAACGAAATAAATAAACAAATTATAATAATAAATGTTAGACTATTTTCGAAATTTCGAACATGGTTTTGAATAATCGAGCTAAGGAAAACACTCATATCATAATATGCGAAAAATCTTTCGAAAAAAAATAAACAAGTTAAATAATTTAATTACAATTATATTATAATTTGAGAAGAAAAAATACTTTAAATAAGAAGTTATAGAATCAATGTAGAACTTGGAATCATAATTTCGAAATTTCGATTTTGTGCGAAACTTCGAAAAAAAGTAAAACATTAGAAATCTTTTGTTTGCCATAGACGACCACAAAATTAACTACAAATTTATCACGCAGCGTAATTCAAGATAACTTTAGAAATTTTGTTATAATATGGAGCCTTATGACCCTTCGAGCCTTAAAATGGAGGATAAGGATCTTTCGTATCGTAAGATAGAGTCTTATGTTCCTACGAAACTTAATATGGAGGCTTATGGCCCTTCGAGCCTTAATATTGAGACTTATAGTCCTTTGAATCTTAAGAGGTAGGCTTGAGGTCCTTCGTATCATAACATGTAGCCTTAGGGTTCTTCGAAACGTTATATGAAGGCTTGTGGTCCTTCGAAACTTAATATAAAGGTTTATGGTCTTTGCTACCATAATATGGAACCTTAGGGTCCTTCGAACTCCAATATGGAGGCTTATGGTTCTTCGAATCGTAATATTGAGGCTTATGGTCTTTCATTTCTTAATATGAAGCCTTATGAACCTTCGAAACTTAAAGTCTTTCGAACCTTAACAGGAATGGGTATGATCTTTCGTATCATAATACAGAGCCTTATGGTCCTTCGAATGGAGGCTTGTGTTTCTTCATATCTTAGCATGTAGGCTTAAAATCTTTCGTGTAATAACATGAATCCTTATAGTTTTTTGAAATTTAACATGAAAGCTTATGGTCCTTCGAACCTTAATATGCAGACGTACGATGTTTCTTAATATCAAACCTTATGGCCCTTCGAGCAAATATTAATATGGCGAATATCGCTGCAGTTGTTACTTTTCTATTTGTAGCTCTTTACGTAAGGACAGATCTGTCTCTGTGCTTCAGTTTGGCGTTTTCTGTTTCATTTATATACGAAAAGATATTAAAAGAGCGTGTTCGTCCTGTTTCAATTTAATCAAACTAACGCTGGCAACGGAAGTAGGAGGGATATTAAATGGAATATTAGTTGAGTTTAAGTATTCGATGGTTAAATACAAGTGGAAGTTTCTGATGTGTTAAACAAACACAACTGATAACATGTTCCTAAAGAGCAGCAGAATATTCCGTTGGAGGGGGAGGGAGGGGGGAGCATTTGAATTCGCTACATGTTCTCTATTTTCTGTTTTTTTTTCTTATTCCCCATTTCAAATCGTTGCTGGCTGGCTGTTCGGTGGGATTACAGCAACTACAAGCTCGTATTGTATTTCAAATGTGGTCACAGATGTTAATCGATGAAAATTGATGTGTTTGCGACATGCTCGTACATGTTTAAAATGTTGTCAATCAACGTGCAACAAACTGTACTATCACGCATTCAAACTGTTTATGAGATAGCGACCTCTTGATAGCCCTGAAGAGTTGAAAAAAATAATGGAAAACCGGTTGAAAGAAATCAATTTATTTCATATGACTTTTGGTATACAAAAAATGCAGCATATTTTAAGAATTTTACACTTTATAACGATTGAGAACAAGAAATAAAAAGGGAAATAAATATATAAAATTAAAAAAAAGGAACAGAAAATAATGTCAAGGCGTGGTGGGGAGTGTATAAAATCAAAGGACAGTTATAAGGGAATTTTATTTATAATATATGGCAAATATAGTGTTTTCTATAACATATATGGTTAGTAGAAATGCAAAAGACCTTAACTGATATTCTCATAAGTTCATAAGAGTTGCGAAAATAATGTAGAGATATTCCATGAGAGTTTTTCCAGTGGAATATTTTAAATGATATCGTGAGTTGCATAATTAAAACTGATGTTGTACTGTGCATGCTCAATCATGTCTTTTTGAATTAAAAATTCAAAAGTTTTCGAACAATTGGCTTGTCAAAGTTAATATAGAAATTGCAGAAATATCTAGAAATTTTTTAATATTTGATTTCAGAATATTTTGTTCCAGGTAACGCTATAAAAATTTGTGTTTGAAATCTGTACTCACGCCTGCAGAGGCTGCGTTAATGTGTTTGTGTGCTTTAACACTAAATCGAACACGTTTATTTTCTGTTGTTATTAACGGCATTGCGAGGATTACATTTTCTGCCAGGCTTTTGTTGTGCCACCTACAAAATAAATAAATAAATAGAAAACGAAAATGTTTCTGCCATAAAAATTCCTTTAAATTTTCATGGTCGGCCTAATATTTTTTTCCCTCCACAAAATCAGCTTTAATAGGCCTCTTTAAATACAAAGAAAGTTGGAACTGTTTTATAAAAAATAAAATGGGAAAAGTTTTATTTTGTGGGTCCTGTAGAACAACTGATATTTAAGAGGATTAAGGAAAAAAATATTTCTATGCTGTCGTTGTTGTTGTAGTAAAAGCCATTAAGGTCAAATACTATTTTATAAAATAAGGACACAATCAGCCTGATTACGTCTGACGTTTTTCATTTTCAAATTAAAGTCAAGTTCAGCTTTAAGTCTTCAATCTATGACAAACTGTCGAATGTGTAGGCGAAAAACGCCAACCGTAATTAGGCTGAATAATTCTGTGTTTGCTGGTAAATTAAGTACTCTTTTGTGTTGAAGTTTCCTTTAAAAAATATTGAAGAGAAGTCGAAAGGAAGTTGTAGTAAAAAAGTTTTAACGAATGCAAATCGCTTCGGTTAAATTGAGTCACCCTTTAGCTTTGCCTAATCCTTTTCTAACTATTTCGATGCATGGGGGAGGCATCATTATAAATCCTTTTTTTTATATTCCAAAGCTCCTGATGTTTTATTAAACATTTCAGGCAAAAATAACTAAAAGCCATATCCTGCCATCTCTGCGGCATGGAATCACCCAAATCATCTTAAAAGTTGCAACTTGACTTTTAATGCCGCACATATTCATGCATTTATTATGATGCCACAATTTGAGGCTTGTTTTCCAGCCGTTGTCTTTGCCATATGCCGTCGTGTTAACAATTGCAAGGATGTTTGCATGTGTGTGGGTGTGTATAATATTCCGACATCCAGCTTAACATTTAACTTTAAGTTTTAAATGTTTCCATTCGAGTGTCTGTTTAATTTCAGTTGCATTTGTGGTTTTGCCTGGTTTGTTGCATCAGAAGAGTCGTACAGATGTTATTTCCTGCCTATTGTTGCCTGTTGTTCCTTTTTATTTCACCTGGAGGTTGTAATTTCACTGCCGTATCCTGGCTGCTTAATGTCCAGAATCATATTACAAACTATCCCATTCAGTAGAAGTTCTTTTGTTGTTGGTTTAGCTTTAAGCTCAAGTGCCTGGCTACGTGGCATGTTGACTTTAAGTCGTTGTGTTTAATTTTAATAAACAAAAGTTTCAATATATTGTAGTTTGTAAGGCAGCCGCTAGTGATGGTGGGTAATCGAATAATTTTTTTTCTCACTACAAGTTGTCACTTTAAAACAACATCTTTATTAATACAAAAGCTTCAATTTGACAGAATATATGCCAGAAATGAATAATATAAAAACTAGGGTATTCAATCAGTTAATCGTTTTTCTATTAATCGATTAAATTTTAGCAAATTAACTGTCCAAATAACTGAAAATACCTTACTTTCAATTAAATATATATTCCAAAATTTATAACATTTAATCGATTAAATAATTTGTATTAATTTAATTTTCTTGCTTGTGAAAAACTAGAAAAAGAGCAGAGAAATCGGCGATTGGATGCTTCTTAACGTTTTACTTAAAAATTTTTCAATGCCAACAATAAGTGAAAGAATTTTTTCTAAATTAAATCTCTGCAAATCGAAAGAATGAAATCGTTTGATATACAAAAATTTTATTTCAATTGTATTTATTCTCTTTATTAAAAAAAAATTTGTATTTGCTTTATATTAAACAATATAAAAGTTATAATTATTCGAGTAATCGAATAATGTTGTTAATCGAATATATTTTACCTGAATATTTAATTATGAAATTTTATTTCAATTGCGTTTTTTCTCTTTATTAAAAAACATTTTTTTTGATCTATATAAAACAATAAAAAATTATAATTGTACGAATAATCGAATAATGTTGGTAATCGAATAAATTTTACCTGAATATTTAATTGTGTAATTTTATTTCAATCGTATTTTTCTTTTTATTAAACAAAATCTAATATTTGGTCTATATGCAACAATAAAAAATTTTAGATATTCGAATAATCGAATAATGCTGTTAATCGAATAAATTTTACCTGAATATTTAATTGTGTAATTTTATTTCAATTGTATTTGTTTTCTCTATTAAAAAAAATTTATTATTTGGTCTATATTAAGCAATAAAAATTTATAGATATTCGAATAACCGAATAATGTTGTTAATCGAATAAGTTTTACCTGAATAATTAATTGTGTAATTTTATTTAAATTGTATTTTTCTCTTTACTAAAATAAATTTAATATTTGGTCTATTTTAAACAATAAAATATTATATATATTCGATTAATCGAATAATATTTTTAATCGAATATATTTTACCTGACTAATTATTTGCGTTATTAGTCCATTAAAACCAAATATATAAAAATTTCAAGGTATAAAACATTTTAAACACTCGATTAAACGAATAATATTGAATTATTCGATTATTATTCGATTGAATTTTTCTCTTCTTGAGTAACTAAACGCGTTATAAGTCGATTAACACAAAACCTATAAAAGTATGAAAATATATTCTATATTAAACTATAAAAAACTAGATATATTCGATTAACTCTGTAATCTTAAATTATTCGATTATTGTTCGATTAAATTTTCATCGCTTATTTATTCGATTAAAACAAAAACTATCAAAACTGCAAGGTATTGTCTATATTAAATTTTAAAAAACTGGATATAATCAACTACTCGATTAATTAAATCATTCAATTATAATTCGATTAAATTTTCAACCCGTGATTCATCGGAAAATTTTATATAATTCGATTATTATTCGATTATATGTTTGCCATCATAATTGATTGCGCACTAAGTCGATTGGCATAAAACTCTTAATCATATCAAAGAATGATCTGTATTGCACTATAAAACGTTAGGTATATTCGATTAATCGATTATTATTCGAATAAAATTTTCCCTAAATAAATAATCGCGTAATTGGCCAATTAACACAAAACCTATTTAAATTATCGTCTATATTAATCGATTAATCGAAAAATTTTATATAATTCGATTATTATTCGATTGAATTTTTCCCTTAATAATTCATTGCGCAATAATTCGATTGAAGTAAAACTCTTAAGCATACCAAAGTATGATCTGTATTGCACTACATAACGTTAAGTATATTCGATTGTTATTCGAATAAAATTTTTCTTTAATAAATAATCGCGTAGTTAGTCGATCAACACAAGATCTATAACAAATTCAAATTATTACATTAAGCCAAGTCGTTCCATTAACTTTTAACTCGATTAATTATTCGCGCAATTAATTTATTAAAACAAAATCTGTATTTATTGAATACCCTAATAACTACCTTTTACAACAGCAAGCAAGCTCTTACATTTCTAAAATTTATTCGTTACATACTGCCTACAGACACAAACACACACACTCACACACAAACCTTTTTATAGCCTCTATTCGCAATAAAATGTAAAAAAGAAAAGGATATGAAAAAAAACTTTATGCCAACTTGCAACCACTTAAGCCCAATTTTATTCAGGTGCATTCGGTTTATTGTTTTAAATTCAACTCTCTACTGCCTCATACGGCTCCTTTATTATGCGTATGAATATTTCACATAACGTTGCATGCACGAGCATGTCTGCATGAGTGTGTATTCGTCTTATATTCGTCTGAAAATATTTATATGTTGAGTAGGTATGAAATAATACAACCACAAACACCCACACACACACACACACACAAACACACATGCAAGTCAACAGTATAACTTTAAATGTGTGGAAAATTTTGCATTTGTTACACTCCAAGGATAATATGATTTTGTTTCAGGATAAAAAAAAAACTCATCCTGTGCTTATACAACAGCATCGAGAGTTTCTGCCAAGTTGGAACACAAAATAAAAGAAAGAAAAAAGTATTTGTACGAGAACAATAGAATCAAATTTTGCGGTATGCGTAAGAGGAAGTAAAGCTGTTAAAACCGGTGTTAAAAAGGGAGCTCAAAGGTTAGGGTGTTTGGTAAAAAATAAAGAAAAAAATTACTAAAACAAATATATTTAAAAAACTCTTTAAATTGGCAAGCACAAGCCAGAGGTGGCCCAATTAGTTAAAGAAGAGAGCCGTCTTTTAATTTACCAAAATCGTTGCAATTACCAAGTGGATTTGAGATGGGGATCCTAGCCCACTCATTCGTTCACACTGTCATGCAATTTTATCTTGAGGAAAGAACGAAGTGAGCCTCAAGACACTATTAGAATACTCGTGCTTTAACAGGAACCTCATGGTAAATTGATGTCTGTCTGTTTTAAATTTGTTTGTTTTCTACTTCACTCACTCAAGTTTGCCCAGCCCTGATCCTTCGGTAGGTAGTGTTAGCACTTGGCAAACAGAGGTGTTAAAATAAAAACAAACAAAAAAAAAACAACAACAACAAAATCCTCCAGAACTAGAAAAGTACTTGTTATACATCTGATTATGTTTAGTTTTTATATTTTCATCAGTTTTACTAGTATTGAGAGGATTGTTTTTTCTCTCTTCTCTTTTTTTGTTTTGCATATTAACAAAATTTTGTGCTTTTCGTTTGTGTCTTAGAGCTGAAGGAGAATATTCTTCTTTTGGCTTTTGCATTATGGAAAAGTTCCCTTAAGAATTCTGAGGTTACAAATGGAAAATTTTTTGTTTGTTGCTGAGGTTCGTTACGGTTGCACTACTACTCGTCGCAAAAAATCGTATGTGCATGTGTTTGCCACTACTAACAACACTGAGAGGCCAACAGCTGAACATCCAAAGCCAAATAGGAATAATAGGAATTTATCTTGTATGCGAGTGAATAAGTTGTTAGTCTGAATGTATGAGACCTTGTGGATATCAGAATGTTAAAACATTTTACAGTTATTTCAAATTCTAAAAAAACAGGAAAAAAATTGAAGAATATTGAATGTGTAGCACAGCAACCCCAACAATAAGACAACACAACAACAACACCAACAACAGCACAAAAAAAAAGCTCTCGTAATTTCAACAGCATTATAAATATTTAAAATTTTAATCCTTTTAAAAATAAATTCAACTTGAATATTTATTTGTATTGAATAGATAAAAATATAAACAAAAATTTGTATTTAGTTACAGAGCGCTGGAACGCGCTGGCTTCAGGCTTCAGTCTGCTCAGAGGCTTTGCCAAGTTTATTTTTTTCTTTCCATCACCCTTTTTCCCTATCACGTTTCTGCCTTTTCCTAGTCATTACCAGCAGGTGTTACTTGGCTTACTTTCCCCTCGTTTGTGGAAATAATCATATTTTTGCAATTTGGTGAAATTCATTTTAATAAATAATAATAAAATGCGAAATTAGCATTTTAAATTTGTACACACGCTTATTTTATGAGCTGGACTACAGCCGATGAGGCGGTAGTATAAATTCGTTGATTCTTTGGTAACAAAAAAGTAAGTTTTTCGACACATAAAAATGAAACTTAATTTTATTCTTAATTGAGGTAATGAAACACTCTAGACCGAATTTCAAAAATGTTTGGCCAAAAATCAATTTTGGTGTCTATGGGCGGTGGTTAGTGGGCGTGATCAATTTTGATGAAAATTTATTTTATTCTTAATTGAGGTATTAAAAGGCTCTGCGCCGAATTTCAAAAACTTTGGGTTAAAAATAAATTTTGGTTTCTATGGGCGGTGGTTAGTGGGCGTGGCCAATTTTGATGAAAATGTATTTTATTCTTAATTGAGGTAATGAAACACTCTATACCGAATTTCAAAAATTTTTGGCCAAAAATAAATATTGGTTTCTATGGGCGGCGGGTAGTGGGTAGTGGGCGTGGCCAATGTTAATGAAACTTTATATTTTTCTTAATTGAGCTAACCAAAGGCTCAGAGCAAAATTTCAAAATTCTAAGAGCACTCCTTATATTTTTTGCCAAACATTGTATGAACAAATCCCACTGTGAGGCGCTCTAATACTAGGGCATTCGATTAATCTATTAACTTTGGACGATGAACTGCTTGAATAATGTACTAGTGATTGAATGCGATTAGCAAATAATTCGAATAATTTATGTTTATTAATCGATTTAATACTAGGGTATTCAAACGATTAACTTTTATTCGATTAATTCGATTAATTTTAGGCGATTAACTCTCTGAATAATATAACAGTGATTATATGCGATTAGCTAATAACTCGAATAATTTGTGTCGACTACTCTATTTAATATTAGGGTATTCCAACAAATAACTGTTATTCGATTAATTCGATTAATTTTAGGCGATTAACTGTCAACGAATAGTTTCAATAATTTATGTCGAATAATCGATTCACCCTGGGTGATTAACTCTTTGAATTATAGTTATTAATCGATTGACTTCTGATTAATATAATGTCTCTTATATGCGATTAACTAATAAATCGAATAATTTATGTATATTAATCGATTTAATACTAAAGTATTAAAACGATTAACTGTTCTTGGATTACTCGATTATCTTTAGATGATTGAATTTTTCAATAATAAAACATGATTTATATACGAATAACGACTACTTCGAATAATTTATGTCGATTAATCGATTAACTTCGGCCTTTTAACTGTCTGAATAATATACCAGTTATTATATGCAATTAAAGAATAGTTCGAATAATTTATGTTTATTAATCGATTTAATACTGGGGTATTTAAGCGATTAACTACTTTAATAAAAAAATATCGCTGGCGAATAATTTATGTCGAATAATCGATTCATCCTGGGCGATTAACTGTTTGAATTTTATAACATCGCCCAAATGCGATTAACGAATAATTCGAATAATTCATGTCGATTAATCGATTTAATACTAGGGTATTCAAATGATTAACCTGTTGTTTGATTAATCGAATAACTTTGATCGATTAACTTTTTGAACAGTAAGACATCGCTTATATGCGAGTAACGAATAATTCCAATAATTTATGTCGATTAATCGATTAATCGAAGATATAGTTTTTTCTTTTATATAAAAAAAACAAGCCGAATTATATTTTTAATATTATATTAAATCCGGAGCAGTTGTTAATATTAAAATTCTTTATCACTCGAGTAAAATAACTACGAGTTGAGCCGAATAGTTTTCTTAGAGCAGCGCTTTTTGTGTGTGGCTCCAGAAATTCGTTGAAGTTGAATAATAATTTTTTAAGACACTATTTTTCATCAGCATTCGCATAACTTTAATTTTTCGTTACCTTTTCTTCTCCTTTACCAACAACAACAACTACTATGTTGCTCAATATTTATACAGTTGTGGTCGCTTAAATAGCAGTTCCTTACCCTACAAATTAATATTATTTCCTACAGCCGGCAGCATGAAAAACAACAGTCCCTATTTAACAAAAAAAAGTTCACAAAAATATTCCCTACGCAATAGTTCTCTAAGATATTTATAACTTTCGTTTTCCCTGCTATTTGTTGCAACACAACTGTATGAACTTCTTGGAAGCATGAATGTATGTTGCACAAGTGTGTTATAAAATTTTGACTGAGATTTATGTGATCCTTAAATTTATGACTGTATGATGCTGCTACTTGAAACAACTCTTGCCACCAAATGCTGCAAAATAAGGACACGCACACACACAAGCGAACAAATACTATATCCTGCACCTTGAAGAAACCTTAAAGAAAAAACCATATAAAAGTTACAAACGTAAACGAGTATTAAAACCTGCAAAAAAAGCTTTTGCTTACAAGCAAAAAGGAAATTTGAAATGCCGAATTTCAATTTTTATAAACGATAAAAAAATATATAGAAATTTTTAGTTGCAAATAATAAAAGTATTTGTGAAAACGCCAAAAAAAAAATGTTTTTCATTTACTTAAGCATGAGTTTGTATTTTGCTGAGACAACAGAAAGCGCTAAAGCCGATTTGAATGGCTGCCCGGGAGGTGGGCAAAATATTTGTTTTCATTCCCTTTTCAAAATGAAGAGTTATTGATACGCTTCCCATTATTTTTATTATATTTTATTTATTAAATTGTGTTTTGTATTCTTTATGTTGGGGGTTAGCAAAAGCAATAAAATTGTTTATGGTTTTATTTGCGGGGGTTTTTATGCCCAAAATACTCCTGCATATTTCGTAATTGAAAGAAACCCACAAAATTATATCTACGTTAAGGGAATGCCATCTAACGTGCTAGGACGTATAAATAGCTTGTCTACTTGGCTAAAATAAAAAAGGCATTATAAAACATATTGTTTTTGTAAAGAAGCAAAATTTCGTCGCCTTTAATTGTTCACAATTTGGCATGTTCAGCCACGAACACAAAATGTCCTCAATGGCAAATTTTGTACATCAAAATGCAACACATATTTTTGTGGTACCCTCTTCAGCATTTATTCGTCCTTTCATATTAATAAAACACCCCTTGTTGGAAAGGTATTTTTAAGTAGAAATGCAGAATGAAAGTATTTGTGGCTAGTCTTTGGCGGAAAAGTACAAAAAATGTCTTTGTATACATGCCTGACATATACGAGTATATTTATGTTATTTGGAAAACACAATATTTCACTGCTTTTAATGAAGTTCATTGGAATGTAACAAAATAAATAAATAATTAATTATTATTTAAAGTGCCTGGCAAATAAATTAAACTTATAAGAAAAATTTGAAAAAAGTTGTTGAAAATCAACAACAAAATTTTGCAACTATTTTGCAGGCAGAAGTATTCGTAGGATCTGCTTTGGCTGGTGGGAAGAGAAAAAATTTCAAAAACTTTCGCAACGAAAATATGGAATTACGAAGAGTCATGAAATAATTTTTTCGAATTTCATGGCTTTTCCATTTCTGCTCCCTCATTAACCCTAGTGGACGCTTATGGTGTCCCCAAACCGTCTCAGTTTTACATGGTTTGCTGCTGTTATATTTTTTGTGGGCATCCCTTTTAAATTTCCAAAGGTTTTGAATTTTTTCTGTTTGGCTGCTAATCCAGCTAAACAGCTGATTGGTCTGCTGTGGTATATTGTGCATAGTGGGACTACCACATTCTTGAACCTAGAAACAACACCTTCCGCATAAGTTTTTTTTTTTAAGTGGTGGGGAAACTTGCTAAATTTCCCCTAGAGAGTGCGAGTTTTATGAAAATCAATTTATATCAATTTATAATTTTTCCCTAGAGGTAGAGGCGTGGTCTAAGCTTTTCCATGATATTATTTGCATTTCTCAAGGGTTAATGGCCCCGGGGCTTCTTGAGATATTGAAGCCACTTTTTTATTAAAACTCGAAGGTCATGATGACTATATGTCACCTTCTACAGTAACACTAACTATTCTGTACGCTCTTATAAAAGTTCTATATTAACTGTCAAAGTCATTTTGTCGAATTTTGTGCGCCCTTCCGTGTCCAATTTTTATAAAAATTCCTGGCGACGTTCCCGATTCAAGCAGTAATTGAAAAACATGGAATAAAAATGTTTAAATAATAGAACCATTTGTAAAAATTTTATTAATAGAAGGCCAAAATGGTTGGTGCCCACGATAACCCTAGACACAAGCCGTATAAGTAAAGACTGTCTCCCGAGAAACGGGTTAAAAAAAATATCTGCGGATGGTACTGATTGTGAGTTTTAGGAAAATCAATTCATATCAATTTATAAATTTCCCCTAGAGGTAGAGGCGTGGTCTAAGCTTTTCTATGCTATTATTTGCATTTCTCAAGGGTTAATGGCCCCGGGGCTTCTGGAGAAATTGAAGCCACTTTTTTATTAAAACTCGAAGGTCATGATGACTATATTGCGCCTTCTACAGTAACACGAACTGTTGTCTACGCTCTTATAAAAGTTTTATTTTAACTGTCAAAGTAAATTTGTCGAATTTTGTGCACCCTCCCGGTCCCAAGTTTTATAAAAAATTCATGGCGACGTTCCCGATTCAAGGAGTAATTGAAAAACATAAAATAATAGATTTTGAAATCATAGAACCGTTTTGAACAATTTTATTGATAGAAGGCCACAATGGTTGCTGCCTACGATAACCCTAGACACAATCCATATCAGTAAAAGTTGTCTCCCGAGAGCTGATTCTAAATAAAAATAACTGCGGGTGGTACTGAGTGCGATTTACAGGAAAATGTATTTATATCAGCGTTAATTTAATGAAATGTTAACTAAAAAAATCGTTCGCTACTCGGCTCGAAGGACCTTAAGGAGATATACAGCTTCAGAGTATGAAGCTACATTACATTTCTTATATTAAAATAAAACGAAGAGAGGGAGAGATAGAGAGAGAGAGAGAGCTTAGGAACTTCAGCAGCAAATAAATATTTTAGGCCTAATTTATAAAACTGTTTTCTATCTTATAACAGGTTAATAACACAAATTTTCATAAAAACTTTTATTTTATAAGTTTTTAAGCTACACAATTTTTTCTATATATTTTAAGATGTCAATGTCTTTTATATAGGGTGTTTTTTTATAGAGTGATACAACTTTGAGTTGGCATCACTGCTTTATTTGACCACCCATTTAACAGCTGATAGTTGCTTTTTGTTTAGTTTGCTTTGACATTTTATTACGGATCGATTTACACTAGAGCAACGCGTGCAAATTGTGGAAAGAAATTTTTAATCAAAATAATGGTTCTGTTCGTCAAACTTATCGTGCACTTCGTCCATTCAAAATTTTATTTACGGATGAAGACCATTTTTGGTTGAATGGTTACTTAAATAAACAGAATTGTCGCAATTGGAGTGAGGAGAATTCACAAGCTTTTGTCGAAACACCATTTCCATCTACAGAAAATTACTGTTTGGAGCGCTTTATGGGCTGGCGGAGTCATTGGCCCGTATGTCTTCAAAAACGATGATGGTCAGAATGTTACTGTTTGCGAAAATTGGCGTTCCAGATTCCAGTATTAATGTCATTAAATTTTCTATCCAATTAAGACCGTTTCATTGATATCGAAAATATATTACTATATTTTAGTATGATTTATACTTGTATCACTCTATAAAAAACACCCTATATATATTTATTTCTAAGCTTTCTAAAATATTACCCAGAATGTCTTTCATTAAAAACAAAAAATTCTACAGACTTAATTGCTTTCCTTGAATCTTCTCCTTGCGCATCCTTCAAACTTGAATTGCAAATATATTTAACACATTTTCATTTATTGTTCATTAGCCAAAATGAAATAATTCTGGCGCACAATTACATTTCCCTGCATCTACGATAGTTGGCAATAATTTGTGTCAATTTAGTTTCAAAATAAAATTGAAAGCACGCAATTCTAAAAGCAAAACAAACAAAAAAAAAAACTAATTAAATCAATTAAAATATATTGGAAAGAGCGTCGGCATGAATGAAGGACGCGTAAGAGAAAGCAAAAATACACGTTTTATGCTCAACAAACTCATGATGCCATTTTGCGACTTTGATGGATTTTATTGCCAAAACGTGACGCACACTACACGGGGGTGGATGCACAGTCATTGGAACGGCCGGTGCGTTTGTAAAATAGTATTTAAAAACATGACATTATTGGCGCATGTTTTTGGGGGGGGGGGGGATGGAGGCGTGCCAGGCGATAATTTACACAACAGGAACGAAAAATCGATAGTAATAAAATGAGGAAAACAAGTAAATAGTTTCGCTTAAGAAATCGTTACATTACGCAATGGTCTTCACATGCAGTCGTATGTGGCACAAGAAATGTTATTAACAAATTTGAAATGGCCAACATTGACCAAATTAGAGGGCCATTATTTAATAAACAAAATTTATTTCCCCCCTCTGCCAATAAAACACGGAATAAAAGTTATTTAATGGCTGCTTAAAAACTCCTTCAAATTTGCTTTGTTAAATAATAATGAGTCCTTGGGATTCTGCTGTGTCAAGCGTTCTTGTTTCAGTTTGCCACTTCACAGAACACACACACACACACACACCCCACTTCCATAATAATAATAAAAAAAGTTTCATTCCTATTCATTATTATGAATCCGTTCTCCATCACACGTTCAACACTCAATTGTAGCAATTAAGCAAACTTTTGCGTTTTTCATTCCCCCCCTCTCTCTCTCTCTGTCACATTCTGTCACACTTTCTATCACCTTCACTCCCTGCATCAGCCGGTGTTTTTGCAAAAAAGTTTTCCATTTCCGTCACTTAAGTGTCGCCACCTACTTACAAGTGGTTGAGAATTGTTGTAATTAAAACAAACATTAAAAGTCTACAACAAACAAATTTGAATAGGAAAAAACTGTTGGGAAAATCCACTCTCTGAACAACTTCTCTTAATAATTGTGTGGCAAAAAGTTGTCACAATGTGCCGATTAATCAACTTTTTTTTTGTTGCAACAAAATGCACAAACAAATTTTGTTTTCAAAAGCCGCTCTTCAACAAACGAAAATAAAAAAAACCAACTCAACTTATCTTAAACAAGGCAGAGGTGTAAAGGAATGCCTTCTAGGTTGTGCTGCAACTTGCACTGCAGGTGACAGTTAATGTTAGCATAATGTTTTTGTAAATTGTGAAACTTTGCAAAATATATTCTCAAGAACTGTTGATGTTTCAATTGAATACAATAATTCTGATTCACAAATACAAAATGAAAAGGGACTCTCGGTAAATGAATTTCTATAGCGCTTCAACTGCTTGACGCTACTGTTTTATTGGGCAATTAATTTTCTGTCCTTCTTCTCAAGGAAGGCCAGGGTTGTGACTGAAAGGAAACTACGCAGCAAATACAATATCCAGGCAGCATTGTCGTTCTTAAGATTAAATCTATTTTAGTAGAGCCAGCGCAAGGACATGTTGATGAGAGTGACCTGGCCGTCATTAGAGTCACGCTGCTCCCAGCCAACGAATAACCGAAATAAGTACCCACAGGTGGTTCCGATTTCAACGTCATGAGAGTCAAATCAGTAGCACATTTGAGGTGAATCTTGCCTAGACTCAAGGCTGTTGAATAAAGTACTGGGTGGCCCATTACAACCGAAGAGGGCTAAAACCCTCATAACGTTTCTACTTATAATTTTTTGACGAGGAACACGCAGAAGTGCAGGAAATCACTGAACGACATCGGGTTTTTTGATGACGAACGTCAGAAGGGCAGGACATCACTTTGCGCGACCGGGGGTCTTGAATAAATTTACCCCCCGCTGTTAACGAACGCCCCTTTTAAGTTGAGAGTTTCACCGCATCCCCCTTCTTGCGTTAAATTTTATAAATTTCATAAATCTTAAAAGGATTCTAATTAATGCTTTTATTTTAAAAAACAGCCTCTTTGTTTGTCAAGAGCCATCAAAAATATTGAAACAAAATAATAATCCCTGTTATTTATTGTTATTGTTGCTGTTGTTGCTTCATTAAACGTTAAACACTTATTGTGAGACGTTGAATCCTTTTAATTTATCAAAATTGCAATTTTCTTATTCCTGCTGAAAGTGTTTGTTATTCCAAAGTGCTGAGTGTTTCCGCTGATGATGAGGAAAAAAGTTGTTGCAGTTCTTTTCTTTCACGTCTGTCTTTGGCGTTCATTCTTTGTTTTGTTGTTGTTCGTTAAAATGTTGTGTCGCAAAATAGCAAAAAAAAGAAAGAGAAATATATAATGACTGAAACGTGTTTGATGCGTTTATATTTTGATTGTTGTGTAGTTTTTTTCGTTTATTTGTTTCTATTTTTGAGCAATTATTTGGGAAAATAAAAACAACAAAAAAAAAAAGAGAAACAAATAATATTTTAATTGCTTTGAAATTAGAACAATTAGAATAACAGGAAAACAATATAAAATTCCAGCGTGCAATTAGAAATTCTGGAAAATTTTTAAGTTGCCATAATTGTATTAAACTCTGTTTGCAATATTTTATTAGAAACAGAACCGCACGAGGGTTTCGGGGAAAAATAAGTTCAGGCCTGTCATAGAAATCAAGTCACTAAATATTTTAAGTCGTTTTGAAGCTCTACTCTACTCAAACTGGTGCCTGCAGTAACGACATTCTTTACTACTACATTCATATTTTTTATTCCATTTACTTGTTCTGAATATATCTGAACTCAAGCAGTTCGTATTCAAAATATATATGAAAATAAAAATATTTATTGAGATAAAAATATATATGTATATGAAAATAAAATATATTTTTTTAAATAAAAATACTTATTAATATAAAAATATTTATCTAAATAAATATCGGCTGTTTTTTATAGAGTGATACAACTTTGAGTTGGCATCACTGGTTTATTTGACCGCCCATTTAACAGCTGATAGTTGGTTTTTCTATAGTTTGCTTTGACATTTTATTATGGATCGACTTACATCAGAGCAACGCGTGCAAATTGTGGAAAGAAATTTTTAATCAAAATAATGGTTCTGTTCATCAAACTTATCGTGCACTTCGTCCATTTTATGGCGTACACCATCGTCCTTCAGAGCTGCTAATTCGAAGAATAATAGATCGTTTTCGGACCACATTTACTGTTACTGATAATGTGCATCCCGTGAGACGGCGAACAGTGCGCACTGAAGAATCTATAGCCGCTGTACAGGAAAGCATTGAAGATTATCCTAATCAATCAATTCGTCGCCGTTCTCAGCAACTGGGGTTGTGTCCTTCCACTTTATGGAAGATTTTACGAAAAGATCTTGGCTTAAATAATTTCAAGATTCAACTTGTGCAGGAATTAAAGCCAAACGACCATCGTATGCGCCGCGAAATCGGCGAATAGGCTGAAGCACAAATTGATATTGATTTTGAATTTCCATTTAAAATTTTATTTACCGATTTAGCCCATTTTTGGTTGAATGGGTGCGTAAATAAACAAAATTGTTGCATTTTGAGTGAGGAGGATCCACAAGCTTTTGTCGAAACACCATTTCCAACCACAGAAAATTACTGTTTGTTGCGCTTTATGGGCTGGCGGAGTCATTGGCCCGTATGTCTTCAAAAACGATGATGGTCAGAATGTTACTGTCGATGGTGAAAGGTATCGGAACATGATTCGAAGTTTTTTCGTACCTCAATTAGCTGGCATTAATCTCGCTGATATGTGGTTCCAACAGGACGGAGCCACATGCCACACAGCGGGCGCTACAATTGATTTACTCAAGGAAACTTTTGACGAAAATATAATTTCACGAAATGACCCAATTAATTGGCCCCCAAGATCGTGTGATTTAACCCTATTGGCTTATTTTCTTGGGGGTTATGTAAGGTCACTTGTGCACAATTGAACACCTGGAAATCAACATTCGAAGAGTTATTGGGGAGATACGGCCGCAAATGCTGCGAAAAGTTTGTGAAAATCGGTGTTCTAGATTGCGCCTTGTACGTGCCAGCTGTGGCGGCCACATGGCCGAAATCATATTTCAACATTAATGTCATAAAATTTTCTATCCAATAAAGACCGTTTCATTGATTTCAAAAATTTATTTCTATGTTTTATTAGGGTTTAAACTTGTAACACTCTATAAAAAACACCCGATATATATATTGAAATAAATATATTAATAAAAATAATTTTATTTATAAAAATAAAACTAATTATGGAAATACAAATATTTACTAATATAATAAATATTTTTTTAAATAAAAATACTTATTAATATAAAACTATTTACTAAAAGAAAAATATTTATTAAAATAAAAATATAAATTTAAATAAATATATAAACTAAAATTAATTTATTAATAGAAATAAAAGTAGGAATATTAAAAATAAAATTAAATAAAATTAAAAAAATATATATAAATTTCAACAAAAATATTTACCAACTAAATGAGAATTACAAAGACTGAATTAGTCAAAGCGTTTACAACGAAGCCAAATATTTAGGGTTCGATGCCAAGCTAGGGCATGAACATTCATGGAATTTTAGCCTGGTTGTGCAGCGAATTTACTGGAGCGAACTCCATCTTTTATATTTCTTAAGCTTCAAGTGTGAGAATTTGGGTGAACGATTCCTGACAATCAACGTTAGCCCTGGTGAAATGCGCTTGGAAACTCTCCAAAAAAAATTCTAAGAAGATCACTGATTTTTTCTTATTGTCTTGAAAAAAGTCTAGCGCACTTGAATCAAAATCAGTCAGAACCGTTTTTTTTTTGGTTTTGCAGAAGATTAACCCGAAATGGATTCTCTATTGATGCATTGAAATATAAAGGAAAAATATGTCTCCACTGCTCATTTCCATGGAAATGCCCATATAGACAAGAGTGAAAAGATCTGCTGCAAAGACCGAGACTCTCACACTAAATGAATCTCTGGTGTCTTGGACGACCAGTGTCAAATGTCAGTACGGCCCGATACCAAAAGCGGTTATCAACTGATCCTTTTCATTGTATTTCACACAAAACTGAAATAATTTTTTTACCCGAATTTCTGAATATTAAAAATATTTTTTGTTTTTATTACCCTCCTTTTTTTGGAAATGGAAAAATATCTAAATTATATTTACACAAGTTTACTAACTCAATATTGCAAAAACACACTCCCTGGATTGGTAAATGAAAAAAAAAAACATGAGTTAGTCTGTACGTGTGCATGTGTGTGTGTGTGTTTGCGTCTGCAAGCGTATGTGTTAAAGCGTGCGAAAATTTCCATAAATTTGCAATTTTTTTTTTATGTTCCTACGCCACGAATGTGTGTTTTGCGAACTCTTTAATATAATTTTTTACAAACTCTTTGTAAAACATTTCTTTCTTTGGACTTCTTTTTTTACTTTAATTTTATTTCAGTCTTGACAAAAATGTTGGAAAACAATTTTTGTTGTTTTTGGTTTTTTTTTTTGGTTTTTGTGTAGTCTCTTTGAAAACTTGATAAACTTTAAAAGTACACATTTGTGCCCTGTACTTTTTACTTGTAACGCTCATACACCCATACCATGTCACACATGTGGCTAAGCCAGCATGAAAAGGTGGAGTAGATGAGAGCCTGCAAGTGGGCCTTTTTTAAAGGCTACAATTTCTATTTTCTATTGGTTTTGATTTCACTTTGATGCAACTGTCCTTTTACTTAAGTGATAGTTATTTTATTTTCAAATATAAGAAAATACATTAGAAAAAGTTTTTTTTCAAAAAAGTACCTTTTTCAAAAAGTACTCTTTCAAAAAGTACTCTTTCAAAAGAGTACCTATTTCAGAAAGTGCTCTTTCAAAAAGTACCTTTTTCAAAAAGTACTCTCTCAAAAAGTACTCTTTCAAAAGAGTACCTATATCAAAAAGTACTCTTTCATAAGGTATATTTTTCAAAAAGTATCTTTTCCATGAAGTACCTTTCTAAAATGTATATACTCAAAAATGTACATATTCTAAAAAGTACTTTTTCCAAAGCATACACTTTCCAACAAGTACTTTTTCCGAAAGAACTTGTTCGTAGTGCTTTTTCCAAACAGTAAATTTTCTAAAAAATCGTTTTTCCAATATGTGATTTTAGCAAAAAAAAAACACAATAAGTGCTTATACCAAAAAATTACCTTTTCCAAAAAGTACCTTTTCCAAATAATAACTTTTTTCAAAAGTACTCTTTCAAAAAGTATCTTTTCCAAAAAGTATCTTTTCTATGAAGTACCTTTCTAAAAAGTACATATTCCTAAAAGTACATATTCCAAAAGTACTTTTTTCAAATAACTCACTTTCCAACAAGTACTTTTTCCCATAGTACTGGTTTGTAGTGCTTTTTCGAAAGAGCGAATTTTCTAAAAAAAATTTTTCCAATAAGTGCTTTTTACAAAAATTACCTTTTCCAAAAAGTACTTTTTTCAAAAAAAGTACTCTTCCAAAAAGTATATTTTTTTAAAAAGTACTCTTTCAAAAGAGTACCTTTACCAGAAAGTATATTTTTAATTCCTAAAGGATTTGCTTTGAAAGTTAAGCAATTTTATTAATAAAATCTGCTAAAAGGCCTGCGATGTTAGAGCCCTTCAAATTTCCCCTCCCTGTGGATTAAGGCTGTGCTTTATTCAGCATGAATATGTGAGTGTGAGTGTGTGTGTGTGTGGGCATGTGAGCGAGTGCGTGAATGAAAAGACATAAATAAAAGTTTTTTTTTTATGCTAAATTCTAGACACGTTTTTTTAAAATTGCATAACGCTATAATTTAATATAGAGATGTTGTCAGCAGGATATATTTTTTTGCAAATTCAGTTTTTTTCTTCTAATTTTTCTTCGTAGGAAAATCTAAATATGGGGAATTTCGTAGAAGATAACAAGAAAAGGTGGAAAATATGACAGCGATTTGTACAACTTTAAAACTAAAATTATTATATTTTTATTTCTTTGCATGCAGGTCTTTAAAAGCCTTTCCAGAGAGAGAGAGAGAGAGAGAGAGAAAGAGAGAGAGAGAGAGAGAGGAATACAAAAACCATATATTTTTAAACTTAATTAGTTTTCGTAAGACATGATGATTAATCAAACGATTAAATTGACACGCCAACATAAATTTCGCTTTCAACCTTCACAGTAGAGAGGAACAGTTGTTTTCGAAGGCCGCTACACAGACATAAATCAGTAACAGAGTCCGCATTCGAGGATATTGATTACGTCAAAGACTTAACCTTCAAAACTTGTGAGAATTCAGATAATTTCAGTGCGTTATATTTTCCTGAGGGTACCTGAATCCAGTCACCATAAAACGTATACGCTGCGCTAAAGAATTTTTTTAAATTAAATTTTAATAGTGCCACAAACCCTTTTTTTATTCAGAACATATTTTAAGGCTAAAGAAAAACTCAACATCAGTTTTTACATATTCAACATACACAGCAGCACTGCTGTTTTCGAAGGCCGCTACACAAACATAAACCAATTACAGAGTCCGCATTCGAAAAAAATTTTTACTTCAAGGGCTTTTTCTTCAAAACTTGAGAGAATTCAGATCATTTCAGTGCGTTATATTTTATATGAGGGTACCTGAATTCAGTCAGCATAAAAAGTGTACGCTGCGCTAAGGAATTTTTTTTAAATTTAAATTTTAATAGTGTTCATAAACTCATAACATAAGACATCAGTTTAAAGCTCAACATCAGCTTTTTTATATTTAATATACAGAGCAGAACAGTTGTTTTCGAAGGCCGCTACACAAACATAAACCAGTAACAGAGTCTGCATTTGAGGAAATTAATTAATTCAAAAACTTGTTCTACAAAATTTGTAAGAATACAGATCATTTCACTGCATTACGTTTTATCTGAAGGTGCCTGAATCTAGTCAGCACAAAACGTGTACGCTGCGCTAAAGAAAGTTTTTTTAAAAATTAAATTTCAATTGGGCAATTGTTGGAAAAGTTTTTTTTCTATTCAGAACAACATGTTTTAAGGCTAAAGAAAAATTCAACATCAGTTTTTAACATACACAGCAGAATAGCTGTTTTCGAAGGCCGCTACACTTTCACCATCAGCACTCATGTGCACCATGTCTTTTTGAATTAAAATACTTTTCGAACAATTAGACCAGCAAAAAAGAATTTAATAGAGCAACAAATCGTTTGATACAAAATATTTACAATGAAAATTGATTCTGTTCATTCAGTATGAATCGCTGAATTTCATTAACTCTAGGAAAATAATGAAATAATAATGAAAAGCTTTAAGCGATCATCACTTTGATGTTTCCCAATTTTCGCTTATTCTGACCTGGAACTTTCATTGAATTTAAAAAAAGGAATTAAAGAAACGCTTCGATCGCTTCACACCGCATTCATTCTCATCACTCTTGTCCGACATTAAATTAATAAAATTTTTCTTAAAGTTTTGAAAACGTTACTTAAAATCGCTTCAATTGCTATGAAAATCAAGTTTATTTGGAATTTTTATTAATCTCCAGATTAAAAAAACTTCTCTGTAGTTAAATTCCCTGTTTTTGATGCAACTCTGGGAAAAATTAAATACGAAACAATTTAAAACTTTAAAGATTTTGTTCGCTTTTTTCCCCCTCCCCGCCCCCAAATGAAGTGCCGGCTGCTTTTATTTATATTCGCTTTTAATATTATTTTAAGTGCTCCGTCGTACGAGATGTACAATTTATATTTTATACCAGTATAATTCACAGTTTCATGTGTGCTGTCGTTTGCTCGCCGCTGCTTTTTCGTTTGTTCGCTTGTTTGTTTAAAACGAATTTCATTAATTATTTATTTATCGCCAACATATTCATGTCCTAAAAGTCTTGGCAGCTTTTGCTGTAAATGTACTGTGTGGCAACATAAAAGTGCTGCCATAAACTATGAGGGCAAGAGTAGCAGTTGTAGTGGTAGTGGTAGTAGCCATTCTGAAGCCATCATCATCCGAACTAGACACGTGACTTTTTTTCCAAATTGTATGACTTACAAACGTAAAAATTTACAAAAAAAAAAAAAAAGAACTTGAATTGCAGAGCAGAGCTGTAGCATTTGGGAACTGAATGTGATTTTAAGGGAGAAAAAAAAATATTCAATGAAATGTTAGTTGAGTAAAAAATTATACAAAAGCTACTGGGATTTTGGGGATTTCGACCTACGTTTTTGGGAATCCGGGCCTGTACATTCTCTAGTTGTCGATTCTGTGATATTAAAAGAGAGCAGATGGTTTTCTTTTTTACTTCAGCGAAAAAATTGTTACTAAAATTTTATTCAAAAATCTACAACATTTTCGATTAAACGATTATTCGGCTATTATTCGATTATATATTCGAATATTCGCGGTATTAATCAAAGTAGCCAACATTAATAATAAACGATAAATCAAGAATTATATTTACATCTCGAATAACTCTTCGCAGGATCTATCAAAGTGGCCAATACTATTGTTCGATTAATCGCTTATTCGATTAAATATTTGCCTCGAATAAATATACGCGGTATTAAGCACAGAAGCTAACATTAATACTGTTCGGTGAATCCAATATTCGATTCACATTAATATTGTACGATTTATTCGATTATTAATCGATTATATTTTCACTTCGAATAATGATTCGCAGGATTCATCAAAGTATTAAAATTACTCGAATATTTAATTATATTTCCCCCCAAAAAATTATTCGCGGGATTCATTAAAGTATTAAAATTGTTTGATTAATCGATTATTCGATTATATTGGATTGATTAAATTATTTAATTTATTCAATTACTCGGATATTCGGTTATTCTTCAATTTCCTCCTCGAATAATCAAAGTAGCCAGTATTAATATTAAACGATTAATCGAATATTATAGTTACATCTCGAATAACTATTCGCAGGATTTTTCAAAGTGGCCAATACTATTGTTCGATAGATCGATTATTCGATTACTATTCGATTAAATATTTGCCTCGAATAACTATACGTGGTATTAAGCACAGAAACCAACATTAATATTGTTCGGTGAATCGAATATTCGATTAATCAAAGTAGTCAATATTAATAGTGATCGATTAATGGAGTATTCGATTATTAATCGATTATATTTTCACTTCAAATAATGATTCTCAGGATTCATCAAAGTATTAAAATTGTTGGATTAATCGAATATTCAATTATATTTCAACCCCGAATAACTATTCGCTGGATTGCTTAAATTATTTATATTATTCGAGCAATCGAATATTCGGTTATTCTTCAATTTCCACCTCGAGCAATCAAAGTAGCCAATATTATTATTGTTCGATTAGTCGAGTATTCGATTATTAATCAGTTATTATTCCACCCCAAATAATTATTCTTCATCAAAGTATTAAAATTGTTCGATTAATCGAATATTCGATTATATTTCTACCTTCGCTGGATTGATCAAATGATTTAAATTATTCGATTAATCGAATCGAATCAAAAAATTCAAAGTAGCCAATCTTAATGTTAACCGAATATTCGATTATTCTACGATTAAATTTGTACTTCGAATTATTATTCGCTCAATTAGTCGAATAATATGAACGCTACCCCGTCGGTCCTGTGGTTATGGGTTTAATTCCCTCCGAAAACTCTCAGTGTTTGTTAATTTACAAAAAAAAAAAAAAAAATTTGAACTGATCACTTCCCCCCCTGTCCCTCCACATCTCTGTGGCAAAGAAGTTATTCAATAAAAGTATTCTACTCGTGCTAAGCACAACATATTCGTCCTTATAAATATATTCACACAAAAGTACTCATAATAATCGTGGAGTACTTTCGAACATGAAAAGGTGTGTTGTAGTCGTAGTCGCTTTTAGCCCGGGATAACATGCATGTCCTTCTACCAGCCACAGCAAGTTCAATTGTGTCTGAGTGTGTGTACTACAGAAAGGTAGTAACTCCATATGAATATTATTTCACACACATACACACTTCAGCCATAAAGACAAAAGCAAAGAGATGTGCCATTTTTGTTACACAATCGTTTTACGCATACAAATTATTTCAAAGTGTATATTTTCACATAAAACTTTGCGTAACTCAAAACGAGTAGTTTCGAGTTTCGTATGCCATTTTAGAGTTCGAGTTGACTGTTAAAGCGTAGTCTAGCAGGCACGTAGGGAACTTTTTTCATTCTCATTTCTTGTCTCCATATAAATTTGATAGTGTTCACTTTAGTTTATATGTGAAGAAGGGCAATAAAAAAAGAGTTTAAAAGGAGTAGTCAAATTGAAAAAACGAATAATAAAAAATATTAAAAAACATTAACAAATTACAAGTAAAAATTGAAAGAAGAGAATTATTAATTCGAATCCCTAAAACAGGGATTAAAACGCACACACACACACACACACGAACATACACACATACACACATGCACATACATACATTTATACATAATGAAGGGTTCTCAGAATTAGTCAGGGCGGCTTCCCAAGACCTCAAAACCTCGAGATCTGATGAGAACTCGATTTTTTCAATACGACTTAAAATGAAAAACTTCCCGTTTCTTTTTAAATTTTCACTTTTCGTAGCAGGTAGTTAAGAAAATTTAGAAAACGATTGATCCGAAAGTCCATCTCTAAAACTTTCCGCTAAGTTTAGTCGCATAACTCTCGTAGCCTGATTTTTGTGCTCTTCTATACTTTTGAGCTCTCCGAGCCAAAACTCTATAATTCTAAATTTCAAATCAACCGATTCCCAGGTGATAAGCGACGGTAGGTGCGAGACCCGGGAACACCTACTGATTGAATATAAAATATCGGAATAAAAAAAAATAATTTTTTCGAATTTTCTTTCCTTCACGATATCTCACGAACGGATCATCTGCTTTGCCCGTCTTACGGCGCTCAACGTGGTTTTTTAGATGTCAAGAGTTGATGAGATTGTAGAATCGTGGCTTTAAAATTTATTTAAAAAAAAAAATACTTTGGAAAATTATTTTTTTCCTTTTTTTTTTTGATATCTTGAACCGGTTGGAATAACTTCGATTTCACAGAAAATCTGGAATGATCTTAAGAATGTTACCAGATTGGTGCGATTCAAAACATATAGACACTCACACACACACACACACACACACACGAATAAACACACACACATATGGACACTCTCACACACACACACATGCACTCATACACATATACACTCATACATATATACTGATACAGTGACACCCTCTCAAAATTAGCCAGAAACGCTTTTTAGAGGCTCGAATTGAATTTCACCGAATTTTTCTTTTTAATTTAAATTTTCTTGGCGGCATATTAAACTTTTTTTTTAATTTCAGCATTATTCTTAAGCATTTCAAAAACTATTTTTTATTTAAAAAACCGTTTAGCACACAAAAAAATGTTTTTCCAACTTGGCAACACTGCCCGAAACACAACTGGCACGAACAAACAATAATTATATAATTTTTTATACTAAAAAAAAAATTCATATAAAAAATTATATATATAATTTTAAAATATAATGTCATTAGATACACATTTAAATTTCAAATTATATAATTTCAATTATAGATTATGAGGCACCTTGTGGTTTTCAAAATGTCTTACATGAACGCTAAAACAGCACAAGTGCAAAACCAGAAAAACCTCAAGAACATATTATTTCTTGTATGAAGAACATATTCAAATTTGGAGCAGGGAAAAAAGTCAGAATAATAAAAATAATAATAATAATAATGAAATTCATGTGTTACTCGTGCATATTTTAATTCGAGATAGAATTCCTTGTAGAACAACTTTATTGCATTGAAACCCCCAAAGAGCACAACAGCAACAACAGCAGGAAGAAATACGTATAAGAATTTTGCTATTTTCTTGGTTTTTTTGCATATAAAAAAAGTTGTTTAAATTTGTGAAGGGGCGGGGGGCTGAGTTTCACATACAACTTGTATTTATTTCTTTTAGATATTCTGCCGATATGATTATTTTTGCTATTCTAATCTTTGCTCGTGTTGGTTTTAGAACAACTAAATAAGAAGAAGAAGTAGAAGAAGAGAAGAAGAAATTGGGCTTTTTGTTTTTGTACGTTTTGGAAATGGTGAATTTGCAGTGACAAAAAACGTGTACTTTTTGCATTTCTGGTAAATGTTGTTTCGTCATAAAAGGAATGTTTGTAATTTGTTATTACCAGTATTTTCCACTTTTTTCTATTGTTTTTTATATATAATTTTTTTTGTTTGCGTCTCTAAAACACTGTTGTTTTAACTTGCCACATATTGTTGTTGTCTTGGCATTTTAATGAAACCGCAGACACACTCATTCGAATTTTTTTCTTCTTGTTGCTGTTTGAGGGTCTTTTGTTTGCTGTTCTAAATCTAAAACAAAAAGCAAAATAGCATTCGCTCAGTTCACTATTAAAAGCCTTGGGAGAGGAGGGGGTGGGCGACAAGGAAAGCCAGGGCAGCACTTGTGGAAACTACACATTTTCAATTGTAGAAAATATTTAAATAAATTTTTATTCTTTAAGTTGTTTGGTAATATTCTAAAGTTTTTTTTCTTTGTTGTAATATACTATTTTACAAAAAGGACCTTTAACAGAAAGGGTGAACACCGCTTGTTTTGTTATAGCAGGCGCAAGTGTGTGCATGTGTTTAGAAAACAGGCCCATTTGGAACCTGTTTAAGCAACACATCCTGATGGGAATATATGAAAAATGCTAAAAATTTAAAATTTAAAATTCACCTAATTTTTGAACAGACCTCGTAGGTAGGTAAAAGAAATCTTGGTTCAGCCAGCAGCACGAAGAGCAGGTCTTTGGTTTTGGCAACATATTTTGATGGGAAAATATGAAGAGCGAAAAAATAATAATATATAAAATTCACCTAATATTTGAACAGACCTCGTATGTCGTTCAGCCAGAAGCATGAAAAGCAGGTCTTTGGTTTTGGCAACATATTTTGATGGGAAAATATGAAGAGCGAAAATATAATAATATATAAAATTCACCTAATATTTGAACAGACCTCGTATGTGGTTCAGCCAGAAGCATGAAAAGCAGGTCTTTGGTTTTCACAACATATTTTGATGGGAAAATATGAAGAGCGAAAATATAATAATATATATAAAATTCACCTAATATTTGAACAGACCTCGTATGTGGTTCAGCCAGAAGCATGAAAAGCAGGTCTTTGGTTTTGACAACATATTTTGATGGGAAAATATGAAGAGCGAAAAAATAATAATATATAAAATTCACCTAATATTTGAACATACCTCGTATGTGGCTCAGCCAGAAGCATGAAAAGCAGGTCTTTGGTTTTCACAACATATTTTGATGGGAAAATATGAAGAGCGAGAAAATAATAATATATAAAATTCACCTAATATTTGAACAGACCTCGTATGTGATTCAGCCAGAAGCATGAAAAGCAGGTCTTTGGTTTTGACAACATATTTTGATGGGGATTTATGAAGAGTGATAAAATAACAAAATTTAAAATTCACCTAATAATCGAACAGACCTCGTATGTGGGTAAAAGAAAATTTGGTGCAGCCAGAAGCATGTAAAGCAGGTCTTTGGCTAAATATCGCCCAAACAACGACTAAGCGAGCCAATGGACCAAGCTCCGCGGCTCTTAGAATCCACAGCAAAGAGACTGAGGACTTAACGAGTCCTTGCGATCTTAAAACAATATAAACACTATCCGCTAGTCGCACTATTGTGTTAAGAAATAAAATAAATACCAAAAAAACACGCTACAAGTGAACAAACGACAGGGGCTGCTACAAAAGCCGCAGCGTAAATTAATCGCCAGGCTTCCATACGAACCGATTCTTTCAACTCTCTTCTATTTGAAATTTCCTACAGACTCTTTGCTGAGACATTCAAATTTACTCATTCCTTTTTTTTTAAAAAAAGGACAATAGAATTGGTTAAGTTTTTTTTTCTTTTCTAGTTTTGTAATACAATTTCTAATTTCACTGCGGCATACGTTTGTTACAAGGGTAAAAAGCAATAAAAATATGCAGAGCAACACAATAAAAATAAGTAAGAAAAAAGCAGCACATAAAAAAATATATATTTAACAATTTGAAACAACAGAATGTATGAGAAGTATAAAGAGAATATTATCAGAAGGGAGCACAAGTATTTTTAAGATCAGTAGTTATTTATAAATCGTTTATAAGCTAATTAAATATTTTTTTTATTAAGGAAAAACTAGGATCTAATAGAATGGAGTACAGGTGGGCAACCCTCGTATCACGCTTTTTAAGAAAATATATATAAAATTAATTTTTAATCGTTTTATTGGAGTCCGAAATCCTTCTAGGGAACCATCAACTACGATGGTTTTGTATTTCTATATAAAATCTTCTACTTATACCGCCAACAATGGGATACTATTGGGAGAATAGAGAGAAAAAAGAAGAGAGGAGAGAGAGAGTTTGTACAAGAAATTTTTAGTTTAAATTTTAGGTAGACGGCGAATGGACTACCACACCTAACAAAAGAGTGAATTGTAATACACTCAAGTCTCTGATTATGTCTAATTTATCTATTTAGACTATTGTTCTAGGCACTTGTAGGGGTGCAGGGGTGCCCCCCCCATTTTTCAATATTTGTAAACTGCAAAATTTTCAGCAGAAATTTAAGAAACGAAAAGATTAACTCAACGCGAATCATAAAAAACTTTATTATTATTTTATAAATACATTCATATCGCACAATTATTCATTGATTTCTTTGTATATATACAATGCTTATATACAATATTTATATACAATGTTTATATACAATGTTTATATACAATGTTTACATACGATGTTTTTATACAATGTTTATAAACAATGTTTAAACATTGTATATAAACATTGTTTATAAACATTGTCTATAAACATTGTATATATACATTGTATACATACATTGTTTATAAACACTGTTTATTAACAATGCTTATAAACAATGTTTATATAAAATGTTTATATACAATGTTTATATACAATGTTTACATACAATGTTTATATACAATGTTTATAAACAATGTTTATATACAATGTTTATAAACAATGTTTATATACAATGTTTATAAACAATGTTTATAACATTGTGTATAAACATTGTTTATAAACAATGTATATAACAATGTCTATATAAATAAACCCAAAATGAAACTAAAAATTAAATATACGCCAAGAACGTAAAACAGTAAAATGCAGAGCTGTCGCACTCCCTCCATTCCTCGATGTTTATAAACCCACGACTAAGACAATTTTTTAACAACTTTTTTTCCGCGAAATATATCTCACTTTTTTTTGTTAGTTACTCCTGGCTGGTGCACTACATGACAAGGATTTTATTTGTTATACTCCTTCCAAGTATGTTTGTGTGTGTGTGTGTGTGTGTATTTGTATCACAGTGGGTTATAAAAAACAATATTTTCCTATTACAAGTCATGACAATACGCCAAAGTAAAACAAACGCCAACAGCAGCGAATATCTCATAAATATTTTTATTTTGTTATTCATGCATAGAAAATATTTCTTTAGCATATTTTTTTCGATGCATTTTAATGGAATAAATAATACGACGGCCGTCAGGAATTCGTTATGTAAATATAATAAAGTAAATATGTTGAATTGTTTTCCGTTGAAAACTATTTAAATATATTCGTATGAAATTCAATTGCAGCACGTCAACACTGCATGCATGTATGGGGCACGCTACGTTAAAAGCGTTGTTATGTTCTGGCGGGTTGGTGGCAATTAATTAGCTTTTATTTTACATAATAGAAGATATTGTACATAAGAAACTGAATATATATTTTTTTAAATATATTATTTCTTTTACACTTTTTAATAAATTATGATGCCATTTCTAAACTTATTTCAGCTGCAGCATCAGCTGACAATTGAATAACTGGAAACTAGAAATATTATGAATAACTCAAGAAACAGTTGAACTTTAACTCTGAGCCCTGTTGCTTTAATTGAAATTTCAATTACTTTCGAGATAATTACGAAAAGAGTTGTTATATAAATTAAAAATTTAATTGAAATTAAAAACAAGTAAAACTGCTACGTTCGACAGATGAAAACGGAATATTCCAATTGCCCAACCTGGGTATCGTCCTTTTGATTTTGTTGGATTTCTTATTTCCAATTACACTCTTCCAAATTTATTAAATAAGAAAAATCTTAAAGTAATAAATTTATTTTATTACCAATAATAATTGGCTTAAATTTTCCAGCTCTGGGGGTGCCAATTTGGATCACTGATTTTTAATCCCAATGATTTGCTTTCGAAAGCATCAAATTAGTTGAATTTATAGCGAAAAGAAAAAGAAATGTTTTATTAAATTATCAATATATATATTTCAGTTGTCCATCCCTGGTTGGTTTTTATGATATTGTTGGATTTTTATTGCCAATAGAACTCTTCCCAAAGTATTAAATCATTTTAGTAAGCGAAATATATTAAGCTATTTATTTAGTAATTTTTATTACCCAACAATAAGTTTAAACTTTCCAGCCCTGGGGCTGAGTGTTTGGCCTCACTGATTTCTAATCCCAATGATTTGCTTTCAAAAGCATAAACTATTTTTTATTTTTAAAGAAAACAAAACTAAATGTTGTTTTAAATTAATTCGATGTATCAAAATTTATTTCAATAATCCAACCCTGGATCATCTTTATGACTTTGTTGGATTTTTATTAAAAATCGAGCTCTTCCTCAAGTATTAAATGCTTTTAGTTAGCAAAAAAAAACTAGTCTTAGCAAATAATTTTCTTTGACACATATAAGTTTTAATTTTCCAGCTCTGGGGCTGTCCTGATTTCGAGTCCCTACGAATTTTTTTCCAAAGCATCGACTATTTTTTA
The DNA here is from genome assembly GCA_963675445.1 of Linnaemya vulpina. NCBI lineage: Eukaryota > Metazoa > Arthropoda > Insecta > Diptera > Tachinidae > Linnaemya > Linnaemya vulpina. The sequence goes on along the minus strand of OY776279.1, from coordinate 74,392,987 downwards.
TTTTTAAGGAAAACAAAACTAAATGTTGTTTTAAATTAATTTGATGTATGAAAATATATTGCAGTTATCCAACCCTGGATCGTCTTTATGATTTTGTTGGATTTTTATTAAAAATCGAACTCTTCCTGAAGTATGAAATACTTTTAAATAGCAAATAAAAATTAATATAAGTTATAGCAAATAATTTTTAATACCAAAATAAGTTTGATTTTTCCAGCTCTGCATCCTTTTTTTATATTTTACTGATGATCCATCCTAGATGGAAAATGCTAACTTTTTCGGGGCTTCGGATATCTGATTTCACTTGAAATCACTAATTCTTTTCCCCTGCTCTTATAAACCGGTTCGAATTTTTGGTGACGCTGATAACGAAATGAACTTCTGCCGAATGGGCCAACTTCCAACTTCCAATTCCCTCATTCCATATTTTCACACATTTTAATTTTCATTTATTTCAATTTGCATGTTTTCCAATTTGTTGAAAGACAAGCATTTTTTATTGTATTATTTTGCATAATTTCTTTTTGTATCCGTTCGAATTTATGTTCAGTTCGTAAATAGAAATTTCCATCTACAGGATCAACAAGTCTCTTGTTATTTTTGTTGATGTGAGCAGAAAATGAGGCCATTTGCATGCTGTCGTAGGAAAATTATGTTTTCATGTGTATGGAAAAAAATCTAACAAAGAAATTTTGTATTTAAATTCTCAAATATTTAACAGGATGTATTTTATTTTCTCCATTGCAAATAATATATGAAAAATTTATTATAAAAATTTACTGATTTTCCACCATTCAGTTAGTGAACTATTCGGCCGGACAAATTTTAATTGAGTCAATTAAATGTTTTTATAATTGTGAATTATTACCTGACATACTGTCGCATTAGATTTGGAGAAAAAACAATAAATAAAATATAAATAACAATTAAAAATAACAATAATAATACAATAACCAACAAATCTTAATCTTTGTTATTGTTTTGAAACAATAATTAATTTAAAAAAAAATATTATTATCAATTTCAAGACATAATTTTTATGTCTTGTCAAACAGAAGCATTAAATTTGCTTTTGCTCACCAACAACTATTTGTTGTTGTTGTTGGCACGCATTCAAATAACTGAAAATAGACAAACCCTACTAAATTTAATTAATTAGTTTACAACTTCGGTGCCTACTTGAGACACACAACCTACACACCAACTATTGTGTGGGCAAACTATTGCAAAAATAATTATAAAACTGTCCCGCTGTTCAATTTAACAAAATTTTTCAATTACGAGTTCATAAGAATAAAAGATTAGCCCTGAAGATAAAACACATTTAAAAATAAAATAATAATATTAAAATGAAAAAAACTCTGGCAGCGGTGGGATTCGAACCCACGCCTCCGAGGAGACTGGTGCCTTAAACCAGCGCCTTAGACCGCTCGGCCACGCTACCCACAACAAAACAATGTTAAATATCGTAAATGAAACTGAAAAGCTTCATTTAAAAGAATTGTTTGTGGGGTACAATAAAAAATGTTTTTGAGATTAACTGTGATACATGGTTCCATAGTGTAGCGGTTATCACGTCTGCTTTACACGCAGAAGGTCTCCAGTCCGATCCTGGATGGAACCAACGTGGACTGTTTTTGTCAACACAGCAAAATCAAAATTTTATTTAAAAATATATCATGACTATTAAAAAATAAATTCTTTACAACAAAATTTAATAAATAAAACTTACAAATTTACTTGACAAAAAAACAATTATTAAATTTATTGGCCAAAACATGCGTCCAAGTTCAGTGAAACTAATTCAAATGCTTCCAAGTAAAATATATCGCATGCGATAAAAATGTAAAATTCTAAAAAGGCAAACGAGTGGAATTTATCAAGCGATTATTCAGGCATTTCGTCTACAACAATTGAATAAAGTGAAAATTATTTTGCAGAATTTTTGATGACTGACAATCGTTCTACTGCTGCGATAAATGGGCCACTCAGTTGAGGCGATTTCTCACCCAGAAATTGTAGATTTTTTCTGTCCATAAATTAAATATATAGGGAATTTGATTTCCAAATTTGAACTAAATGAAAACGAAAAGAGTTCTGATCGCACGTTCATAACACGAATTAATTAATCAATTGAAATGTCGCAACAGCTTCTTCCTTTCTTGTCTTATAATTTAAAAGAATAATAAATAAATAATTAAGTAAAAATAATAAAATGGTGGGCGGAAAAAGTATTTTAAGAAATTGCCCCACTTGAGGTGCTTTTGAGAAAAGTTGAAGATTCAAAATTTCTGTTTGAAACTTCTCATAAGAAATTGTGTCTCTTAAACGAAAACTGTTTCTACGAATTGAATTCATGGACCACGTAAATCTACACGTCAGACACTCATGAATTCTGAAAAGGAAACTTCCCCAGTGTTTCAAATCGTTAACAAAAATATTCTCAGAGAAATATTTACACGTTTCATCAAAATCTAAATAAATTCAATTGTTGGCAGTTTTAATTAAAAAATATTTAATAGTCCTGACAGTCAATCAGTCACTTAAAGTTCCTTGAATCTAAAATGATCCAGAGAAGTCATTTCAAAACTGCTTTCCCAGTAAAATTACAACCGCAAAAAGTGTGGAAAAACGGTATTAAAGTTTGATAGAGAATCCGAAATTCCATTATATTTTTAGGATTTTGAAAAAAAAATTGTCAGGACATAATTGATTTATTGCACAGAAACATTTGCGAGCTGCATGAGTTCAAGTTGAAAATTTCTATACGAAAAGAACTGAAGTCACTTACCTCCATGCAAACCTGCACTTCTTCAGAACGCTCTCATCTGATTTAAATTAAATGTTTAAAAATATTCGCTAAGAATTTAAGAAAATTTCAATTTGTTTCGTCACTTTATTGTGTGACTTCTTCAGGAACTTAATTATTTCATTTGATTAGAAAGAAATTTGTTTAAATAAAATAATTAATTTCCTAAAGACGAAAATTTTGCAAAAGAAGTGACGAAATATTGCAAAAACAAAAAATAAAGAAACCTCAAGCTTAAAAGTATCAGTGAATATTATAAATTAAAAAGCGGTAAAAAAAACCAGAAGAATTAAAATATTTAAAAGATTTCAGAATGAAAAAGCAACCATTTACAATTCAATACTTCCGACTTTTTTCGTTTTTGAAATTTTGGAATAATAATTCGGATAGATTTTGAATTTTATATAAAAAAAAAATCTAATTTTAATACGAAACAAATAACTTTTTCGCTCAGAAGTCTTGTTGTATCGCTTAAAATTGAATTTCGAATCACAATTTCAAATTGAATATCTCAATATAAAAAAGAATTTTAAGTTATTTTTGCAAAAACAACTTTCAAACGCTTTTGCTTTAACAAAATAAAAAAAATTTTATCGCAACAAAAAAAATTTTATCTGAAAATTTGTTGAAGTTAAACCCCAAAAATTTATTTGAAATATTTATTCGATTTATTTTTCAGACTTTGATTTAAAACATTTTCTGAAAATCTCGAAATATATTTCAAAATAATTATTATTTATTTCATTATTCTCTCAAATCAATCGAATATAATTGAATTCAAAAATTACCTCTTGATGTTGAATATAATTCTTGTGCTCGAACTCAGACTTCCGCCAATTTCGTTAATCACTCGTTTACACGCGCTTTTTAAATTTTATTTAATAACACAAATTTTATTTTATTTCTTTTCTCTTCTTTTTAAGAACACAAATTTTCATTCAAAAAGGCCATATTTTGTGGATTTTTCCATCTTTTGCTTTTGATATCACGATCATGATTATTTTAAATGAAATTCTCTCATTATTTTCACTTTTATTCTCTTTTCTCTTACGACCACTTCAATTTCTCTTTATACTCTTTTAATATTTTATTTCTACTTGTTGGCGCTTCACACATTTTGCTGAGAGTTCACACAAAAAACGTTCACGCAGCTCACAAATTTACAAGGAAACTAACATTCAGAGCAAAGGGATGAGGAAATAGAAGAAAATAAGAATCAACGTTGCCAGTGGAGGGTGCTGTTCGGAACGAAAAGCTGACATTCTGTTATCCACCAGTTTTATTTTGAATATATTTAGAGAAACTGTCACCATTCCGAATAGGAATTGTAGAAATTGTGCATTCAAGTCCAGATGAACGAATCAAAATAGTTCTTGGGTTACGCTCGCACCGAAAACCAATTCAAAACACAGACGTTTTACGTCAAAGAAAATAACAACTATTGAAAATATATTCCATCAGAATGTCGAAAGAATATGAAACAGTTTCTTTTTAATGAAATTCAGCGATCAATTGGAATTGTTCTGCAACTGTTCGAGAATATTTTTCCTAATTTTCCAATTGTTTATTTTTACATGAGGCACTAAAATAACTTTTTCCTGCAAATTATCGATCAGTATAAAATAAATGACATCCCAATCACTCTGTTCTATGATTGTAAACATGATTTATTGTGAATCTGTTATCCTCAATAACATCAAAAAACTTTGGTCTCTGATCTTGCAATATTAAATATTTTTCACGAATATATTTAGAACTTCAGGCGCAGAAAATTATTTCTGTTGGTATCATATCAAATCGTATGCACAAATTTTTGTGAATGTATTTCTTTAATTTTTGAAATTTATTTCCTAAATATTTTCAAATTGAATTCAAAACTAATAACTTCTTCTGTAAAATATGCACCGAAATCCTATAAAAATGTTAAACAAGTCTTAAAATATGTTAATTAACTCTTTTCTGTTAAGAAAAGTTAAAATGAATCTTAATAACACTTCCATTTTGCCACTGTTACTCTGTTTTCTGTCTTCGTATTTCCTTCTATGAAATAAATCAACCTCTTAAAAGTTCTCTTGCAAAAAACAATAAATATTCTCCTCATTGGCTTTGATCTATTTTCATTTCTTTTGCACTCTCTTTAAGTTTATCTAAAACGAAGGCAATAAATAAACAGACTCCCCTGCACAAGCAGAAGAATGAACAAACACACACACACACACACTCCACATGCAAAACAAGTCCCTGCATTCTCCTACATTAAATGCGATCCAAAACTCTCAACAACAAATTTTAAGCCCACAATGGCTGCGCTGTTCGCAAGTTTCCATGTTAACAAATTTTCTAACTCGTTTATTTGCAAGAAAAACCAAACTATTTGCCAATATTTTTGCTTTTAATTATTAAGTGTTCATTAATTAACAATTATTTCTACAAACCATCAATTTTAATTCACTTTTTCCACTTTATTTCACTGTTTTAACGGGAGCTCACACGGACACGTTCACGCACTACAAAACCCTTCTGTATACTAAAAGTTATTGGAAGTGGAAGAGGTCCAAGAACAAAATCCAAAGCAGCGTTGCCGCTTAGGTAAGAATTTTTAGTCCTGAAAATCTCTTTGAATTCTTTTTAAATTGTTTCTATAACACAATTAATTAACGGTGGTATGAATTCGTACCTGGAATTTCTTGCAGCCAAATTAAATTATTTGACAGTTGATGTTTAATGAATGCCATTTAACGAAACTTTAAAAAATTTAGGAATATAACAAAGAACTGTTATATGTTTTGTCGGAAGGAATGGAAATCTCTTACTGTTCACCCTGATGATAATTCCTTTCCGGAACTATTTTAATATATATGAACCGATTAACATTTTGTGTTCTTTAATATTTGTAAGCTTCAGAAGGTTTATTTATTTTAATAAAAAACTTAAAATATTGGCGAATATTCATAAATTGAATATTTTTCTTAAAGGTGTCTGCTACTTCTGAGTCAAAACTTATTAACGTTTATTTATCGTTTTATTATTTATTTAATATCGCGATTTTTGCAATAAAACAATTGAATGTTGCTACGGAAATTTTTTAAATTATTATAATAAAAGTTAATTGAAGACTGAAGATTTTGAACTCATCACAAAACACAATCGAAGATAACGAAATAATCCTGCAACTTCAGTGGGAGTTAATTTTCTATGCCCATCTCGGCTTTGACATTCGTTGTGGAAAAATATCGGATACAGAAAAAATTTCCGTCACGGCAACACAAAACTTGTCTTCCATCCGCTCTTCCTGATGGGAAACGCATGCGTGGTGAGAAAAGGTTTGTGCGGTGGATTATGTTTTTTATGTCATTTTTTTTTCTACTGAAGAATGAGAAAAACCGGGTTCAAAAATCTCATCGTATCTTGAGAGGGGAAGAAGTTCATTTTTTCTATGAGTAGGGCCAGCACTCAGGAGAAGCGCAGGGCGTTGCGGTAGAACTTTAAAAGGAGGGGATCGTGTTAAGAGGACAGATTAGACGACAGAGATTTTGTTGTTATAGTTTTAACTTTTTACTTCGTTGGTGAAAATGTTTGCTACTGGTACCTGCGAAGGAGAGTGATGTTCAGCTGTAAACACTCACAAAAGTCAACAGTGGTTACGCTGTTAGCAGCTCTTGACCATGTTTTCCTACACTTTCTGTTAAGCCAACGTTGGCTAACAGCCTAAAGCTTTTGCTTGCCTAAAGATATGTTCGTATACACATACGAACGCACATACACCCAAGTGCGGAAATACTGTAATTTAATAAAAAATTATTTATATATTTTATACATTTTCTAGAACTTTTCAACAGGATTGTTATTTTACGAGGAATCGATTAACACAAACACTTTCGACCAAGATGAACGTAACGTAACATACACGATTTCTTTCATATCCTTTCAAATGCGCAAGTTGCTGTAGAAGAATTTATTCCCATATTTATTTTATTTAAATTCAAAAAATCTTCTATCATATAAGAATTAATTGTAATCATGTAAAACAGATTCGATATATATTTTTACATAAAAATGTTAAGAATTTTATTAACAGTTTATTTCAGTCCCTGCAAGCAACACTGATTATTTTCGTCTTATTTACTTTAAATATATAACTGACCTACACAACTGTTCCTTAGTCTACAACAACATTAACTATTCTCCTATTTAAGTTCTCATAATTTGCATCCCTGTTTAATTCATAAGCAAACGAAATAAAAAACAGACTTGCGCACAGAAAGCAACAGATTGAACAAACACACACACACACACTCTGCATGCAAAACAAGTCCCTGCATTCTCCCACATTCAATGCGATCCAAAACTCTCAACAACAAATTTTAAGCCCACAATGGCTGCGCTGTTCGCAAGTTTCCATATTAACAAATTTTCTAACTCCTTTATTTGCAAGAAAAACCAAACTATTTGCCAATATTTTTGCTTTTAATTATTAAGTGTTCATTAATTAACAATTATTTCTACAAACCATCAATTTCTATTCACTTTTTCCACTTTATTTCACTGTTTTAACGGGAGCTCACACGGACACGTTCACGCACCACAAAACCCTTCTGTATACTAAAAGTTATTGGAAGTGGAAGAGGTCCAAGAACAAAATGCAAAGCAGCGCTGCCGCTTGAGTAAAATTTTTTTATCCTAAAAATCTTAAAGATTTCTCTTTTAGGAATTTATTTGATATAATTGATTATTAAGAATAGTATTGATTTGTACATGGAATTTCTTGCAGCCAAATTAAATTATTTGACAGTTGATATGTAGTGGAAAGAGATGGTAATGAAATTAATTGGGAACAGAATTTCAATGGCACCACGACACTATTTTATTATATTAGAATATATCGAAGGCTATTAAAGTACGCCTTTACGGAAGATCTATAGCATAACTAAAGGATACTATGTAGCAATTAAAAATATATTTTTTTATTTTATTTTTCTAATAAAAACATTGTTGTCATATATGAAGGGTAAAATAAATTAATTTTTAATTTTGAAATATATGCGTTATAGGGCATGCAGGGAAATTTTAATTTTGAAAGACTTTATTTTACATATTCTTTTTAAAATTTTAAAATAATGAGTTGATTCTGCACCTCCACTGGGTGTTAGCGAAGATTCCTACTTTCACCCCATTCTTACTTTGGTATTCGTAGAGCATGAATTCGATTACGGTTACGGCAACACAATACTTTTCTTCCATTTACTCTTCTTAGAAAGCACATGCGCTGTGAGAAAATTTTTTTTGGTGGTCTACATTTTAATCGAACTTTTTTTATTAAAAACTGAGCAAAACTCAGCTCACAAAAAGCATTGGAATCTGCAGCAGGTCTGCAAAGCATGAGAATGTGTTAGAAGAACGGATGCTGTGGGATTTAAGTTTAACACACACTTCAAAAATTCTACCCCTCAAAAACTTTAGAGATTTCTCCATACGAATGAGCCAGTTTAAGTCAACAATGGCTGCGCGGTTAACAGCTCTTGTCAACAGGAACATGTTTTCCTACACATTCTGTTAAACCAACGTTGACTAACAGCCTACATTTCTTATTTGCCTAAAGAACTTTTCATACACACTTAAAAAAAACTACATACACAAACCCCCACACGGAAATATTATACATGAGTTAAAAATTATTTATAAATTTTATAAGTTTTCTACAACTTTCGAGCAAAATTAAAGTAACGTACACGATTTCAGTCATGTCTTTTAAAATGCCCAAGTTGCTTTAGAACTATTTATTCCCTATTTATGTTATTTAAACAGGTTCGAAATATTTTTATACATAAAAATGTTAAGAACTATTTAAATGAACTTTATTAACAGTTTATTTCAGTCCCCGCCAACAACACTGATTATTTCTTTCTTATTTACTTCAAATAAATAACTGACCTACCCAACTGTTCTTTAATATACAACAACAATAACTATTCTCCTATTTAAGTTCTCATAATTTGCATTCCCAAGGAAACAAAATACACAAACAGCCATGCGCACAAAGAGCAACAGATTGAGCAAACATACACAAACACTCCACATGCAAAACAAGTCCCTGCATTCTCCCACATTCAATGCGATCCAAAACTCTCAACAACAAATTTTAAGCCCACAATGGCTGCGCTGTTCGCAAGTTTTCATATTAACAAATTTTCTAACTCGTTTATTTGCAAGAAAAACCAAACTATTTGCCAATATTTTTGCTTTTAATTATTAAGTGTTCATTAATCAACAATTATTTCTACAAACCATCAATTTTAATTCACTTTTTCCACTTTATTTCACTGTTTTAACGGGAGCTCACACGCACACGTTCACGCGCTAGAAAACCCTTCTGTATACTAAAAGTTATTGGAAGTGGAAGAGGTCCAAGAACAAAATCCAAAGCAGCGTTGCCGATTGGAAAAGAATTTTTAATCCTAAAAATCGTATAAAACTCTCTTTTAGGTATTTATTCGATGTAATTAATTATCAAGAATAGTATTGATTTTTAATGGAATTTCTTGCAGCAAAATTAAATTATTTGGCAGTTGATTTGTAATAAACGCCACTCAATGGAATTTGCCTGTTTTTAATATTCAAAAAGTAGATTCTAATAAAAATATTTAAGATTATAACAAGGAACTGTTATTTCTTATATCGTGAGAGATCGAAAATCGTTCTCTTATTCGCAGTGCAATCACATATTTTAAGTTGAGCTACAAAAAAGAAATATGATATAATTAATTCGCTTAAATGAGTTTAAAATGCGTGTTCTTTTAATTTGTTATATAATATCTTCTTAATATATTTCAATTGTACATAAAGTTTTTGTGAATATGTCGATAGTGCGCAAGCATCCGTTGAAAGTCTATTAATTTTCTTGCCATTTCCCGCTTTCTGAGCAACAGAATATCAAAAACATTTCTGTTGACGATTTAGCAGTTGACTCATTTTGAGTCCAGCTGTTGGTACATGCCAAAGACAATCGCTTTAAGTAGTGTTCAGCCAGGGCTAAGCCAACCTACAACAACTAATACAACTCTGCGTTAACGAATATCACAAAAATCCGATACATGTTAAATACTTGGGGCTTAATACTCTAGCGATCAAACTAAATTATTAAAGTTCTGGTACTCCTGATGTGCTCAGTATTAAATATATTGTTCTATTTTTTTTACTTCTTTAAAAACAATATTCTTTCATTTTTTCAAGCTGTAAAACGTTTCTTTATTTTAATAAATAAACTATAAAAACAAACTTAAAAATATTCGCAAACATTTACAAATTGAATATTTTTCATGAAAGTTGCGACGACTTCTGAATTAAAATTTATTTGCGTTTATTTGTCGGTTTATGATAAATTTAAATCATGGTTTTTGTAAGAAAATAAGTAAATTTTACTGGGAAGAAGTTTTAAATTATGAGAATTAATGTCAATTGAAGACTGAAGGTCTTGAACTCGTTACAAAACACAATCGAAGATAACGAAATAATCCTGCACTTGCACTGGTAGTTAATGTTCTAACCCCTTCTCGGCTTTGACGTTCGTAATGCAAAAATACCGGATACACAAAAATTTCGGTCACGGCAACACAAAAGTTGTCTTCCATCCGCTCTTCTTGATGGGAAACGCATGCGTGGTGAGAAAAGGTATTTGCGGTGGATTATGTTTTTTATGTAATTTTTTTTTAAATAAAGAATGAGAGAAACCGGGTTAATAAAACCCGTCGAACCTTGAGAGGGAGAGAAGTACAGCACTCAGGAGAAGCGCAGGGCATTGCGCTGGAACTTTAAAAGAAGGGGATAGTGTTAAGAGGACAGATTAGACGACAGAGTTTTTGTTGTAGTTGTTTTTAACTTTTTACTCCGTTTGTGAGAATGTTCCTACTGGATGGTGTTAAGCGATGCCGGTAATGTACAGCTGTAAGTACTCACACAAGCCCACTATTTTATTCGAATGACCCATTTAAGTCAACAGTGGCTGCGCTGTTAGCAGCTCTTTTCTACATGAACGGATTGCCCTACACATTCTGTTAAGCCAACGTTGGCTAACATTTGCCTGAAGACATTTTCGTACAAATTTAAACAAACTACACACACACCCTCATGAGCAAATATTGTATTTTAGTTAAAAATTATTTATACTACATTTAATTAATTTTCTACAACTTTTCTACAGGATTATTATTTTACCAGGAGTTGATTAACACAAACATTTTGGAGCAAAATAAAAGTACACGATTTTACGGTTTCTGTCATGCCCATTGAAATGTGCAATTTGCAGTAGAAGTATTAATTTCTCCTATATGTTATTTAAATTCAAAACTAATAACCTCTTCTATCATATAAGAATTCATTGAAATCGTGTTAAACAGATTCTAAATATTTTTTACATAAAAATGTTAAGAACTATTTAAAATAACTTTTACTAACAGTTTATTTCCATCCCTGCAAGCAACAGATTCTTTTCTTCTTATTTACTTCAAATAAATAACTGACCTACCCAACTGTTCTTTAAAAACAACAACAATAACTATTCTCCTATTTAACTTGTCATAATTTGCATTCCTATTTAATTCATAAGCAAACGAAATACACAAACAGACTTGCGCACAAAAAGCAACAGATTGAACACACACACACACTCCCCATGCAAAACAAGTCCCTGCATTCTCCCGCATTCCATGCGATCCAAGACTCTCAACAACAAATTATAAGCCCACAATGGCTGCGCTGTTCGCAAGTTTCCATGTTAACAAATTTTCTAACTCGTTTATTTGCAAGAAAAACCAAACTATTTGCCAATATTTTTGCTTTTAATTATTAAGTGTTCATTAATTAACAATTATTTCTACAAACCGTAAATTTCTATTCACTTTTGCCACTTTATTTCACTCTTTTAACGGGAGCTCACACGGACACATTCGCGCACTACAAAACCCTTCTGTATACTAAAAGTTATTGGAAGTGGAAGAGGTCCAAGAACGAAATGAACAGCAGCGTTACCGCTGGGGTAAGAACTTTTAATCCTAAGAACCTAATAGATTTCTCTTTTAGGTATTTATATGATATAATTGATTATCAAGAATAGTATTGATTATTACATGGAATTTTTTGCAGCCACATCAACATATTCGATACGAAATTTATAGTGAAAGGATATGATAATTAAAGCAATTAGCAACAGGATTTTAATGACACCAAGAGAAAAAATTTTTTTTTTTATATTAGAAAAAATCGAAGGCTATTTGAATACACTTTTAGGCAATGATATTATGAAGCAATTTAGAATATTTTGTATGAGGGGACCTACTTTTTGAGTTCATTTTTTTCCATATGAAAACCTTTTTCTTTTCATTCGTCCGCTTTTCTAACAATAAAAGTTTCAGCAAATATGTGGAGTAGAGTAAATTAATTTTTAATGTTTATATAAATGCGTGATAGGACTGGCAGGGCTATTTTGGTTTTAGAAGAATTTATTTGAAATACCTTTTTAAAAACTGCTTTAAATAATACAAAAAGGCTCCTGCATTGAGCGTATATTTGCAGGCCGATATGATTTATAAATTTCTTATATCATCAATAAAGTGATGATTAAAGTATTTTCAAAATAATATTAAATTTTGATACCGAAATATATTTGGTTATAATAATTAATAATTAAAGGCTGAACACATCATTACCATTGTAAAAGATATTGAGTTGCATCTGGTCTTCACTGAGAGTTATCGAAGAATCCAATTTCAACCCCATCATTATTTGGTATTCGTAGAGGATAAATTAGATTACGGTTACGGCAACACAAGACTTTCCTTCCATTTACTCTTCTTAGAAAGCACATGCGCAGTGAGAAATTTTTTTTTTGCCCGAATACATTTTAATCGTACTTTTTTTTTTATTAAAAACTGAGCAAAACTGAGCTCACAAAAAGCATTGGAATCTGCAGCAGGTGTGCAAAGCATGTGAATGTGTTAGAAGAACGGATGCTGTGGGATTTAAGTTTAACACACACTTCAAAAAAACTACCCCTCAAAAACTTTAGAGATTTCTCCATACGAATGATCCAGTATAAGTCGACAATGGCTGCGCGGTTAACAGCTCTTGTCAACAGGAACATGTTTTCCTACACATTCTGTTAAGCCAACGTTGACTAACAGCCTAAAGCTTTTGTTTGCCTAAAGAAATGTTCGTATTTTAATAAAAAATTATTAATATATTTTATACATTTTCTAGAACTTTTCAACAGGATTGTTATTTTACGAGGAATCGATTAACACAAACACTTTCGAGCAATATGAACGTAACGTAACATACACGATTTCTTTCATGTCCTTTCAAAAGCGCAAGTTGCTGTAGAAGAATTTATTCCCCAAATACGTTATTTAAATTCAAAACTAATAACCTCTTCTATCATATAATAATTAATTGAAATCATGTTAAACAGATTCGAAATATATTTTTACATAAAAATGATAAGAATTTTATTAACAGTTTATGTCAGTCCCCGCAAACAACACTGATTCATTTCTTCTTATTTACTTCGAATATATAACTGACCAACTCAACTGTTCTTTAACAAACAACAACAATAACTATTCCCCTATTTAAGTTCTCATAAATTGCATTCCTGTTTAATTTATAAGCAAACGAAATACACAAACAGACTTGCGCACAGAAAGCAACACATTGAACAAACACACACACACTCCACATGCAAAACATATCCCTGCATTCTCCCACATTCAATGCGATCCAAAACTCTCAACAACAAATTTTAAGCCCACAATGGCTGCGCTGTTCGCAATTTCTCATTTTAACAAATTTTCTAACTCGTTTATTTGCAAGAAAAACCAAACTATTTGCCAATATTTTTGCTTTTAATTATTAAGTGTTCATTAATTAACAATTATTTCTACAAACCATCAATTTTAATTCACTTTTTCCACTTTATTTCACTGTTTTAACGGGAGCTCACACGGACACGTTCACGCACTACAAAACCCTTCTGTATACTAAAAGTTATTGGAAGTGGAAGAGGTCCAAGAACAAAATGCAAGGCAGCGTTGCCGCTTGGGTCAGAATTTATAATCCTCAAAATTTTATTGAATTCCCTTTTAGATATTGATTTGATATAATTCATTATCAAAAATAGTATTGATTGTACATGGAATATTTTGCAGCCACATCAATTTTTTGTCTGTTTTTAATTAAAAATAAATAGTTTGTAATAAAACAATTCATGAGTAGAACAAGGAACCTCTAATTCTTCTATATGGAGAATTCGATGTCAATAATCGTTCACTTATTTGCAGTGCATTCAAACATTTTTAGTTGAGCTACAAAAAAGACAGGAATGGCATGATATGTAGTAGCACATGTACAGATAATATATATAATAATTCGCTTCCATTCAACCAAAAATTTTTCAATTTTAGATTTTATATTGAACATGTAGGAAATGAGTTTGAATTGCGTGTTCTTTTAAAATGGAAAGTACATAAAAAGTTGGCTTTCTAACAAGAGTTTTATTACATTTATTTGATCTTAGAGCCTGAATTGAAAATACGAAAGGACGGCATTGGAAAATAGGACGTCCTAATTAGCGTGGTGGCACATGCCCAAGACAATCGCTGTATGTAGTGTTCCGCCAGAGACAAGCCAACAGCAACTAATACAACTCTGTGCTAAAGCAGATCCACGACTGATGTTTCGCGTTAAATAGTTCTGCGAATAACATACTCCAGTCCTCTTCTATTTTTATAGCGCGATTGTTTTCCTTTAGCAATCAAACCAAATTACTAAAGTTCTGATACCCCTGATTTGCTCAAAACTAAATAACTTCTTCTAGTTTTTTAATCTCTTTTTGAATAAAAAATATTCTTTAATATTTTCAAGCTTAAGAAAGGTCCCTTTTTTAAATTAATTGTGAAATTAAACTTAAAAATATATGCGAATATTCATAAAGTTGGATATTTTTCGTAAAAATTTTCACTACTTCTGAATTAAAATTTATTTACGTTCTTACATCGTTTTATCATGTATTTAATATTGTGGTTTTTGCAATTAAATAATTGAATTTTGCTGCGAAAATGTTTCAAATTATTATAATTGAAGTTAATTGAAGACCGACCACTTTGAACTCATCCCTCAACACAATAAAAGATAAAAAAAAATTCGGCATCTTCACCAGGAGCTGACGATATTAATATTCTAACCGCATCTCGACTTTGGCATTCGTTATGCCAAAATACCGGATACACAAAAATTTCGGTCACGGCAACACAAAACTTGCCTTCCATCCGCTCTTTCTGTTGGGAAACGCATGTGCGGTGAGAAAAGGTTTGTGCGGTGGATCATGTTTTTATGTCATATTTTTTCTACTGAAGAGTGAGAAAAACCGGGTTCACAAATCGCACCTAATCTTGAGAGGGGAAGAAGTAAAGTTGTGAGGAGAAGACCACTACATATGCAGCGCATTCCGGCGGAACTTTAAAAGGAGGGGATGGTGTTAAGAGGACTGATGAACACAGATTTGAAGAGCTTTTTTTTAGTTTTTACTTCGTTGGTGAATATTTTACTACTGGTACCGATGAAGGGGGTGCTGTATTCTGCTCTTTTAGTACATGACGATGTTAATCGCTGTCGGGAATGTTCAGCCTTCGTCATTCAGACAAATCGACAACAATTAACAGAATCCTGCATATTCATGACTGAGAGCGGCAGCGTAGTCTTGTGTTTTACTACTTCAGCCAACAGCGCCCCCAAATGGGACTTTTAGCTGCAAACACCCACAAAATGCCCACTATTTTTATCGAATGAGTTAATTTAAGTCAACAGGGGTTGCGCTGTTGGCATCTTTTGTTTACAGGAACTTATTACTCTAGACTCTAGAGTCTAGACAGTCATGTTAAGCCAACAGAGGCTGTACAGCCTATAATTTTGGGACATGTTAAAGCAGCGCACTACACACATGAGCACACATAAGCATGCGCGCATCACATATTGCGATTCAATTAACAGTTAATTTTATTTTATTTTAATTAATAGAAATTATGAGTTTTCTTTAATTATTTGCATGTGTTTAACTGTTTCAATAGGAGTTGGCATACGTTTTCGGTAAACTTTTTAAAAGAGAGGAAATTTAAAAACACCACGAAACAACAACACCAGAGTTAGCAGTTGAGCATTTAACGCATCTCAACGCGTATTATTGTTTTGCTACCAAGAATTCTAAAGCTGTTGTTTAATATAACTGGAACGGAAAAATGTTGGTAAATTAAATCTACTTGATTTATTTTTTACGTTATTTTTTTTTTCCTTAAAGAAATTTTTATTTACAGCACTTTAGCTGAAATATTAAAACAATTGATAGTTCATGGATTTCATTTGAATAGGAATCGGAATATGACATAAATCTTCCAACCCATAGAAAGTAACGGAGAAAATTTATGGGTTTTGAACTAATTTTTTTTAATTTAAAATGAATGACTGCCGTCAGGAGCAAAAATTTACTTCGCACTGAAATTATTTCTTTGCAAAAATGTTCCCTAAATTATTTATCTCTGTTTTCTGAAATACCCTTCGCTTATTATAGAAAATCACATCCTTCTGATCCACCAATTTTATTACTCCGTATTCATCTCGGCGTCATTAATAAAAATATGTGCTCACATTTTTGAAGCGTTTTCGACCACGTACACCACCGTCATTATCACTTTAATTGCCCTGATTGCGTATTTTCTTCAATCACAAAAAGTAGAAAAAATAAAATGCGCCGATTCCTCCAGCAGTTGATAAAAATTAACATTTTATTCACACCTCCGACTGCGGCAGGTATTTTATTTTCCTCTCTCTCACTTTTTTTATTTTTTTTTATTTTACAACGACTTTTTGTCATGCATTCATGTCTGTCTGTTTATACGTGTAATTATTTGAACTTTCGCCGTTGTCATGCAGCTCGTTATAATCTGTGAAATATGTCCTGAACGGCAGTGAGTGAAAGTAATAAAAAATAGAGTGTGAAATAAGGAGAAGCCTGGACGATTTGCAGGCACCTTTTGGCGATTATAAAAAAATGTAAAAAGCAGCTGTTTGCTGGATGGTATGCCAATCGGGTTGGCCATCTGTCGGTTTATATATTAACCAGTGGTCGAATCTGGCATCACTTTCTTCTGTCACAAACTTCAGTTTCCACTGAAGGAAATGAAGTGTTTGAAGTCTGATTAACGTTGGGATTTATTGGAAATTTGCATTCGGATTAAAGACAATCGGAAATGACATGAAAATGTCGCACGAAATTTGGGCATAAAGAGGGTCCAGTAGAACCTGTTATTTTATGTTTATTGGAACTGGTTTCAGTATTAATGCGCCCAGACGTGAGCGGGCCTGTACAGTGTACAAACACATGGTAGCTGTAGCTGAGATCACAAGATAAGAACAAAATAATAAATGAAACGATTTATGGCATGTTGTAGGGTGCCGGCTACACAAAAATCAGGGTGTAGTTATTCACAACACAAACAGCCGGATATATTTTTATGGCAGCATAAAAGTCAAATAGTCTCTGCGAAGCGATATGAGTGTCCAGGACTAGGAACCATTAATTTAAAAGAATGCTTTCACTTACTGTTGGAAAACTTTTAGGTGACACTGTTTTATTGCAAAATCTTCGGCAAAAAATTTTTTTAAAGGTTGTTATATCATTTTGTTTCGTTGTCTGTCATCTCACATCGCTGATATGTTTTTCTACCATCAAAAGCATTCAAACTTGTTTTTAATGTTCCATTTCCATTTGGCTCTCAACTTTATCTTTATTTTGTTTCACCTTCAAATTCGTTCAAAATTATTTAAGTTTCATTCTCTTCTTCAATTGTTTTGATTTCAAATTTTATTATATAATTTTTAAAATTTAAAACAAAAAACAAAAAACAAACAATAAAATGTTGTTGTTGGCACTTCTTTTTTATGAGAGAACAAAAATACACTCTCTTTTTTTGAATTCGCTGCGAGAGCTTGTAAATAAATATTTTGCTTGTGTGTCGTACACTGACAGAATTACCGTATTCGATATGGTTTGAAATTTCAAAGCAGTTTAAAGACAAATTTTATTCCATATCGAGTGCCCAGCGCTGTTAGTCTTAAACACCCCGCCTTCATTTTAGGAGGTTCACAAGGAAACAGTAGATATTCTGCACTGCACACCATTCCTAGTCCATCATCAAATACTCAATCCCCATGATCTCGTGCCACTTTACTTCGCTTAATTAAAGTTTGTGAGTGTAAACATGCAAAACGAATGAATTCCTTTACAACACTGACTTGATGAAAGTATTACAATGATGGGAAAGCGCTAACCATTGACGTTATTATGAAAATAATGTTACAGGTCGGTCATACGCTACAAGTAATGAGATTGTCATTCTTGTTGTTGTTGTTGTCTTAATGCGTACGTACGTTGTACATCGTGCGAGCAGGAGATGTGTGACAGCCAGCGAACGCTCGGAGGTAGAACAGCCAGTCAGTTAGTCCATTTACATTTAGGAAAATGAGGATGAGGAGTGTGATGTCGTATTGAATTTCACGGTGTAGCAGCATCAGCGAACAAAAGAAATTAAAGCGAAATAAAAAAGAACAACAACAACAACGACGGCACACAATACGATGCTTAAAATGTTGTGGGGCATAATATAACCGTTATTTTTATTTCATGTAGGGTTTTTTTGGTTTGTTTGTTTGTTTAAATTATAATACCGCTATTAACACGCGTTATTGCATGTGTGCGACTGTGTGTGTGTGTGTGTGTGTGTATTTTGATGGTAGCGATACTGCATAATTGGACGACTGATATTTTATTGGAAATAAATACAATTATTTTCGCAAAAATAAACTGTCTGCCGATAGTTATTCATGTTTCCATAGTTTATTAAAAATGAACGAAAATGGGATTATTGTCAAAGTCACAGTGTCGCGGTATGGCAGGTGCACTCACAAGGCTTTCCCTGAAGAGGGCCGCAAGGTTAGAGTTTTTTATGCAACAAATTATGACGTCCAAGAGCTTTTATTTTTGTCGTTACATCTCTCTCTCTCTCTGACCTGTACGTTGTCCTTTCTTTCATAAGACATCTGTTAGTTTAAAACTTTAAGCGTTCTTTTCTATTAGGGGTTCCCTTGAAGAGAACAAAAAAATGCTGCACTCATTTTACGGTTGCCGGGAAGGGCTTTTCCATGTCGTTTTTCAGTCTTTAGGAACTGTTACAAATAAAAAAATTTTATTTAATAAAACTCATTTTAAAATCAATTATATTTAAAATTAATTTTGCCCACTTTTTGCAGGGGTTCCATAGTGTAGCGGTTATCACGTCTGCTTTACACGCAGAAGGTCTCCAGTTCGATCCTGGATGGAACCAGTGTTAGTCTATTTTTTTCTTCTATAAAAATTTTATTAAAAATAGTTACAAATTTAAATCAAAATAAACCGAAATGGTTTATCTGGCTCGTTGCTTTCGATTTTTTTAGTAAAATCGTATGTTATCGATAACTTTCGCTTTTGTTAGAGTAATTGAAGTTGTAAATATGACGAAATGATCTACTCATCTTTCTCTACGACTTCCGTTAGGCCATTCTAAAAGTACTGCCGGTTCGCTAATGTCGCAGGCTTTCGCACGATCAACTAAATTATTTGTAAAATAAAAAGAAAATTTTAAAATTTATTGGAACGAACGATAAATTGCGTCAGGGGCGAACAGGCGGTAAATACACTTTTAAAATGGCTTTTTTTGTAAGCCAAAGGGCGATTTGTTTAGGTCATTTTGTCATATTAAGAATTTCGATTACCCGTTCAAAAACGAAAGTTATCGATAATAAGCGATTTTGCTAAGAAAATCGAAAGCAACGAGACCAGCTGATCCATTTTTGTTTGTATAGTTTTCCAAAGGATATACGCGATTTAAATACATCCTTTGATTTTATTTAATTAGATTTCTGTATAAAAAAAGTTTTTTTTTCTATAAAAAACTTCGTATGAGAAAAATCAGAGAGTGGGCCAAGAAAAAAAATTATAGTTCCCACAGTTTTTGCCCGATTGTAACCAAAAGGCCTTTAATTAAATCACTGCTAAATCTGCTTTAAAATAAAGCTGAGAAAAAATAGGGATTCAAATAATTTACTATATAAAATTGAGGCCAAAATTTAAGAATTTGAAAGCAAATATTTTTTTTGTCTCATCATATTTTTTTATCGTTTGTTGAAAAATGTTTTATATGTCCTTTGGAAGCCTTGTTTGTTCTCTAGGAAAAGCTGTTTGAAATTTTTAAATCACCGCAAAGAATAAGAAGTTAAGAATTATTTCGTGAAACTAGACAAAGAACTTTCGATAACTTTCGATTTCAAGGGTGTAATCGAAATTGGAAATACCGCAAAATGATCTGAAACTGGCCGCTCTGCTACTTAAATCGGGTCACTTCGAGGGCAATTATTGATTGTCGCACAGTGTTGTATGACTGTAGATCCCACACGAACAAGGACCTTCAAGAGATTTTGGCTCTTTTACTTCGGGGATTATCTGCCAGTAGCGCAGACGCATCCAAAAACAGTCTTATTAATTTCAAAATGATTAAAGCCTCGTATTTTACACTGAGCGCTAAGAATTTAAAATTAAACCCCATTCTATGGGTTTTGTCTGCTTTCCTAACCTCAAATATTTGCAATCCTCTATTCGAACAACAATAGAAAACGAGCTGCGTTTTACAATTGTTCCCACAATTATTGCAAGACAAAATGGCGTGTAATTGAAATTCAATGAGTGTCCTTTTCTTTGTTTTCTATTTTATTTTAATTGTGGCGGACAAAAAAATTCTTAAGTTCCAGCAGTTAAAACACAAGAATTTCTGTTGTATTAAAGATTCCTTGTAAACGGTGGCTGAGAATAGAAATAGTTTGTGTCTTGAACTATTTTTGTTATTTATAAATTTTCAAAAGGTGGGGGGGAAGTGAGTGAAAACTTGTGCCGTTCATTGTTGGCCTTTTATTTAGTGTCTGCTTGATATTCTTTTTAATTACGAATTGATTTTAGCAGGAACAGAATGAGCATTTGAAATACTGACAAGCAGATGAGGACTTTTCCACTTAATATTAAAATGTTCTAAATATTTTTCATTAAAAGATTTGTAAAAAAATAAATAAACTTATTTTTATTTAAACGTGGAAAGCAGCAGAAAATATTTAATATGTTAACAACAAATAAATTAAGGAGATGGACTACCTGAAAGTGTGCTTATGCCTCTTTATTAACTCTCTTTAAGATTATGAGACCGCAAATATATATAAATTTCAATTATAATAATTAATTTAATAAACCACTATATTTTAATGTGATCAAAATAATTTCAAATGGATTTGTGCGATTTGTTTTCATGTAAACAAAAACTGTTAATCGTACAGCCTCTGTTGGCTTAACATGACAGTCTAGACTCTAGAGTCTAGAGAAATAAGTTCCTATAAACAAAAGATGCCAACAGCGCAACCCCTGTTGACTTAAATTAACTCATTCGAAAAAAATAGTGGGAATTTTGTGGGTAAAGCTAAAAGTCCCATTTGAGGGCGCTGTTGGCTGAAGTAGTAAAACACAAGACTACGCTGCCGCTCTCAGTCATGAATATGCAGAGTTCTGTTAATTGCTGTCGATTTGTCTCAATGACGAAGGCATAGCAGTGGTCGCTGAACATTCCCGACAGCGATTAACATCGTCATGTACTAAAAGAGCAGAATACAGCACCCCCTTCATCGGTACCAGTAGTAAAATATTCACCAACGAAGTAAAAACTAAAAAAAAACTCTTCTAATCTGTCTTCATCAGTCCTCTTAAAACCATCCCCTCCTTTTAAAGTTCCTCCGGAATGCGCTGCATATGTAGTGGTCTTCTCCTGAGTGCTGGTTCTACTCATAAAAGAAAATGAACTTCTTCCCCTCTCAAGATTAGGTGCGATTTGTGAACCCGGTTCTTCTCATTCTTCAGCAGAAAAAACAATGACATAAAAAACACGATCCACCGCACAAACCTTTTCTCACCGCACATGCGTTTCCCAACAAGAAGAGCGGATGGAAGACAAGTTTTGTATTGCCGTGACCGAAATTTTTGTGTATCCGGTATTTTTGCATTACGAATGCCAAAGCCGAGATGGGGTTAGAATATTAACATCGTCAACTCCTGGTGAAGATGCCGAATTTTTTTTTTATCTTTTATTGTGTTGAGGGATGAGTTCAAAGTGGTCGGTCTTCAATTAACTTCAATTATAATAAATTAAAACATTTTCGCAGCAAAATTCAATTATTTAATTGCAAAACTGTAATTTTAAATACATAATAAAATGATGTAAGAACGTAAATAAATTTTAATTCAGAAGTAGTGGAAATTTTTACGAAAAACATCCAACTTTATGAATATTCGCTTATATTTTTAAGTTTAATTTTACAATTAATTTAAGAAAAGAGACCTTTCTTAAGCTTGAAAATATTAAAGAATATTTTTTATTCAAAAAGAGATTAAAAAACTAGAAGAAGCTATTTAGTTTTGAGCAAATCAGTAGTTGTTGTTGGCTTGTCCCTGACTGATCACCACATACAGCGATTTTCTTGGGCATGTGCCAACACTCCCATTTTTCCAATGCCGTCCTTTCGTATTATTAATTCAGGCTCTAACATCAAATAAATGTAATAAAACTCTTGTTAGAAAGCCAACTTTTTATGTATTTTCCATTTTAAAAGAACACGCACTTTAAACTCATTTCCTACATTTTGAATATAAAATCTAAAATTGAACAACTTTTGGTTGAATGGAAGCGAATTATTATATATTATCTGTACATGTGCGACTACATATCATTCCATTCCTGTCTTTTTTGTAGCTCAACTAAAAATGTTTGAATGCACTGCAAATAAGTGAACGATTATTGACATCGAATTCTCCATACAGAAGAATTAGAGGTTCCTTGTTGTACTCATGAATTGTTTTATTACAAACTATATATTTTTAATAAGAAACAGACAAAAAATTGATGTGGCAGAAAAACATTCCATGTTCAATCAATACTATTTTTGATAATGATCAATATCTAAAAGAGAATTCAATAAAATTTTGAGGATTATAAATTCTTACCCAAGCGGCAACGCTGCCTTGCATTTTGTTCTTGGACCTCTTTCACTTCCAATAACTTTTAGTATACAGAAGGTTTTTGTGGTGCGCGAACGTGTCCGTGTGAGCTCCCGTTAAAACAGTGAAATAAAGTGGAAAAAGTGAATTAAAATTGTTGGTTTGTAGGAATAATTGTTAATTAATGAACATTCAATAATTAAAAGCAAAAATATTGGCAAATAGTTTGGTTTTTCTTGCAAATAAACGAGTTAGAAAATTTGTTAATATGAGAAATTGCGAACAGCGCAGCCATTCTGGGCTTAAAATTTGTTGTTGAGAGTCTTGGATCGCATTGAATGTGGGAGAATGCAGGGACTTGTTTTGCATGTGGAGTGTGTGTGTTTGTTCAATCTGTTGCTTTTTGTGCGCAAGTCTGTTTGTGTATTTCGTTTGCTTATAAATTAAATAGGAATGCAAATTATGACAATTTAAATAGGAGAATTGTTATTGTTGTTGTTTATTAAAGAACAGTTTGTAGGTCAGTTATTTATTTGAAGTAAATAGGAAGGAAAGAATCTGTGTTGCTTGCAGGGATGGAAATAAACTGTTAGTAAAAGTTATTTTAAATAGTTCTTAACATTTTTATGTAAAAAATATTTAGAATCTGTTTAACACGATTTCAATGAATTCTTATATGATAGAAGAGGTTGTTGGTTTTATATTTAAATAACATAAAGGAGAAATTAATACTTCTACAGCAAATTGTATATATTAATGGGACAGAAACCGTAAAATCGTGTACGTTCATTTTGCTCGAAAGTGTTTGTGTTAACGAACTCTTCGTAAAAAAATAATCCTGTAGAAAAGTTACTGGAAACTTATAAAATGTAGATATAATTTTTAACTGAATTAAAATATTTGCGCATGAGGATGTGTTTGTGTGTGTGTAGTTTGTTTAAATGAGTACGAAAATTTCTTTAGGCAAATAAGAAATGTAGGCTGTTAGCCAACGTTGGCTTAACAGAAAGTGTAGGAAAACATGGCCAAGAGCTGCTAACAGCGCAACCACTGTTGACTTTTGTGAGTGTTTACAGCTGAACATCACTCTCCTTCGCAGGTACCAGTAGCAAACATTTTCACCAACGAAGTAAAAAGTTAAAAATATAACAACAAAATCTCTATCGTCTAATCTGTCCTCTTAACCCTATCCCCTCCTTTTAAAATTCTACCGCAACGCCCTGCGCTTCTCCTGAGTGCTGGCCCTACTCATAGAAAAAAATGAACTTCCTCCCCTCTCAAGATACGATGAGATTTTTGAACCCGGTTTTTCTCATTCTTCAGTAGAAAAAAAATGGCATAAAAAACATGATCCACTGCACAAACCTTTTCTCACCACGCATGCGTTTCCCATCAAGAAGAGCGGATGGAAGACAAGTTTTGTGTTGCCGTGACGGAAATTTTTTCTGTATCCGATATTTTTCCATAACGAATGCCAAAGCCGTGATGGGCATAGAAAATTAATTCCCACTGAAGTTGCAAGATTATTTCGTTATCTTCGATTGTGTTTTGTGATGAGTTCAAAATCTTCAGTCTTCAATTAACTGTTATTATAATAATTTAAAATATTTTCGTAGCAACATTCATTTATTTTATTGCAAAAATCGCAATATTAAATGAATAATAAAACGATAAATAAACGTTAATAAGTTTTAACTCAGAAGTAGCAGACACCTTTAAGAAAAATATTCAATTTATGAATATTCGCCAATATTTTAAGTTTTTTTTATTAAAATAAATAAAATTTCTGAAGCTTACAAATATTAAAGAACACAAAATGTTAATCGGTTCATATATATTAAAATAGTTGCGGAAAGGAATTATCATCAGGGTGGACAGTAAGAGGTTTCCATTCCTTCCGACAAAACATATAACAGTTCTTTGTTATATTCCTAATTTTTTTAAAGTTTCGTTTAATGGCATTCATTAAACATCAACTGTCAAATAATTTAATTTGGCTGCAAGCAATTCCAGGTACGAGTTCATACCACCGTTAATTAATTGAGTTATAGAAACAATTTAAAAAGAATTCAAAAAGATTTTCAGGATTAAAAATTCTTACCTAAGCGGCAACGCTGCTTTGGATTTTGTTCTTGGACCTCTTTCACTTCCAATAACTTTTAGTATACAGAAGGGTTTTGTTGTGCGTGAACGTGTCTGTGTGAGCTCCCGTTAAAACAGTGAAATAAAGTGGCAAAAGTGAATAGAAATTGATGGTTTGTAGAAATAATTGTTAATTAATGAACACTTAATAATTAAAAGCAAAAATATTGGCAAATAGTTTGGTTTTTCTTGCAAATAAACGAGTTAGAAAATTTGTTAATTGGAAACTTGCGAACAGCGCAGTCATTGTGGGCTTAAAATTTGTTGTTGAGAGTTTTGGATCGCATGGAATGTGGGAGAATGCAGGGACTTGTTTTGCATGGGGAGTGTGTGTGTGTGTGTGTTCATTCTGTTGCTTTTTGTGCGCATGGCTGTTTGTGTATTTCGTTTGCTTATGAATTAAATAGGAATGCAAATAATGAGAAGATAAATAGGGGAATAGTTATTGTTGTTGTAGACTAAGGAACAGTTGTGTAGGTCAGTTATATATTTAAAGTAAATAAGAAGAAAAGAATCAGTGTTGCTTGCAGGGACTGACATAAACTGTTAACAAAATTCTTAACATTTTTATGTAAAAATATATATCGAATCTGTTTAACACGATTTTAATTAATTCTTATATGATAGAAGGAGGTTATTAGTTTTGAATTTAAATAAAATAAATGGGGAAGAAATTCTTCTACAGCAACTTGCACATATGAAAGGACATGAAAGAAATCGTGTATGTTACGTTACGTTCATCTTGCTCGAAAGTGTTTGTGTTAATCGATTCCTCGTAAAATAACAATCCTGTTGAAAAGTTCTAGAAAATGTATAAAATATATAAATAATTTTTTATTAAAATACAGTATTTCCGCACTTGGGTGTATGTGCGTTCGTATGTGTATACGAACATATCTTTAGGCAAGCAAAAGCTTTAGGCTGTTATCAAACGTTGGCTTAACAGAATGTGTAGGAAAACATGGTCAAGAGCTGCTAACAGCGCAACCACTGTTGACTTTTGTGAGTGTTTACAGCTGAACATCACTCTCCTTCGTAGGTACCAGTAGCAAACATTTTCACCAACGAAGTAAAAAGTTCAAAATATAACAACAAAATCTCTGTCGTTTAATCTGTCCTCTTAACCCTATCCCCTCCTTTTAAAGTTCTACCGCAACGCACTGCGCTTCTCCTGAGTGCTGGCCCTACTCATAGAAAAAATGAACTTCTTCCCCTCTCAAGATACGATGAGATTTTTGAACCCGGTTTTTCTCATTCTTCAGTAGAAAAAAAATGACATAAAAAACATGATCCACTGCACAAACCTTTTCTCACCACGCATGCGTTTCCCATCAGGAAGAGCGTATGGAAGACAAGTTTTGTGTTGCCGTGACGGAAATTTTTTCTGTATCCGATATTTTTCCACAACGAATGCCAAAGCCGAGATGGGCATAGAAAATTAACTCCCACTGAAGGTGCAGGATTATTTCGTTATCTTCGATTGTGTTTTGTGATGAGTTCAAAATCTTCAGTCTTCAATTAACTTCAATTATAATAATTTAAAATATTTTCGTAGCAACATTCAATTATTTTATTGCAAAAATCGCAATATTAAATAAATAATAAAACGATAAATAAACGTTAATAAGTTTTGACTCAGAAGTAGCAGACACCTTTAAGAAACATATTCAATTTATGAATATTCGCCAATATTTTAAGTTTTTTATTAAAATAAATAAAATTTCTGACGCTTAAAAATATTAAAGAACACAAAATGTTAATCGGTTCATATATATTAAAATTAATATAAATTTTAGGGAAAGGAATTATCAATAAACTAATTTTTTGACATATTGTCATTGTACTATTATAATATGAAATTTATTTGTTGGATGGTTAAGCAATGAAATGCATATAGACATTGCTTAACCACCCAACAAATAAATTTCATATTATGAAAGGAATTATCATTAGGGTGAACAGTAAGAGGTTTCCATTCCTTCCGACAAAACATATAACAGTTCTTTGTTATATTCCTAATTTTTTTAAAGTTTCGTTTAATGGCATTCATTAAACATCAACTGTCAAATAATTTAATTTGGCTGCAAGAAATTCCAGGTACGAGTTCATACCACCGTTAATTAATTGTGTTATAGAAACAATTTAAAAAGAATTCAAAGAGATTTTCAGGATTAAAAATTCTTACCTGAGCGGCAACGCTGCTTTGGATTTTGTTCTTGGACCTCTTTCACTTCCAATAACTTTTAGTATACAGAAGGGTTTTGTTGTGCGTGAACGTGGCTGTGTGAGCTCCCGTTAAAACAGTGAAATAAAGTGGCAAAAGTGAATAGAAATTGATGGTTTGTAGAAATAATTGTTAATTAATGAACACTTAATAATTAAAAGCAAAAATATTGGCAAATAGTTTGGTTTTTCTTGCAAATAAACGAGTTAGAAAATTTGTTAATTGGAAACTTGCGAACAGCGCAGTCATTGTGGGCTTAAAATTTGTTGTTGAGAGTTTTGGATCGCATGGAATGTGGGAGAATGCAGGGACTTGTTTTGCATGGGGAGTGTGTGTGTGTGTGTGTTCATTCTGTTGCTTTTTGTGCGCATGGCTGTTTGTGTATTTCGTTTGCTTATGAATTAAACAGGAATGCAAATTATGACAAGTTAAAGAGGAGAATAGTTATTGTTGTTGTTTTTAAAGAACAGTTGGGTAGGTCAGTTATATATTTGAAGTAAATAAGAAGAAAAGAATCAGTGTTGTTGGCGGGGATGGAAATAAACTGTTAATAAGAGTTATTTTAAATAGTTCTTAACATTTTTATGTAAAAAATATTTAGAATCTGTTTAACACGATTTCAATGAATTCTTATATGATAGAAGAGGTTGCTAGTTTTATATTTAACTAACATAAAGGAGAAATGAATACTTCTACAGCAAATTGTACATTTTAATGGGCATGACAGAAATTGTAAAATCGTGTACGTTCATTTTGCTCGAAAGTGTTTGTGTTAACGAACTCCTCGTAAAAAAATAATCCTGTAGAAAAGTTATAGAAAACTTATAAAATGTAGATATAAATTTTAACAGAATTAAAATATTTGCTCATGAGGATGTGTTTGTGTGTGTAGTTTGTTTAAATGAGTACGAAAATTTCTTTAGGCACATAAGAAATGTAGGTTGTTAGCCAAGGTTGGCTTAACAGAATGTGTAGGATAACATGTTCATGTAGACAAGAGCTGCTAACGGCGTAATCACTGTTGACTTAAAATGGCTCATTCGAAAGGAGAAATTTGTGAACTTTTTGTGTGATATTCTGATTGAAGTTTATGTTACACTTAAATCCTACAGCATCCGTTCTTCTAACACATTCACACGCTTTGTACACTTGTTGCAAATTCCAATGCTTTTTGTGAGCCAAGTTTTGCTGTTTTAGTAAAAAAAAATAGTTTGATCAAAATATAGTCCACCCAAAAAAAATTTCTCACTGCGCATGTGCTTTCTAAGAAGAGTAAATGGAAGGAAAGTCTTGTGTTGCCGTGACCGTAATCGATTTTATGCCCTACGCATAAAAAAGCGAGGATGGGATGAAAGTTGGAATCTTAGATAAGTCCCAGTCAAAGAGCAGGATAAACTCATTATCTTTTACAATGTTAATGATGTGTTCAGTCTTTAGTTATTGTTAATTGTAATAATGAAATATATTTTGGTATCAAAATTTAAAAAGATTTTGAAAATACTTCAATCTCCACTTTATTGCTGAAATAAACTAATTAATAATTCATATCGACGTTCAAATATACTCTCAGTGCAGGAGCCTTTTTGTATTCTTCAAAGCCGTTTTTGAAAAGAATATTTCAAATAAAATCTCTTTGAAAAGCATGTCCTTTCACACAATTTATTCATAATTGCTTCATAATATCCTTCCCTAGAAGTGTACTCTCTAATAAAATAGTGTCTTGTGGTGCCATGAAAATTCTATTATCCATTGCTTTGATTAACACCTCCAAGAAATTTCACATACAAATCAATACTATTTTTGATAATGAATTATATCAAATCAATATCTAAAAGAGAAATCTATAAGATTTTTAGGACAAACAAATTTCACTCAAGCGGCAACGCTGTCTTGCATTTTGTTCTTGGACCTCTTCCACTCCCAATAACTTTTAGTATACAGAAGGGTTTTGTGGTGCGCGAATGTGTCCGTGTGAGCTCACGTTAAAACAGTGAAATAAAGTGGCAAAAGTGAATAGAAATTGATGGTTTGTAGAAATAATTGTTAATTAATGAACCCTTAATAATTAAAAGCAAAAATATTGGCAAATAGTTTGGTTTTTCTTGCAAATAAACGAGTTAGAAAATTTGTTAAAATGAGAAATCGCGAACAGCGCAGTCATTGTGGGCTTAAAATTTGTTGGTGAGAGTTTTGGATCGCATTGAATGTGGGAGAATGCAGGGACTTGCTTTGCATGTGGAGTATATGTGTGTGTGTGTTTTTTCATTCTTCTGGTTGTGCAGGGGTGTCTGTTTATTTATTGCCTTCGTTTTACATAAACTTTAAGAGAGTGCAAAAGAAATGAAAATAGATCAAAGCCAATGAGGAGAATATTTATTGTTTTTTGCGAGATAATATTTAGGGGGTTGATTTATTTAAAAGAAGTAAGTATGAAGACTGAGTTACAGTGGCAAAAAGAAACTGTTACTAAAATTCATTTTAACTGTTTCTTAACAGAAGAGAGTTAATTAACATATTTTGAGACTTCTTTAACATTTTTATTGGATTTCGGTGCATATTTTACAGAAGAAGTTATTAGTTTTGAATTCAATTTGAAATATTTAGGAAATAAATTTCAAAAATTAAAGAAATACATTCACAAAAATTTGTGCATACGATTTGATATGATACCAACAGAAATAATTTTCCTGCGCCTGAAGTTCTAAATAAATTCGTGAAAAATATTTAATTTTCCAAGATCAGAGACCAACGTTTTTTGATGTTATTGAGGATAACAGATTCACAATAAATCATGTTTACAATCACAGAACAGAGTGATTTGGATGTCAATTATTTTATACTGATCGATAATTTGCAGGAAGAAATTATTTTAATACGCTGTTCCTCATGTAAAAATAAACAATTGGAAAATTGGACAAAATATTCTCGAACCGTTGCAGAACAATTCAAATTGATCGCTGAATTTCATTAAAAAGAAACTGTTTCTTATTCTTTCGACATTCTGATGCAATATATTTTCAATAGTTGTTATTTTCTGTGACGTAAAACGTCTGTGTTTTCAATTGGGTTTCGGTGTGAGCATAACCCAACAACTATTTTGATTCGTTCATCTGGACTTGAATGCACAATTTCTACAATTCCTATTCGGAATGGTGACAGTTTCTCTAAATATATTCAAAATAAAACTGCTGGATAACAGAATGTCAGCTTTTCGTTCTAAACAGCACCCTCCACTGGCAACGTTGATTCTCATTCTATTTCCTCATCCCTTTCCTCTGAATGTTAGTTTCCTTGTAAATTTGTGAGCTGCGTGAACGTGTTTGTGTGAACTCTCAGCAAAATGTGTGAAGCGCCAACAAGTAGAAATAAAATATTAAAAGAGTATAAAAAGTAATTGAAGTGGTTGTAAGAGAAAAGAGAATAAAAGTGAAAATGATGAGAGAATTTCAATTAAAATCATCATGATCGTGAAATCAAAAGCAAAAGATGGAAAAATCCACAAAATATGGCCTTTTTTGAAAGAAAATTTGTGTTCTTAAAGAAGAAGAGAGAAGAAAAATAAAATAAAATTTGTGTTATTAAATAAAATTTAAAGTGCGCGTGTAAACGAGTGATTAACGAAATTGGCGGAAGTCTGAGTTCGAGCACAAGAATTGTATTCAACATCAAGAGGTAATTTTTTAATTCAATTATATTCGATATCTCTTAGAGAATAACAAAATCATTTTTATTATTTTGAATTATATTCCGAGATTTTCAGAAAATGTTTTAAATCAAAGTCTGAAAAATAAATCGAACAAATATTTTTAATAAATTTTTAGGGTTTAACTTCCACAAAATTTTCAGATAAAATTTTTTTTGTGATAAATATTTTTTATTTTTTTAAATCGACAGCGTTTAAAAGTTGTTTTTGCAAAAATAATTTTAAATATTTGTCTATATTGAGAAATTGAATTTGAAATTGTGATTCGAAATTCAATTTTAAGCGATACAACAAGACTTCTGAGCGAAGAAATTATTTGTTTCGTATTAAAATTAGATTTATTTTTATATAAAATTCAAAATCTATCAGAAATATTATTTCAAAATTTCAAAAACGAAAAAAGTCGGAAGTATTGAATTGTAAATGGTTGCTTTTTCATTCTGAAATCTTTTAAATATTTTAATTCTTGTGGTTTTTTTACCGATTTTTAATTTATAATATTCACTGATACTTTTAAGCTTGAGGTTTCTTTATTTAAAAAAAAATATAATTTCTTTTTGCAATAGTTCGTCACTTCTTTTGCAAAATTTTCGTCTTCAGGAAATTAATTATTTTATTTAAACAAATTTCTTTCCAATCAAATGAAATAATTAAGTTCCTGAAGAAGTCACACAAAGAAGTGACGAAACAAATTGAAATTTTTTAAAAATATCGGTGAATACTTTGAAATATTTGAAACATTTTATTTAAATCAGGTGAGAGCGTTCTGAAGAAGTGCAGGTTTGCATGGAGGTAAGTGATTTCAGTTATTTTCGTATAGAAATTTTCAACTTGAACTCAAGCAGCTCGAAAATGTTTCTGTGCAATAAATCAATTATTTCCTGACAAATTTTTTTTTTCAAAATTCTAAAAATATAATGGAAAATGGAATTTCGGATTCTCTATCAAACTTTAATACCGTTTTTCCACACTTTTTGCGGTTGTGATTTTACTGGGAACGCAGTTTTGAAATGACTTCTCTGGATCATTTTAGATTCAAGGAACTTTAAGTGACTGATTGACTGTCAGGACTATTAAATATTTTTAACTGAAACTGCAAATAACTGATTTTATTTCGATTTTGACGAAACGTGTAAATATTTCTCTGAGAATATTTTTGTTAACGATTTGAAACACTGGGGAAGTTTCCTTTTCAGAATTCATGAGTGTCTGACGTGTAGATTTACGTGGTCCATGAATTCAGTTCGTAGAAACAGTTTTCGTTTCAGAGACACAATTTCTTGTGAGAAGTTTCAAACAGAAATTTTGAATCTATAACTTTTCTCAAAAGCACCTCAAGTGGGGCAATTTCTTAAAATACTTTTTCCGCCCACCATTTTATTATTTACTTAGTTATTTATTTATTTATTTATTATTCTTTTAAATTATAAGACAAGAAAGGAAGAAGCTGTTGCGACATTTCAATTGATTAATTAATTCGTGTTATGAACGTGCGATCAGAACTCTTTTCGTTTTCATTTAGTTCAAATATTGAAATCAAATTCCCTATATATTTAATTTATGGACAGAAAAAATCTACAATTTCTGGGTGAGAAATCGCCTCAACTGAGTGGCCCATTTATCGCAGCAGTAGAACGATTGTCAGTCATCAAAAATTCTGTAAAATAATTTTCACTTTATTCAATTGTTGTAGACGAAATGCCTGAATAATCGATTGATAAATTCCACTCGTTTGCCTTTTTAGAATTTTAATTTCTTATCGCATGCGATATATTTTACTTGGAAGCATTCGAATTAGTTGCATTGAACTTGGACGCATGTTTTGGCCAATAAATTTAATAATTTTTTTTGTGTCAATTGAATTTGTAAGTTTTATTTATTAAATGTTGTTTTAAAGAATTTATTTTTTAATAGTCATGATATATTTTTAAATAAAATTTTTATTTTGCTGTGTGGACAAAAACAGTCCACGTTGGTTCCATCCAGGATCGAACTGGAGACCTTCTGCGTGTAAAGCAGACGTGATAACCGCTACACTATGGAACCGCTTAACGATTTGGAGTATTTCAATCAATTGTAAAACAATTTTAAATGTTGAAATATTTCAAATATAAAAAAAAAATTTTTTTTTGCTACAAATTTTTTCCTTTAGGCAAAGAATTTTACTCGTTTAACTGCTAATTCCCATGGCCTTGGACCGTTTGCTGGGTGATTAAAAGCGGGCAATATGGCCTTCATAACGGTAGCGTGGCCGAGCGGTCTAAGGCGCTGGTTTAAGGCACCAGTCTCCTCGGAGGCGTGGGTTCGAATCCCACCGCTGCCATAAAAGCTTTTTTTCTATAACAACAATTTTTTTTCTCTGTTTGTGTTGGCTTCTTCAAACTATTCATACCATTTCTGAGAACAACTTTACAATCCATGTTTTGCTGCTTAATTTAAGACTTCAAGTACAAAAACTTTTCTTGGCTACAACAACAACAACCACAGAGAAATAGAAGTATTTTGTTGATTACCTTAAAAAACTACTTTCCTGTAATCATTTTATTTATTTGGGACCACCTAAATCAAGAAAACTTTATGTTTCCTCAAAAAAAATATATAAAAACGAAAAAAGAAAAAAAAAAATCAACACAAAATTACCCCTAAAAATATGCTTTCAACGGCTCCAAATGGAAAGTTTTTTTTTTGTACTTCTTTTTTTTTTTGTTAAGTAAAATGCACATTAAAAAGTTTTTCCTTTCTACTCGTAACACACACAAACGTATGCCTGAGAGTTAAGAGAGAGAGAGAGAGAGAAAAAAAGAAACTTTTTGGCAACACAACAATATCATTATGATTTGAAGGAATAACTCCGCCAACACCAACAATGACTAAAAGGTATGCAAAACTGTTCAGTCTTGCAATTTAATACCAAAAGTTTGGGGGAGGAGGAGGGATAAATTGCAACGAAATAGAAAAATAAACTTAAAAAATTTGCCACAATAAATAAACAAAAGTTTTGTTTACTGGCAAAGAAACGAATTCTCTAACAAAAATACAACATTAATTTCGATTATAAACTATAACAACTGCCATAAACTACTAACGTTTTGCATTTATTATGGCAGGAATACCCAACCGTAGGAAAGAAAAATAAAATGAAAGAAAATATAAGAAAAGAAAAGAACTCGTCATTAGAAAAGAGAAGTTGCTAAAGTGCCATCAGAGAATGTTGCAGTTGATTATGATGATTCGAAAAGGGGGAGCGCCGGCCGGCTGACTGACTGATTGCTGAGCGTGTGCTTGTATTGAGAATTATAACGCACATTAATCAGCAGCCAGGGTTGGATAATAGGAAGATCACTTAAGATATGATTCGTTGCGCAGAATAAAAATTTGTCACATTTTGATTGTTAAAAGGGGGAAACTATTTTGCAAGAAAATAAATATTTTTTCTAAATAAAATTTAAAAAAAATTTTCAATCAACTTAAAATAACATTAAATAAAAAGAATAAATATTGTTGGAAGAAATTTATAGAAAAAAAAAAAATATGGAAAGCGGTTAACCCTGAAGGCCAACCCTGCAACTGCCCGCCAATTTTAGCCGCAAAGTTATCGTAACCAGGTTTTTGTGCTTTCGAGCTTTTCGAATTAAAACGCTATTATTTTAATTTTCAAATCAACCGATTCCCACGTGATGAGTGATGTAGCATTCGATATATATAAAAGGATCGGGAACACTAACTGATCAGATATATAATTTCGGAGTTTTGGGAAACATCATTTTTTTCCAATTTTTTTTTTTCGTTCAGGATATTTTACGAACGGATTAACCGATTTTGAGCCGATTTGCCGAGGGCGACTTGGTTTTTTAATTTTGAGAGCTGATTTCTGGACCCGATCGGTAGAGCCGTTTAAAAGTTGTTGCAAAAAACACTTTTCAAAATGCTTTTTGTACAATTTTTGTTTAATTTCGTGAAATATATCGGTTCGAATCGGTTCACGGGAAATTTAAGATTAGTTCAACCCTTTAGAACCGCATCACCTTGGTCGTTCCTAAGTTATAAGCGGTTCGCATACTTACACACACACACACACTCACATACACTCAAAGAAAAGAAAAACGCGATGCATGTGTGATCCCTAAAATTCCTAAAAAAGATTTTCAAAGTTCCCCCAACCCGTTTATATTTGAGATTTTCTTGCTTTTCCCCACAATATCTAAAGGAGATTTTCAAAATTCCCCAACGCGTTTATAATTCAGATTTTCTTGTGTTTTTCGTTAACTGCAGATAATTTATTTCAAAATATATAAGACCTGGTTAACTCGCGATATCGTTAAACAGGAAGTAGTTATTAAGATTAATTCGTTTAGAAAATTATTGGAATAAAAGAAAGTCTAAAGACTTGAAAGTGGAGTGAATAATTTATTTAGCACTCGTTTTTTATGTAGAACCTGCTGATACTTGTTTCCGTTACAAAAAAATCAAAGTGATCAATTGAACTGAAGATGTTATAAAATAATTTACTCTCAAATGAATGAGAAGTCTAAGGATATATGGAAGTCATATCAAGTTAATGGTCACTTTCCCTTTTTTTGATTCTCTTTAGTTATTTATAAATTAAAATAAAGTGCTAAAAGCGCCAATTTGCAAGGAAAGAAATTAAAATAATAATTTGATTTTGGAATCTGAAATCTCTCTATTCAGAGAATTTCCTTTAGCGGTTCCAGGTGACTATAAACGAACCGGTAGCTGTTCTTTATGTTGCCTTAATCTGAAAACGATTTATTTTGCAAAAAGGTTTCCAAGTTTGTTCCATGTTAAAGTTGGTGGTTGCCTCTGTGACTTAAGTTTCCCTTCAAAATGTGTTAATTAAAGTAAAAAAAAATTTCTTTTTGATTGAAACTACTTTTCCTATCTCCGGCTGTTGGTGTTCCATATACAGGAAATTATGTCTCCAACAATGACTAATTTTCATATAAATTAAATTTTGAACTTTACAAATGTATTTTTTGTATGACGCCGCGTGAATTAAACAAAAAAATGCACAAAAGAAAATTTTAATGAACTTTTCCATTAAGAGCAGAACATAAAAATTGATATTCTGCACTCCACATTCCATTTGCACCTTCGAATCTCACGTATGCCCTCTTCCCATTTTTTTGTTTTTGTTTTTGTTTGTAGTTGTACAAAAACAACTGCCAAAAAACTTTTCTGTTTTTCTACAATTTTTCATGCATTTCGTTGCTGTTGTTGTTTGTTTTTTGTGCTTTTTTCAAACGCTACGTGATGTGAAAAGGTAAAATAATATATTTGGATGTTATTCCTTTTTTTCTCTCTCTTGACAAAATTCATTAGAAATGAACTGAACTGGTGGCAGCGCAGTATTTTAGATTTCAAAGACTTGTTGTGTTGCATGTGGCGAATTTTATTAATTAAGAGACACGGCCTGGCCCTACTCCGTTAAAGACTTTGAAAAAAAAACATTAAAAAGATCTCTGCCAACGGGGTGCTTTTTTTCTTTTATTTTTGTTAAAGTAGCGGCTTTAAAAAGCCGTTGCGAAGGCTGGTTAATGTGGCGCTGCTTGCTTTTAAGCCAAATCCTTGCTCACGAAGGATAATCCAGTTTGTTTGTTATAACAGGACTCGTACATTGTTGAAATTAATTAACGAAGTAAAACAAGTTGTTGTAGTTGCTGTTGCCTGCTTCGACAGGATGGTTAGAAGAAACAGAGAATTATTTAGTGGCCCACTCACGTTGTGTTTTGTGTCATGCGAAATTTAATTCCAGGCAAATGGCAACTTAATTATGAATCATATTTTTCTTTATTTAAATATATGAGATGGAATTAAAAAGTATTCATAATTAAGAAGAGCTGAAATAATCTGTTGCAAATGAATGCAACTGGAAGAATGTAAGAATTTAGATGAATTGCCGCTGTAGCAAAGGGGGAAAGGGGGAAAGGGGGGGGGAGTAGATTTCAAGATATTAAGAAATAACTTAAACAACATTTTTTTTACTTTAATTAAGACATTCTGAAGGGAAACTTAAGTCACAGAGGCACCCACCAACTTTAACATGGATAAAACTTGGAAACCTTTTTGCAAAACAAATCGTCTTCAGACTGCGGCAGCACAAAAAACAGCTACCGGTTCGTTTATAGTCACCTGGAACCGCTAAAGGAAATTCTCTGAATAGAGAGATTTCAGATTCCAAAATCAAATTATTATTTTAATTTCTTTCCTTGCAAATTGGCGCTTTTAGCACTTCATTTTAATTTATAAATAACTAAAGAGAATCAAAAAAAGGGAAAGTGACCATTAACTTGTTGTTATGACTTTCATATTTCCTTAGACTTCTCATTCATTTGAGAGTAAATTATTGTATAACATCTTCAGTTCAATTGATCACTTTGATTTTTTTGTAACGGAAGCAAGTATCAGCAGGTTCTATATAAAAAACGAGTGCTAAATAAATTATTTACTCCACTTTCAAGTCTTTCGACTTTCTTTTATTCCAATAACTTTCTAAACGAATTAATCTTAATAACTACGTTCTGTTTAACGATAGCTCGAGCTAACCAGGTCTTATATATTTTGAAATAAATTATCTGCAGTTAACGAAAAATACAAGAAAATCTGAATTATAAACGCGTTGGGGAATTTTGAAAATCTCCTTTAGATATTGTGGGGAAAAGCAAGAAAATCTCAAATATAAACGGGCTGGGGGAATTTTGAAAATCTTTTTTAGGAGTTGTAGGGATCACACATGCATCACGTTTTTCTTTTCTTTAAGTGAATGTGTGTGTGTGTGTGTTTGTGTAAGTATGCGAACCGCTTATAACTTTGGAACGACCAACGTGATACGGTTGAACTAAACTTAAATTTCCCGTGAACTTAAACCGATTCGAACCGATATATTTCACGAAATTAAACAACAATTTTACAAAAAGCATTTTTAAAAGTGTTTCTTGCAAAAACTTTTAAGCGGCTATACCGATCGATTCCACGTCGGCCTCGGCAAATCGGCTCAAAATCGGTTAATACGTTCGTAAAATATACTGAACGAAAAAAAAATTATAAAAAAAATATATTTTTCAAAACTCCGAAATTATGATCGGTTAGTGTTCCCGATCCTTTTATATATATCGAATGCTACATCACTCATCACGTGGGAACCGGTTGATTTGAAAATTAAAATAATAAAGTTTTAATTCGAACAGCTCGAAAGCACAAAAACCTGGTTACGATAACTTTGCGGCTAAAATTGGCGGGCAGTTGCAGGGTTGGCCTTTAGGGTCAACCGTTTTCCATATATATTTTTTATAAACAATTTATGTTAATTGTGCAATTACTTAATAAGGATTACAAAAAAAAAAGAAAATAAAACTGAATTAAAATGCATGCTTGAGCGTGTCTGAAAATGTTGTAACAAAAAAAAAAAAAAAAAAATTTAAGAAAAAGAAAACGACATGTCAAGAAGTCAAAATAAGAACAGAGTGCAGGTGCAGCCCTAAAACGAATTTACCGGGGACTCTGCTAAATATTGGGAGACATTTAAACACTTTTTTATCAGCCTTAAAATATACCACACTTTTTATTAAACTTATATCCCTGATTTTATTGCCTTGTAAAACTCAACATAAATTTCGATGTCTTTTTAGTTTATGGCCGACATAAATAATTTAATTTCGAAAATAATAGAAATTCTTTTTTCCACTTTCTTTAAAGAAAATAATTTCCTTTTGTTTAATTTAACTGGTGGCGTTGTTGTTGTTGTTGTTGTTGTTTGTTATTGTTGTTGCCATTGCTGTTGTTTATAATTCTCTGGGGTTGCATTTGAAATGAAATTAAAATATGAAAATCTTCAAGAACTTTTTCCTGCCGCCCCCTCCATCCTTCCATCCCGCTAATTCACAGTGTATTTCACAAAAATGTTTTCTCTTATTTAACTGACAGTATAATTTCAGGTGAAAATCCAACGCTATAAAAATTTCAAGTCATTGCAAATGTTGCCTCCATTTCGTGTACAATAAACAGATAATGAAAGTGATACGAAATTCAACCGGTCGGTAGTGGCACGTAAAAGCAGGCAACAGAGAAAAATTTAAACTTTTTAATAACCATAAAAATTTCATTTCAAATCTGAGCCAAATTATTTCCAAATAGATTAAATGCAAATAAGTTTTTGCCTTCCCAACTTCAGATGCGACACGAAACAAAATTGTATCCACAAAAGCCAACGAATGATGAGAAGATTGAGATTTAAAAGGGAAAGGGAAAGTTTTTGACTCCGTGGAGTTCTTTAAGCGTTAAGTCATGACAATTTGCCGGTGGATGTTGAGGTAGCGTATGCTTTTGTTATTAAAATAATATTCCCTGGATTGGAATAAGAGTCAAGACATGGATGTCTTCAGAACTTCTAATGAGAAGAAAATGTCTACTGAAAATGTAACTTTTCAAAAAGTTTTTGCAACTCAAAATCGTTCGAAACATTCGTGAGATATCGTGAACGGAAAATTTTCAATATTCAGAAGGACATAAAAAATATTCCAAAATACAAGGAAAATTCAATGCCAGTCTAATGCAACTCTCGTATTGTTCTAAAAACAAAGGAGTACGAAAGAATACTGATGATGATGTGGTGGCCTTCGAAAACAGCTGCTCTGATCTGCTGTGTAAGTTGAATAGTTAAAAACAGATGTTGGCTTTTCCTTGTGCCGTACAATATTTATCAGGTTTTACTGAATTTAAAATTTTTTTCGTTTCGAATGTCTCACAAACGGATTAACCGATTTCAAACCGGTTCGCAGCGATAAAATAGAGATTTTTCAATAATAAATTTTTTAACGATCATGCCTTTCAAAAGTTTTTCCACAAAAAGGCTTAAACAATTTTTTATTTTATATATTGGGGATAATTTGAAATTTACCGGTTCGAATCGGTTCAAAATTCACAGGAAATAAAGTTCTAAACTGTGATGCTTTTGGAAAGTTATTCCAATAAAAAGGTTTGGAAAAATTATTTTTAATATTTCGGGAATATTTTGAAATTTACCGGTTCGAATCGGCTCAAAATTCATAAGCAATAAAGTTCTAAATTGTGATGCCTTTGAAAAGTTATTCCAAAAAAAAGGTTTAGAAAAATTATTTTTAATATTTCGGGGATATTTTGAAATTTACCGGTTCGAATCGGTTCAAAATTCATAAGCAATAAAGTTCTAAATTGTGATGCCTTTGAAAAGTTATTCCAAAAAAAGGTTTAGAAAAATTATTTTTAATATTTCGGGGATATTTTGAAATTTACCGGTTCGAATCGGTTCAAAATTCACAAGAAATAAAGTTCTAAACTGTGATGCTTTTGGAAAGTTATTCCAAAAAAAAGGTTTAGAAAAATTATTTTTAATATTTCCGGGAAATTTTGAAATTTACCGGTTCGAATCGGTTCAAAATTCACAAGAAATCGACGTTTAGGAACATTCTTTGTAACGAACGACTAAAAAGCTTTAAGGGGGTCACATATGCACCCACTCACTGATACGCACACACACACACAGTGATACAAACACATCCCAACCCACACACTCTCCTTCACACACACGCAGGCACATATCCACTCTCAAACACTGGACACACACTCCCTCACACAGTAACACATACTTACACATTAAATACAGGAACAGATCTGGTGACCGGCTTTCAGAAGTAATCGGGGAAGTTTCCAAAGACCTCGAAACGTCGAGATCTGATGAGGGCTCGTATTTCGGCAAACGACATAAGACCAATAATTTTCTGGTAATTGAAAATTTTGAATTTTCCTTGCGGGCATTTAACAAAGAATTTACAAAAATTCAAATAAAATATTATATCGTCACCTGAAATGCAAAATAGCGTATCATAATCATGTTTCAAAAGATTACAGCAGATGACAAATTGAAACCACTTGGAATATTGAAACAAAATTTTCAATATTTTAATCCAGTCTGGAAAATTTCATCTCAATATTCCGAATAGTTTTCATCCTACAACGTTTTCTGCTGCACTTTTAATTTTTTTTTAAATAATGTTACGTCATTTTACATTTTAGGTGGCGATATGTTTGATAAATTTTATTTAATTAAAGTTCCGAGTTTGAAATCAACAATAATTTGGACTCATTTAAAAACCTTGATTTTTGTTGAATAAAAGTCGTTACAAAAAAAAAAAAACTAAAAGTTTTTAATAAAATGTCATGCTGCTGTCTTCCAAAACTTGTGCTTTCAGCTTCTGTGTATGTAATTATTAATAATATATTTCTGCTGGTGTGCATGTTCTCTTCTTCGCCCCCTTCCCCTTTTATTACGATTTACTAGCCGCACTATTTTGCAGTTACTGCCACAAATCCAATTACATTCAAAAATAATAAACTCCAACTTCTCTACATTTACTCCCCCTCCCCCTCCCCCTCCCGTTGGCTCTCAGCTAACATACTATTGTGATTGTTGGCTACGAATTGCATGTGTGTGAGTGTGGGTGTTCTTGTGTTTGAGTGCGTTTTTCTATTATTCCTTTTGCGTTGGTTCTTCTTTCAACTGTTGATAGACTGACTGACTCCCCAGGGACTTTGTG
Source organism: Linnaemya vulpina (assembly GCA_963675445.1). NCBI lineage: Eukaryota > Metazoa > Arthropoda > Insecta > Diptera > Tachinidae > Linnaemya > Linnaemya vulpina. Next base: position 74,351,356 of record OY776279.1, on the reverse strand, counting down.
CCTCCATTATTGTTAACCACTGTATGGGGAAGTGTACTCTATTATCTTAACATATTGTTGTTGCAGTTGTTTCGCCCAAGATGTCCTTTTGCTTCTTTGGTTTGGAACATTGTTCCATCTAATATTTTTTGTATGTGTTTGAAAAAAAAGAAAACATTTTCTGTTTTTTTACACTCCATCTCATTATTTTTTATTTTTCAGCAACGATTTTCACGAAAAAAAAAGAAAAAGAAAACAAAAGTTATGATTGTGAATTGTTGTTGTTGATTTTTCACAGGGAGAAGTGGAAAGAGAAAACTTTTCTCCCATTTTTCATAGTCAAATTGATTTTGTATTTACTTTTGAATCAATTCGGTTGAGATTGAAATCTGTACTTGATCTTCGTTGCTACACTTTGTTTTCACAGCAGACTTGGCTTTTTCGATTGCCACCGACATCAAGCAGAAATATAATCAAAATTTCTCTAAAATAAGGGAATTTTTTTTGTGGCAAAAAAGGGTTGCATTTTCTAACATCTTTTTGATCATTGAACGTTTTAAATTTTTAGTTTTTAGATTCCCCCTACGAAAATGAAAAATTTTTAAGAATCGGGAAGTTCTTGGTTTTAACCCGATTTGAAAAAATCCAGTTCTCATCAGATCTCGACGTTTTGAGATTCTTGGAAACTTTACTAACTAATTTTGAGAACCCGTCACTATGTCTGAATGTGTGTGTGTGTGTGTTTGTATGTAAGATATGACCCGCTCATAATTTTGAAACGGCTTGACCGATTGCAATCAAACTGATGGATTTCTAAAGGGTTCCATTGAATTGTAAATTTGAACCGATTCGAACCGGTAGATATCACGAAATTTTAAAAATACTTAGAAACAAATATATTAAAGTATTTTCTTTTAAAATAACTTAATCGGTCTTACTGATCGATCCCAGAAACTCATGAGCTCTCAAGATTAAAAAACCCCGTCACAGCAAATCGGGCCGCAATCGGTTAATCCGTTGGTGATATTCGTGTAGGAAAAAAATTCAAAAACAGTGATATATTTTCAAACTCCGAAATTTTGTATCTGATCAGTTAGTGATCTCGAACCGTTCATATTATCCAAAGAGTACACCAATCACGGCTTATCACGGATTATTGGGAATCGGTTAATTTGAAAATTAAAATAATAGGGTTCTGGTTCGTACAGATTTTGAATCACAACTTTGCGTTTAAAATTAGAGGGAAGTTACAGGGACGGTCTTTAGAAAACGTTTTCCATATTTTTCTTCATTTACTCCTTCCGAATAATACAGTCTCTCACGGTCTTCATGTGGTCCCAAGCTCTTTCCATCCAATAATTGTTTCAGTTTTCGAAAAAATGGAGCAGTCGCAGGCCTTTAAATCTGGAAGGAGCAGCAGTTCGTAGCTTAACTTAAGGATTAATTTACCAGACTTCAGGTTATTTTAACCGATTAATAAAACGCTGTTTCAAGCACGATTGTTACAATTTAATTGTTATTAAAACGGGGCTTTGAAATAAAAATGGAACGAGTTTCAACTCTTCGGATAAACTCTTAAACTCTCTCGCTCTAACAAATAACTGCTCTCGAACCCACTTCCCCTATTCCAGTGTAGGGTATCCGGTTAGAAAGTATCTGCCTGAATTGTTAAAAGTCATCAGCATAAAATGTATGAAAGAATTGCTCTTTTGTTTTGTTTTTGTTTTTGTTTTTGCTTTTGCCGTTAGTCGCAGTGCTTAATATCGTTGTTGATGTGTTTTTCTTTCAATACTGTTGTTTTTGTAGTTATCGTTGTCAAAGAGGTCGCAATTTCTTATTGAATATTGTATCTGTCTGTCTGTCTGGGCTTCATTGTATTGAATTGGTTGTTGGTTGACTGTTTGTTTGACAGGCGACAACGCATATCGCATGTACAAGTTTAAGTGCACAAAATGAATTTACAATAAATTGTATGTGTGTGTGTTTGCTTAGCGAATAGCAGAGATGCCAAGTGTAACGAAATTAGCGATTTTTTTTGCTATTCAGCTCGACTTTCTAATAAGAATTGAGCTATTCAGCAAACCATTTAAGTTTACAAAATGTTTTTCTTTGCCTTTTGCTTAGCAAAATTAGTCAGAAGAATAGACTGCTTTTTATTAAAAAAATTTTATTGATTTTTTTGCTATTCAGCTGGACTTTCTATAAAGATTTGAGCTATTCAGCAAACCATTTAAGTTTATAATTTGTTTTTTTCACCTCTATTTAGCAAAATCAGTCTGCTGAATAGAAAACCTTTTTATTTAAAATAAATTTCTTTAAGCACTTAAAAAATATATGATGCTTTGCGCTATTCAGCTAAGGCTTTTAAAAATTATTTTGCTATTCAGCAAAGAATATTATTTCGTAAATTGTATAAACTGTCTTATATATTTTATTTTATGCAGAGCATAACTTGTATTGCCAGCTGAATAGCAATTCGCATTAGCTGAATAGCTTATTCATTAAATACTTACCGATCAAATCAAATAAATATGCAAAATTTTTTTTATGGCCGATTTCGGGGCTTTTCAGCTGGGGTTTTTTCAATTATTATACTAAACACCTAGCTGAAAAGCATTCAATATTAGCTGAATAGCTTAATAGCTCAAGAAATTCGTAAAAAAGTTATTATAGTACATACATATTACCTAGGTGAATATATTTTTTTAAATTGAACTGCTTGCTGAATATAGCCTACAGCTTGCACATTTTAAATCAATTTGAACTATTTAGCGAAATATTATTATAAATTTCATATTAAATATTATTATAAAGCAAATAGAAAATATTGGTGATTTTGATAATAGCTTTTTTGGGTTTTTTCATATAATTGTGCTATTCAGCTAGCTGAATATTATTTAATATGAGCTGAATAGCTTTTTAGTTATACAGATTTTAGTTATATACAACATATACATCAGCTAAATACAATTTTTCTATTAAATGAAAAGCTGAATACAGATATTTAATACCTATTTAAAATCGTTTACGAATTTATTTATAAATTTTATAAAAAAAAAACTTAAAATAAAGTAAATAGTTATTCAGCTGGTTAAATATAAAATATAATATTATAAAATAATATAAAAAATAAAATAGTGTTTAATAGAAGAATATTAATTAACTTAATTCACCTAAGTCACAAATTATGGTAGTTAGGGCTAATTCAGCTAGCTGAATATGGAATTTTTTTAGCCTGAAATAATAGCAATGTTACTAAAAAGAAGGCAGTTTAGTATTCTAAGCTATTCAGCTAATTAAACTTTGCTGAATTTACTTATATTATGTGAAAGCAGTCTTTGCATAACCTGTTGATGATTTTAAAGCAATTCAGCTAGCTGAATAGCTCATTTCGTTATTGAATAATTAATTTATTGCCTTAAGGAACTTAACGTCTAATATGTAATCGTGATTAACGCACATCTGGCATCCTTGCCAGCTTATTTATAATCGTTGATAAACAAAATGGAAAACCATTTAATATGTTGTGTAAACAAAAGTCATTCTTGTTAAAATTATGAGGTGGAAAGGCCAAAAGTAACAAACAAGAAGAGAAAAATATTAAGAATCCATGCCATGAAGTGCATAATGGGAGCGAGTATTTGTGAATCAGACCGACTGCAAGTAAATTAAATAACGCACATACAATGGAAATGCTGAACAGTAAATGGCAAATGGCTAAATGGCTTCTTGTCCAGCGCCGTTGACACAACATAAACAGTAAATTTCACTTAACGTTGGAAGGAAAAAAAAAGAAAAGATAATAACGAAAATAATAAGACAGAATCGAATAAAAGGGACTTACAAATAAGAAATTTAAATGAGTTTTTTTTTTTTTTTTTTTTTTTTATGGAAGAGAACAAATTTCTTGCGTTTTTAGGAAAATAGAAAAATTTGCTTTTAAATAAAAATATTTTTGTGCAAATATTTGCTGGTCCAAACATAATTTGTGGCCTTTGCCGGACACTTTGCGCAACGTATAAATGACAGAAGGGGGTAAGTAAATAGTGCAGCGTGCAGTATTTTTTTTATTTTTATTTTTTTTTTTTTGAAAATATTAAGTTATTTTAATTTTATTTAGAAGTCTAAACTGCAATATTTTTTTAACAAAATTTATTTCCGGTCATATGTTGCAGCAGCTAAAATGACTTTCAGCGTTGTGCTATTCTGCTGCCCACTTCTGCTGTTTAGTTTTCTTAAATAATTTTCTTAGCGTTACTTTTAAATTCCATTCCACTCAGTCGCATTTATCACAAAATTTATTGTGCGGAATAAGCATTGATGAAGTGGAAATATGCAGACAAACAAATAAAAGAAATAACTAAAAGATTTCAAAGGACACCGCCACACTGCCTGCTGTTGGCAATAGACCAGGCGAGAAACAGAAACCAGAGACCTGCATGACCACCACCCACACCTGACTTCACGTCATTATTTAAAGAATTTTCAGTTGATTTCTTATTTCTTTTTTTTTTATTATTTTAGAAAAAAATTATATTTACAATTTATTTATAAATATTTTCATTGCAGCTTAATTTTAATTACCTGTCATTTTCTCCAGCTATTTAAATTACAGCCATTCACTGTCAAATTCTACCGCAAAATCTACAACGAAAAAGAGTTTAAAATTTACAATTTTATAATTAAAATTATATTTTTGAATGCCGGCAATTTAGAATATTTGACAGATGGATTTTTGTGGCAAATTAATTGCCCCTATTATTTAGTTATAATTTGAATAAATAAAAAATAAAATAAAATTAAATAAATAGAAAAAAAATATGTCCAGTAGAATAAAACGAAAATTGGAAAATATTTTTTGACAGCCTCTTTAATTTAAGCCATTAAAAATATACAATAAAATTTTAAATATTTCACACTTTCAATCTCAATAATGACCCGCTCACTAACAACAAAAACAACAGCAACAACAACAACAACAAATTTGTTGCTTTATTATAATAATAAAAAAAAATTCATAATTATTAACAACGAGAAAAATTGTTGACTACATTCTGCAATTTATTGTGGCAGTTATTGCGCCAACAACTGACACATGCACCCTACAAATGACAAGAAGCTGCAACGTGAAACGGAAGCAGCAACAAACACAACAATTGCCAAGCAGGCAGAAAAAAGTATATTAAATTACCTTTTGCAACAATAAATTGTGTGCTGGCCTTTATGGCGGTGGGGAGTGTGTAAATAAATGACTTCATTGTCGTTGGCCGTAGGAAATTTCAACTCGCATAAAATGTGAACTATAAAAAATTGAACGTTACATAAGCCCGCAATCAAGTTAACACACACACACACACACTCATGAACACATAATCGTATTTCTGCGGTATAACCAAAGATTTACCCTACAGATCGGAAAAAAGCATTAAAAAGTTCTTAAATTTTTCATTATATTTTTGTTCTTTTAACGATTTTATATTTTAATAAAACTTGGGGGGAAAATACAAGTCCCTGCCAAGGCCCGAAAAATTTTTATATATTAAACACTTAAAAATATTTGATATACTCCCATAACGCTCAATCCTCTCCCTCTTAATTGGCTTAAACAAATTTTTTAGTAAAAATATTCCAGTTGCTGTGCTGCCAAGTATGATGAGATATGGGTATTTCCATAAAAAATGTAGTAACAGTTGGACACGGCCAAATTCGATTTAGATAAAATTCAGTAACAGGTCGTTCTACTAACAAAAAATTATTTTAAAATTTTTAAACAGGGGAAAAAATTTTTTAAATAATTTTTAAAAAATTTGATTTAAATTTAAAATTTTATAATATCGAAAATTTGCCGGATTCGTTTAAAATATTTTTTCAATATCTCAAAGAATCGCCTACACAAAAATCATTGAATTGTAATCTTGAAAAGAATATTTGGCTTTAAAATATGTATAAAAGAAAAATTTTTATCTATTGGAAAAAAGTACTAACTGCAAAATTTGGAAATTTCAAATATTCAATTTCTATTTTTGTCAATAATCAATTTCTATTTTTAAAAGTTTTTTTCTTTATATCAGAGCCTTAAATATCTATATGATTTATTGGAAAAATGTACTAACTGCAAAGTTTAAAAATCTCAGAAACTCTAACAATTAAAATTGTTAAATTTTTAATCTTATTTTCTTCAATAATCATTTTCTATTTTTAAAATTAAGTTTTTTTATATATCAAATGATTTTTAAATATCTAAATGATTTATTTGAAAAATGTACTAACTGCAAAATTTAGAAATTTCAAAAATCCTATTAATTGAAATTGTTTAAGTTTTATTTCTATTTGAAAAAATTGTTTTTTGTTCTAAAAATTAGTTTTTTATATATCAAAGCATTAGATGACTAAATAATTTATTGGAAAAATGTAGTAACAGCACAGTTTAGAAATTTCAAGAATTCAATTATTTGAAATTGTTTAAGTTTTTTTCTATTTTTTCAAATAATCAATTTCTATTCTTAAAAATAAGTTTTTTTTATATGAAATGGTTTTTGAATATCCAAATGATGTATTGGAAAAATGTACTAACTGCAAAATTTTGAAATTTCAAAACCTCAATTAAATAGAAATAAAAATTAAACAATTTAATTTTTATTTCCATTTTTTTTAATAATCAATTTTTATTTTTAAAAATAAGTTTTTTTTTCATATCCAAGCGTTAAATATCTAAATGATTTGTTGGAAAAATGTAGTAATTGTAAAGTTTAGAAATTTCACAATTTCAATTAATCAAAATTGTTTAATTTTTATTTCTATTTTCTAATCAAATATTCATTTCTATTTTTAAGAACAAATTTTTTTTTATATGAAATGATTTTTAAATATCAAAATGATTTGTTGGAAAAATGCACTAACTGCAAAATTTAGATATTTCAAAAACTCAATTTATTAAAATTATTTAATTTCTATTTCTCAATAATAAATTTCTATTTTTAAAAACAAAGTATTTTTATTTCAATGCGTAAAATATCTAAATAATTTATGGGAAAAATGTACTAACTACAAAATTTTGAAATTTCAAAAACTCAATTGACTAGAAATGTTTAATTTTTACATTTATGTTTTTCAATAATCAATTAATATTTTAAAAATAAGTTAAATATCTAAATGATTTCTTGGAAAAATGTAATAAGTCCAAAATTCTGAAATTTCAAAAATTCAATTAATTAAAATTGTTGAATTTTTATTTTTATTTTCTTCAATAATAGCGTCAATTGCTTTTTAAAGTTGCTGAAATCATGCAGGATCTGTTTGTTTTCTATTTTTAAATTTAAGAAATTAAATTTATTAAGATTCTTAAAAATTTTTTAGAAACTTTTTTTTCAATAATAACGTTGAATATTATTTAAGGATGCTGAAATTTAGTTACAAGGACTTGTTTGCTTTCTTTTTTTAAGGATAATTTTTTTAATCCCAAAGAGCCTTTAATATCCAAATGATTTATTGGCAAAATGTACTAACTGCAAAATTTGAAAATTTCTAAGATTTAATTAATTAAAATTGTTTAATTTCTCTTTTTTACTTCTTTCAATAAGAGCGTTGCCAATTTTTTAAAGATCCTGACATCGTGCAGGATATGTTTGCCTTAAATTTTTAAATTTAAAAAACTCAATTTATTAAAATTGTATATATATTTTTAAATTGTTTTTTTTTTCAATAATAACGTTGACTATTTTTTAAGGATCCTGAAATTTTGTTATAAGAATTTGTTTGTTTTCTATTTTGAAAGATATTTTTTTTTATCCCAAAGAGCCTTTAATATTCAAAGATTTATTGGCAAAATGTAATATCTGCAAAATTTTCAAATTTGAAAAATTCAAAATTATCTAAATTTTTTTGATTATAAACTGTTTTTAAGGATCCTGAAACTGTTTTATAGGACCTGTTGGTTTCATTTTTTTGGAAATAATTTTTTTCCCTGAATGTTTTATTGGCAAAATGTAATATCTGCAAAATTTTTAAATTTGAAATATAAAATTTTTTCTCCACTTAATTTTTTTTTATAATAACGCCAAACGTATTTTAAAGATCCTGAAATTTTGAAGGATATATTTAGATATAATTTTCTATAAAGTAACTTTTATTAAATAATTTAACTTTTAATCAAATAATTTAAGCCTTCTTGAAATGGAAAATCATCTCTTATAACAAAATCTATTTTTTGTATTTTGAAACGGAATATTTGCGGTTGCAAAACTAAAAAAAAACTATTTTATTTGAAATTGTTTTGTTTTATTAAAATAGTTTTTAAAATAAGTTTTATGCTGTTTTTTTTTTTAAAGCAGCGCTAACTGTTGTTTAAAGCTCTTAAAATATTAAAGGATGTGTTTTTTAGTCCTTTTTAAAATGTATTTTATGTTATCAATATCATCAAAAAATTGTTAAGGCTCCCAAGTCTCATTTTATTATTGAAATAATTTATATATTTAAACGAAAAGTAAAAAAACACATCCTTCCAGGCTTCAGGATATTTGCTTTTATCGAGTGATTTTTTTGCTATTATCTTTTTGGCAACACTAGTTTTGACAGCTCGCGCACGTTTTGTATCTTGTGTCACTGTCAAACATCTTCAGTTTGGTCTATAATTTAATCATGAATCGTCTTACAAACGAACAACGCTTGCAAATTATTGAATTTTATTACCAAAATGCGTGCTCTGTTAAGAAAGTTCATCGCCCGCTTCTTCCATTTTATGGTCAGTTTAATCGACCTACTGAGGCTTCTATTCGGGCTATTGTAAAAAAATTTCGCACCAAATTTACATTGTTGGACATTAAACCACCAACACGCTTACGTAGAGTGCGAACTGAAGAAAATATCGCAGCCGTATCGGCCAGTGTTGGTGATGACCGTGAATTATCGATTCGGCGCCGTTCGCAGCAATTGGGCCTCTGTTACTCCACTACGTGGAAAATTTTGCGGAAGGATTTGGGTGTGAAGCCTTATAAGATACAGCTGGTGCAAGAATTGAAGCCAAACGACCTACCACAACGCCAAATATTTGGTGAATGGGCTCTTGAAAAGTTAAATGAAGATCCACTTTTTTATCGAAGAATTGTGTTCAGCAACGAGGCTCATTTCTGGTTGAATGGATACGTGAACAAGCAAAACTGCCGTATTTGGAGTGAAGAGCAGCCAGAAGCATTGCAAGAGCTACCAATGCATCCACAAAAAACAACCGTTTGGTGCGGATTATGGGCTGGCGGCATCATTGGGCCGTATTTCTTCAAAGATGATGCGAATCACAACGTTACTGTGAACGGTGAGCGCTACCGTGCGATGATAACAAACTTTTTTTTGCCCAAAATGGAAGAGCTTGACTTGCATGACATGTGGTTTCAACAAGACGGTGCCACATGCCACACAGCACGCGAAACAATGGACCAATTGAGAGGCGAGTTCGGTGAACAGTTTATTTCACGCTTGGGACCAGTCAATTGGCCGCCCAGATCGTGCGATTTAACGCCTCTAGACTATTTTTTGTAGGGCTATGTTAAGGCTAATGTCTATAGCGACAAGCCCGCTTCGATTGACGCACTGGAAGCCAACATTATTCGTGAGATACCGGCCGAAATGTTGGAAAGAGTATGCCAAAATTGGACTAAGCGGATGGACCATTTGAGGCGCAGCCGCGGCCAACATTTGCATGAAATAATCTTCAAACATTAAGTTATATCGACCCAACTATCAATCCAAATAAATATTTCATGCATTTTTCTGAATTTTGTGTGTTTTCTTTTTTTTTAATTTCCGATAGTTCTTATAAAATCACCCATAATTATAAAAAAAGGCAAAACAGTATACACTCTTTGTAAAAAAAAATTATTATGAAATTCCAAACTTTGTAGATATTGCATTTTACTAATAAATTAAAACTTGTATATGATATATTTTATGACGATTTCTTTTCTAGAAAATAATGCAACATTTTTCGCACTTTTTAACAGAAAATGGCAACATTTTGCCATTTGAAAATAAGGAATTTATTAGAAATGAATCCAACATCTCTCACGACAAATATTTTCTTTTTTAAAACTTTTCCGATCCGCCAATTTTTAGAAAATAAGTGAAAAAATGTTACATGTTTTCTAGAAAAGAAAACGCCTTTAGTTCGAAATATAACCCTTCAAACGATATACAAATCATTTCTATTTATGAGATGGTTTTGGAGATATTGAAAAAATAGTTTTAAAAAATTCGGCGAATTCTTCTGCTTATTCCAGAGAAGTCGAAAATTGGCGTCTATATTTTTAATAAACTGCAGGGTGTTTCCTATTATAAATATCCCTACACAAACATGTAGCATTTATATGTTGTGTATGAGAGTTATTATGTGCATGTGTACATGTGTGTATATGTGTGTGTGTGTTTGTGTACGTTATAATTGCAATTTTTAAAAGTGTGAATATTCTGCCATTTTATACGAGACTTTCTATCTACATGAATCTCTCCCTCTCTCTCTCTCTCTCTCCAACCATATAAATTTTTTCACATGCATCATTATGTTGTCCTGGCCCTGAGAGTGTGTTCGTGTGTGTGTTAGTTTGTAAGTATCGAGATATAATTATCACGATATTGTCAATTTGTAGTCAATATGCCATAAATGTAAAAAATAAAAAAGAAAATTTGTAATGAAAATGAACTGTATCGCACGAGGTGATCGCAAGAGGTGGGTCGGTTATAACGTGCAAAAAGTATAATTTGATTTCGTATGGCTGCCCTTTTCTGCTGGTGTTCATTACGAGTAGTTGGACACTTAATTTGATATGAATATGAGCGGATTTAATTAGTTATTTTGCAGTTTTCTAATATTTTTATTAGATTTATTGATTTTTTTTATAAATTAAGAAGATTAAATTTTAGTTTTATTTTGAGCTTGAAAATGGTTTTGAAATTTAAAGAATTTTCAGTCCACATCTTAAGCTGATAATTTACTTATAATTTTATTATAAGTCTATAAAAAATAGCTTTACAAATAATTGCTATAATTGAAGTCGAAATACGCTTAAGCGCTCTCTCTCTCTCTCTCTCTATATCTCTCTCTCAAGTTATTAATTATTTCTATTTAAAAATTTAACTAACTAAAAATTGTAAAGTCAGTTAGAAATATATAGCGTTTGCTTACGTTATTAAAGCAGATATTAGCAGTAGCTGTTTTCGTTGCACGCAGCAACACCTGCCCCAACTTATTTTGAGAATTTTTAAGAAAACATTGCAATATACGAGTATTTAAGAAAATTGAATTCAACAAAGCAGCAACACTAATGCAAAATAATACTCTCAACTGCTTTTTAAAACCTACACCATTTCCTAAAAAAAAATTAAAAATTTTAAAAGTTTATAGAAATTTCAGTCAAGGCCTCAAGCTGATAATTTACTTATCATTTCATTATTTTTATAAGTTGATAAAAAAATAGCTTTAAGAATAATTGAATTTGCAAAAATACTAAAAGTCAAAATACGCTTAAACTCTCTCTCCCTCTGTCTCTCTCTCTCTCTTCTCTCTCTGTCTCTCAAGTTATTAATTATTTTTATTTATAAGTTTAAATTATTAAAAATTATGAAGTCAGACAGAACCATTTAGTGTTTGCTTACATTATGAAAGCAAATCTTAGTAGTAGCTGTTTTCGTTGCACGTAGCAACGCCTTCTCCAATTTATTTTAAGAATTTTTAAAAACACATTTCAATTTATTTTAGCAAATTTATTTCAATAAAGCAGCAACACTAACGCAAAATAATACTCTCAACTGCTTTTTAAAACCTACACCATTTCCTAAAAAAAATATTAAAAATTTTAAAGAAATTTCAGTCAAGGTCTCAGCCGATAATTTACTTATAATTTCATTGTTTTTATAAGTTGATAGAAAAAGTGCTTTAAAAATAATTGAGTTTGTACTGAAAGTCAAAATACGCTTAAACTCTCTCTCTCTCTCTCTCTCTCTCTCTCAAGTTATTAATTATTTTTATATATAAGCTTAAATTATTAAAAATTATGAAACAGAAAAAAAAAAACATTTAATGTTTGCTTACATTATGAAAGCAGATCTTAGGAGCAGCTGTTTTCGTTGCACGCAGCAACACCTTCTCCAACTCATTTCAAGAATTAAAAAAATATTTCAATTTATTCTAGCAAATTTATTTCAATGAAGCAGCAACACTAACGCAAAATAATACTCTCAACTGCTTTTTAATACCTACACCATTTCCTAAAAAAAATATTAAAAATTTTAAAGAAATTTCAGTCAAGGTCTCAGCCGATAATTTACTTATAATTTCATTGTTTTTATAAGTTGATAGAAAAAGTGCTTTAAAAATAGATGAGTTTGTACTGAAAGTCAAAATACGCTTAAACTCTCTCTCTCTCTCTCTCTCTCTCTCTCAAGTTATTAATTATTTTTATATATAAGCTTAAATTATTAAAAATTATGAAGTCAGACAGAAACATTTAATGTTTGCAAACGTTATTAGAACAGATCTTAGCAGCACCTGTTTTCGTTGCACGCTGCAACACCTTCTCCAACTCATTTCAAGAATTAAAAAAAATATTTCAATTTATTTTAGCAAATTTATTTCAATAAAGCAGCAACACTAACGCAAAATAATACTCTCAACTGCTTTTTAAGACCTACACCATTTCCTCAAACAAAAAAAAAAAAACAAAAAAAATTCATAAAAAATTATGTGCTTTCGAAGACCATATTTTTTGTTTTAAAACTCTCAAAAGTGATTGCGCCAAATGAAATGCACTACCAACAACCCGGCGAACGTGTTAAAATGTTTTGCAAATTGCAAATTTCTGCTTTTATTGTGTGCGTAAATTTAACCGTAACTTTGACGCCGAAGGATATGACGCCATTTCATAGTTATTGCCATTGTCGTTGTCATTTGTATATTTCATTATTGTTGCTGCTGCTGCTGTTGTTGTTGCTGCTGTTACCGTTATGCATCAATTTATGATACATAAAAGTTTGTCGTTAAATGTTTCAATCTACTAAATATTTTAACGGTACTTTTCTTCTTTTTCAGTTGGTAACTAAAATGTGTTGTTGTTGTTGTTGTTGCTGCTGCATTTCAGCTTTTCACAATTTGTCATTGAGGGGTTTTTTCGCATTTTCATTCGTTTGCATGTGTTTTCTAGCTCTCGCTTTGACTCCAGTTGGCTGCAAATTTTTTTTGTTAATTACTTAATTGGCTTTTCAAACAGTTGTCGGCATAGTGAGAGGACTATTGAAAGGCAGGAAGAGAGGGAGAGAGAAAAACAGGAAGGCAGTGATGGTATGAGTCCGTTTACAATCAGCAACTTAAATTAAATTGAAGCAGAAAAATATTTCGGCATTTTGCTTCATCCGTGATCAGCCGTTGAAACTCCAGAGCCATCGCTGCGGATCAGATTCCCGATCCACTTGTACACACTCTGGCATCATATTCTCTTCCTAATAAAACAAGAAATTTTTTATTGAACAACACCTCTTATCTCTAGTTTCACAATGACTTCCACTCCCTTTTGGCTTCGATTGCCGATCACTGTTTTAAATAATTTCCATTTATTTCAACTGTTAAAATGTGTTGATGAAATGACGCCATAAAGGCGAATAGTCAAAAAAAAAAAAGAAGTATCACAGATTTAGTAGTTTGTTTACACGCACACACACACACACTCGTCTGCAGTTGTATTGAGCCAAACATTAAAGCAGGTTAATTGAAAAGAAGGGTTAGCAAAATACAAACGGGCAAAAGGAAAGAGACAATGGAAGCAACAACAAAAAAGCGACGTCTCTCTAATATCCGAATTTAGCTAATTTACAAGCCAAAAAACAAACAGATTTTAATTGCTTGACTTTCATTTGCAAGACTTGAAATGTGTCAGTAGGAAATTTGCTACAATTTTTTATGCCGAAAATATACAATTTCGAGAATAACTTAAGAGGTTTCTAATCATTTTCTAATGAATTTGAGAAAGATAAAAGTTCCATGTCTTCGTGTGTTGCAAAAAAGAAGGTTAGTAAATTTGCAACACCTTGCAAAAATAATTTTTGAAAACAATGAATGGTCTTGCATAATTTTCTTTGCTAAATAACATCCAGTGAAAATTTTATTAGTCTTGCAAATTTGCAATGAAGCAAGTAGACTTCCCAATTTTGAAAATTTGCTCTTGCATTTTCAACAAAAATTTTATAAATTTTCTTCAGAACATATTTTGTTCTGTTATGTCTGAAAGATAAGAGTTCATAGTCTTCGTGTCTTGCAAAAAGGTTAGTAAATTTACAACGGCTTGCAAAAATAATTTTTGAAAACAATGAATGGTCTTGCATAATTTACTTTGGAAAATAATATCCAGTGAAAATTTTATTAGTCTTGCAAATTTGCAATGAAGCAAGTAGACTTCTCAATTTTGAAAATTTGCTCTTGCATTTTCAACAAAAATTTTATAAATTTTCTTCAGAACATATTTTGTTCTGTTATGTCTGAAAGATAAGAGTTCATAGTCTTCGTGTCTTGCAAAAAAGGTTAGTAAATTTACAAGAGCCTGCAAAAATAATTTTTGAAAACAATAAATGGTCTTGCATAATTTACTTTGGAAAATAATATCCAGTGAAAATTTTATCAGTCTTGCAAATTTGCAATGAAGCAAGAAGACTGTTCACATATTGAAAATTTGCTCTTGCAATTTTAACAAAAATTTTATAAATTTTCTTCAGAAAATATTTTGTTCTTTCATGTCTGAAAGCTAAAAACTTCTTGTCTTCGCGTGTTGCAAAAAAAGGTTAGTAAATTTACAAGAGCTTGTAAAAATAATTTTTCAAATAATAAATGGTCCCGCATAATTGTCTTTGCCAAACAACATCCAGTGAAAGTTTTTTCAGTATTGCAAATTTGCAATGGAGCAAGAAGACTGCTCAATTTTGAAAATTTGCTCTTGCAATTTTAACAAAAATTTTATAATTTTTCTACAGAACATTTTTTGATCTGGCATGTCTGAAAGATAAAAATTCCTTGTCTTCGCGTGTTGCAAAAAAAAGTTAGTAAATTTACAAGAGCTTGTAAAAATAATTTTTCAAATAATAAATGGTCCCGCATAATTGTCTTTGCCAAACAACATCCAGTGAAAGTTTTTTCAGTATTGCAAATTTGCAATGGAGCAAAAAGACTGCTCAATTTTGAAAATTTGCTATTGCATTTTTAACAAAAATTTTATAATTTTTCTACAGAAAATTTTTTGTTCTGGCATGTCTGAAAGATAAAAATTCCTTGTCTTCGTGTGTTGCAAAGAACATTATTATCAACTGCTCGGCCATTTAGCAAATTTGCAATGAAAGCAGTTGAAAATTTATTTTTCTTGGACAAAAATTTTAAAATTTTCTACAAAATATTTTTCGTTCTTCGCTTTCTTTTTTTTTGTGCTAATTTTTGCTCTTTTTGGAAAAAATTTGCTCTATTTTAGAAGAGAACAAAAAAATATTTCAGTGTAAAATTATCCGCACTTTAATATCAAAATTACCCTTTTTTATTTTAGTTATAAATAGTTTATAACTTTTTAAATTGTTTAGAAATATTTAGTTAATTTTTGCTTATTTTTGGAAAAATTCTCTCTATTTTAGAAAAGAACACAAAAATATTTCGGTGTAACTTTATACGCACTTTAATATCACAATCACCCTTTTTTATGTTTTATTTATAACCAATTTATAACAATTCGTTTTAAAAATGGTTTGGAAATATTGATTTAATTTTTCAAAACTGATCACGCCCGATGTCTGTAGACCACACGGCGTACAGTTTTATATTGATAACCATCCTCTGGCGTTTGCTCGATTGCCTCAACTGCTGAAATGGGTTGTTCTTGAGGAACTTGCCCCGGGGGCACGTAAGTATTGACGACCTGCTCAATCTGAGGGGCAACAGGCTCTGGGGGTACATAACTGTTGACGGGGGAAGCAGCAGCAGCAGCAGCAGCAGCAGGTGGAGGCACATACGAGTTGACTGGTTCTGGTGGCACGTAGCTGTTGACAGGAGCAGCAACAGGAGCAGCAGCAGCAGCAGGCTGACGTGTTTCATAGGCATGAACTGGTGCTGAGGCTGGGGCAGCAGCATTTGGAGGAATATAAGCTTTCTGCGGTTCCATAACTACCGCCACTGGGGCGGCTGGTTGTTGGTAACTGTAGCCTAATTCGGGCACATCGGCATGGGCGCTCATGATGCAGGCCAAAGCAAGAATTAAGAGTTTCTTGAACAAAGAAAATTATTTTTTTAATTTGTTTTTTTTTAAATATTTTCTAAAAAAAATATTTACCATTTTGAATAGCTCAAAGTAGAGTTTTTTCTCACTGAAAGTTAATCACGAAACTGCTTCGGTTGGCAGTGCCCATGAAGTTATTTATACTCCAGCAGTCCAAAAAGCAAATTAATTTTTTTTATTTTTTTAAGAAAAGATGCTGCTGTTAATTTGTTTTTTACTTTAAAGATATTTTTTTTTGGTTGTTGTTATAGTTTTTGCTTATTAAAAACTACAACATCAGAAACATTGAAAATATTTAGCGGCAGAACAGCGTCTGCTGTTTCAATGATTTGGCGTTTTTGAAGTGTTTGTTTGTTAATGGAATGAAACGTTAAGACCGCGTAAATGGTTTCCTGCATAAGCAAATAATTGAAGTTGATTCATGGTTAAACCATTTATAATCGTGTTATAAAGAACAGACGAGTTTTTAGTAAATTTAAAAGAGAGACTCTGAAATAATTAACCCGTTAAAAAGCTGTTGAATTATTCAGAGTGTTTGAATTGAGATTTTAATTGGTTAAATATTTCTTCATGTGCAGAAATAAAATTATTGAAAATTTTTTTAAAAATAATCGATTAATTTTCAATTAATCGTCAGAGGACATTAGACGACTAAAAACGGTCTGTTTACAAACAAAATTCGGCAAGAGATGACGATAAAACGTTGCTCGATCACTCAAATTGAAACACGATGGACAAAAATTATAGTTTATGAAAAAAATTAATAGCGCCATCTCTTGATTAATTTCGTTTATAATCAGACTGTTTTTAATCGTCTAATGTCTAATTTACTTATTTAACAATTAATTTATTATCATAAATTATGATTTTTGTCCATCGTGTTTCCATTTGTGTGGTCGAGCAACGTTGTAGTGCCATCTCTTGCCAAATTTCGTTTGTAAACAGACCGTTTTTAATCGTCTAATGTCCAATTTATTTATATAACAAATATTTTTTTCTAAAATTATGATTTTTTCCATTGTGTTTCCATTTGTGTGATACAACAACATTTTACCGCCATCTCTTGTCAAATTCGTTTATAACCAGACCGTTTTTAATCGTCTAGTGTCCAATTTAATTATTTAACAATTAATTTCTTTTCATAAATTATGATTTTAGTCCATCGTGTTTCCATGTGTGTGATCGAGCAACGTTTTATCGTCATCTCTTGCCAAATTTCGTTTGTAAACAGACCGTTTTTAATCGTCTAATGCTTAACGTACTTGTTTAATAATTAATTCCTTTTCATATAGTATGATTTTTGTCCATCGTGTTTCTAGTTGTGCGATCCAACAACGTTTTAGCGCCAGCTCTCGTCAAGTTTCGTTTGTAAACAGACCGTTTTTAATCGTCTAATGGTTAATTTACTTATTTAAAAGTTAGTTTCTTTTCATAAATTATGATTTTTGTCCATAATGTTTCTATGTGTGCGATCCAACAACGTTTTATTGCCATATCTTGTCAAATTTCGTTTGTAAACAGACCGTTTTTAGTCGTCTAATGTCCAATTTACTTATATAACAATTAATTAATTGTTTTTTTTTCATAAATTATGATTTCTGTCCACCGTGTTTCTATTTTTGTGATCCTGTAGTCAAAAAAGTGATCTCAAGTCAAATTCGTTTATAACCAGACCGTTTTTAACCGTCTAATGTACAATTTACTGTTTTAGATTATATATTTGAAATTGAGAATACTTTTAAAATTGTTTTATTAAAAAAAAAACACTGACGAAAAGGCTAGAGGATAAAGCTTCAAGTTAACCCTGGCTGCTCTGTAAGTGTGCACAATTTAAAAGGAATTGATTTAGAAAAACTGAAACAGCAACATTTTACCGATTTTTTTTATATCTTTAAGCTATGTTTTAGAATTTAAAATATATTTAAAACGATCCCATTGTGCACTGCCTGTTGCCAGACATGGTCTGCTTTAAGGTCATACGAAATCAATCAGCACTTAATGAATTTGTTATAAAAACAAAACTGATTGAAAGCGATAATTAATAATGATCGAACATAAATCAAGTCTTGACGTTGAGCCCACGCTTTGAAGAAATAAAATTAAGTAAATAAAAGAGAAATAAAAATAAAATTCAGTTTGATAAAAATGTGTGAAAATTAATGAGTGGACTTGAACTAAATTGAGTCATTGTTGCGATCGACATGAACGATCGCGTGTTAAGGCTGACTTGAGACGAAAACTTGTAATTCCGTTGCACTGAAACCTGCTAATTAAGTGCTAATAAACTTGTTAATATACCCAGTGACATTCACAACATGTTGTAAAAGTCGTGTGTAGTATGTTTGCAAACTCACAACATGTTGTAAAAGTTGTATGTTGTAAGTAATATTTCTTTGCTGAATTTTCTATACAATCGTAACTTTTTTTAATAAGAAATCATATATTTACAACATACCAGTAAGCTCGTGAAGTCCCTTCGAAGCCTATAGATATTCCCCCCATTTGCTTTTTAATACAAAAAACGCTTTTATTAAGCGCTAATAAAAGCTTATTAGCCTTAATTTTATGTGCTACTATTTCTCCACAATTTGATCTCGTATAATAAGTCTTTATGGGAAAACTTTTGCTTTGGCCGAAAAGTGCTTACAACAACAAAAACTCATTATTAACGACTGAGACAACGGCAGCTTAACAAATCAAGTCGGGGTAATTACACAGCAAAATATCGTCCAAGCAATAAGACAAAAAAATAAAAATACTTTTGCTTAAATCTATCGTTAGTTTGTTTGTATTTTTCACATTTTAATAAAACTTTCTTTCAACTTTCTTCTCTGCAGTCGTGCCAGCGCGTTGTGTGCGTTTGAGTTGTGCCGGGAAAAAGAACTTAAAATATCAAAACCCGACAACAGTTGGTCATTAAAAGTATTAAAGGAGTATTAAAGCCAACAATGAGTGGCATTAATGTTGTGTATTTAAAAGAAATGTTGCACAAGGAAACAGGACCAAATAAAATAATAACAAAAACAATAAAAGTAAAAATATTCATACAACCAAATCCAACAAGGAGTCGCAAGCACTACTCCACTCTTTACTGGATGGGAACACAAACTGTCATTATTGCGCTTTTCGCAACTTAATTGCAAAAGTTTGTTTCTGTTTTTTTTTTTTTTTTTGAATGTCGTTTTGGTCAAAATGTCGGCAAAAACCAAGTTGCCACAAATAATATTGGTTTAATATTTAAAAGTTTTTTGCTCTCGTTAATAACTATGGGTTAGTGTGTGTGTGTGTGTGTGTGTGCGTGCTTGTGATATGTTTTATCAAGTCAATACAACGGCATTTGGCAGGATGTGAAAAGTCAACTAATTTGGAAATGAGCTGGAGAATCAGTTTCCTTTTTCCCACAAAAATATTCGGAAATATTTTTGATATATAATTTTACTGCAACTGTTGTGTCTGTCTGTCCCTCCAACTGTCTCTCTGTGTGTGAGTGTCTGTCTGTCAGGCTGTGTATGTGTTGTTATGAATTCATAGTGTTCAGTTATTTATTAGTATTTGCCAATGAGCCTGCCTTCGAGTTTTTTTTCGCAAGCAGATTTTAAATGGCCAATAGCTACAATTAGCGGCAAATGATAGTTGACAAATTTGTTTAACGCAAAAGAAATAAAATGGAGACGGGAAATAAAATAAAAAAAAAATAGCTCTTCTAAGTATCCTTTTTTGTAGTCCTGCAGTAATTTTGTTAACTAAATAAACTGGGGAATAAAAATACACGGCGAAAATTGAGTTTGTTTGTAGTTAATGTTGTTAATTAAATTAAATATAAAATAATTATATATTGATTAAAGTTAATTAAGTGTTAATTAAAAAAAAACAAAAAATTAATTTACTTAGAAGATAATAATAATAATATTATTTTCTTAAAACTTTGTTTGTTAGTCGATTTTTTAAAATAACAGCCTTATTCATAATAACTATTTGATGCTTATAAACTGCTTATGAAACTCATTTTCATAAAAAAAGTATGTCTTATAAGCAGCTTATAAGCATGAATATATCTCGTGAATAGGACCTTTTATCGGTAGACAATCTCATCTGAAATATAAAACATTTTTATGTTAATTAAAGTTAATTGCGTGGTAATTAAGAAAATTAAAAAAATAAATTTAATTTAAAAATAACAATAATAATGATAACAAAATTATCTTAAAGCTGTTTTTTTTTGATAATTGATTTCTTAGAATCACACCCTTATTCATACTAAATATATCATGCTTATAAACTACTTATAAAACTCATTTTCTTAAAAAAAACATGTGTCTTATAAGCAGCTTATAAGCATGAATTTATCTTGTGAATAGGACCTTTAATCGGTAGACAATCTCAACTGAAATATGAAACATTTTTATGTTAATTAAAGTTAATTGAGTGGTAATTAAGAAAATTAAAAAAATTAATTAAATTAAAAAAATAACAATAAAATAATAAAATTTTCTTAAAGCTGTTTTCTGATAATCGATTCTTACAATCACAGCCTGATTTGTAATAAATATTTGATACTTATAAACTGCTTATAAAACTGTTTGAAACAAAATACTTGATAAACATAACAATAAGCAAATATTTTCGATTTATAACAGGTTTACAAAACAGGTTTTCATAAAAAATTTGTTTTATAAATCGGTTATAAATCGTTTATAAATAAGTAAAATTTTTCTGAACAAAACAGTAAAGGTCTAGTTAATAAAAAAAGTGTCTTATAAGCAGCTTATATGCATGAATATATTTTGTCAATATGATCTTTTATCGGTAGACAATCTCATCTGAATATTTCCAAGTTCTTATTCATAAAAAAAAATATATTTTGCTGCCATCTTAATTATTTGCAAAATTTCTATAGAAAAATTATCAGATAAACAGTTGATAAACATAAGATATTTCTTATAAACTACACCTTTACACTGCCTTATTCTCAAACATATATGTGTTTTATAAAGGATTTAAACGAATTTTGTATGGAAATCTTTTTATAAAAATTTTTAAATATATTTTTAAAACTGCCTCTAATAAATTATCATCAGCAACGTTCATAAAAATTTTTATCTTGTTTTTATTGTGTTCAGCAAATTTTCCAAAATTACATGCTTATAAACTGCTTATAAGGCACAGAAATGCTTTTTATGAACTAGACTCTTACAGTCTTATATACAAAAATGTTACTGCTTTATAAACGATTTATAAAACAAATTTGGCATGGAAATCCTTTTACAAAAGCTTTCCTTTCCTACAAATATTTTTTGAAATTTATCTTGTTTTTATTGTTTTTTTTATTTCAGCAGATTTCTCAAAATTACAGCCTTATTCACAAAAAATATTTGATGCTTATAAACTGCTTATAAGACACTAAAATACTTTTTATGATTTAGACTTATACCAACTTATTTACAAAACTGTGACTGATTTATAAAGGATTTGTAAAACAAATGTTGTATGCAAATCTGTTTTATAAACCTGTTATACATCGAAAATATTTTTTATGATCAAGTATTTTATTTAAAACTTTCCCCAACTATAAACAGTTCTGCTCAATAATGTAGCAGCGCTCTGAAATCTTATATCCCATTTTATATTATTTATATTTTTGTAGAACCCATGAGTTTTGTTGCAAAAGTACTCTATAACTTTTTCCTTGTAATTATTTTTATTAAATAAAGAAATATTTTTAAATACAGTTTATTGTATTAACGTTTTCTTATTTTCTTTTTGCAGGTAATGATTTTAGATATTAAGGACTCTATTGAAATATATTCAGCTGTAAGTACAAAATATATATGCTGTTTTAAAATTATAAACTTTTTAAAATTATAAATTTTTTAAAATTATAAACTTTTTAAAATTATAATTTTTTTTAAATAATAAACTTTTTAATATTATAAATTTTTTAAAATTATAATTTTTTTAAAATTATAAATTTTTTAAGATTATAAATTTTTTTAAATTATAAATTTTTTAAAATTATAAAGTTTTTAAGATTATAAATTTTTTAAAATTAATTGTGATGTTATTCCAAAATTTAATGAAATGCAACCTAATGAATTTGAATATGCGCCTAATATAGTGAACAGACTCTATATATATAAAAGCATTATCAATCCTGCACCTGAACTTAGAAATAAGAATCTTTAGAAGCCTTCTCACTTCCTGTACCAAATAGATTGGGTACATTTATCGATCTGCAGCTCAGAATATGCCTAATCCCAGGTATTCTTTCCATTTTATTCTAAAGAAAATACTGCTGCACTAATTTCTTCAAGTGTATTTAATTATAATTATGCACATGCCAGCATATTGTTGCTGTGTATGTGACGAGAAAGTACAATGTGAAGAATAAATAAAAAAAATTATATATTGTCTCTCTCTACCGCTCTCTCTCTATCTCTCTATCTCTCTCTTACTCCTCTGTACGATGTGGTTTGTTGGTTTGATTATTAGAACTTCAGCAGACATAATGACATTTCTAATTATGCGTGACAGCTGTCAAATGTCAAAGCTCAATATAATGCTGTTAACAACAGGATGTTTTTTCTTTTAATTTCACCAAAAATGTGTGCTCATTCTTATTGGAACGAGTGCGCTGCATAACAAAAGCTGGCGGGGTAATTAAAAACGTACAAGAAAATTATGTGTTTAGAATGCTCTGCCTGGGTTTGAAAAAAGGCAGCGTAAAATTGTAAATTTGCCATTTTGATAAGTAGGGGAAAATTTTGTAAAAATGTTGCTTCAATTATTATGTTAACTTTATGCATAATAATTTATTGGCATGTATAAACGAGTGTTTAATTGAAACCTCAACTTTAACCAACGCCCTGCGTTATGCTGCAATAAAGAGCCCGCAATTTATAAGACCCCAAAAGAACGTATTTTGTGTATTCGCAATTTCAAGTTTTCTTTGCGGTCTCAAAATATTTGTATAATTAAAAAATCTTACACACACACACACGCGCATGCACGCATACATACACAAGTCCTGGAGTACATGTGTCTGCATGCATGTGCATGCATTCGCATGCTGTTCTTTTAGTGATTGCAAAATTCAATTGTGAAATGCTTCTTATTGAATGAAAGTAAGAAATCAGCAGGAGCAACAACAACAATAACAACAACAACAATTTTTATAATGACTGGAAAATTCATTTATTATTGTTGCACATATTTTTGTGTTTGTTGTACTGTTGTTGCTGTTATTTTTATTGCTGTTACATTTATTGTTTTTATATTCACTGCTATTTTTCATTATTATTATTGTTGTTGTTCTTTTATTGTTGTTGCCTTTGTTGGCATTTAAAAATCTACCGCAGCTGTGTAATGAAAAACAAAATCAACATTTTCAAGCGGAAAAGCGCATTATTATTAAAAGGTTTCATATCGTATCATCCTGTGAACTGGCATAAATACTTATAAAACTGCTACAACATACTGCGATACACACACACACCTACACACACATGCATACATGTATTCATACATGCATATACATATATAAGCAAATGAATGAATAGAGTTTTTAAAAGTTTCCCTAGTATCGTATGCAGAGTTTGTATTAGTGGGATTCAATTATTAACGAGAAGGTGGCGAATACAACCAGACTGGTCCTGTCAACTGTTTCTTACAGGACAGGCAATCAACTGAACTACTGGGCAAGGAAATTCAGTTCTCGTTCTATTTTAAACTTTCAAAATTTGCAAATTTTTAAGAATCGAAAAGTTATTGGTCTTACGCCGTTTTGAAAATAATCGAGTTCTCCTCAGATCTCGACTTCTTTAGGTCACTTTGCCTGTATATATGGGCGTGTAAGGGTGTCTTTTATAGAGTGATACAAGTTTAAATCATAATTAAACATATTAATATATATTTGATATCAATGAAACGGTCTGTATTGGATAGAAAATTTTATGACATTAATGTTTAAATATGATTTTGACCATGTGGCCGCCACGGCTGGCGCGTACAAAGCGCAATCTGGAACACCAATTTTCACAAACAGTAAAATTCTGACCATCATCGTTTTTGAAGACATACGGGCCAATGACTCCGCCAGCCCATAAAGCGCACCAAACAGTAATTTTCTGTGGTTGGAAATGGTGTTTCGACAGAAGCTTGTGGATTCTCTTCACTCAAAATGCGACAATTCTGTTTATTTACGCACCGATTTAACCAAAACTGGGCTTAATCGGAAAATAAAATTTTGAATGCACGAAGTGCACGATAAGTTTGACGAACAGAACCATTATTTTGATTAACAATTTCCACAATTTGCACGCGTTGCTCTGGTGTAGGATGATTTATAATAAAATGTCAAAGCAAACTAAACAAAAAGCAACCATCAGCTGTTCAATGGGTGGTAAAATAAAGCAGTGATGCCAATTCAAAGTTGTATCACTCTATAAAAAACATCCTATATATATATATATATATATGTGTGTGTGTGTGTGTGAGAGAGTATGTGACCTCGCTTATAACTTTAGAACAGCTTGACCGGTTTCAACTAAACTGATGGCGTTCTAGAGAGTTCTACTGAAATTTAATTTCTTGCGATTTCTTTTCTAGAAAATAATGCAACATTTTTCACACTTTTTAACAGAAAATGGCACCATTTTGCCATTTCAAAATAAGGAATTTATTAGAAATGAATTCATTATCCCTCACGAAAAATAATTTCTGTTTTAAAACTTTTGCAAACTGCCACTTTTTAGAAAATAAGTGAGAAAATGTTACACGTTTTCTAGAAAAGAAAATGCCATCAGAATAAAAACCCTTTTTAAAGTGTTTTTTTAAAATAACTTTTAAACGGTCTTACCGATCTATTCCTGAAATCAGCTTTCAAAATTAAGAAGCCATGTTGGCCATTGCAGATCGTATCAAAATCGGTTAATCCATTCATGAGATATCGTGGACAAAAAAAAAAAAAAAAAAATAATTTCGAAAGCAGTGTTTTTTTTTAAACTCCGAAATTATATATCCAATCTAAATAGGGTTCTTGATGCTGTTACAGAACTCGGAAAACTACATCAATCCACGCTAATCACGTGAAAATATCGGTTAATTAATTTTAAAGTTATAACATTTTAAAAATAAAATTTGTTTTAAGAATTAACAAAATCGAAAATTCGAGATCGGAAATTTAACTAAAAATAGCCAAAAAAGTTGCTGCAGAGCTGGGAAATTGATGTACCACAATTTCAGAATTTTGCGGATAAAATTAGAGGGAAGTTAAAAGGATGGCTTTTAGGCTCAATCGAATGAAAATATATCTATAATTTCTTTCGAATGAAAATATATCTTGATTTCGTAGGTGCCCTCGATTTTGAGTGCCCCTAATACAACCCACCTTTTTTCCATGTTTGTGTAAGAATATTTTAGCATGTGAATCTATTATTATTTTTTTGTTTGTTCTGTTCAATTTTTGGCGAAAAACAATCGCAAAGAATGAGAGAAAATTTAACAATTTTGTTTATGTTCAGTGCAAATCTTTCATGAGGTTGTGAGGATGATTGCATGCATGGAAATGTGTGTGTATGTGTGTGTGTGTGAGGTTTAAGCCAAAAAACAATGAATTATATTTTTACGATTGAATTGCTAAAGCAGCTAAATAAAAACATGAAGAACAACAAGCAAATGCATAAATTGTATTTGTGCATATAAAATTTTAACAATTCCTGAACAAGGACGTGGCGTTTAGGAGGGCATGTTCAAACAAATTTAAGGCTGGATTAATTTTCATTAACTAACTGCTGCATAGCCAAAAGCTTAAATATGTAATCACGTGATATGAATTTATTCAGTCATAAGCAAATATTTGGAGTAAAATTTAATTGTACTTTTTTTTATCACCGTGTTTATTTTATTACGGCCGGTCATATTCAATTGAAAGGAGTAAAATATTGAATAACTTTTTTCGAAGAACTTAATGAATCATTTGCTAACAATACGTCAGTATATGAAACAATTTATATTATTTCAAAGCTACACTCAATAGCAGTAGAATAAATATTAAGCAAAAGCGCATATTTCCCATGTAACAGAAGGAATATGGTATTCAAAAATTAAAGAAAATAAATGTGCACTAATACAAATACATATGCCCACACATGCACTCAGTAAACAAATATTAACTACGCTGCAATATGCCTCCCATGGAACGAAACAAATGAAGAATATTATGACAGTAAAACAGTGGGATCATGACAATTTAAAAAAAAAAAAAACTCGTCGATTGGCAGGGATAATGTTCTTAGGAAAAAGGCAAATTAATCTGCGAAGGCATAAAAAACATTTTAACAGAAAGAACATTTTGTTTTCAAAGCATTTTGTATTAATACATACGCATGGCCTAGAACCGACATCAATATTCTACTCATTTAAATGAAAATTCATTTGAGATCCCAGCTTTTATATGGAGTCGAGGAATTTCAATAAAAAAACAATTTTTTCAAAAAAAAGTTTTTTTCAAAAATATTTTCCTAAAAAAAATTATTATGAATGATAATTTTTATATATATTTTTCATCCAACGATAAATTCCAACATCCTTTTAAAATCTCAAAAAAACTTTATTAAGTATATGCTTCGCCCCACTGTGCCAAACACGAAAAACAAACTGCATTTCAAGGCAATTTAGTTTGAGCCAAATTACATTCTCATAAATGAGAAACAAGATTTAAGACTTTTCCTTCTGCCAACAACTGCCAACGTACCAGCAGAAATTGAAGGAGCAGCTCCACATTCGGTGGCATCTTAAAATAACAAAAAAAAAACCAAAAAAAAAACAAAAATAAGCAGAAAAATTATATAACAACTGCAACAAAAGCAATTCAAATCACATACAGCAGCTTTATGAATGGAGTCACAAAAATATAAATTGTTATAGTATTTGTAACACACACACACACACACACATGCACACGTGTGCTTAGAAAAGCAAAGTATTTATTTATGCAAATCACTGCAGAAATCATAAAAACAGAAACTTTTTCTCTTTTTCTTTTTTCTTGTTGCTGCCATCAAAGCATAACATTTCCTTGCAGTGTTTTTATGGTTTTACATTTAATATTATTTCAACAGCAAAACGGAGCAGAAAAACAGCAGTGGCATCATTTATTGGCAAAGCAATTTGGCGTTAAGAATAAAACTAAATAAATAAAAAGCCCTAAACGTTTAACGATTGTGATGATGTGTTGTGATGTCATCAGAATCATGGGGTTTTCAATAATGGTCGCAGTATTAGTTTTCTTAAATAAAATGACTTTATTTGTTGCGGCTTAAGGTTGCTTATGTGACAGCATTTCGCTCATGAGTAGACTTTCAGACAGTTCTGAAAAGCTGCAATAGCTCCCAGCTAATCTACAAACTTTGAAAAATATGAAAAAGAATTTGAAACTTTTTCGAAAATAATTTGATTGATAAGATAGTGGAGACAATATCTCGAACAATTAAATGTGGTTGATATCACTGAAAAACGTCTGGAATATACCAGAAATATTCAGAACTAAAGGATGTTTTTTATAGAGCGATACAAGTTTAAATCATAATAAAACATAGTGATATATTTTTGATATCAATGAAACAGTCTTTATTGGATAGAAAATTTTATGACATTAATGCTTAAATATGATTTCGGCCATGTGGCCGCCAAGGCGCAATCTGGAACACCAGTTTTCACAAACAGTAACATTCCAAACATCATCGTTTTTGAAGACATACCGGGAAATGACTCCGCCAACCCATAAAGCGCACCAAACAGTAATTTTCTGTAGATGGAAATGGTGTTTCGACAAAGCTTGTGGATTTTCCTCACTTCAAATGCGACAATTCTATTTATTTTCGTACCCATTCAACCAAAAATGGGCTTCATCGGTAAATAAAATTTTGAATGCGCGAAGTGCGCGATAAGTTTGACGAACAGAACTATTATTTTGATTAAAAATTTCCACAATTTTCACACGTTGCTCTGGTGTAAGTCAATTCATAATAAAATGTCAAAGCAAACTAAGAAAAAAGCAATTATCAGCTGTTAAATAAGTGGTCAAATAAAGCAGTGATGCCAACTCAAAGTTGTATCTCTCTATAAAAAACACCCTATATATTTGACTAAATAATTTAAAAAAAAATTTTATATTTGGTTGTAGATACTTTTCCGAAACAAGAATGCATGTTTTATAAACTTAGTTTTGCTTAGTTAATATTATAAAAAACACGGCTTAATATCCAACCCTGGTACCATGTTTTTGATTACTCTGATTGTCACTAAATATTTCTTTCTTTCTAAAATATAATATATATAATTGATTAGCAAATAAGAAAAGAAATAGTTACATTTTGTTTCTGTCACATTTCCCTAAAAAAAATTACCTTTTCCATCTCTGGAAAAGGTCTATTTAACTATTTTGGTTTGAAGTTTTTTTCAAAATTAACAAATATTTTTGATTAATACGAAAACAAATATAACATTTCTTTCAGCTGGTTACTTTCATGTCGAAAAATCAGTTCGAATTGTCCAACCCTGGATTTTGCTTAATTTTCAATTTCATTTTGATGTCATAAATTATAAAACGCGATTAACAAGAAAAAAAATAAAAATTAAGAAATAAATAAACTTGACTGGTAACCTTTATAAAGGAAAAATAAGTTTACATTTTCCAGCTCTGGATTCGAGTTTTGAACTTTGCTTGATTTTTACCATCTTTTATTTATTAAGTGGGTATTAAGTGGGTTTAATTGATAAACAGAAAAGAAAAGTTTCTGCTGGTTGCTTTTATACAAAAAAAATAAAAAAAAAATATGTCAAAAATTTCCAGCTCTGGAATTAAGTTTTAGATTTTGCTTGATTTTTAACAAAAATTTTATTTTTTCTGTATTATAAAAGTTTTTAATTAACAAAAAAAGCAGTTTTAGTTGGTTACTTGTATACACTAAAACATTAACTCCATTCCAGAGTTAAAATTTCCCAACTCTGGAATGGAGTTTTTGATTTTATTTGCTTAATTGCATCAATTTGATTTTTCCCGAAGTATTCAATGGTTTTGAGTGACAAACAGAAAAAAAATATAGTTTCTGCCGGTGGTTCTTGTATACCAAAAATAAGTTTCAATTTTCCAGCTCTGGACTCGAGTTTTGAACTTTGCTTGATATTTAACATCAATTTGACTTTTCTTGAAGTATGAAATGAGTTTAATTGACAAACAGAAAAGAATATAATTTTTGCTGGTTGCTTTTTTACACAGAAAATAAATACTCTAAGAATTAGTTAAAATTTTCCATCTCTGGAATGGAGTTTTATATTTTACTGGCTTTTTATCTGAAGTATTCAATGGGTTTTCTGAATTCTTCAAGGGGTTTGAGTGACAAACAGAGAAGAAAATAGTTTTTACTGGTTGGTTTTTGTACACCAAAAATAAGTTTCAATTTTCCAGCTCTGGATTAAAGTTTTGAGCTTAGCTGATGCTTAAAAGCCCTCCTTTTAGGTATAGATGAAATAAACCAATCCAAGATCGGATTCCTTAGCTTTTATGGCAGCTTCGGACAACTGCTATCCGATTTCAATATCCGATTTCGCCTATCCGATTTCAATATTCTTAAGAATCCGGGATATATTTATGGACTTGTGGGTCCGCATATAAAAATTATGGAATTTAAATACGGTATGACATACTGTTTTACTATTTTTGAGAAACGTGCTAACAATAATTTATTCCAAACGGAAAAAATTCAAATTGCAGAGCGACATGCAAGTGCATGCACTTGCATGCATTTGCATGCGTCGTATAGTGCACTATATGGATAGTAAATGTCAAACTCATAATTTTTATGTAAAACACGAATAATATGAATATCTTTATTGGTTTTTTTTTATTTAAACGACCTTTTTGATGGGCTAATCCCCATCTGTGGCTTGTGTCCTGTGTGTGAAGTCAATGGCCTTGATATTTTTGCCTGCAATAAAAATCTTGTGAGAGCAAACTTCTTGTTTAACCCTCCGCCGTAACTTTTCCAATCCGATTATGTTAAGTCCAGCATTAAATTAAAGACTCTGAAAAAAACTCAATTAATTTTTATTATTTTTTTTTCATCTGCCAAAAGTTATAAAAACTCGAATTATTAATTTAGCCAACATATTTTCTGAATTTGGGCTGCTGCTAATGATTTTTTATGTTTTCATGCACTCACTGATGTGCATAATAATTTTGATTGTTTGTAATGAAGTGTAAAATTACAAAACTTTTTTGTTGTCTATAAATTTGCACAATTTGCAAGAGGAAAACAAAAACAGTGATCCGATTGTCTTGAAAATGTTGGTTGAGGGAGAGGAGAGAAACACAAAATTAAAAAAAGAAAAAATCAAAAAGTTTCTCTTGCAGCAGCAGTTAATAGTGAGTGCAATTTTTAACAAAATATTGGCAAGTTTTTTTCAATTGGAAACATTATTTTTGGCAAACTGATTTTTATTTCTTTAATTTAAATTGATTTTGCTGGTGGACTTTCACTTAAATTTAAATACTCGTGGAACATTTAATCTGAATGACCTCTACTTGAAGGTTGATTCGTCTGATTCCCTGATTCGCAGGTATGCCATTCGCGCTAATAATATTTACGAAATGTAAAGCAGCAACTGATTTTTTTTAAATAAATCAAACTTTTTTTTTGGCTAAAATAGCCATTGAAGTCTTGGGTCACGTTTTTCTTGCGTTTATTTCTTATTCCTGCTCCTCCTTCTGCGCCAGAGTTCTAACGACGTTGAGGGGTTAAATGCAATAACAGCAAAAGCAAAAAAAAAAAAACTAAAAAAATAAAAATCGTAATAAAAAAATAAACGTTCTTATTGGCATTTTTTATCAACTGCAATAGAAGTCGATGGACATTTAATGGCAGCCATTACAAGAGCATCAAATGTTTGCCAAGCGTTAAGGAAAGAGAAACAAGAAAAATTCTGCAACATTTTTGCCATTTTCCTCGCAAAAAAAAAAAAAAAAAAAAAAAAAAAAAAAACTTGAGCCACCCATCAGCCCACACTTCTGAACATATTCGACTGGCAACATCCATGTATCTCTACATGCTTTTTGTAGTTGTTGCCGAATTCATTGTGGCATGATGTCAATAAAGTGGCAACATTTCTACACGTCTCCAACATTTATCTTCGTTACAAGTTGTATGGAAAAGCTGGCGAAACGCGCTACAGAATACAGATCGCATTTTAATATTTAATGAGCATTTTTATTTTGGATATTTCGTTGCTGTTGCGCAAGAAAATTTCCCCGCAAATTCTGATTTTATTGCACTCGAAGCGGGTTAAATTTAATATAATTGCCTTAAAGTAGGCAACACTATTTAAACACAGCAACCAGGGCTGGTTTGCTTTATATATTGGGCTTCAACTTGTTTAAAGAATTTTTATTATGAGAAAAGAAATGTTTTGGAACTTTTTTAAAACCCACTGGAATGTCCTCTATTTTTATGCTTATCAACAAGGGGTTCCAGGGCTGGAAAATTAATTGGTTACATAAAAAAAAATTTCTTTTGTTAAAACTTTTTTATAATTCAAGAAACATTTAAATGGTATTAACTGACAAACAAAATTAAAAAACACAATTCCACAGCTGGACAATTGAAACTTGTTTTGGTACATAAAATTAAATCAAATTTTTTTTATTTAAAAGACTTTTTTTATTTAAAATCCAAGAAACATAAAATTGGTATATAAATTGAATAAATTAAAAACAAACGATTCCAGGGTTGGACAACTGAAACTGTTGTTGTCATTTGAAAGTAGGCAAGTATAAAAAAAAAGTTTGTTTTTCTTTATAAAAATAACATATTAATTATTTTTGAAGAAATTTTATTTTAGAAAAGCTTTTGGCAGATCCAGAGCTGGAAAACGTAAACTCTCTTTGTGGAATAACTAAATAAAACTAATTTGGTTCTTTGATAAACTGAATTTTTATAACTATTTTATGCCTCAGAAAGAAAGAAATGTTGTAATAAAAGTAAGAAAAAAATTAAAAAACACGATTCCAGAGCTGGAGAATTGAAACTTGTTTTAATAAATAAAATTAATCAAAATGGTGTTAGTCAAAACTTTTCTAAAATTCAAGAAGCATTAAATTGCTATAAAAATTAAAAACATTAAAAACAGACGATTACAGGGTTGGACAACTGAAACGCTTTTTGTTTGATAAAAGTGGGAACTATAAAAAAAATTATTTTTCCTTATACACTTAAAATATTTCATTAATTTAAGAGAAAAAAAATTCTTTGGTACTAGAATTCCGAAAAGCTTTTGGCAGCTCCAGAGCTGGGAAACATAAACCATTTCTGTAGAATCTCAAAGCAACTAGATAAAGTTAAATGGCTTCTTTGATAAACTAATTTTCTTTTGGCAAAACTAAGGGAACATTTAATTGATATTAAGACTCAGATAAAATTTAAAAAGGCGCTTCCAGGGTTGGCATACTGAGACTTATTTTGGTACATGAAGTTAATCGAAATAGTTTTTAGTTAAAACTTTTTTATAATTCAAGAGGATAAAGTTGGTACAAAAATTAAAAAAAAGAAAAAAACCAAAATTCCAGGGCTGGACAACTGAAACTATTTTTGATATATAAAATTAGGCAACTATGAAAAATTCTTTTAATATTTAAATTTAACACAATTAATTCATTTTGCAAGAATTTTGTTGGTACTAACATTTAGAAAAGCCAACGAAGACAGCTCCAGAGTTGGAAAACATAAACATTTTTTTTGTGGAATCTCAAAGCAACTAAATAAAATTAATTCGATACTTTCATAAACTAATTTTTCTTTTGGCAAAACTAAGGGAACATTTAATTGATATTAAGGCTCAGATAAAATCAAAAAGGCGATTCCAGGGTTGGCATACTGAGACTTATTTTTGTACATGAAGTTAATCAAAATAGTTGTTAGTTAAAACTTTTTTTATAATTCAAGAAGATGAAATTGGTAAAAAAAATTAAAACCAAAAAAATTAAAAATTACAGTTCCAGGGCTGGACAACTGAAACTGTTTTTCATATATAAAATTAGGCAACTGTAAGAAATTCTTTTAATATTTAAATTTAACATAATTAATTCACTTTGCAAGAATTTTGTTGGTACCAAAATTTAGAAAAGCCAAACAAGACAATTCCAGAGCAGGAAAATCTAAAATTTTATTTTTCTTTTCTCAAAAACATGTAACATTTTTCCACTTATTTTCTAAAAAGCGTCGGTTTAGAAAAGTTTTTAAGTAGAAATTATTTTTCGTGAGGGATGTTGGACTCATTTCTAATAAATTCCTTATTTTGGAATGGCAAAATGTTGCCCTTTTCTGTTAAAAAGTGTGAAAAATGTTGCATTATTTGCTAGAAAAGAAATTGGCATGAAATTAACTATGTAGATAATGGGATTTGTTTTTTCTTTGCTAATCTGAAATATTTTATATATTAGAAAGAATTCAATTATTGAAGGATTTTCCAGGGCTGGAGGGTTGAGCTCATTTGAATTGTAAATGCTGAATGGGCTTTAAAATTTCATTATTGTCGATTTAATAATTGTACTGCCAAAACCTTTTTCAATTATTTTTTAAAATATAGAGTTTTATGGTTTTATTTTATTTAATTAAATAAATTTTTTGTTATTCATAAGTATGCCAGCATTTAAGACATCAATAGCAAAACTTGCTGTCACTGCCACCACCCCTTCAGGGCTTGAGTGTGTCTTCTTTAACTTTTTTATATTTCGCTCGTAAAGAAAGAAGAAGACAAAAGCTATTAACCATCCAATAAATTCTCACACACCCAAACAAAACAGTTGCAGAGATAAAAGAGTCTTAAACAAATAACATAAATTAGGCCGCAATTAGTTAATAATTTGTAACCGCCACTTGCCTGAACTTAAAATACACTTGAAACAACACAAACTCATGGTCGTATTTTAGCAGCGAAAAAAAAAAACAAATTCAAACTTTCTCATGCTAAATTTGTAAGATGAAATTCAGGAAAGTTTCTTCTCTCCTTCTCAACATGAAGACGTAGCGGCAGAAGTGGTGATGCCGTCATGAATGTGCTCGTGTGGAGCACAATTTATGCATTTTTACTTTAAGACGGCTGGTAGTTTTGCACGCCTACAAACAGGAGTTTTACTACAAGTTTAGTCGAGCCCATAATTTATGGTTTGTGGCTTGGAAAATATGTATGCTGTAATAATTTGCTTTATTTAAATAAATGAAAGATAAAACTCCATTTTAATTTTTAATCTTTAACAATAGACAGCCCTTGTGGCCTTGCTGTTGGTAAAAGAAATTTGGAATAGTTTCATTGCCATAGTCCACTTCAAAGTCCATAGTTGCTGCACATGATCCAGCACATGGTTGGCACTCATCTCTGCCCAGCAAACAATTATTAATCAAAACATTTGCCTCGGTGATTTGAGCCATTGTGCTCTCGTGAAGAGTTACAGTGCAATCGGAGGCTTTCTTGAGTGTTGCCTTTGAGGTACACTCGGCCGCATCCATGTAATTGGCAAAGCTCTTTTCATATCCAGCAATATCGTTGTTGGTGCTGGCGGTCTACAATTATTGAGAAAAAGAGTTCTTAAATTCTACACAAAATAAATACGATCAAATACTCACTGCCGTGGTAATACAAGTTGTAAAGTTTCCCGACTTTTTGTCATAAGTCTGGCCGCATTTTTTTATCTGAGCTTCGAAATGAGAATTGAACAAGTTTTGCACGGCGTTGCGGTGGTTAAGGGGGGCAGCCACCATACCGGCCACTGCAGCGGTGGCTTGGCTAATACAACTATTTATGGCAGTTTCGATTGAGGCAACACTGGGCACTGTTTTGCGGTATTTGACAACACACTTGTTGCTCAAATCACCCATCAGCTCTAAAGGATTTAAGCGGTCTTCCATCTTTGCTATGCTGTGCGTGGTCATAGTGCGTAGTAAATGAAGGATATCAACTTGCCCCATAAAGCTTCGCTTGAAGTTTTCTATGGCATTATCAAAATCTTGTATGACCCGACCATGCTGCAAGCGGTTTAAGTTGATGTAGTCTTCGCTACGTTCAACGGTTAGATTGTAGGCCGTCAGATCCTTTATCTGCAGGAGTGATTTATTAAATGGAAAGTTGAATGATTAAAAGTTTTTTTTATCCTTAATTTGATTTATCTGTCTTTCCAAGTATTTTAGAGGTTGTTTTTTTTTTTTAATAACTAACACAACCCGCGAAGGGATGTGAAAAACACCCAGAGTTTTCGCTGGGAATGGGATAAAAGGCCATAGAACAAACATTCTGAAGCGGCAACGCTTCATCAGGTTTTGTTACAAAATATTTAAAAATATTATTCTTCAATAATTTCATCTCTGCGAAATGGCACGATTTTGTTTATATTTTTAAAATACTTTTGGCTACCACTGTATAAAAATTATTTATATTGTGCATTTTTACACAAAAGGACCTTTTGAATTTCAATATTTTCATGACATTTAAAATAAAAAAGGACACTTAAAACTGTACCACAAAAAAAATCGGAGGATAAGCCGGCAAACAAACACAGCCAGAGTTTTCGCTGGGAATCGAATAAAAGGTCATAGAACAAACTGGCTTGCCTTACTGGCTGAAGCGGTAACGCTTCATCCGGTTTTGTTCCAAAATATTTAAAAATATTAATTTTGAATAATTTCATCTCTGCGAAACAGCACGATTTTGTTTATATTTTTAAAATACTTTTGGCTAACACTGTATAAAAATTATTTATATTGTGCATTTTTACACAAAAGGACCTTTTGAATTTCAATATTTTCATGACATTTAAAATAAAAAAGGACACTTAAAACTGTACCACAAAAAAAATCGGAGGATAAGCCGGCAAACAAACACAGCCAGAGTTTTCGCTGGACATCGAATAAAAGGTCATAGAACAAACTGGCTTGCCTTACTGGCTGAAGCGGTAACGCTTCATCCGGTTTTGTTCCAAAATATTTAAAAATATTAATTTTGAATAATTTCATCTCTGCGAAACAGCACGATTTTGTTTATATTTTTAAAATACTTTTGGCTAACACTGTATAAAAATTATTTATATTGTGCATTTTTACACAAAAGGACCTTTTGAATTTCAATATTTTCATGACATTTAAAATAAAAAAGGACACTTAAAACTGTACCACAAAATACAGGTATCATTTTGGCATTTATAATTGAAAGGATATTTAATTAAAAAATAACTGGCTCCCTGGCCAGGATAACAAAAACTATAAATTAAATTTACGTTTATGCTGCAGGAGTGAAAATAATAAATAAGCCGAAATGAAATTTTCGCAAAAAAAGGATCTCAAATTCGGAGGATAAGCGGGCACACAATCGAGCAGTTTAAAACACTTTTTTTTATTTTGCTTTTTTTTAATATCAGAAACTGATTTTGGATCAGATTAAAATTTTTTTAAACTCTTTGATTTTAAACGGCTCCCCACTCACCTGCCCTTTAGCTGCGGCCAGAACCAAACAAAATACAAAAACTTTAGACTGCATATTTTTGAAAAACTTTTTCCGTTACGCCTTCACCGAAGTGTTAACACCAACTGAATGAAGTTTTCTCTGGATTTTGGGGATTTTATAGAAAAAAGATTTTAGAATTGTTTTTATTGTTTCCCAATAGTGAGTGATCGGTGACAAGTGATTATGTCACATTATTTGATATCTCTGTTGTCTTGTTGTCTTATCGACAAACATTCTTTCGTCTTATTTTTAGTTGTTAATAAAATTTATTTGCCGCTCTTCTTATTGTTTAAACTACAAGTGCGTGAATTCAGCTACAAAATCCATTATTCATAAACGATTATTTATCATATTTTCTGTTTATAAAATTATATATTCAGTTTTATTAGTTATTTAATTAGTTTGGCAGCGTTAATGGGATGGGGGTTTTAATTTGTTGTCTAAGAATTTCTATATTTTTATTACTCCAGATTTAATAATTCAAATGACATCAACAAATTTAGGTGCGAAATGTTGGGCACAGCTAAACTTATCTATCTCTTTTGCTTAAGTTGATTTAAATTTATGGTTTCATTTTTTTAAGTGCATATCAGAATAAGTGAATGGATATTGTAAAAAAAATTAAGGTCTGGCAAAAATTATCTGTTAGCAAAATTCTAAATGAAAACTAAACGATTGGCGGCACAACGGCCTTGAATTTCGTCTATCTATTTATCAATTTATTTGCTACAATTCTGAACTTATAAATAAATAAATTAATGATATTCATTGAATTGAATTTAAAGTTTCTTTTTAGCTGCTTAAGCACACTTGCACGCAAAAGTGAGGTTATACTCAACCACTTTTTTTCAAACGACTTTTTTGGGACAGTTTTTGTACTTTAACAAAAAAAAAAAACAAACAAAAACTCCCATTATTGTAAAATATTTTTGTTAAAAGAAAATATATGATTTTTATTATCAAACGCAAGACTATTGTAATTCGCGACTGTTTTATTACAAAAAATCTTGCTGTACAATTTTTTTTAATATCTAATTTTCAATTACTTTTCTTAAATACTTTGTGTTTCAAATTAGAAATAATAGCTCAATTAACCAGAGAAGAGATAATTAAAATAATCGCAGAACTATTGTAATTCGCGACTGACACAAATAAGTTCCAAATGCGAGTAGTAAATTAGAAATCTTAAAAACTTAAATTATGTTCGAGGGTTAAAATTCACACTCTAACACAATTAGCAGTTGGCCTTGAAAATCTTGCAAGTTCGAAGTATATATCATTTTGTTCTTTTCTTACAAAAAAAGGCAACAAAAATTGCCCTTCAAGGGTGAAGATTTAACATTCAATTGCCGGTTAGTGATGTTGTTAAGAAAATATATAATTCTTTTAAAAAAGTTTTGCTATTTTTATTACTCTTATGAAAAAAGATCCTTATAAAAGGATTTCTTAATCCCTTTCTTTAATAAGCATAACAGTGGGTAAGAAAATTAGCCACAAGTCTTATTTCAATTAAGTTTTTAGTTAATTGCTTGGAAGCACTTCAATTAAATTTTTATTAAAATTTATTATTTATATTTTTTCTGTATTTAAAAACTGTTTCTTTAAAAATTAAACTTTTTTCATAGTGAGCTAAAAAATTAAATAAACACGTAATTTTTTCGATATGAGTAAATGACACTAAAATGCTACTGTAATTCCTATTGACTTCCTATTTTTATTACTCTTATGAAAATTAATATGATTCTGTAATCGCTTTTTTAATAAGCGTAACAGTGTGTAACAAAATTGGTGACAAGTCCAATTATTTGTTTGGGCATTTTGAAAATTTCTCAATTAAGTTTTTCGTTTATTTTTATTTGAATTTATTATTATTATATTTGTTTTTATTCCAAAATTGTTTCTTTTGAAATTAAACCATTTTCATAGTGGGGTAAAAAATTAAATAAACAGGTGCTTTTTTCGATATGAGTAAATTAATATAAAATGCTATTTCAGTTCTTATTGATTTGCTATTTTTATAACTCTTATGAAAAAAGATCCTTATAAAAGGATTTCTTAATCGCTTTTTTAATAAGCATAACAGTGGGTAACAAAATTAGTCACAAGTCTAATTTCAATTAAGTTTTTAGTTAATTGCTTGGAAGCACTTCAATTCAATTTTTATTGGAATTCATTATTTATATTTTTTAGTTATTTTAAAACTGTTTCTTTCAAAAATTAAACTATTTTCATAGTGGGCTAAGAAATTAATGGCGTTTTCTTTTCTGAAAAACATGTAAAATTTTTTCACTTCTTTTCTAAAAAGTAGCACTTTAGAGGAGCCTTAAAACCAGAATTATTTTTCATAACTGATGTTGGATTAACTTCTAATAAATTAATGATGTTTATATGACAGAACGGTGCCATTTTGTATTAAAAAGTGCAAATAATGTTGCACTCTTTTTAGAAAAGAAATTAGTGTAAATAAACACGTGCTTTTTTTTTGATATGAATACATGACACTAAAATGATAATGCAATTCCTATTGATTTGCTATTTTTATTAGTCTTATAAAAATCAAAAGTATTTTTTAATCTCTTTGTTAAAAAGCGTAACAGTGGGTAACAAAATTAGGAACAAGTCTAATTTCAATTAAGTTTTTAGTTAATTGTTTGGAAGCATTTCAATTCAATTTTTATTTAAATTTATTATTTATATTTCTTATTTATTTTAAAACTGTTTCTTTCAAAATCAAACTATTTTCATAGTGGGCTAAAAAATTAAATAAACACGTAATTTTTTCGATATGAGTAAATGACACTAAAATGCTACTGTAATTCCTATTGATTTCCTATTTTTATTACTCTTATGATAGTTAATATGATTCTTTCATCGCTTTTTTAATAAGCGTAACAGTGTGTAACAAAATTGGTGACAAGTCCAATTATTTGTTTGGGCATTTTGAAAATTTCTCAATTAAGTTTTTCGTTAATTTTTATTTTAATTTATTATAATTATATTTGTTTTTATTCCAAAATTGTTTCTTTTGAAATTAAACCACTTTCATAGTGGGGTAAGAAATTAAATAAACAGGTGCTTCTTTCGATATGAGTAAATTAATATAAAATGCTATTTCAGTTACTATTGATTTGCTATTTTTATTACTCTTATGAAAAAAGATCCTTATAAAAAGATTTCTTAATCCCTTTTTTAATAAGCATAACAGTGGGTAACAAAATTAGGAACAAGTCTAATTTGAATTAAGTTTTAAGTTAATTGTTTGGAAGCACTTCAATTAAATTTTTATTGGAATTCATTATTTATATTTCTTATTTATTTTAAAACTGTTTCTTTAAAAATTAAACTATTTTCATAGTGGGCTAAAAAATTAAATAAACACGTAATTTTTTCGATATGAGTAAATGACACTAAAATGTTACTTTAACTCCTATTGATTTCCTATTTTTATTACTCTTATGAAAATTAACATGATTCTTTAATCGCTATTTTTAATAAGCGTAACAGTGTGTAACAAAATTAGTGACAAGTCTAATTATTTGTTTGGGCACTTTGAAAATATTTCAATAAAGCTTTTCGTTAGTTTTTATTTAAATTTATTATTTATATTTTTTCTTTATTTCAAAACTGTTTGTTTTGATATTAAACCATTTTCATAGTGGGCTAAAAAATTAAATAAACACTTGCTTATTTTCGATATGTGTAAATGACACTAAAATGCTTTTTCAATATCTATTGATTTCGTTAGGCTGGAGTTCTTGATATAAATTTAATCGCTTTTAGGGTATTCAATCAAATCCAGCGATTAACTAACCGGTTACGCTTTTTAATTCGCTGCTCGATTTGTTAACCGCCTCATATTTCCTTGCCCCGCTCTTCTTTATTATTGCGAACTGTTAGTGGCAG
Organism: Linnaemya vulpina; assembly: GCA_963675445.1. Classification (NCBI taxonomy): domain Eukaryota; kingdom Metazoa; phylum Arthropoda; class Insecta; order Diptera; family Tachinidae; genus Linnaemya; species Linnaemya vulpina. The sequence goes on along the minus strand of OY776279.1, from coordinate 74,310,647 downwards.
CAGTATATTTCTGTTGCTCCATTTTCATAATTGCCAGACCTGGCAAGTGCTATTAATAATTATCATTATGACTGAATATATTTAAAGGGAAAAGCAAGAAAACAGTTTTATTTCCCACCAACTCTTAACTTACAAACTTACATCTGTGTGTGTGTGTGCATGTGTGCGTATTGCTTACAAAGTAATTATAATTGTTGCCTGTAGAATGTTGCAATATTTTATTCCCACACATACACACACACACATCTAGTACTCTGCGGCTTGTCGGTGTTCGTTAGCAAGTAAGTAAGCAAGTGAAGGCTGTAGTAAATTAAATTGAGCTCATGTGTGCGTAAGACGTTCAATAGAATTTAATTGCTTTAAAGGTTACACGTTGCTATTTATAACCGCGCTGGCATGCACGAGCATGTCTGAGTGTATATATGAAAACTGCAAAACTTGACTCTACTTTTTCTTTGTTTGTTTGTTTAAACAAAACAGTTGTCGGTTATTGTTTTCTATTTGAATGTTAAAACTAAAGTTTTGCTTGCTCTTGTGCATTTTGAAATATCATTTTACGAATCTGCTACGTTTTGGTTGGGCAATAAATTCTCGGTAAGATATTGAGCAGAAGTTGCAAGACGGCTTAAAAGCTTTGGAGTTAATTTTTATTTGAAAATTGAAATTTAAATAAATTAATTCGAAATATATAATTTACAAAAAAGGAACTTTCGAACTTTTAATAATAGTTTTTATAACTTTTTTAAATATTTAAATTTATTTTATGTGATTTCTTGTATTTATTTTATAAAAAATTTATTTATTTATGGCGTCTTTATTAAACCCTTATAAATGGCTGCTTTAACATAAAAAAAAGTTTTTGTTTTTCAATTAATATTTAATTGAACATTGGAATTTGTTCAATTAATTTTTACATCAATATTTAGCTTGGCTTTGGCCACTGTTACAATTATAATTTTTAATACATTTTATTCAGAAAAGTAATTTTTAAAAATGGACATGAAATTTCCGATTGATTTTTACTAACTCGGTCCTCTATTCGATCTCTTTGTATTGCCTTTTTGCATAGAACTTGTGCTTATTTTTCTGTTTTAGATTGTCATGCGGAAATCAGTCTTCTGTCTCTCTCCCTCCCTCTCTCTCTCTCTCTCCCTCTCTATCTCTCTCTCTTTTTCTCTCTCTAATTTCTTTAGCTCACTTAAGGCCAGCGTACAAAGATTACAGCACTATTGATTCGATGTATTTCTATTATTTTTATAATCCCAAAATAGTCGATTTATTATAGACCGTTTCCTTAAACCGCTTTAAAATGATAACATGAACTCCGTTGGTGTGCATTTTATAAATATTTTGAAGAGGTCAGCTGCCTCTTTAAGCTCAACAAAAAAAAAAAACCAAAAAATCAATTGTCCAACTCTGGACTATATTTTTTGATAACTTGTCATGTTTGATATCAGTTTTATTCTTCCACAAATAAAAAGAAGATTTAATTAACAAAAAATAAAAATTAAATATTTAATTAAACTTTCCAGCTCTGGGACCGTTTATTGCATTTTGCTAAAAGTGATACCATAACCTCCATTGGTGTGTATTATATAAACATTTTGGGGAAGTCAGATGCCTCTTAAAAGATAAACAATTTTCCTCAAAAAAAAAATTCATTTGTCCAACTCTGGAATTGCCTTTTTGATTGTTTTTAAAGTTTAATATAAAAATTATTTTTCCTAAATTGTAAAATAGATTTAAATTAATAAACAATAAAAAAAAATTTGTTGTATATTGATTTTCCAGCTCTGGGACCGCATTTTGCTAAAAGCGATAACATGAACTCTGTTGATGTATTTCTTAAACATTTTAGGGAAACGCCTGATCATGTCAGCTGCCTTTTTAAAAACTAAAAATTTTGCTTTGTGACTTTAAAAAAAAAAGAACTATAAAAACTACAATAAAAAAAAACAATTATCCAACTCTGGCATCAACTTTTTGATTATGTTTCATGTTTAATATCAATTTTATTCTTCCAGAAGTATAAAACAAGGTTTAATTAACAAACAATAAAAATATATGTGTAATTAAATTTTCCAGCCCTGACACCATTTATTGCATTTTGCTAATTTTTTATAAAAATTTTTTAACATATTTTAAAAACATTTTGGGCAAACGCCTGATCAAGTCAGCTGCCTCTTAAGAGACCTAAAAAAATAGTTTTAATTGCCCAACCCTGGCATCATTTCTTTTTATTTTGTTTGGTTTTTAAAATAAACTTTATTCTTCCTGAAGTATAAAATAAATTTAATTAACAAACAATAAAAATATATGTGTAATTAAATTTTCCAGCTCTGCAACCGCATATGGGATTTTGGTGATTTTCATTAGGAATCTATTTAAAACTATAGGGAATATATTAAGTCTCTAGCTTTCTGGGAGATAAACCGATATCAGGTACAGATAAACGGACAGACGAAGATCGCTTCTTCGGCTTCCCTATTCATAAAAATATCGTGGATATCTCCACCATCAGCAATTCTATTAACTTTCTACTGCGAACGAAATCCTTCATTCGTAACACAGCGAATGTTCTTTGTTTTGAAATTTATTTCCTTTTTAAATTCCGCAAATAATCTCCAACTAAAATAAAAACTTTTCAAAATGTTGCTGTTAATTTAGTGAATTTATTTATTTATTTACTTTTTTTTGCTGACAAGCCTTAAAGGAAAAAAGAAAGAAAAAAAACATGAAAACTGCTCATGTTCACGTTGTACAACTAAATTTAGTATGATGACACTCTCTTAGCGCAATGCAGTAGATTTTTATTGTATTTGTTTTTCCACAGCAACGTGATGAGATTTTTAAAAAATTTTGTTTTAAATAAGAAGGAACAACATAAATAAATAAGAATGGCAAAGCAAACAGACACAACAAGAGCGGAAGTAAATAAAAATGCATGTTTGGGACATGATAAATTAAGACTAAAAGCAAAAACAACGAAACAGAGAAAAAAATAATGCAGGCCAGGAAGTAAAGCGATACCCCATAGCAGCTCAACGCATATAAAATCAATAGGAAATAGTTTCCACGGACTACAATTTTACAGGCAAAATTAACAAAAATAAAACTCCCTCAAATTAATGCGTTTTACGATGAATACAAAAGTCGGTGCCAGGGATGGAAAATTTATATAAAAAAAATTTTTGTTACATATTTTTTCCTAAATAAAACTCTTTTATATAACAGGAAGAAATAAATTTATATTAAAAATCACACCAAATAATACGATGAATACAAAAGTCGGTGCCAGAGGTGGAAAATTTAAATAAAACAAATATTTTGATACATAATTTTTCATAAATTAACAGCAACAAAAAAATTTCAGGAACAAATAAATTTGTATCAAAAAAATCACACTAGATAAAATAAAGCAAATGCAGGGCTGGACAACTGGAACTGTTTTGCTTTACATACCTGTAACCAACTAGTTAATTAAACCCATTTTATATATCATGAAGTATCAAATTCCTATTAGAAATCAAATGAATTAAAAAACTCATTATCAGGTCTGGACAATGGATTTATTAATTTTATTTTTTTATTATATTTAGCTGAAGAGTAACCAACCTGCTGTTAATTATACCCATTTAAACCTCACGAAGCACGAAATCGGTATTAGAAATGAAACGAAATCAAAAATATATTATCAGGGCTGGGAAATTTAATGTTTTTTTGAACATAAAAGCAAAAAACTATTTCTTATTTGCAGCCATTTCATTCTTTATGAAGAATTAAATTGCTGATACAATGCAAACGAAATTAAAAATACGTAACCAGGGTTGGACAGTTGAATCTTTTATTTTTTATATGTTTTTTACACAAAAGTAATCGAAATGATTTTAATCACAAATATTTTATACTTCTGCAAGAATTGAAATGGTATTAAAAATTAAACAAAATCAAAAATATAATATCAGGGCTGGAAAAGTGAATATATTTTTTTTAACATAAAAGTAAAACCCTATTTCTTATCTACAGGCATTTCGTTCCTTATGAAGAATGAAATTGCTGGGATAATGCAAAGGAAATTAAAAATATGTAACCAGGGTTGGACAATTAAATCTTTTATTTTATATGTTTTTTACATAAAAGTAATCAAAAATATTTTAATCATACATATTTCGTAATTTAGTAAGAATTGAAATGGTATTAAAAATCAAATGAAATCCAAAACATAATATCAGCACTGGATAACTGATTTTTTTTTAACTTAATATATCCAACTATTTCTTTATTGTGCTTATTTTATTTTTACGAAGAATTAAATTGGTATTATAATTTCAAAAAAAATAAGAAAAATAAACAAGTCCAGAGTTGGACAATTAAGTCTGTTATTTTATTTTAAATTTTTACAACAACTTCTTGCCAATCAAACATATTTAAGGCTTTAATAAAAATCAATACGAATTTTAAAACTAAAAGAAAAAAATCCAACGGATTTGGCGATTTTATTCAGACTACAATTGTTATTGGGGTGCATTCTGACGACTTTTCATCGTGAGGAAGGTACTACTCCTAAATTCTTAAATATATTTTTTTACGACTGAAGCATCGTTTTAAGAACATCTCACGCTATCAAACGTAATTTTTGGATCCGCGGCACTTTTATATTTGGCGATTTTATTCAAACTGCAACAGTTATTGGGGTGCATCCTGACGACTTTTCATCTTGAGGAAGGTGTAACTCCTAAATTCTTAAATATGTTTTTTTTACGACTGAAGCATCGTTTTAAGAACATCTCACGCTATCAAACGCAATTTTTGGATCCGCGGCTATTTTATATTTGGCGATTTTATTCAGACTACAGTTATTGGGGTGCATCCTGACGACTTTTCATCTTGAGGAAGGTATAACTCCTAAATTCTTAAATATGTTTTTTAACGACTGAAGAATCGTTTTAAGGACATCTCACGCTATCAAACGCAATTATCGGCTTCGCGTTACTTTTATATTTGGCGATTTTATTCAAACTACAATAGTTATTGGGGTGCATTCTGACGACTTTTCATCTTGAGGAAGGTACAACTCCTAAATTCTTAAATATGTTTTTTAACGACTGAAGCATCGTTTTAAGGACATTTCCTGCTGTTAAACGCAATTTTCGGCTTCGCGTTACTTTTATATTTGGCGATTTTATTCAGACTACAATAGTTATAGGGGTGCATTCTGACGGTTTTTATTTGTTTCAATTTTATTATGAAAAGGAATACGAGAAGTGTACCATTTTTGTTTAGTCCCTGTGTTGCCGTTTCATTATATTCTTCATGTCATATTTTCTGAATTTTTTGTTCCATTTTTATTAAGTCAAAGATGTGAATGTTTTTGTGCTCTTGTTGGGTTAGCACACGCTTTGTAATCTGTTTTTTTTATTGAAACAACAATTGACAACACTTTTTTTTCATGATCACAACACTTGGCAGCACTGGAACTTCGTGTAATTGATTTAATATGCTATTTACAGCCTTCAAACTTTAAAGCTCTTAATTAAACTGACATCTTTGGATTGCGGCAATAAAATTTTTAGCAAAAAGTGTTGCCTCTTTGCACCGCATGAAATCATGCGCCACTTCAACCCACCACCCGCTGAGCCAACATTTAATATTTTACATTTTTAACAACTCTGATTAGTTTGTCATAATAATAAAAAGCCAATATTTGATTTGATTAAATATTAATATTTTTGATTGTCAAAAAAAAATAAAAAAATTAAAAAATTAAATAAATCCAATAACGCAAATTAGCCTTTAACTCACCTGACTTTATGGCGTCCGAAAAAAGTTGTGTGTTTGTGTGTGTGTGTGTTTACCAACTCTAAAATCAAATTCATTGTCATTTTATATCTTTTCAATATCTCTTTTTTGATATCAAGGTTTTTTTTTTTTTTTTGTTTGTTAACAGTTTCCTTCAAGCCAACAAAACAAACGTAAAAATCATATGCCATGTAGCCCCAATAATGGAAAAGGACAAATAAGAACAAGCAAAAACGAAAACGAAAAAGAAAAAAGAACTGAAACAATAGAGTCACTAATTTTGTGTCATCCTTTTCGTTCATGTTTGTTTTACGAGCCATGAGAGTTCTATTTTATTTAAAGCCATGAGATATTTTTCGTTTTATGTGTGCTTTTTTATATAGTTTTTTTTTCCCTCTTTCGGTTTCACCATAATTTTTTTTAAGGTTTTGCGTTTAATTTTGGAAAGCACTGTGTGTGTGTGTGTGTGTGTGTGTGTCTGTATGTGTGTTTCGTTTCCAATTAATTGCCACTGAACGTGGTCAATGGAATTGGTAAACAAACGTTTTGTTTTTCATGCATTCAATTGGCTGATGATGATGATGATGTTGTAGTTGAAAAAAAAGTAAATAAATTTAAAAAAAAAAATAAACCCTGGAAAAGGAACAGAACAACCAGAACTGCACACAAATTTCAGTTTTTCTTTAACCATTTTATTTACTTTTTTTCTTGTGTAGTTGTAAGTTATAGTGCAACAACAACACCACGGCAAAAATATCAAAAATATATTTCGCCAAAAGTTTCAAAATTGAAAATTGATAAAGATTTTAGCAAATAAAAACGTAGATGAAAAAATAACAGTTATGGAAAAAGTACACGGTTTTCAAAGGCCACATGCCTTAATACCCCTGCTCAAACGAACACATTCTTTTACATTTACACAAACTGTAACAAGTCTTACACATTTCACTGTATTCATATTCCCTGATCTTTTATTTTCTTGCCGCACTTCAACTGAATATATTTAATTTCTTGACTTTAATTTAATTCCTTTAATCTTTTTACACGTTTTGCTTTATAAATCTCTTGTAAATAATGCAGCAACAAATCGGAGATTTATTTCATTTCAAGCTTAATTTATTACCTTTTAATTAAATTCATTAAATAACTTGTTTAGCTTGATTGTGGCCAAGTGTTTTGTACCGGCAACAGTGATGTACAATTGGAAGATGGAAAAGCAACAATAAAATATACGCTGGTTTAAACAAGGGATATATATAGGGCGTTTTTTCATAGAATGATACAACTTTGAGTTGGCATCACTGCTTTATTTGACCGCCCATTTAACAGCTGATAAATGTTTTTTTATTAAGTTTGCTTTGACATTTAATTATGGATAAACAAAGAGCAGAACAACGCTTGCAAATTGTCAAAATTTTTAATCAAAATAATGGTTCTGTTCGTCAAATTTATCGTGCACTTCGTCTATTCAAAATTTTATTTTCCGATGAAGCCCATTTTTGTTTGTAACTTAAATAAACAGAATTGTCGCATTTGAATCAAGGAGAATCCACAAGCTTTTGTCGAAACACCATTTCCAACCATAGAAAATTACTGCTTGGTGCGCTTTATGGCCTGGCGGAGCCATTGGCCCGTATGTCTTCAAAAACGATGATGGTCAGATTGTTACTGTCAATGGTGAACGGTGTCGGAACATGATTCGAAGTGTTTTCGTACCTCAATTAGCTGGAATTAATTTCGCTGATATGTGGTTCCAACAGGACGGTGCCACATGCCAAACAGAAGGCACTACAATTGATTTACTGAAGGAAACTTTTGACGAAAAAATTATTTCACGAAATGGCCCAATTAATTGGCCCTCAAGATCGTGTGATTTAACCCCATTGGATTATTTTCTTGGGGGTTATGTGAAGTCACTTATGCACGTCGATAAACCACAAACAATTGAACAGCTGGAAATCAACATTCGAAGAGTTATCGGCGAGATACGGCCGCAAATGCTGCGAAAAGTTTGTGAAAATTGCTGTTCCAGATTGCGCCTTGTACGCGCCTTGTGCGCGCCAGCCATGGCGGCCACATGGCCGAAATCATATTTAAGCATTAATGTCATAAAATTTTCTATCCAATAAAGACCGTTTCATTGATATCAAAAATTTATTTCTATGTTTTATTATGATTTAAGCTTGTATCACTCTATAAAAAACACCCTTTATTTTTGGAAAACTAAATTTTATCTTTTAATGCTTTTAAAGAACTTTTTTTTTTAAATGGAAGGTTTTAGTTATATATTTTTTTAATTTCTCGTTATGAAAATTTAAATTTGAAAGATATCAGGAAGTTGTTGGTCTTAACCCGTTTTGAAAAGATCCAGTTCTCATCAGATCTCGACGTTTTGAGGTCCAGTTAAGCTTTCCTGACTAATTCTGAGAAACTGTCACTGTGTCTGTATGCACGTGTATGAACGTATATGTGTGTGGCTCTGTATGTGTGTGTCTGTGGTCGTGTGTGTGTGTGGAAATATATGACCTGCTTATAACTTTTCAACGGCTTGAGCGATTTCAATCAAATTGATGGCGTATTATAGGGTTTTACTGAAATGAATCGAACTGGTAGATTTCTAGAAATATTAAAAAAGCTCATAGCCTCGTTAGTCTTACTACTGCACTGATGTGGGGCTAAGGACACAGCAAAAGTTGTTTTTATGTGTTATGCACAGTGGGACTTATATATTTGTATATTATTTGGTAATTCTATGTATAGGAAAGGTATAGCGTCTGCTTAAAGTCTCCTTTAATATATAAATTCTTGGCAAGAGAGTTCTTTTTGGTTATTAAGTGTATAAGACATCTAGTCCTGTAACGGCAAAGGACTTGAATAATATTTAAAAAAAAATATATATTCTGCAGTTCAGTTCTAATACTGTCATAATTGTGACCGGTTGCGGCTATTCTGCTCTAAAATACTTGACAAGATATTGAGACCCACTGTGCACGGCTCATAAAATTCATATAATAAAATTTGTGTAAATACTTAACATTTATGTCGATTTCTTTTCTAGAAAATAATGCAACATTTTTCACATTTTTTAACAGAAAATGCCAACATTTTGCCATTTCAAAATAAGGAATTTCTTAGAAATGAATCCAACATCCCTCACGAAAAATAATTTCTGCTTAAAAACTTTTCCAAACCGCCGCTTTTTAGAAAATAAGAACAAATTTTACATTTTTTCTAGAAAAGAAAACGCCGTTAGTTACAAGTTACTAGGACATTAAATTCTTTTATAATTTTGCATTAAATTCTATTCCATTCTGTTGTAAAACGTTACGTTCAATTCAGCCTGGCGGTTTGATGGCACAGACAACCGTACAAATATTTTTCAAGCATTTTTATGATTTGTCAAGTGAACATTTGAAATTAGATGGGAATTTGTCAGGGCAAGTGTATGGGAATTTTTTATATACCCTTTTCTTGTGCTATTAAATTAATATTAAATAATTGATATTATGGCAGCTTACTTTTCTGATAAAATTATGTTAAGCATAGAGACAAATTTATGTTAAATTCGCTGGTTTGTTAGAATATCCACAAAGTCTTTTCGTATTCAAAAACACTTTACCAGCCACTGGCTATTAATTTGAAAGTAGCAGAAAATAATTACAAAAGTGTCTCTGCATAGTGTAAATGCATGTAATTAAGTATTCTGTGAAGACACTGCCGTACTGTCCAAGTAGTATATGGATGAGGGTTCTGGACCAGGTTTAACATTCATCGCATAATGTTTTGAAAATTTTTTGAACAACTGCTGACAAATTAAAAATACTTCTTAATACTAAATTTCTTTAACCAAAGAAAGTAGTGGAATACCTCTCCTCTAGCCTGCCTTCATCTGTCCTCTCAACATTATCCCGCAGCTTTCTCGGTCTGGTATATTGTTCTTTACATGTGAACTAGCCCTATATAAAAAAATACCAGACTGACAGTAACATGCTCTGCGATGAATTCCATTTGTAGCAGTTCTAATGGCTGCTTGAACTTCGGTCTCATCAATAATAACAATTTCCAAATGCTGTTGTGAATGCTGCTGCAGCTCCGAAGGCGATGCTGAGAAATGCCAGTAATTTAAATGGAACCCATTGTGCAGTTGTTGCCTAAAACTTTTTTTTAATATTTTTTCTATTTTCAACAAACTTTAAATTCAGAAAATATTATTTTATAACAGGGACTTTTGCTTTTTAAAGCCTTAAAACTTTCAATATTAAATATTGAGGGATATGTAGCGGTTTGCGAAAACTGATGCTGTTAAGTTTGGCTCAGAAAGTTGAACAATGGAATTTCCCTAGTTGAGGAAATTTTTCATTTCTTTTTGAATACAAAACACGTTGCGAGTCTTAAAATTTAGTAAAATAAATTCAATGAAAACAGTTTGGACCGAAACTTCCAGCTCTTTTTTTAAATAATTTATTTTTTCAGTGTAGCCTGAAAATTCTATTTCTGTAAAATACAAATCGGACTTAAAGCGAATTTTCGACCGAATTATTTGTAAAAAATAGGACATAAAAGCCATTTATTAAAATTTATTATATTCATAATCCTGAAATGAAAAATGCTTCAATATTTTGATTAAAAATTTACAAATTATTTTTAAATTTTATAAAAACAATTTTCAAGTTTTAATAAAAAAACAATTGTACTACGTTTTTCTCTTCATTCTTAATTGCGAAACCCAAACCATTTTAGAATGCCATAAATTAAAAGAAACTATAAAATATTTCTCCCCAACTGACTGCTGCAAAAAAATTTATCTGGCAACTGAAACAACTCTCATGCTTTTGACTGTTAAAATTGTGTTTGTTTCATCTCTTTTTTCCTAGAGAATAGCGGAAGTCTGCACAACAGCTCTCTGCTTCCTGCTCAATATTCATCTAAAACACTCTTTGCCGCAGTTGTATTTGCTACGCGTTGAACACTGTTTCTCTTTAAGAGTTCAATTGTTTAATGCGCATGACTCCTAAAATTTTGCTCTCAAAAGATAAAAGTGAAAGATTGATTTGCTATAAAATAATTCACCATGAACGTAAGAATGGCTTGAGAGCATAATAATTCCAAACAAATATTTTATAGTTGACTGGCGAAAATATTTCCCTGAATAGGGGGAATTTAATGAACGTTTATTAAATAAACCGAAAAAGGCAATAAAATTTTTTGTGCTCCTAAAGAAGTATTTTTAGATTTTATTGAAAATATACGTCACACACTCACTATGAAGAATTTCAATGTTACCTAAGAAATAATAAAAAAAATGTAATTAAAAAAAAATATAAGAAAAAATTTAATAAAAAAAAAATTAAAGGAAAAAACTGAATGTTCAATTACAAGAATAGAAGTCGTGCTGTTGCCCACTTTCGTTTTAAAAAAAAAATTTAATTTTAGAGACTGATAAACAATTTGAGGATCTACTGGAGACTTCAGCATGACTTTAATATTGAACCCGCTCCACTGAGTAAAACCGCACTGTTCTCGCAAGCCGCTACATTTTCTTCTCAGTTGTCCTGTTTATTTTCCTGATTATCATTGATTAGGCGTGTTATTTGAAAGTTAAAACAGTTTTCATAAAAAAAATTTTATAAGGAAATTGCATACGAGAGTTGCATTAATACAACATAGAAGTGATGGACCCCACCATCAAATCCCCATGTCGTCGCTTAACTAATTTTTACTTTGGAAAATGATGTAGCCAGTGTTGTAAAAAAAACAGAAATTTGTGTTTGAGATCCCCAGAATTCCCAAGGAAAATTTTGAAAATCTCCGGTATTGGGATTTTTCAGCATTTTCACGGGATTTCTCTTAGTTTTCGTTTAAGTCAAAGACTATGTTATTAATGCTGGTTTCATGTAAAGTTGGCCAGCAACAAATACTTGTGTTTTTGGTTAAGGAAAAAATGTATTATTTGACAAAATGTATTAACTTTGTTTTGTTTTATTTGATATTTTCAAAACTTTTCATTTATGTTTAAGATTTAAATTCTTGAGCTGCGTCTTTTTGTTTTTATTTTATTTTTTTTTTTGTTCACTAAAAACGAGACATTATAATTTTAAAATCTCCAGTATTGGGATTTTTCAGTATTTTCACGGGATTTCTATTAGTTTTCCTTAGAGGCAAACCCTAAGTGGTTGGATCTGGTTCCTTGTGAAATTGAAAAACAGACTTGTGTTTTTGCTTAACGCCAAATTACAAATCACTCCTTATAACCAAAAATTTATTTATGAGACCTCCAGAATTCCCCCAAGAAAATTTCTAAAATCTCCAGTATTGCGATTTTTCAGTGTTTTGATGGGATTTATCTAAGTTTTCCTTAGAGGCTAAGACTAAGTAGTTGGATCTGGTTTCTTGTAAAATTGGCCAGCAAAAAAGACTTGTGTTTTTACAAATCACTCGTTATAACCAACATCAGCTGTTATTTGACAAAATGTATTAACTTTGTTTTGTTTTATTTTATATTTTAAAAATTTTTCATTTGTTTTTTATGTTTTATTTCTTGTATTGAGTTCTTTTATTTTTTTATTTTATTCAGTAAAAACCAGACACAATATTTTTAAAAATCTCCAGTATTGGGAGTTTTCAGTATTTTCGCGGGATTTTTTAAGTTTGCGCCAAAAGCAATATTATGCCTTTTTAATCCTAGAACCGGCTCAATATAGTAGTTACCTCCTCCCCCGAGTGCAGATGCAAAATATTAAAAGCTTGAAAGATTTATAGGGGTTTCCAAAAAATTTCTTATTCATCAACTGTTTTCAATTAGTTAAGTACCTTTTTTTTTAATTAAGCAACATTTGCTTGCAATAAGCTATATATCAAATGATATTCATATATAAATGTGTTGAACGTTACCATGTTTTAAAAATAAGCCAAATTTTTAATTTTGAATTAAGTTAATTGATCACCTGGGACAGCAGAATTTGAACAAAAAATATTATTTTATGTGTTTTAAGGAGCCTTTTAATTACTAATATTATTTAAAATCAAATTTATATCAAATTTATATTAAAATGTATTGAATGTTACTCTTTCTTTGTTATAAATAATGATTTTATTTCAAGTTGAGACTAATTAATCAGTTGGTGTGCGTCTTATTCTTTTACATTGACAGAAGTTCAATCAGTAGTTGAGTATTTAGAGTCTCGTATATGTATTGAACGTTACCCATAGATATTTCAATTAGTTAAGTACTTTTTTTTAATTAAGCAACATTTGCTTGCAATAAGCTATATATCAAATGATATTCATATATAAATGTGTTGAACGTTACCATGTTTTAAAAATAAGCCAAATTTTTAATATTGAATTAAGTTAATTGATCACCTGGGACAGCAGAATTTGAACAAAAAATATTATTTTATTTGTTTTAAGGAACATTTTAATTATTAATACTATTTAAAATAAAATTTATATCAAATTTATATTAAAATGTATTGAATGTTACTCTTTCTTTGTTTAAAATAATGAATTTATTTCAAGTGGAGACTAATTAATCAGTTGGTGTGCATCTTACTTTTTTATATTGACAAAAGTTCAATCAGTAGTTGAGTATTTAGAGCCTCGTATATGTATTGAACGTTACCCATAGATATTTCAATTAGTTAAGTACCTTTTTTTATAATTCAGCAAATTTTTTTTTTTTGCAATACGTTATTTATCAAATGAGATTAATAATTAAATGTAATGAACGTTACTTCGGTAGAACTATTGAAGGCGCTTTGGTTGCAGATGAAACTCATATTCAAAACAGCTCTTCAGCCATTCTTTTATTTAAAAAAACATTTAATTTTACAAAATTTTTTGCATAAAAAAGACCAACAAATTGCAATTTCATTACAGGAATTCATATAAAATTTTCCATTTAACATCTAAATTACAATTGAAATTTATTAATTATTTTAATTTGGCTGTTTTTCTCCTGCCAATTCGAATGCCACACACTTAATTGCAATTTCCACTTTGTTTGCAATTCCAATTGTGTAGGCGATAAATAACTGAAATCACAAAAAAATGCGTTAAATTAAAGCAAAAAAAAGGATCGAGTAATTCCAAAACCAATCGCTTAAAATATTATAATTTGTTAACAATTCCCATGTTTCGTGCAATTTGTTGCCAACATGTGACAAATTTGTTAAATCAATAAATTTACAAAACCGCAAAAACCTAAAACTTTTCTGATTTACTAATAAAGTAGCGGGCAAACAGCAAAAATATTAACCCTTTGAGCGGCGTTAAATCAAATTGGGAATAGAGATATTTTCAACAAAATGAATTTTCGTTTCCTTTTTTAAATAAAATTTAATAAGATTGTCTTACTGGCAAAGTGCCAAGTATGTGAATACATATCAGGGTATTAGCGTGCAAGATCAATCATGTAGCGAGCAAACACATTAACCCTTTGAGCGGCGTTAAGTCAAATGGGGCTTAAAATATTCTCAACAAAATTAATTTTATTTACTTAAATCAAATTTAATAACATTGTCTTACTGACAAAGTGCCAAGTATGTGAATATATATCAGGGTATTGGCGTGCATGATCAATCATGCATGATAAAATTAATTTTTTTTTAAATTACTGAATGTGCTTACAAAAATGTTTAAAAAAATTAAAAATTAAACTGAAATTATGAAGTTGCATGAGAAATATTTTTCAATTTAAAAAGATGTTGTACAGGGCTGGACAATTGAAACATATTGAATTGAAAAATTTTATTTAAAATTCTTTTAAAAAGAAGATTTTTATATGGGGGTAAACTGAATTTTCATATTTATAGATTTCTTTTTATAATAATCAAAAGATTTTTTATATATATAATTTCTTATAACGTCTAAAGCCCGTTCACACTAGTCAAATATTTGCCCATTAAAACGTAACCACTAAATGCTAATGAAAAAACTATTAATTCACCCAACAGTTGCTCAAATTAAATAATTTCCTGCCATAACGAATTCTTTAGCACCGTCTTTTAGTTAATTATGTGAATCGAAATATATATCATTCATATTTAGTGGTCACGTTATTTTCGGCAAATATTTGTGAAATGTGATTGTACCTTTAAAGTAATACGAGAGCTCTAAAATTAACTGCTGAATCTGCCCTGCGAAATATATCTTAAAAAAAAAATTTACAACCTAAAATGATTTTTATTTTTATTTATAATTTTTTTTATAAATTTATTTTTTATAAATTTTTTGTTGTTAAAATTTTTATTTATTTATTTATTCTTAATATTATATTTAACTTTTTACAACATCTGAGACCTTTAACTATTTTCGCTTTTTCTTCCACTCCTCTTTTACCATTTTTAAGGGGTTAAATTTGAAACAAATATTTGCAAATGATATTAAACCAGCATAATATTCATTCATTTAGTTGCGTTTGAAAATAAATTATAGAATTTTTTTCTCTCAATGGTTTCATAATTGCACAGTTGCGTTAATATATTTAGAATGGAAGTGGGACAAAAATTAATTCGAGGACAACAGCAAATAAGAAAGCATGAAGCGTTACTGAAGAGACTAAAAAAATTTGTACATTCCATTATTATAAAAATTAATTGAGCAACAAACTTAAGCTGTTTTGACAAGTTGTCGGAAAATTTTATTTACAAAAAAAAATTTTTTTTAAATTATTTGCCCCACTGTAGAGAGTCCCACATATAACAGCTTTTCAGCAACGATACTTTAAATCGCAGTAACAATACATTTTTTAATACTCCCACACACACAGGCATGCACACGCATGCACATGCAAGCACACGCATGCACACGCATGCACATACAGTTGCATTCACCCAATTTGATTTGTGTTCTCATGTTCAGACGCGTATGAGTTTGTGATAAATTAGCATATTTTGTGGCGTCAACTGGTCATACGCTAAATGCTGAAGTGGTAGTGCTGGCGGTTGCAGCAGTAGCTGCCAGTGTGTGTGTGTGTGTGTTTGGGTGAACATATATCACTGCAAGTGGCGCCTATTGAGTGCGTTTGTTTTCAAGTTTGCTTTACTTTTTATTTTAATTTATAAATAATATTTTTGCTTTTATTGCCGCTCCTACCCCTGCTGCTGGTCAGGGCTTGTGATACGTTTTTTTATATTCTTTTTTTTTGTGATTTATTTCTACAATTCAATCATAATTAACATGTTTACAAGAGAAGTTTCTTTTTTTTTCGCCCGATGACGCTGCGAAAAAAATGCTGATAATTTATGATGTTCGATGTGACAAAAATAAAATTTAAAAAAAAGGAAATAAATATCAACTGAAAACGACAGCTCTGAGGCTGTTGCTGGGATTTGCGGTAGAGGACATTAACAATTTTTTTTAAATTTTTTTCTTTATATTCTTCCTACTTCTTAATTTCTTTTTCGTTTTTGCTAGTTTGGCAATTGAAAGTTATTTAAAGTTAATGCCAAATAAAATGGCGACTTCAGCTGGTTTTATTTATTTGTTTTCGCATTGAACTCTTTGTCATACACTTTTAAGAATCAAGTCATTCATCAGTTGGCAATCGATAAGAGTGCAATAAAAAAAAAAGAAGTTTTAAGTGGCCTTAAAAGCTTTACGCACCTTAAGGCGCCACAATAAAATTGCTGGTGGACACTCAGACTGTGGAAAATAAAAGTATATATTTTTTTAATCCACAAAATTTGCCCCAAGATATTTGGGATTTTTTTAAAATTTTTTAAATATTTAAAGTCCTTTAACGAATTTTCTAAAGGCATTTTGCACTGGAAATTGCATGGTTTTATAGTTCTGCTACTTTAAGACTTGAGCTTTGCTGTATAAAGTTCCGAAATTGATGGAAATAAAATAAAAATAAAAATTGTTAATGACGTCAATTTAAACAGTTCAGA
Organism: Linnaemya vulpina; assembly: GCA_963675445.1. NCBI lineage: Eukaryota > Metazoa > Arthropoda > Insecta > Diptera > Tachinidae > Linnaemya > Linnaemya vulpina. The sequence goes on along the minus strand of OY776279.1, from coordinate 74,293,956 downwards.
AAACTCGGCATTATGAAACAGCAACACTCATACAATTGCAAATGCAACAGTTGCTGCAGCATAAAATACTTTCACTCCACCGTGAATGGCAATAGATGGCGTCATTTGTTACTCATACTTCCGGTATTAGGGGTGTCACAAATTATAAATTAATAATGAAATTTCTGAGAGTTTATAGAATCATTAAAAATATAAAATTATTTAAGACCTTATCCTGCAGCTTTTCGTCCTTAAAAAACGCTAATAAATTGCGTGCAACAATGTCGTTTTTCAAACTTCCTGAGACATGCAATTTTAATTAGCAGTTGAATATGAATAACACGAACAAAGTGGCTGCCAAAATTTTCTTATCGTTTGAAACAATAAACTGGCAATTCAATTCCACCTACAACTCATCAGTATTACGCTGCCTTTTTAAAGGACTTCATTTTTGTAACAATTAATAAAAAGAAAAAAAAAACAGGCATAAAACTGCAGATGTCCCGATATGTCTTCACCTGGTTGTTTGTGTAGATGCATGCACGTGCATGCCTATGCGTGTGCTATTTATTGCTGGTGGTGCAAAAATATTTGCATTTAAGTTAAAAACTCATTCGTCAATTAAATGGAAACACATTCATCATAACAATCGCTTCAGTCATCGCTCATCATACTACTGCGTGGCGTTCGGTTACAACAGGAATATTTTAAAATTTTTTTTTTTTTGTAAATAAAATCATTCCAACACCAAACAGAGAGCTGCGAAGGCAAAAAGTATATATTTATATGCAACTTCCATGTTGCAGACACACCAACGCAACAACAATGAAAAATATAGTGACGTGTCTTTCGCATTCAAGAGTATTCGCATGTTATTTGCCTCAATGATTTCAGAATGTTTTTTTTTTTTTTTTTTTATAGACAACTGACATTCCCAAAGTCATCAGCATCAACATGATATTTGCCAGACTTTGCAGCTTTAGTAAATGGAATTGATGCAACAGCAATAACAACAACAACAACAAAGACAGCAACAACAACTTTAGCAATTTTAAGGCTTTAAATAAGAATGACTTTCCGTTTGCCAGGCAATTTTGTATTGCAAAAGGAAGTGGATAAAGTTTTTGCTTTGACACTTCTCGGACCAAGTGAAAGTTTTAAAGGGGCCTTCAGGGCCCAAATTAAGGCATTTTAATAGAAATTTGGAACGATATCGAGTGTCCTGAATTACAAATTGTACTAAAATTCCAAATTTGTATTAAAATTGTTTTGAGATTTCCATCAACATCGCATGCATTCGATCAGCCATTTAGCCTCCAGATTAAGCAGACCCCTGCCTGTAGCGAAATCGCTGAAACTTATTCGCCCGTATTATGAATGACGACGTCGACGTGACATTAAAACGACAGCGAAAAATTGCTACTTGTCTAGTCTTTGTCGAGCGAAATTGATTTCTGGTAACATGTGCTATTAATATTATACATACGCCTTAGAGAATACAAAAAGGCTGTTAATAGTAATTAATTATTGTTCACTATTAAATGACAAGTGACAATTTTTGCTGCCGTCTTGATGTGGCGTCGACGTCGTCATTCATAATATGGGCGATCCTCTTACTTCTAATCACTCAATTTCGTCAATTTGCAAGAGATTAAAGAAAAACTCATCTCTTAGTCTTTCATCTTTTACAAACTATCGAATTCGACAGTTGGCGAAAAACGACAACCGTAATCAGGCTAAATTCTCCTAACAATGACTCCACAAGCTTTTTGCTTATTTTATTAAGGCGTAGTTAAAGTGTTTTTCAACCTCTTTTTTATATTAATTTTTCATAAAAAAATTATTTAAAAAAAATCGTTTCATTTTTGAATATACGGACATCTCTGCTAGTGTGAGCGTGAGTGCTGTAGCGTTGTCGTTTCTTCACCACATTCTACAGTAAGAGGCAATAGTTTGTTGACAAAAAAATAAAAATTTTAAATAAAAATATTAAAAATAGCAATAACAACAACTAGATTTAATACTGTAGGCGAAAAACGCCAACTGTAATCGGGCTAAATTCTCCCAACAACGACTTCACAAGATTTTTTTTGTTATTTTATTAAGGCATGGCTAAGCGTTTTTCCACCTCTTTTTTATTCCAATTTTTCATAAAAAAAATTATCTAATAAAAAAAATCATTTCATTTTTGAATACACGGACGTCTCTGCTAGTGTGAGTGGGAGTGCTGTAGCGTTGCCGTTTCTGTACCACATTCTACAGTATGTGGCAATATTTTGTTGACAAAAAAAAAGAATTCTAAAATAAATAAATAACAAATAACAACAACAACTAGATTTAATACTGACAAAAATGAAGTTGCATTATTTTAATGCCTTTTCAGTGAATGTGTTGGGGATTTGATTTTTATTTTATTTTTTTCGTTATTTAATTTCCCATGAATAACGTGTGTCGTACAATTGCTGGTGATGACTGCTTTAGTATGACTTGCTGCTGCCTGTGACTATAGTGTTGTTGTCTTTTTATTTTATATATAATTTTTTCAAATTTAGTATTGACTGTTATTTTGCTGATATACAATTTGTCTTGTTTGTATGTATGAGTAAGTGTGTGAGCGAGTGAGAGTGAGTGCTGGCTTGCGTGTTAAATAAGTGAGTGCTCTTTGAGTGCTGTTATTTACAAAATAGGACTGTCGTGCATGTCGTGTTGTAGTTGTAGTTGCAGTGGCAGTGGGTTAAATTTGATGGAAAAAATTTTAAGCCGTTTATTGACACAATTTTAATTTTCAGGATTTTATTTATTAAGCCTCTTTACAACAACACAATACGAACGAATAACAATAAACATGCAAGTGCATGAAATGATAAAACAAATGAAGGAAACTGCAGTGCAGGAAGAACAACAACAGCAACAACAACTAAAAAAGGATAGAAAAATATCCGCACAAATTGCGGATTTAAACTTGTCAATTTGGTAAAAATCAAAACGTTGTATTGAGAGCATAAAGATTTTGCTAGAATTATTTTTATATTAAATGGTTACAGATTTTTATAAAAGAAATTTGTTCATAAAAATACCCAACCTCAAACAGTTAACAACAGTTGCGTTCACGACTTACTGTGGGATTTTTTATTCAATTGTAATTTTTTCTCTTGCCCATTTCCTTCTTAAAGCATTAATTTTAAATCTTGATAATTTTGGTTAAACAATTTTTTTTACTTAAATCTTTCATTGTGTTGAGGCGTTATGAGAAACGGTTTTAATATATTTCTTTCTATTTTATTGCAACAAAGACAAGAAGAAATTTTACGGAAACACAAAGAAAAGAACATAAATTAAACCGCAAAAAGAAAATATTTAACAAATAGCAGAAGTATTTTATTTTACTCAACTGGGACATGAGAGTTGCCAGGACTGAAATTCACTGCCAGTATTAACACAATTGAAGTAGTTGCTTATAATGGAATATATATAATTCTCGTATAGTGGTTCCAGTCATACATAATAATTTTATTAATAAAAATTTTATAGCCTGACAGTGATAGTCAAAAGCAATAGCGGCTAATAATATCAAAATCTACCTAAAAACCAGTACAAAAAGCAAAATGGGTAACGTTCAACACGTTGTTATTAATTTCTTATATATCTTAAGATATAATACGAATTTATATCAAGACAATCCATATTAATAATGTGAAACCTGTTGCGAGCAATATTAAAAACTATGGGTAACGTTCAATACATATTGTATTGTACTTCATTTATATAAATGCTTAACACATAAAATGTATGACCATAATGATTATCAAGTTAATCATTTTTTGGCAAAAGCCAAAAAGCTATGGGTAACATTCAATACATATTTTACTTGCATTATTTATATTTTCCAAACCATTAATAAAAATTAAACTGATAAGAAATGCAAGGAATAATGTGTGACCCTATTGAAAAAAAATCATGGGTAACGTTCAATACATTTTTTATGGTATTATTCTCTGCAGTTGTTGTCAGTTTCATAATATTTGAACTGACAATAACTGCAAAGAATAATGTGCAAGCCTATTAAAAAAAAATCATGGGTAACGTTCAATACATATTATATTTTGCTTCTATTATATGTATATATCCTAAGCACATAAGACATATTAACATAACGATAAATCAAGATGAACAAATTCCCAGGAATAAAACTTATTGCTGCTTAAGTGTGGATACAATGAAAGTACATTTGTAATTCTCGTATTGTTGTTCGAGTCATATACAATAGTTTTATTAATACAAAAAGGAAACTCTACAACGAGTTACTTTGTCAAGCCTAAAATGAACCTAGCAGATCGCTCCGTTTCTATTGGTCGCTAAGAATTTTTTTAATAATAAGTTGCTGTTTGTGGGAGGAGGCATGCCTTCTTTTTCACTTCCGATCTGCTTTAGTTGCTGAAGGTATGCATAATACCAAAGGATTTGGTTTTCAAAAGCCTAAAAATTTTCCTTTCAATTAGTTTTTAGGATATCTTAGGGGAAAATAATCGCTGTAAATGGGGGTGCCACGCCCACTTGTCGGCTATCTTTCCATGTTAGTTTGTCTTCGATGTTAGTTTGTCTAATAGCAAGAGCAGCTTTGCTGCAGATTTCAAAATTTCTGCTTCATTAACTTTAATTACGTATGGAAAAAAATTTATTTAAGGCAATGCCACGCCCACTTGTCTCAATGTGGGTGCATTCTTCAAAACAATGCTAAAAATCACGGGATTAATCTATAGAAAAGCATAAATCTTTTGGCTTTTAAACTGCCAGGCTGTTTTGAAATAAATATGTATGCAGTTTGGGAGTGAACCACGCCCACTTTTACAATAATGAAGGCTTTTAAGAGCCATGGAAAGAGTTTATTGCAAGAAAGTTTAGTTCTATATGTACTTTGGAAGCAGAAATAAGCTTAAAAAAAGAAAATCAAATTAACAGCAATGCCACGCCCACTTGTCTCGATGTGGGTGCGGTCTTCAAAGTTATGCTAAAAATCATGGGGTTAATGTATATAAAATCATAAATATTTTGGCTTATAAATTCCCAAGCTGTTTGAAAATAATTATTTATGAAGTTTGGGAGTAAACCACGCCTCCTTTTACAATAATGAAGGCTTTCAAAAGCTATGGAAAGAGTTTATTGCCAGAAAATTGAGTCCTCCTGTTACATTGGAAGCAGAAATAGCATAAATGAAAAATACTTTCCAAGTGGGAAGTTCCACGCCTACTAGAAATAATAAAGGACAAAATAGATAAGCAAGTTTAAAGTGTTTTATTGACAATGTGATTTAAAAAATATATTTGAAGAAAAACTTTTTTGAGAAAACTGCAAGATATTGTCGATAAATATCAGGCCTCTTAATGCAAAATCCTTTATAGATGACCTCCTTAAGGCATCAGTGACTTCAACTCAAAGATGAGTTTCTATAAAACTTCCACAGCATTCTTTTTTTAGTAAAAAATATCCTGGCAACTCTGTCTAAAGCACACATTCATATAATAAAATATTTTCTACAAAGAACAACAAAAAGAAACAAAAAACAAAAACAAAATGTAACAAAAATTTTTACCAAAAACCAAAAATGCCTAAAAGTCTGGCACATTAAATACTCATCCTAATATTTTAGCCTCAAGTGACTGGTGGTGAATGAATGAGTGAGTGTGTGAGTGAGTGAGCGAATGTTAGCAAATGAATGAATTTCTATTTACACTTTGAATGTGTGAGTGTGCCTTTTGTTTCGCTTCGCGTAAAAGTTGTGTGTGAAGACGAATTTAAAAATGAAAATGTACAAAATTGTTGTTTAATGTTTTAATATTCCAGCAGTTCTCTTTTTGTCTTAATACGGCTTTTTCTTGTTGTTGTATTTTATATAAATGAAAAATTTTTATAAAAAATATTTTATATTTTTTATTGGACGAAAGCCAAACGCGACATTTTCTGAAATTAAATGGAACTTCAAGCGAAAAACTGTACAAAAATGACATGTTAAAAGTTAAACGGAATTGAAGAAATAAATGAAAAATACAACAACAACAACAACAAGGCGAGTACAAAAAAGTAGATAAATAACGGCAGCATGTTTAATTAAAAAAACCCGATGAGCTAAAGTTCAACTTAAAATGTTTGAATATGACAAATGGAACTGAGCGCAGTGACTATTAAAGTTAAATGAGAATATATTTTTCATTTTTTTCTTTCAATTATGGAAAATGGAAAAAATGGAATAATTGAAAATTGTTGTAAAACACAAATTTGGCTTTTTCAAACGCACAAGTGAAATTACATAAAATTTAATATGAAATATTTAAAAGGAAAAAGCCGGACTTATCATGTCACTTTAATCTTGAATTATATGCTTGATTCCGGCAGAGTAACGTTCAATACGTACTTGTTAGACAGTGGTATATTATCTTATTACAAATTCAAAATTAAGTTAATGACAATTGCGATAATTAATGCAACATAATAACGGGTAACGTTCAATACATACATAAGCATATATAACAATCAATACATTTTTCATTTAATATCATACTTATTCGCAATACAGCGTGCGCATTAAATTAACGACAATTTTCATGCATTCTGCGTGTAAGATTTGTTTTAAATAAATTCAAAGTAACATTCAAAAAAAAAAAAATTTTTCTTTGAATTTTTATACAAATGTTATCGAATACAAAACCTAAAAAAAAGTTTTTAAAAATTGAGATTATCAATGGGTTATAGGTAACGCTCAATACAAATTTGCTTGAATTTAATAAAGTCCTCAAACACTTAATATCAAAAAATTAAGAATAATTTAAATTACTGATATACCAACAGTATGAAAAACAATTTGGGTAACGTTCAATACGTTTTTTGTGGCATTTAATATATCTCAAAATATAATGCGAATTTGATTCAGAACAATCGAAATTAGCAATGCGCAACCAGTTTTGATTCCAATTATGGGTAACGTTCAATACGTAATTTTCTGGGTTTAATGTAACTGCCAAGCAAACAGCAACATTTATTTTATAGAAAGCGATATAAATTACGTGCGAGCAGTCGTAAAAAATTATGGGTAACGTTCAATACATATGATATTGGTATTTATTTTTGAATATTCTATTCTTAACACATAAAAGATGTTTACAAAACGTTTATCAAGATGAATTAATGTGCAATAATTTTGGCTATGGGTAACGTTCAATACACATTTTTCGTTTGCCTTTTATGTATTTGCTAACCTTTTAAAAACATTTAATTGATAACAATTGTAAAGAATAATGTGCTAGCATGTTTTATGGGTAACGTTCAATACACTTTGAATTTGCATTTTTTATATTTTTCAAACTCTTAAAAGATATTCAATTGATAATAATTGCAAAGAATAATTTGGCAGCATATTTAAACAAAATTTTGAGTAACGTTCAATACAATTTGTCTTTGTATTTTTTTATATCCGCCAAACTTTTAATAAAAATTAAGTTGATAACAATTGCAAAGAATATTGTAAAAGCATATTAAAAAAATTTTTGAGTAACGTTCAATACATATTTTATTTGCACTTTATATATTTTCCGAACTTTTAATACAAGTTGAATTGATAACAATCGCGAAGAATAATGTGAGAGCATATTAAAAATATTTTAAGTAACATTCAACACATTTTTTATTTGCATTTTATATATACATATTTTCCAAACTTTTATAAGAAATAAAATTAATAAAAATCGCAAAGAATAATGGTTGAGCATTTTTTAAAAAAGCTATGGGTAACGTTCAATACATTTTTTCTTTTTACATTTTATATATTTCTCAAGCTTTTAATAAAAATTAAGTTGATTACAATTGCAAAGAATATTGTAAAAGCATATTAAAAAAATTTTTGAGTAACGTTCAATACATATTTTCTTTGCATTTTATATATTTTCCAAGCTTTTAATAAATATTAAATTGATAGCAATTGCAAAGTATAAAGTGCGAGCATATTTAAAAAAATGTGAAGGCTATTGCTAAAAAATTGTGGGTAACGTTCAACACATATTTTTGCAACAAAAGTAAGTGCATGTCTTAAAAACAAGTAAATTAGAAAATAGATTATAATCAAGTGGCTGATGCAATAAATTTGGAATTCTGAAAGGTAACGTTCACTACATATATCTACTGATTTTGTAAATATATTCTAACTGGTGACACAAATTAAATTAACCGAAATAATATTTTTATTATACAAAATAACTTTGAAGTTGAAAAAAAAAATTTGTCACAATTTGATTGCAAATTTTTGAAACAAAGAACTGGCTAATTAGTCATTTCTAATATGAGAAATTTTAGATCAATTCAAATAAACGGTTCCACATAAATGCGATTACAAATTCATTTATATCATACAACTCGGGGGTGTTTCCACTGTAATAAAAATATATATCTGGTACCATAAAATCGCAGACAATTAAAAAAGTTGCATATATCTGATAAACCGCTCAACTCATGCACCGTTTATTAGGCAAATAAATGGAAATAAAATTAATCGATAAAAAAATTTTAGCAGTCAAATAATTTTATCAAAGAAAAGATAAAAGAACAGCAAAGAAAATATTTTTTTTTTCAAAAACCCAATCGGTTATTGCAATTCGATAAGAAACTAGATTAAAAAAATGCATGATAAAAAGTTTCAAAAATTTCCTATAAATTAATAGAAGTATTTGACTACAACTCAGAGACATTCAAGCATCGCAAGAAACCATTTTCCAAGATGAACTATCAAATTTTTATTCTGTTTTTGGTGTTGGCCGCAGTCAAGGGGCAGGTAAGCGAAAGAGCCTTTTAAGAACTTTAACAAAATGCAACAACTGTTTTGAGTGGTGAAAACGGGTGGTGTGATTACACTTTGGAAAAATATAATTAAATTAAATTTGTTAGACTACAGGATTTATTAACGACAATAGAATAATGCGTTCTCATTGGTGGAAAAGAGGCAACATTTTCTACCTTTTTTTAATAAGTAACAGTTTGGAGTAATTTTAACAGACTTTGTTGTTTGTAAACGGTGTAGAATTCATTGCAAATAAATTCTTTATTTTCTTATAAAAGAATATATCCGTTTTCTATTGAAAATATTTAAAAAGTGTAAAATTCTTTGCACCAAAAGAAATCAGTTTGATAAAGGGTTTTAGGGTTAAATGCCATTTAAATTGCAACTTCTTTTGTAGTCATTCAAAATATTCCCAGAAAATTAATTTTTTCTGTCTGCATTTATTTCCCTGCAGAGTAATGATTCATTATGTACGAGGTCTGTTCAAAGAATAGGGGAATTTTTAACATTTTGCCGGTTTGTTTAATTGGGACTCTGCAGTTTATTTCAGATAAAACAATTTTTACTGTGAAGTTATGTTCTCCCTCTCTCTCTTTCTTAATTTATTTCTATCTCTTTCTTTATTTCTCTTTCTATTTTATTACAAAGAATTAACTGTGAAGTTATGTTCTCGCTCTCTCTCTCTCTTTCTTTATAACGATCTCTTTCTTTATTTCTCTCTATTTGATTCCAAAGAATCAACTGTGAAGTTATGTTTTAGCTCTCTCTTTCTTTCTTTATTTAACTCTCTCTCTCTGTCTCTCTCTCTCTCTTTTATTCCAAAGAATTAAAGGCGGATTCATTCAATTCTTTCGAATATTCAAGAGCACTTTTTGGGGGCATAATTTTCAAGTTAAATAATTCAATTAAATAGAAATTTTTTTATATTCTCATGGAAATTTTTGTTTAATTGCCTGGACAATCGCTGGAAAAATTCCGAGCCCAACAACAGCTGGACTAATTTCTCTCCAATGGAGCAACTATTTTAACAATCTGTTTCGGAAAAAAAATCAATTCCTTTAATCAACTTCTTAAGTCAATTAAAAACAAACAATTGGATTGAAAGAAAACACTGAAAAATTCTTTTCCGAACAGCATTCAGTTCTTAAGAGTTTCTCAATCATTTTTTTAAATTTTAATTATTAACGTTAGATCAGAGACGTAACCAAGTATGAAATAGCTGCTGAACGAACTGAAGACTACATCAGCATGAATCGATTGCAACATGATCACACTATGGAGTTGTTTGATACAGAAATCGCCAATTATAGGCAACGCTTTACCGAAAAGTTGGACAGTCTACGACGACAACGTGACATGACCGTTGCCAATACGGTGCGAATGGAAGAACGTCTAACTCCCTTAGGGCTTTTAGGCGACATCAGCAAAAATTGTGTCATCAAATATCGCAACGTCATGTTGAGTGTTACACAAATCGTGTCTGCCATGAATGCTTGCATCATTCAGGCCAACGCCGCCTTAGAACCGATGCTAACTAATCCAATCACTCACAGAAATGCCGTGTACAATTATTTGTATGTCATCTTTGAGGCAGATCTGAAAAAGTGTGGAGAAAGTTTTGCTAAAACAACTGGGAATTATACATCGTGTATTACGGTTTTGGTGAGTTAATTGTTACAATTCTCGTATGGAGGATGGTATTAACTGAATTGATTACACTTTTTATTGTGGCCTAAATGCCGCGCTAGATTGCCAACGTTAACGCCAATATTGCCTCCTATAAAATCACTTTTGGCACCTTGATGGACGCTGCCAATTGTGCGGCCACGGCAAGTATTAAAGTTGCCGTCGATTGCGTTTATGCCACGCAAAATAATGCGGATTCACGTATTGCTGAGTGCAATGTTTTGGTCAATAGATGCATTTTTGGACTAGATGTATGCAAGCCTTGCCCTGAAACTTGCCCCGATTTAGATTTTGAGGTGGATTATGCCAACGAGACTATTTCGAATCCATTTTATGGAAAAGAAAAACTATCGTCTGCTTGTGTATTAAATGTTACACCTTAAAAATTTTTAATATTTTATATAACAATTATTTTTTGTATTATAAGAAGTATTTTATATAACTTAATTTGAGATATCGCATCTGATTTTGTAAATATAATGGAAATTTTCGTTTGGGAGTTTATTTTGAAATTGGATTCCGAGTTCTTTTCAATATCAACTCTCAAACGAAAACTTTTATTTTATTTGCCAGCTGTTGAACAACACTGCGAGCTATTCTTCTATCGTGAAAATAATATTTAAAATATAAAAAAAATATATAAAAAATTTTATTTATATTAAATAGTATTCCCGCTATCGAAGGAAAGCTGGCGTTGTCGTTGATGTGCCGGTTGGAAAAACAAATCAGGCGGACTCAATAAATTAAATTAAAACAAATATATAAAATAAAATATAGTTATTAAAGCAAGAATTAAAGCAAGTTCTTATTTAAATAATGGAATCAGGTTCTTTGTAATTCGCAACTTATATTAAGTTTTAAAAGTACGGATTTGAGTTTGGCCTCAATTTGTTTTTCGTTCGCAAAATTTTTTAGTCCAAGAGTACAGATTCTGTTTGACTTGAAATTTTTTCCCATTCGCGACTTTTATTTTTTTTATCCAAAAGTAAGAAGTTTGTTATATAAAAATATAAAAGTCTGACTTCAAATTGTTTGTAATTCGCCACATTTTTTATTTAAAATAACTTTATTTAATATAGAATTCGTTTTTGAGTTTTATAAAATACAATACGAGAAGTCTATCCCTTTTATTTATATGAAAATTCAGTCCTCAAGTTATTTGTCATTCGCGACATTTTTTATAAAAAATATATGTTTTTAATAAAGATAGAATTCGTTTATGAGTTTTATAAAATGTAATACGAGAAATCCATCCTTTTTATTTATATGAAAACTATGTCACACAAGTTGTTTGTTTGTTTATGAGTTTATAAATTATAATACGAGAAGTCTATCCTTTTTATTTATTTGAAAATTAAGTTCTCAAGTTGTTTGTCATTCGCAACATTTTTTGTAAAAAAATATATTTTTAATAAACATAGACTTTGTTTATGAGTCTTATAAAATAGAATACGAGAAGTCTAACCTTTTTATTTTTATGAAAACTAAGTTCAAGAGTTGTTTGTCATTCGCTACATTTTTTATAAAAAAATAAATTTTAATAAATATAGAATACGTTTTTGAGTTTTATAAAATATAATACGAGAAGTCTATCCTTTTTATTTATATTTATTATTATCAAATAAAACAGTGGGTCGTATAATTAGACTGATATTCCAAAATTAATAACTCAGTTGCAAAAAAAATATGCACGATTTCGATTTGAAATTTTTAATTACGTAATTCTCTTCATCAGGGTTAAATTTATCTTTCGTTTCATTATATTTTATGAAAATATATATATATTTTAAAAAAATCCTATATTCTTTTATATATATTTTTTTAATATCTGCAACTTCTCTCAACTTTAAATCCTTTTTAATTGCAAAACATTTTCTTTTCTAAATCCTTTGCCATTAACTACGCTTTAACGTTTAATTCAGTGGCGGGTGGTACACATACAATCACACAGATATATATCGTTTGCTAAAATGAAAGAGGCCGTAATTATTAAATAACAGAAAATGTAGTTTTTGCTGGATTTATTTATAATAAATTGAATAATTATGAGGAGTATTTAAATATATGTGGTGGCCTTCGAAAATAGCACTGTTGCACTCTGCTGTGTGAGTTGAAAATCGGCTCCTTTATTAATCCTTAAGTTAATAGCTTATTAATTATAGTTCAAATTAATAACTAATTGTGAAGATTTATTTTACGTAAATTTTTTTCATTATTAATTTAATTCTATAAATATATAGATTATTTTATTATAGTATAATTATATTAATTATACTTCAAAATTAATAATGAGTTGTTAAGAAATATTTTGCGTTAATATTTTCAAAATTATGAATTATTTTAGTATTAATTAATTAATTAATATAATTTTCAAAATTATTAATTTTTTTAGTATTAATTAATTAATTAATATTATTTTCAAAATTATTAATTATTTTAATATTAATTAATTAATATAATATTAGTTTCAAAATTATTAATTATTTTAATATTAATTAATTAATTAATATTATTTTGAAAATTATTAATTATTTTAATATTAATTAATTAATTAATATTATTTTCAAAATTATTAATTATTTTAGTATTAATTAATTAATTATTATTATTTTCTAAATTATTAATAATTTAAATACTAATTAATTAATTAATATTATTTACAAAATTATTAATTATCTTAGTATTAATTAATTAATTAATATTATTTTCAAAATTATCAATTATTTTAATATTAATTAATTAATTAATAATTTAAATACTAATTAATTAAATAATATTATTTTCAAAATTATCAATTATTTTAATATTAATTAATTAATTAATATTATTTACAAAATTATTAATTATTATTTTAATATTAATTAATTAATTAATATTGTTTTCAAAATTATTAATTATTATTTTAATATTAATTAATTAATTAGTATTATTTTTAAAATTATTAATTATTTCAATACTAATTAATTAATTAATATTATTTGCAAAATTATTAGTTATTTTAATATTAATTAATTAATTAATTATATTATTTTCAAAATTATTTAAACTATTTTTTCTCAGTGATGGATTTTTGAATTTCAGTTAGCGCTATGTTGGAGAGTACGTATCGTTGGTTAGGCTTACGATTTTCCTTGTTTTGCCGTGTAAAATAATTCAACAAATATTTTTTTGTCGGGCCGGCTGTTAAGAAAGGGCTGTTTAGTCAAACGTTTATTTAATGTTGTTGTTGTTGTTGTTAACGTCGCCTGGTTGGTAGTTGTTGCCGGTTGAGTAGTTTATGAAATTTTATGTTTTAATTTTTAAAGCGGCCATTAACCATTTCCCTGTCCTAATGCCGGTTATTTTCACATTTTGCTGGCGTGTTTTTGTTAAGGCCTTTTCATTTGTCTGTACCAGTTTTGTTGTTGGCCATGTTCAGCTGTTGGCTTAATAGTCCTTTTGCATTTTAAAATTTATTTTCATAATTTACTCGCCCAAAATTATGATGATTGTGAAGAATGATAGAAATTAATTTGCAGTTAATAGCTGAACTTAAATTTTTATTAGAGCGGGAGTTGTTGTCAGAATTTTGTTGGGCGGCGAGGCCTCTCATTAAAATTGCGTAACAATTTATAAGCTCTTCAACAGGATGCTTTCGTGGTTAATATCCTTTTAGTCGCTTTCAATTGAGATTTGGCTTAATAGCTGCTGCCGATTAATTAATTTTTTTGTTGTGGTTATTAACGTTTAATTAATTCCTTCTACAAACTCGTCCTTTTTATTTTTTATGACTTTTTGAATGGCACATATTTTTCTGTTAACAAATTCTTTGCAATAAATCTTTAACTTTTATGGCAAAAAATGTTGTGCAATTTATTTTAGCCGTCGGCCACATTTTCGTTTGGAAATACAAACTGTTGCAATACGTTGTAGCTGTCAAATTCGTTTTGAAATTTAATATCTTGATCATCCATTATGGGTGTCACTTGTTTTTTTTCTTTCTGTGTATTCAAAGGCGCCGTAGGCCGCTCTCTCTCTCTCTCTCTCTCTGTCTCTCTCCTCTATGAATTTATATTTCAACTAAAAATTTTTGAAAATAATTTATTATATATTTTGCTAAAATACTTTAACTACTAACGACTTTTGATAAATTCGCATTAAATCATGTCCTGGACTTTTTAGTATCCTTAAACATTTTCACTTAATATTTGGACGCCGAAAAAATTGTATTTCCTTAGAACAACGTTTTAATGATAAACGATTATTGTTTGTGTGATATTAAAAAATATATATTTTGTTTACAGGGAAATTAAGAGGGACTTGTTTGTCGCCGGATGTTTAAAGAAAACAATCCAAATATTGTCGTCCTTTGAGGGCCTAAATATTTGCTGGATTAAATTGCTTTTACAAAATTAATTACTTAAGAAAATTTTGCCTTCAAATCTAAATTTATTTTCTTTTGGAAAGTCTTAAACCATTGGACTTGCGGTGTTTCCTTTATTTCCTTTATTCCCTTCGGTTATAAAAAAGAAAATCCCTCCATTCAAAATTTATTTATTGTGTATTTTCTGATTGTAATTCAAGACTTCAAAAAAAAAGGACTCAACACACTCTTTCGCACTGCAAAAGCATAGAAAACCACACAAGAGAAAACTCATTTTGCCTGCTGAACTTTAGCCGCAGTTTGACATGTTGCGCCGTATGGCTTTTTATTATTTTTTGTTTGTTTGTAGTTCGTTGGTAAAACAACTCCTGCCGCTTTCATTATCCTTTTATTTCCTCCTTTTTTCAAATTCGATATTCGCTGTTAGTTGTATTAAGATTTTTCCTTCTACGTTGTGTATTTAACTCAAGTTAAAAAAGCTGAGAAAAAGGTTTGAAATAAAAAAAAATTTTAATATTCTTTTTCTGAAGATGAGCAGGTGAAAGATAATTTTTTGGCCTTAGAAACGGGGGACTGTGGATTTTTGCTTTAGAAAATTTAATATATTTTTCGAATTTGTTTGCTGTTATTGTATTTAAGGAATCGGGACAGTTTCTATTCATGAATTAAATGAAAAGTATTTTTTAGTTATGAATATGTTACACATATTTTTGTGGTACTCTTTTAATTACTTTTTTGTGCATCAATATTAATTGAAATAGTTTTTTATGAAAGGTATTTTAGCAAAGAATTGCACAAAATATGTTGATTTTTAAAAGTCATAGTTTTTATCATGATTTAGCATTTTTAAGATGACCCCTATAGCAGGTGATAGTGTTAAGAGGACAAATTAGAAGATAAAAAAGGTTTTTTTTTATATTTTTACTTTGCTAGTGAAAGAGGGTGTTGCCTATTTCAGCCTACAAAACTCTCAAGCCAATCGAATAATTAATCGATTAAAATTAATCTATAAGAAAATATTCTAATAGAAAATAATTACAAATAATTAACTGTTTAATTGAATCGGTTATAGACTTTTAATGAAATTTCTTAAGAATTTAATTAACCAACAAAAAGTTTAATTAATCGATTTGGAAACATACCAGTAGCGATTAATGCCAACTATATAACTGATTATTTTATTAATCGTGCAGTTTAAGCGATTATAATAAACTTGTATGCCAATTTATTAGAGAAATACTAAAAATACGTTTCGAAATTGCAAAAAAAAAACAAACAACAAAATAAACTGAAATTCCTAACAACTATTAGGGGTCATAAAAAATTTCTGCCCACCAGTCCTAAAATTAGTCACCTTCACGTGTGTTAAAGGAAATCAAACGCATCATTCGTGCTTCTCTATTTTTACATTTTACATAAATTTTTTTATATCAGAGACAGACATTTAAAGAAAAAAAATCCAACGAAAAACGAAAAGAACAAACGAACTTTAGAGAATTGTCGTTGCACTTGGCTGCCAATTGCAACTGTCATTTTGGTGCTGCAAAAGTTGGTCACAAAAAAAAAAGAGAACAAGTGTAAAAGAAAACCCCATGGAAAATGTGCTTCTATTGGAAAGTACAACATATAAAAAATATCCTGTTTTTTTTTGCAAAAATATCCTTAAATATTTTATTTGCAGTTATTAAATAAAATATGTTAAAAGAGTGACTGGAACTTCAGTGAAATTAAAACTTTATTTTGAGATGCCAAAAAATAACAGAAATTTACTGATATAAAATATTAAAATAAATATAATAGTTAAAATAAGAAACAGAATAAAATGGACCCAATGCCCGTCATAAATGCCTGGAGGATTTCGAAACAGACGCACGCTTTTGTAGTATTACTGAAAGAGTCGCAAATGGAGTTCATAATGAAATAAATATAATTCGAAAATAGTTTTTTATAATTTCTCTCATACTTTGAACAGATCTCGTATACTCACACTACAAGGTCTCATTAATATCCTACTAAAATCCTCTTCGACATCAAAACAAAAAGTTTCAGCTTCTTTTCTTATGCAAAAGTTTTCAAAAACCAAATGAGAATTACAAGCCAAAAGACTAAAAGTAAATGGAATATTTTTAACACCAAAGAAGTTATATTATATATGATTTTTTTTCTTTAATATATTTCAATTGTTAACACTTTCCAATAACTCTTCCAAATCCTTTTATTTTTCAGGATCCTGCCTCACAAACTTTGTTGCTCCTTTTCCTTTTTCATTATTCTTTTAATTGCTGTTTTATTCTTTTAAATTGTTGTTGCTGTTACTTACTTGCCATTCGAGCGCCGCGCCGTATTCACGTGCATTTAATACATTTTAACGTTTTAATTAGAAATTATGTTGCGTCAGTTGTAAACATTTGCTTTTGCGGTTGTTTCGGTTTGTCCATTAAATACCGCAGAGACATATTTATTTGATTAGCTTCCATTGTATGGTCTTGTTTAAGTGGTAGTTTCTGGGTGTGTGTGTGTGTGTGTGTGTATGTGTGCATGGCTAAAGGACTATAACCGTTTCACTAACGCTACGCCACACTTTTTTAACGGCTTAAAGCCGATTTTTGTCGAATCTGTTTAGCTGAATAGTGAAACATAATAGAATTTTTAAATTAATTCAATTATTGTTAAATGAACAACGAATTTAATTGGACTGATGTAACAATTTCAGTAAATTTTAAGGGACAACAAACGCTGTAAGTAAAACAATAACCAGACTACAAACGATTTTCATCACTGAACAGTTAAATTATTTTTGAGCATTAATCGAATAATAAGTCGAATAATTAATCGATTAAAAAATCGAATAATTAATCGATTAAAAATATTCCGAAACATAAGAGATCATAAGAAAAAAGTTTTAATAGTCTAGATATATAATTTTATAAAAATTAGTTGATTTACAGTGGTGTAATTATTCGAATAGAGAGCATTAAAAAAATATTTATAGCGAATGAATAATTGATTATTCCCTTAAATTCACCGGCGCTGTAAAAGAGCTACAACAAATTTTCGTTGTTCTAATCTGCCTTCGCCTGTCAAAAAAAAAAAAAATATTATCACCCGATTAATGTAATTATCAAGATACTTAGATTACAATTTTATTATTAATCGATTGATTAACCGAATATAGACTATAAATAAGAACTATTAACAAAGAATTAATCGGTTGCTCAATTAATGAAAATATCCGGAGATTTTTAGTAAAATTTTATTAAAGAAATTATTGTGGTAGCATTTAATCGATTAATTAATCAAATAACTAATCGATTAACAAAATGAAACCATTGCAAAAATATCATTGAGTGTGTGATTAATTGAATATCTTAAAAGAATTGTAGTAGGGAATTATAAAAAAATTTTAATCGATTAATTAATCGTTGCCATATCATACTGTAGTAGTGAATTATAAACACAAATTTAATCGATTAATTAATCGTGTCCATAACATATTCATATTGATTTTTCGATTTATAGCAGAATTTTTGTAACAAAACCTATTGTGGAAAAATTTAATCGATTAATTAATCGTTTCACGAACATTATAACTTAAATAAATCTCATATTAAAAGTAATATTTTGCAACTTAAAGCAGAATAGTGCAAACATATAATTGAAAAATTACTTAATCGATTAAATAATCGAATAAGTAATCGATTAAAAAACCTTTTGTTAGCAAGTATTTTCAAATATATATTTTAGTGTACAAAATAACTTAAGAGACTTGTTATAGGGAGTTATAAAAAATATGTGTTTCATCATTTAATCGATTAATTAATCGTTTCGAATGAATATTAAAAACATTTCAAGGCAAAATCTTATTGGTTTATCGAAGAAGCTAAGGTAATAGGTCATGGCCCACGAGTAAGACAGTTTAATTAATCGAATAATTAAAGGCTAACACAATTCATTATAGCAATTAATTCTAAAGCAATAATCGACTATCGTAATCGAAGTTATTAACTTATAAGAGACTTTAATCGATTATTGTATACTGTACATAATATATATTTATTGGATAAATTAATCGAATAATTAGGGAGTTTAAAACTCATTATAACAGTTAATTGTAAAAGAATAATCGTTTGTCATAATGATAGATATTGATCTGTGTTACAAATTAAATTTTATACATAATTAATCGACTAAGTAATCTAATAATTAAGGGTTTAGAAAACTCATTATAGGAAAATAATTGCCAAGAAATAATCGATAATCATAATGGAAGTTATTGACTTGTGAGACAGCTTAATCGCTTAATTAATCGAATATTTAAGAGTCTTGGAAACTTATTATTGCAAACAATCAATTTTTATAATCTTACTTATTGACCAGTAGGACAGTTTAATAGATTATTGAACTCAATATATATTTAATCGATTAATCAATCGAATAATTAAGGGTTTTGAAAACTATTATTGCAAATAGTCGATTGTTATAATCGAACTTATTGATCATTAAGACAGCTTAATTGATTATTATACTCAATATATATTTAATCGATTAATTAATCGAATAAATAATCGAATATTTAGGGATTTTAAAAACTTATGGTAATGTATTGCAAAGAATATATTGTTATAATGGAACTTATTGACCGGTAAGACATCTTAATAGGGTATTATACTCAATATATATTTAATCGATTAATTAATCGAATATTTAAGGGTTTCAAAACCTATTATTGCAAAAAATCAATTTTTATAATCTCATATATTGACCAGTAAGACAGTTTAATTGATTGTTATACTCAATATATATAATCGATTAATTAATCGCATAATTAAGGGTTTTCAAAACAATTATTGCTAGGAATACGTTAATGAATCGAATAATTAAAATTATTAGTATATAAATATTAATAATTAAAATTAATAATATTAATTTTTATAAGAATTTTTGCAAAGAAATAATCGATTATTCGATTATTTATTATTTAGCAGGTTTTAATCGAATCCAATAGAAATTTTATTATGAAAATAATTTCGGTTCTTAGTCAACTTTATTTTTCTCAATTATTGTTTTGAAATTTGTTTACTTGCTGTGGCTGAACAACAACAGCAACAACAAATGAAAAAAAAGAATTTTTAAAACTTATTTAGTTACAAAAGCAAATTAAAATAATTGCATAGCGGAAGGCTGGTTGGTTTATACTAATTTAAAGCCTACTGTTGGGCTGCAGTTAACAAAAACTTTCAATTATTTTTAATATCAAAACTAAAATGTCCTTTTTTTTTAGCAGCCACACAACAACAAGACAGCATCAATTTGCCATAAATGCTCTTGATTTGCAGGGGAATGTCAGTGTGTGTGTATTATGTGTGTGTGTGCGTGTGCGTGTGTGCATTTAATGCTGTGATATTTTGTCAAAATTACATTGATTACGAAAACAAAGTTTTGTTTTGCGAACTACAAGCGGCAGCAAAAGGAAACAGGAGCCAAACAAAAACGATCTGCTAAAAGTTTCTCTTCTGCCGCACTTGAACAATGAATTTTGTCAAAACGACCCAAAAAAATTGTATATTTTGTGTGAAGTGTTTTTGTTGTTTTCTTCTTTTTTTTTTTTTTTTTTTTGCAAAACAACTCAAATTCCTGTACGCCATGAGCATGAAATTACTTCGTCCATGTACGGCAAATGAAACTTTTTCAAAAGATATAAATAATCTTTATGTTAGTTTCCATTGTACGTGTGTGTGTGTGTGTGTGTGCGCGCGCGTGTAAGTTTCTCCGGTTACACACGACACATATGCCAGCATGTTGCTGTTGTTGTTGTTGCTGCTGCTGTTGCTGTTGCTGGCATGTTAAAGGTCCTGTGAGCCTGCAAAAAGTATCATCTTGTTTCCATCACATATTCCTATTTAGACGATTTGGGCACAACGATAAGCAGCTGTTCTTGGACTTGAACACATTTTGGCAACTAAAGTTGCTGACAAACAACAAATGCGATGCTAATCTTGAGTAATTAGTGAGTTCCAACTTGGAATAAAATTAAACAAATACAACCAAAAAGTTTCCAAGTCCTGTTTGCTTTTGAACTCGTTCATTTGCTTAGAGAGTGATCGCAGTGGGTGGTTTGAAAATTAGCTGGGAGTTGAAGACCAGCAGCAGAAACTGCTGCATTAACTGCCAGAAGGTTGCGTCATTATCCAGGAGCTCTTTAATCGCTTTAATAAAGATTGGACTCTTTTACAAGGGGATGCTTTAATTTTTAAGGAAAAGTTGTTTAACCTTGAAATCATAATTCTGTCTTAACGAATGCCTTAAACTTGCGCCCACGTATATCCGCTTGAATGAAACTCCACATCGTATCATGTTATTTCTGGGTATTTAATGTCCTTTATTTTAACGATTACACTTATAACGGGGTGTTCTTTTTTAGTTGTTTCATATTTCCATAAAATTGTTAAAGGATAACAGCAACAGAAATAGCAACAGCAACAGCAGTAGCGACGACAGCAACACTAAAAGAAACTTGTTTTGCTGCATTTGTGGTCAGGAAATAGCAGCAACAACGACAACAACAAACAAACAAAAAGTTGTTGCGTTTAATGTTTATTTCTGTTTCATACCCTTCTGTTTTTTTTTTTGTTGCTTGTACGAGGTGTGTTCAGGAACGAGGTTAATCTCTAAATTGTCCAAAAAATATGTATCTCTCTCGGATGAATATTTTACGAAATAATTGTGACAGCGTTTCTTTTTTTGTAGTCCTCCCAGCAGCAGTGATATTCTCAGTATTGGAAGTCCTTCAACTGACCTTAAAAGGATCTCCTCAGTTTTGAGAACAAAAAAATTTCCAGGGTACCTGGTAAATATTGTGACTGAAGCACGATGCCGTTGTTGTTTTTAAGGAGCAAAATATCGAACAATTTTTTTTGGGAAAAAGTTCAGCAGTTTCGGAAAATACTTCGCTTCGAACACGCTTCGTGGCCAACTTTTTTACAAAAGTGATATGCCGACATTCTCCTTTTCGAGCAGAGATTCTATGATTTTCCTCAACGAATTTCTTTATATTTTCAACATTTTCTTAAGTTGTTGATGTGCTGCAGCGTTCAGGACGAACATCGTTAGTGAAATGTTTTTTCTTTCTTAAATCGTGAACAACTTGAAAATATTTGTGTGACTCACAGTACAATCAACGCGGCGTCACAGTCCACATTTTAAAAACGTTTGGCTCTATATATTTTTACAATATTTGAGGCGAATTATTTGAACATTTTCCTTGAATTGTTTTTTTTTCAACAGCAGAAAATGGCCCAAAACCTAAAAATTTATGATATTTTAAATATTCTTAACAGCCAGTGTTGTCAACTCAGTGCTTTTCTGGCTGTTTCTAAAGCTTTTATGATTCATTAAAGCGAAACTAATTTAAAGTTGCTGATCGCTGTTTTTTTAAACTGATTTTTGTATTAAACAATAATTAATTTTATTAGCAAAAATAATCTCTCGATTCCATTTAATATGACATCGTTTTTTACGGAGGAAGTTAAAGTCGTTTCGATGTTCTTGTTAAATAACTTTCAATTTATAACAAACCAGTGGACAAGGGATCAACTACACGATGAAAGAAGAACAGCCAAGTCCGGTGTTGCAACTAATATCTTTGCCGGTACGGAAATGGTGTAACAAGTATTGACAACTGCAGTGAATACCTGCGAGTACTGATGATGGGAATGTAGTGACTTCTGGGAACATGGTTTTTCTATTGTGGGGTTTATTTGAGAGTAATAAATAAATTAGATCTTTTTCTCGCTCCTTTAGAATCAATTTTAATATCTTTCGCTTTTAGAAAATATTTTTGGTATCATTTTTTTAAATAAATTTTTTATAAAAGTGTTCCTTAAAGCATTTGGCTTAATAAAAAATCCATATGTATAGGTTGTTTTTTATAGAGTGATACAAGTTCAAATTATAATAAAACATATTAATATATTTTTGATATCAATAAAACAGTCTTTATTGGATAGAAATTTTTATGACATTAATGTTTAAATATGATTTCGGCCATGTGGCCGCCACGGCTGGCGCATACAAGGCGCAATCTGGAGCACCAATTTTCACAAACAGTAACATTCTGACCATCATCGTTTTTGAGGACATATTGGTCAATGACTCGGCCAGCCCATAAAGCGCACCAAACAGTAATTTTCTGTGGTTGGAAATGGTGTTTCAACAAAAGCTTGTGGATTTCCCATTCATCCAAAAATGGGCTTCATCGGCAAAAAAAATTTTGAATGGACGAAGTGCACGACA
Source organism: Linnaemya vulpina (assembly GCA_963675445.1). Taxonomy (NCBI): domain Eukaryota; kingdom Metazoa; phylum Arthropoda; class Insecta; order Diptera; family Tachinidae; genus Linnaemya; species Linnaemya vulpina. The sequence continues at coordinate 74,270,815 of OY776279.1, read as the reverse complement.
AGTTTGACGAACAGAACCATTATTTTGATTAAAAATTTCCACAGTTTGCCCGCCTTGCTCTGGTGTAAATCGCTCCATAATAAAATGTCAAAGCAAACTAAACAAAAAGCAACTATCAGCTGTTAAATGGGTGGTCAAATAAAACAGTGATGCCAACTCAAAATTGTATCACTCTATAAAAAGCACCCTATATAATCTTTATTTTAATTATTTTCTTTCTTTTCTTAATAAAATTTCTCGTTGTAAGTTCAACGTTTTTTTTTTCTCAAAAGAGGCATATTTTTCTTAGTTTTAGTGCTTTTTCGAAACTTGAAAATTGACAACACTGCAGATAATTGAAAAAGTCAACATAATCGTGTATTCGAGAGGGACATCACACTTTTGAGACAAAAAACCCTCCTAATTTAAAGTAAAACCCTCTTAATATAAAGAATTTCCCATAATTTTTGTACATGCCTCGTATAAATGACGACATATTCGTGTTTTCGAGTGGAACATGATAATATTTGAGACAAAAAACCCTCCAAATTTAAAGTACAACCATCTTAATGTAAAGAATTTACCATAATTATTGAAGACGCCTCGTATAATTGAATAACAACATATTCGTGTATTCGAAAGGAACATGATAACTTTTGAGACAAAAAACCCTCTTAATATAAAGAATTTACCATAATTTTTGAACACGCCTCGTATAATTGAATTACAACATATTCGTGAATTCCAGAGGAACATGATAACTTTTGAGACAAAAAAAACCCCTCTAATTTTATGTTTACAACCCTCTTGATATAAAGATTTTACCGTTATTTTTGATCAGACCTCGTATAATTAAATCCGTTCAAATTTTTTCCATTTCGTTAGCTCGACTATTTGAATATGTTTAGTTTGTTCGTTTGTTTGTTTGCTGTTGTTGTTGTTGTTGTTTTTGCTCCTGCCCTGACTTTATAACACTCGTTCGCAGACATGCTGATGCATGCCCTCGCTGGGAATTTTTATTGGAAAAGTTAAGCCGTTTTTATGGTATTTCATAAGGCCAGGGTTGTGCTGCCGTTACAATTGCTAGTGGCTGGAGCTGCTGTTTTTTTGGGTTGCATGTTTTCGTAACGATAAGTTTTCATAAGGTTGTAAAGGGTATTAATTAGTGTTGTGAAGTAGAAGAAGAAGAAGAAAAGTTATTTTCGAGGGGGGTTGGAAAAAAACCTGTGAAATAAATTTTATTTGTTGTGATTATATTTATTCAAATGGAAGATATTTTTTTTTTTTTGTTGTTATTCCATTTAAATGGATTTTTTGGGATTAAAAATTTTTCTATTTCAAATGAACAACTTTTCTTAGTGTAAATGCAGCGGCAAGTTTTAATAACAGATTTTCGTTTTGGCCTGATTAAGCAGTTAATTCCTTTTCACAACCGGGAAGATAGTGGAACTTTAAAGGGGCCCAAGTCTTTGCCTATTTAAATTGTTCAATAAAAACTTTTTTCTTAAAGTGAAAACAATAAGACCGGCCACACAAATATAATACGTCAAATAAATGTCAAAAAATGACTACAACCGCAGTGAATATGACAACAACAACAAAATAGCAGACTTTAACTTATTCCCCCAGCAGCCATAAATATAACGGCCATGATGTTGCAAGTGGCGCACACAAAAACTTGAACGAAATTGCAGCAAAATATTTTCCACTATATGATTATTATTATCCTTTTTGTTGTTGTTGTTTTTGTTATTGGTTTTTTGTTTTATTTTATTTATTATTATTATTCTTTGTTTGTCAGTGTTGACTTTGTTGATATCATTTCTCACTGCGAATGTGGCCATAGAGTTGGTGCATGCATTTCTTTTGGCCAGTTTCTTGTTTTTCTTTCTCTTTTTTTGTGAAATAAATTTAATGAATTTTCACGCCATTCGAGTGTAAAATGTGGCAACATTTTATAAAACTCGTGACTACTGACGCCATCATCATTTTTGACTCGGCTGATGCACAAAATGCCACTTCTCACGATATACAATCTCACGATATATAATTCTCAGCACACCTACACATGGACCAACCCACACATGGATGGGTAGTGCGGCTGTTGCTGCTGCTGCTGGTAGATGAAGAGATATTTCGTTTCACACAATTTCATCTTGAGATGTGGGCAGGTGTGTTCGATTTGATCATGAGAATGGCAACTGGTGAGAGGGAAATATTAAAAATGCTCTTGTTTTAAACCCAAAGAAACTACTCTTCAGGGCTGGCTGTTACAAGTACTTTTGAAAAAAAAAAAATACTTTTCAAAAAACTTGCTTCTAGGAAAATGTGTTTTTCGAGAAAAGTACATTAAGCAAAAGGTACTTTTGAAAAAAGTACTATCGCAAAAAGTACTATCGCAGAAAGCACTTCTTAAAAAATTACTTTTTCAAAAACGCTTTATGTTGGAAAATAAATTTTCTGAAAAAGTAAAATAGTACTTTTAAGAGAAAGTACTTTTCAGTAAAAGTATTTTTAGGGAAAAGTACTTTTAGAAAAAAGTAATTCTTAAAAAACTACTTTTTTTATAGACACTTTATTTTGGAAAATAACTCTTCTGAAAAAAGTAAAAGAGTGCCTTTAGGAAAAAGTACTTTTGGGAAAAAGTACTTCTTAAAAAAGGACTTTGTTTAAAGAGTTTTAGGAGAAAGTACTTTTCAGTAAAAGAACATGTAGGAAGAAGTACTTTTAGAAAAAAGTAATTCTTAAAAAATTAGAGACACTTTATTTTGAAAAATAACTCTTCTGAAAAATTAAAAGAGTATCTTTAGGAGAAAGTACTTTTGAAAAAAGTACTATTGCAAAGAGTACTTCTTAAGAAATTACTTTTTTAAAAACACTTTATTTTGGAAAATACGTATTCTGAAAAAGTAAAAGAGTACTTTCGGAAAAAAGTACTTTTAGGAAAAAGTACTTTAAGAAAGAAGTACTTTTCGAGAGAAGAAAACTTGCTTCTAGGAAAATGTGGTTTTCGAGAAAAGTATATTAAAAAAATGTACTTTTAAAAAAAGTACTGTCGCAAAAGGTACTTTTTAAAAAATTACCTTTTTTAAAAACACTTTATTTTGAAAAATAGCTCTTCTGAAAAAGTAAAAGAGTAGTTTTAGGAGAAAGTACTCTTAGGAAAAAGTACTCTTAGGAAAAAGTACTTTTAGGAAAAAGTACTTTTAGAAAAAAGTAATTCTTAAAAAATTACTTTTTTTAAATACACTTTATTTTGAAAAATAGCTCTTCTGAAAAAGTAAAAGAGTACCTTTAGGAAAAAGTACTTTTGGGAAAAAGTACTTATAGGAAAAAGTACTTCTTAAAAAAGGACTATTTTAAAAACACTTTATTTTGAAAAATAGCTCTTCTGAAAAAGTAAAAGAGTACTTTTGGGAAAAAGTACTTTTAGGAAAAAGTACTTTAAGGTAGAAGTACTTTTCGAAAGAAGGAAAATACTTTATATAAACTACTTTTGAAAAAAGTACTTTTCGAGAAAAGTACATTAAATAAAATGTACTTTTGAAAAAAGTACTCATCGGTAAAAGTACTTCTTAAAAAATTATTTTTTTAAAAAACACTTTATTTTGAAAAATAACTCTTTTCAAAAAGTAAAAGAGTACTTTTAGGAAAAAGTACTTAAAGGTAGAAGTACTTTTCGAAAGAAGAAAAATACTTTATATAAATTACTTTTGAAAAAAGTACTGTTCGAGAAAAGTACATTAAATAAAATGTACTTTTGAAAAAAGTACTCATCGAAAAAGTACTTCCTAAAAAATAATATTTTTTTTTAACACTTTATTTTGAAAAATAACTCTTCCCAAAAAGTAAAAGAGTAATTTTAGGAAACAGTACTTTTGGAAAAAAGTACTTTTAGGATTTTCCTAATTTATGAATTTCAAGAGTTTTGGTGGAAAGCGAACTGGCGTTTGCAAAAATATTTCAGCCTTTCAAACGTTCTCGACTTAAAATTGTTTTCCCTCATCTCTACCTCTTTTGTTTTCTGTTATAATGAACTCCTTTTTATTTGAGATATTTCGTGCCGTTTATAAACTGCTCCTTCCTTAAGTTACGCCTACAGAAATCACTTCCTTTACATACTGTAGTTATGGTGAAAACTGATCATATACGATCTTTTGCAAAAAGATAATTGTTTTACAGGCGAAATAATTGATTGAAACATTTTTATGGGATCACTGGCTTTGCCTGCTCTGTTCACACTGCGTGTAGGGTATCGCAGCGATCTATCATATGCTCCCATTCTTTAGCACACCCCCCACCAAAAGGCTGCATTTCATTTAAAGATATTATTTCATTTTAAAACAGTCATATTATGGGCCTCAAATAAAAAGTGCTAAAGCTTCAAATAAAATTCCCATAAAACTCTCTCACAAACACACACCCAACCAACACACCCACACACGCAGCAAAATATATTGCCTGCACATAATGCTGAACTTCAGTGTTTATATGAACAATTAAAGCGGGGGAAAAAACACGGTGATGAAAATGAAAAAAAGTACAAAAAATTAAATAAAAAAATAAAAATATAACGGAAATTTTATTACTCTGTTCATCCATTTGACTTAATGGCGGTGAAAATGATTTTTACCCGAAAGTGGCACACAGTCCGAGACAAGCAAGTGCGCCCCATTCCACATGAAATGGGCAGGGAATTAAAAAAATAAGATGAAAAATAAAACAGGAATTGTGCTTAAATATTCACTTATTCCAGTGATAAAAAGATTTTGTTAAATTAAAAAAAAGAAAAAAAAATTTTATAAAAAAAAATTTATGAAAATAAAACTGCTCAAAAAAATCAAACGCATTAAACAATCCAGCGAATTGTGCAAACTTTTCATATGAAACAAAAATTAATGCCACATCAACGGGAATTTATTGCGGGGAAATTAAAAGAATAAATAACGGGAATGAATTATTAAAGAGGAGCGTTCTTTTTTAAATTTATTTTGAAAAAAAGGCAAAAATAAATTTGATTTATTAATATTTAAAATGTAAAAATATTTAGTTTCCCGGTACACGGGTATCGTTAGCTGAAATGCAAACTGCTGCCACCAAATAACCTGAGAATTGTTTGGTGCTTTTCCACCCGATAATTTTTTAAAATAATAAGTACTTTAGAAAAAAGTACGTTTTAAAAAAAGTACTTTTTAAAAGAAGTACTTTAAAAAAAAGTACTTTTGACGAAAGGTCATAAGTACTCGTCGAAAAAAATTGAGAAATATGCTTTTAAAAAAGTTTACCTCAAGAAAAATGTACTTTTGAAAAAGTACTTATCGGAAAAAGTCCTTTTTGAAAAATAACTTTTTAAAAAGTACTTTATGTTGGAAAAATAACATTTATGAAAAAGCACTCTTAGGAAAATTTATTTTTGGGAAAAAGTACTTTTAGAAAGAAGTGCTTTTGGAGAGAAGCACGTTTTGAAAAAAGTACTTTATAAACAAATTTTTTTTTAGGAAAAAGTTTTTTCCAAAAAAAGACTTGGATGAATTTCCTTCCAGGAAAATGTACCTTTCGAGAACAGTACTTTTAGAAAAATGTACTTTTATAGAAAAGTACTTATCGGAAAAAGTACTTTTTGAAAAATAAATTATTTAAAAAAAATACTTTATTTTGGAAAAATAACTTTTCTGAAAGAGCACTTTTAGGAAAATTTATTTTGGGGAAAAAGTACTTTTAGAAAGAAGTTCTTTTGGAAAAAAAATACTTTTCGAAAAATATGATTTTCGAAAAAACTACGTTCCGAAAGGTTTACTTTTAGGAAAATGAATATCTCGAAAAAAGTACTTTTTAGAAAGATTTACTTTTCGAGAAAAGTACTTATTAGAAAAAGTACTCTTTGAAAAATAAATTTTTTTAAACACTTCTTTGGGAAAGAAAACTTTTATGAAAAAGCTCTTTTAAGAAAAATTACTTTTCGAAAAAGGTACTTTTCGGAAGCAGTATTTTGGGGGGAAGCACTTTTAGAAAAAAGTACTTTATAAATAATTTTCTTTTCAAGAAAAATACTTTTTGAAAAGAATACTTTTCGACAAGTTTTCTTTTAGGAAAATGTACTCCTCGAGAAAAGTATTTATCGAAAAAAGTACTTTTTGTAAAGTAACTTTCTTTAACAAGTACTTTATTTGGAAAAAAGTACTCTGCTGAACTTTTGAAAAAGTATTTTAGTAACTTATGTAAAATTGGAGTTTGAAAAAGATACTTCGTGGAAAAAAGTACTTGCAGGAAGAAGTACACTTCAGATAAAGTTCTTTTTGGAAAAAGGAGTTTCTGAAAAAAGTACTTTAAGAAGTACTTTTTGCCCAAAATACTTTTGGTTAAAAATACGTTTAAAAAAATACTTTTTGAGGCAAGTACTTGAAGAAAAAGTACTTTTTGATAAAAATACTTTTTGAAAAAAGTACTTTTCGAAAAAAGTACTTTTTGAAAAAAGTACTTTTTGGAAGAAATACTTTTGGAAATACTTCTTATGAAATGTTTAAATAAAATTGGGTCCTACGAAATTTTTAATATTAAAAAAAATTATTTGCTGCGTTACAGGACCTTCCTGGTTAATAATTACAGCGGAGGTTTAGAGGGTGGAAATGTTCCCCAAAAATATTCGTTGTGCTGTTACCACATTTTCCATATAAAATAACAGCAATAGCGGGCAGAAAGCGGTACTTTCCGGGTGTAACAAAAAGCGTCGCTAGAAATCTGTTGCATATTTTTGTGCTGCATAGTATCAAAATAATTGTAGTCTACTTTTAGGCCGTCTTAATAGTGCTCAAAATAATTATTGTTACCTTTTTTTTTCTTCTTTGTGTGGCAGAAGTCAAATGAGTGTCATGATGATGTCCAACTTGACTGGAAAGCCTATAAATTACAAAAGCTATCACGGCTTAAATAATAAATTAAACTGCAGCATATTGTTATTGCTGTTGTTTTTGTTGTTGTTTTCAGTCGTAAAAGCAATTATTTAATATTGATTACGCGTACATTGTGGTGCTGTACTTTTTGTTTTCTTCTTTTTTTCCTTTTGCTCTTCCCTTTCGCTCTTAATTTCTTTAACATGTCACGAAAAATATTAAACATGACGTTAAAATAATGATGCCAAAGTCATGATAAAACACTATTGACGTTGATGATGAGAATATATAATCATAAATTTCTGCAATCGTTAATACCTCCACTGGCAGAGATATTCCAACAACAAAACAACGGCCAATACGTTGTTCTGCTCAAAAGGATGTGTGGCTAATAACGATGAAAGGAAGTAGAAAGAACAATACAATTATTATGGCCGCTCTACTCTGTATGGCCAAATATGATGAACAGTCTAGAGTGGCAGTAATGAAGAACAAGAGAGAAACAAACAAAAAAACAACAAAAAAAAAGTAGAGGAAATGTTCAATAGAAAAACTATATGCAAAAGTTAATGCACACGTTTATTTGAAACATGAAATGTGGAGAAAATTGCGGCATTCCAACTTATTTTCTACATGAGTTGCATGTTTAAGTGGTCCGGGACCAAAACGGACCGGCCATCAGTTACGAAAAAGAAAACTATTTAATTCATATACAACTTTTAACAAACAAAAAAATAAAAAAAATAACAGCAACAAAATAAAAGCAGAAAATACAATCATCTAACAAGAGCGATTACTGCATTTAAAACAAAACTCTTGAATTTAGAGAACATGTTTGTGCATGTCTGTGGATATAACGGATTTCAATGTAGTGGTAAACAATGTACGGCAGCAATTATAATTGCAGGAAAAATGGCTACAAGGATTCAAGGAACAAGTCAAAGAAAAAAGAAACGTTGGAACGTGAGAAAATTAGACGAATAAATATTTTTTGTTGCATAAGTTAAGGCGCTTAAAATTTAAAAACAAGTTACATTCTCTTAAAAATTAGTGCTGCAGCGAATCTCAATTTATTTTGGATTGATTCAGAGATAGAAATTATTGAAAATTATTATATGAACTGCGTGGAAGTCTAGAATTTCTAGTCCTTAATCAGGATTGTTAAAAGGATAACAGCGAAGCGTTTCAATTGCAGTATTAAATGATCTATTTTTAGTTCAGATTTTTTTAAATAAAAATTAAATTCCTTGTGAAATTAAAATCCAAGACAATTTCACATATTATTAGCGGCTGGATTTTTTTTAAATCAAAACTTTTTAACAAAAATTTATGTGGCCAAAAAAATTATTCAAATATTTAAAAAAAATCGTTTTATTAAACGCAACTAAAAACTGAAAAAGTTTTATATATTGTTATATTTTTAACCATAAAATATTTATTTAAGATTTACGAATTTTCCCAAAATTTTATATTAAAAATAATTTTAAAAAATTTTTATTGGAATTAGGATTCAATTTTGAATGTGTAAAAATTTCATTGCCATTTTTAGCAAATTGAAAATATTAAGAATATTTCAAATAAGAAGTCAAAAAGAAAACTTGAAAATTGTGAACTTCAAAAAATATTTTTAATATATAAAACATTTCTAAAAATTTAATATAAAAAATAATGTTAAAAAAATTTTTAACTATTGAAACTCAAATTTAATTTTATATGTGTAAAAATTAAATTTTTTTTACGAATCGAAAATATTTAGAAAATTTCGAATAAAATATTATATAAAAAAGAAATACTGAGAATTTTTTTCAGTAACTTTTTTCATAATATTGGACGCGGTTGAAAAAATTTTTGAAAATATTTTAATCAAAAATATTTTGAAACTAAAAATTTCTTAAAAACGTTTATAAAAAATAGTAAGAAATTTAATTTTAAATATATAAAAATTTTTTAAATTCAATATATTAAGAAACTCAAAATTTTTTAAAATATTTTAAACTCAAAAAATATTTTGATATAAGAAATTTCTAAAAATATATAAAAAAAACTTTTAAATGCAACATATTGAAATATTAAAAATGTTTGAAAATATTTTAAGCTCAAAAATTGTTTTGATATTAAAAATTTCGAAAAATTTTACAAATAAAATAGTAGAAAATTAAACTTTAAATATATAAAGTCTTTTAAATTCAACATATTGAAAAATTAAAAATGTTTGAAAATATTTTAAGCTCAAAAATTGTTTTGATATTAAAAATTTCAAAAATTTTACAAATAAAATAGTAAAGAAATCAATTCCAAATATATTAAAAAATTTTAAATTCAACATTAAAAAATTAAAAATATTTGAAAATATTTTAAGCTCAAAAAAAATTTTGAAATTAAAAATGTTTAAAATTTAATATATAAGATTATTTAAAATTTAATATATAAAATTACTAAAAAAAATTCAATTCAAATAAATAAAAGTTTTATAAATTCAATATATTAAAATATTAAAAAATTTTGGAAATTTCATATTCCAAAAAAATATATGAAATTCAGAATTTATAAAAAATTCAATTTCAAATAAATAAATGAAATTAAATTTCAAATAAATAATTTTCAATATTAAAAATTTTTGAAAATTTCATTTTCCAAAAAAAAATAATATAAAATTAAGAATTTATAAAAATTTAAATTTCAAGTAAATAAATGAAATTAAATTTCAAATAAATAAAATTCAATATATTAAAAAAATTTTAAAATTTTATATTCCAAAAAAATATATAAACTTCAGAATTTATAAAAATTTCAATTTTAACTAAACAAAATTCAATTTCAAATAAATAAATTTCAATATATTAAAATACTGAAAATTTCGTATTCCAAAAAATATATATAAAATTAAGAATTTATATTTCAAACTTAACAAATATTTTGGAATTAAAAATTTCTGAAAATTTTATAAATAAAATAGTAAAATATTCAATTTTTAAATTTCATATTTAAAAAAATATATAAAACTGAGAATTCATAAAAGTTTGTTTGCATGAAACATAATTAAAAATTTTGAAAAACTTAATTATACTGAAATCTTTATAAACTTAAAAAAGTATATATAAAAATTTCAAATAAAAAACTTTTATACAATTTTTTTTTAAATAAAAAAGTAAAAATCGCAAAATTTTTAATTGAAATATAAATTCAATAATTTCTGGCAGCGACTTCGAGCCGGTTCATTTAGTTCAGCTGCTTAAAGAAAAAGTTCTTATACTTTTTATATGGTGGGTAGAACGTTATAAAGCCCTAAAGTGGGCCAGGCGGTGAAATTCCCACAAAAAATTTTCTTGCGATTTTCGTTTATCAATTTCTTTAAATTAACTCTCAATTTCCAGCTCTTGAATAATGAAATTTTAACCAGCATTTACTAATTATTTTCTTTTATTTGTTTACAGCAAAAGGATACCCGAACACCTGCACTCCTGCACTCCTGCACACACTCCACCTTTCGGCGACACGGTGCTTGTGAGACGGTGGAAAGGAAATTAATAAAAACGTTAATAAAGTCAAGCAGCCAATAAATACACTCTTCGCTGGAACAATGGAAAAGTAAAAGAAATTGAAAATGAAATGAATAAAATATCAAAAATTCACGACATATTAACTGCAACAATTTTGCCACCATGTCACCAGATGATTTACGACGTTGTTTTTGTGCAACACCAACCGAACAACCAACCATCCAACTCACGAGCGAACTCACAAGCGAACAAAGAATTGGCAAAAAGAAAAAAAGTTGCAACGAATACAAAAATATGTGAACACTCACACACACGAGCACGGTGGCAGAAAGGCGAGTGTGGGGTATACAGCGGCAGTTGTACGAGGTAAGTCTTGAAATTCACTTGTTCTATTGTAAATATAATTATATCTAAAATTTTGGATTTGCATCACTTAACTTAAGCTGAATCAATTCGGAAAGTGTTTAATTATAGTTAAAATAATTGTTGTTGTTTGTTTCAAAACTAAAGCGACTGCTTAGACTGCTGTCGCATTGGACAATCTCCTGGAGGCGAACATAATCGCAAGAGCCAAAACAGTTGTGAATTTGGTTGAATTGTTTGTTTGTTGCACGTTAATATTGTTGGCTATTATTATTGTAGTGGCAGCAGCAGTTGTTGTTGTTGTTGTTGTTGTTGTTGTTGTTTTAGTTGTTACAGCAGTTAAACTAACAATATGAATACCAAAACCCAAGACAAGTTGCATGATTGTTTTTTTTTTGTTCTCTTCTCCGGGCAAATGGTCAGACAATCATCGAAAATATTCATCCGATGACTTTTTCTCACTTTTTGCAACCTACGGCAACGCAGAGCAGCGCATAGAATCGTATTTGAGTTTATTATGAAAATATAATTTAAAAAAAATTTTTCTTTGAAAAACTTAAATTTTTTGTACATTTTGATTAAAAGTTTAAAATTTTGATAAAAAACTTTAAATTTTGAAAACAAAAGTATAAATTTTGATAAAAAATTTTAGTTTTGTTTTTAAATTTGATTATATTTAGAATTTCGGTTAAAATTTCAGAATTTTTATTACAAATTTAAAATTTTTGTTAAATTTAGAATTACAAGAAAAAAATTTAAAATGTTGAATAAAAATTTAAAATTTTAAGTAAAAATTTTCCGTATGTTTTTTAATTTTGATTTCATGTTTCGAATTTTCTTACAAATTTAGAATTTTTATTAAAAATTTAAAATTTTGATTAAACATTTAGAATTTTTAAAAAACTTTTAAATTTTGATTAAATATTTCGATAAAAAGCTTAAAATTTTGTTTAAAATATAAAATTTTGATTGAATATTAAGAATTTTAATAAAAAAATTCAAATTTTTATTAAAAATTTCAAATTTAGATTGTTAATTTGATTAGGTTTTTTTTTGTAATTTTTAAAAAAATATTTAGAATTTCTAAAAAATAGTTTAGAATTTTGATTAAAAATTTAAGATTTTGTTTAAAAATTTAAAATTTTGATTGAAAATTTTGATGAAAGACTAAAAATTTTTATTGAATATCTGGAATTTTCGGTAAAAAATTTGAAATTTTTATTAAAAATAAAGAATTAAATATAAATGCAGCCCAGTTCTTAATTTGCAAATACAAACTTGTTAACAAATTTTATAAGTTTGAAAATTTTAAAAGTTTTTGAAAATTTTTCTTCACAAAAATATTTGAAAAGTATCAAAATGCAAAATAAATTTTAACAATTTAAAAACACTGTGAAATAAAAATTTCAAATAGATAAAAATTTGCAAACTTTTTTTTTTTCGACTGTTGCTTGCAAAAGCTTCAGGTAGCAGCTTCCAAAGTCGTTATGGTCTGAATAATAAACACGTTTTTTTTTATTATTTCCATTAATTTGTATAAACATTTTTGTGGTGGCCAAACAGCAGCCACAAAATACAGGAAATACGGAAATGAGTACTTGTCGCTAGACGCCAAAAGCATCAGGACACACTCCTTTTTTTCATGCCACGAAAAGTTAAAAAAAAAAACAACAAACAAACTAACAACATCAACAAAACCGAAATTTGTTTAAAAACATACCCAAACACATGCACCCCAACGCTTACACATGGTCACCCTAAAAAAAGAACCGAATAAAGGAAAAAATTTATGAAAGCGAAACGTTAAACGTTAAACTTTGCAAAATTCAAATTCCATATGCAAACTCAAAGAGGAAGACATTCATAACGACGATTTGCCGGTGTGAGTTGAAAATTAGCAAACAAAAACAACAACAAAATGTTAGAACATTTTGTTGTCCTGCGAGCAGGCCACTCACTACTGGCCCCGTGCTATTGTGCTCGTTTGTTAGCGAGTTTAAATAATGAACACAAAGAGAAAAAGGAACACACACACACAGACACACACACACACACACACACACTGTTACATATGGCAACTTGTCTATGAAGCAGGACTAACGTCCTGCATTCAGCTGGAGGAAAAAAAATTGCAACATTTGAATCGGAAAAAATGGGAGAAAGGATATGCAAAAAACAACACAAGGATTAACTTGTAAAAACATTGCCAATCTAATATTTTGCAAGTATCAAAGAGTGCGAGCTGGGTACAGTGAAAGCTGTAATAAAGGACGATTCAGTTAATGAGTACGAAACTTAGAGAACGACAAATCTATTTTTATAACTAAAATTTTCTTTCGATTGCAAATCATTTCATAAATTGTTCAGATTTTTAAAGAAGCAAATAAAATACCCAGCATCTCTTAAAGTAAAAGCTATGCTGGGCACTTGAATCTAACTATTTGCTTAAGATTTTTATAAACTCTTTCTGTCATTTTCCCCCCTCTGTTTTTGTCATAAATATGAAAAAGAAGAGCTTAAAATAATACAGTGGAAACTAGAATAAAGGACGAATAGGAGTAGGGAATTTGAAGAGCCAATAATATATTTTATTTTAGAAATTTACTCGATAACAAATTGTTTCATAAATTGTTCAGCCTTTTGAAGAGCTATAAAATACCCAGCATCTCTTAAAGCAAACTTATAATACCATAAATATTTCTTATGTTTAAGATTTACTTGTTCGCATTCTATCTTCTAAATTGTTCAGCCTTTTAAAGAGTTAAAAAAGAAATACCCAGCATTTCTTAAAGTAAATGTTATGCTGGGTACTTGTATTCAACTATTTGCCTAAAATGGTTTTTTGTTTCTTCTGTGTTTTAATTCCCCTGTCTTTTTTCTTTCTGTCAAATATATGAAAGATAAAAACCAAAAATAACACAGTGAAAGCTGTAATAAATGACAATCCAGATAATGAGTACGAAACTTAAGGAATGAAAAGTATTTTTTTTTATATCTGTAATTTATTCGATGGTAAATCGTTTTGTAAATTGTTTAAGATTTAATGAGTCAATTAAAATACCCAGCATCTCTTAAAGTAAAAGTTATGCTGGGCACTTGAATCTAACTATTTTTGTAAATTTTGTCTGTGGTTTTTCCTCTGTAGTTTTGTCATAAATATAAAGGAGAAAAGCCTTAAATAGTACAGTGAAAGCTGTAGTAAAGGACACATCAGTCAAGGAGTAGGAAACTCAAGGAAGGAATAATATTTTTTTATATCAGAAATTTGTTCGATTGCAAATCGTTTTAAAAATTGTTGAGGATTCAATGAGTCAAATAAAATACCCAGCATCAGAAATTTACTCGATTGCAATTCATCTTATAAATTGTTCAGCCGTTTAAAGAGTCAATTAAAATACCCAGCGTCTCTGAAAGTAAAAGCAATACCCAGCATCTCCTAAAGTATGTGTTATGCTGGGTACTTTAATTCAACTATTTGTTTAAAATAGTTTTTTGTTTTTTTCTGTGTTTAATTCCCCCCTTTTTTTTTTTGTTAAAAATATGAAAGACAAAAATCTAAAATAACACAGTCAAAGCTGTAATAAAGGACGATTCAGTTAAGCAGTAGGAAACTAAGATTGATATATTTTTTTATATCTGAAATTTACTCTATGGGAAACTATTTTATAAATTCTTCAGCTTTTTAAAGAGCTAAAAAATGCCCAGCATCTCTTAGAGTAAATGTTTGGCTTGACAAATAATTAAATTTTTTTAAATTCTTAACGCTTAATATAATAAATTTGCCTCAAAATAGTTAGAATAATGACTTGTCCTGACACACACACACGCACTGATATAAATTATGACCGACTCCCCAGACATGCTTGAGCATGACAATTTCTGTTTAGTTTTGTCTGAGATAATTTTCTTTATAAATCATTTCAATTGCATGCAGTAAATTTTCTGCCCACAAACAAATTTTCTATTTATATTATATTTATCGTTTTTTCTTTTTGTGTAACAAAATCATAATGCAGATACTTTTAGAAAGAAGTCAAATGAAAATTATTGTGTAGGCCGTATTGCGAAGAAGTGAAGAAACTGCTGACGCACCATGACTTGTAACTTGAATATTTTTCAGTTTTTAAATTATTCAAATCCTGCAGGACTTCATCAATAAAAAATGTATTAAAAATAATTTTTTTTAAGCGCCAGCAATGGCCAGGGGAAACCCTTAAACATTTCGAAATTTATATTTTTTTTGCTATTTCTTATATAATTTTAAGTTTAAAATTGCTGTGAAAAAGAAAAATAAATTTCTGTGTAAAAGGAGAAGGGCCCAGACGAAATATCGTTGGTGTAAGAAAATAGAAAAATTTATTTGCTTAAATCAGCCAGGGGACTGCATTTTGTCAACGGCCAGAACTTGGGAAATATAAAGTAAAATTAAATAAAGTTTTGAAATTTTTATAACCCGGTTTCCATTTACTTTCAATTCATTTTTAAAACAACAAATTTTCAACCATCACAAAATCAAATTCAAAATGCTAAACTGATTTGGCTGGATGATCTGTGGCGTATGAGGAATATTTATTACAAATCAGCACCAGTGATTTCTGCCAGTGATATCAAGGGCAGAAAACGAATAATTATTCGATAAGTAAATTATCGGCACAATCATTAAATTCTATTATTATTCGATTATTAATTTAATCGATCATTTGATTATTCGATAATACAAATATCTATTACAAAATGAGTTAATTCTTCATTAAAGAATATTCTGTACCGTGTGGTTACTCGCTATTTTAATTAATCGATTACAGTTTCAACTAATCGCTAATTAAATTCATGTACCATGTGTTTTCTCATGTATTCTATTAATCAATTATGAATGTGAATAGTCAATCAAATGTTTAATCGATTATATTTAATCGATTAAAGAAATAATCGACTGTAAATATTCTATTAAATAAAAACCGATTTACATTCTATCGAATTTTTTATTTGCCACTTTGTAATATTTTTATTATAAATGAAATAATCGACTATATTTAATCGATTAAATAAAAAAGCGTTTAGATTCTATGAAATTTTTTATTTGACACATTATAATATTTTTATTAAAAATGATATATATATTTTAGTATTGAACTACTAACAAATAGATTTCATTTAATCGATTAAATAATCTCTTTTTACTATTTATACAACACTACTTATATAAACGATTAAAAGATAAATTATATTCCAATCGTTAATTCAGTTACAGTTCAGATATTACAGCTATTGTCGATTTAATTAGTCAATCACACGTGTAATCGATTATTCGAATGATAAAAATATATTATAATTAATCGATTACACATGTATGAAATTAAGTTAAACGGATAACCGCTAAGTTTATTCTAATCTCTAATTCAGTTCACATATAACGTCTATTATCGACCTAAATAGTCAATCATATGTGTAATCGATTATTCGAATTATAGCTATATTATAATTAATCGATTAAATAAGTCTGAAATCAAGTTAGTCAATTAATCGAATAATCAAAAATACAATACAGCTCACAAACTAAATGAATCTTAATAAAACTATCAGTGGACTTAGTGATTGATAGAAAATATAATCGATTAAGCTGAAATATTCAACCATTTTTCATTGTATAAGAATTTTTAAGAATATTCGATTAAACACATGTTTCAAACTCAGCGAATAACTGATTAATCATGTCATTATCGAATATATTAATCGATTAATTTTACGAATGGATTAAAACAATCGATTAATAATTAAAGCTATTAAGAGTGCAAATAATGGGTAAAAAATTAAACTATCTAATAATAAGTAAATCGAATAATCGAATAACCGAGTAATCCAATAATCGATTATTGTTCATATGACTAATCGATCAAAGGAATAATTGATTAATCAATTAACTGAATGACTGCATAACATAAACCATCATGTGCACGTAATAATTTATTCGAATAATCGATTAATTGAATGATAGATTAATTTATATTCGATTATTTAGAAAATTTTTTTAAACGTATAGTTGCTTTCTTTTAATATATATTTTATATCATAGCTGATTTATGAAATATTTATAGAATAAGACATTAATCGATTATTGGCCAGGCAAATAATCGACTAACCGAGTTACCAAATAATCGATTATTGGCCATATGACTAATCGATTAAAGGAATAATTGATTAATCAATTAACTGAATGACTGCATAACATAAACTAGCATGTACTTGTAATTACTTAAACGAATAATCGATTAATTTTTTGATAAATTAGTTTATATTCGATTATTTATAAAATTGTTTAAGCTTATAGTTACTTGTTTTTCAAATATATAGTTCATCGCATAATTTTTGTATGATTTATTTATGAAATAACCGATTATTGGCCAGGCAAATAACCGATTAATCGAATAATCAAATAATCGATTATTGGCTATATGACTAATCGATTAAAGGTATAATTGATTGATCAGTTAACTAAATGACTACATAATATAAACTAGCATGTTCATGAAATTATTTAATCGAATAATCGATTAATTGTTTGATAGATTAATTCATATTCGATTATTCATGAAATTTTTTAAAGGCAGAGTTACTTGTTTTTCAAATATATAATTCATCACATAATTTTTGAATGAATTATTTATGAAATAACCGATTATTGGCCAGGCGAATAATCGATTAATCGAGTAAGCGAATAATCTATTATTGACCATATGACTAAATGATTAAAGGAAAAATTTATTAATCAATTAACTGAATGACTGCATGACATAACCTAGCATCTGCAAGTAATTACTTAATCGAATAATCGATTAATTGTTTGATAGATTAATTTATATTCGATTATTCATGAAATTTTTTAAAGGCAGAGTTACTTGTTTTTCAAATTTATAATTCATCGCATAATTTTTATATGAATTATTTATGGAATAACCGATTATTGGCCAGGCGAATAATCGATTAATCGCATAATTGAATAATCGATTATTGGCTATATGACTAATCTATTAAAGGTATAATTGATTGATCAGTTAACTAAATGACTACATAATATAAACTAGCATGTTCATGCAATTATTTAATCGAATAATCGATTAGTTCAATGATAGAATAATTTATATTCGATTATTCACGAAATTTTTTAAGCGCAGAGTTGCTTTTTTAAATATATAAAATTTATCACATAACTTATTTATGAACTATTTATGGAATAGGCGATTAATCGATTTTTGGCCAGGCGAATAACCGATTAATCGATTGTAAATATTACATTTTTCAAAAAATTTCTTTTCTTTTCTTTAATTTAATCTGTTAACAAAAAGGATACAGTTGTGTTGCAAAAGCTTCTTGTATGTTCTTCTTCATAATTCGATTAATCCTGTGATGCGCAGAATTTCAATAGATGATATTAAGTCGCTAGTCCCTATCCCATGGCCACACAATCAAGCACACACAATATCTTGGCATGCTGCAGCATGCGGCAACAAAGGCCCCAGCACATGAATCGGAAACTAATCGTGTTATAGGTCGTAAACTTGTAAATCGTATTACGTCTCTCTGTTGTAAAAAATTTTTAGTGAATATTTTTTTTTCTCTTTTTAATTCACTTGTTTTTATGTTCTTCTTCTTCTTCTTATTACTCATGTCATGTCGTTTAATAGCTTCTGCAGTCCTCCTCGTATTATCCGCAATTTGCACATGATTTTAGACAAAGTCCTGCACACGCACGCCAAACACTCCGTCCGTCTGTCTGTCTGTCTGTCTGTCCTCTCACTGATTTAGTGTTGTAAACGTATGAACATGCCTCTGCTTTGTGTGCTATTAAGTGTGCGTGCGTGCTGCTTGTGTGTGTGTGTGAGTGTGCAATTGTGTTTTGTGCGTTATTCTCAGGCCTCAAGGGGTTATTTGTTATGCCCAAATAAATATGCAATAAATTTAATATCAAAATATTTAATCAGATATAATTTTATTATAGACTCATTCGCTCTTTCCAAGTACTGCTGCTGCTGCTCCTGCTGCTGCTGCAGTTCACTTCAGTCTATTGTTGGTTACTTTTTTTCTCTTCTAGATCTCGTTGTTGTTGCTGTTGCTTTTACTTTTGTATGTTTTGCTCGTATCAGAGTGATTTATTAACTTGATTTCATGCCATAAACATGTTTTGTTTTGCTTTAATATACGACGAGTGCTCATTTAGTTGTTGTTAGACAAAATAATATTCAAGAAAATTCCATCGTACGCTCAACTGCACATTCTGCTGGCGGGTTTTGGTTAATTTAAAGTAATTTTGGAAATTTAAAGTTCTTGTGATTCATTTCATTTATTGTGAATCTTTAGTAGAACTATTTTTTTTTGCTTTTAAAATTTGTCAAAATGATTTTGCTTCAATATAATTCCGATTATTACACCAGACAACAAAATTTGTTTTTTTTTCATATTAAGTAGCTTTTTGCCTCTGCAACTAGCAACTCTTCAAGCAGTGGAAGGTAATACTAAAGCCCTTCTCAAGCCTTGAACTAGCACTCAGGGTATGGCGCCTACATAGGCAGTGAATTGTGTCAGAATTGGAAAGAAGGGGATAGTTTTAAGAGAACCCGTTAATACAGACTAGAATATTTTGTTGCAGCTTTTCTATATTTTACTTTGCGAGTGAATATATATTTTCAGCACACCAAGATTTGAGGTGTTAGAAATGACAACTCCATTTTGTTATACAAATTTACCTAATAGAGTTTTCTTTTCTACAAAAAAAATGCAACATTTTTTCACTTATTTTCAAAAAAGTGGTGGTTTGGAAAAGTTTTAAAACAGAAATTATTTTTCGTGAGGGATGTTGGATTAATTTCTAATAAATTCCTTATTTTGAAATGGCAAAATGTTGCCATTTTCTGTCAAAAAGTGTGGAAAATGTTGCCCTATTTTCTAAAAAAGAAATCGACATAAGAAATATCTTTTTAAAATGACAAGTTCTATGAAAATTTATAGGCCGAAAGTTGTTATATGAAAGTTGTTATACAAACAAAAATTTAATTCTTAACTCAAACAGTAGAAATGAGCAACGCTGTTTTCAGCAACCGCTACACCGATGCCATCTTAAGTAGTCAAGCATATTTTTGCTTATCACCGCAAGTCCGTTTCTTCACTTTAAATTGTAACAATTTTAATTTATAAAAGTTGTATTAGGAAATAGTAAACGAGAAGTGTATTGATGTTAACTAAAGAAGGCAAAATTTGACACTTTCATTTAATTTCAACCGTGCTGATATTTTCTTTTCGAAATTTACCAACGATTAAAAATAAACGTTGATGGCCATTTTTGATTTCTTAGGGGGTCACGTTCCCTTTTGTCAAATATTTGCCCAAAACGTAACCACTACAAACAATTGAACAATCCTTTGAAGCAGACAAGTTTTTATTGAGTTACACCGTTTCCAATATTATGGGATTCCATGACACCGTCTTTTAGTTATGACTGAAATTGTTTTGATTAATAAAAACTTATCCAACAAACAAATGGTTGGATAAACCAACACACTTTGGTTAGATTAACCAACAACAATTGGTTAGATTAACCAATAACAATAAGTTATATTAACCAACAGCCATTGGTGAGATGAACCAAGAAAAATTAGTTAGATTAATCAACAAAAATTAGTGAAATTAACCAACAACAAATGGTTAGTGGTTAATCTAACACACTTTGGTTAGATTAACCAACATCAATTGGCTAGATTAACCAATTGTTG
Organism: Linnaemya vulpina; assembly: GCA_963675445.1. Classification (NCBI taxonomy): domain Eukaryota; kingdom Metazoa; phylum Arthropoda; class Insecta; order Diptera; family Tachinidae; genus Linnaemya; species Linnaemya vulpina. Next base: position 74,250,319 of record OY776279.1, on the reverse strand, counting down.
TTGGTTAATCTAACCAATTCTTGTTAGTAAATCTAACCAAGTCTATTTTGAAATATTTTTCGTTAGTATTTAGTGGTCACGTTTTGTTGGTCAAATATTTGACAGATGTGAACGTGTCTTGAGAATAATTGAAGATATTTTCTTAAACTTCTACTGGAATGAATGAGAAGTTGAAGAACTCAATGATCAGTATTTGTTTCTTCAAGTTTTTTTTTTTTTTTTTTTTTTTTTGTTTTGGACCCGCGCTCAAGGAACGATAATTTATAATGCCATCGAAGTATCTCCTTCGAAAGTATCTTCCAGATTAAAATGAAAATAAGTCATTCCAACAATATTTTTATTTTGTACGATTATTTTTAATTTCCAAACAACCAAACAACAACAAAAAAAATATTCAATTTGAGTTCTATTAATTTTCATCAGTAATCGAATTCTGAAATTTTTTTTTATAATTTTATAGGGTGTCCTCATGAGGTCGTGGAACAGGCCCAGTAAAAATCCTTCCCTCTAATCCTGCAGAAATGATTTTTTAATTCTTTAAAATGGACTTGAGCCCCCCGAACGCCCCACTCATACTTTCTCAAAGGAAGTCTATAATAAATCGGCCAGAAATATGTACCACTTCCGGCTGTTGGCCCTCATTTTCTTTTGTTTTATTTTTCAAACATTATTGTTGTTGATTTTATTTCAAATGTTTGTTGCTGTTTTATTTATAATTTCAGTTGGTCCTCTTGTTTGTTTGTTGTCGTCTTGTGCCCATTTCGTTTTTCGACATGTTTCCGGCAATTAATCACTTTCAAGTGAAAATTCTTTCAAATAAACCGTAAATTACTTGACACAAAAGTAGGAGACAAAAGAAAAAAGTTGTTCTTAGAAAATAATACAATAATAACTTAAGGGGTTGTTGTTGGGTTCTTTTTTTGTAAACATGTTTCTGCATGTTTTTGTGTGTGTGCTCGAGCTTTAAACGGAAACGGATATGTAAATGTTGCTGGTAGTATAATAAATGATGGTGCAGGTATTTTTTAATAGTTTTTCCAATGACTATTTGCCCTGTTCAACTGCCTGTTTGTGTGTGTGTGTGTGTGTGTTTTAATAAACGCCGTTAACCCAAATTACTCCTTAAACACTCATTTGACAAACGCATGCACTGAAAAACATTCACAATTCTATACACACACACACACGATCCATACGACATTTAAATTGCAAACGTACATTTTCAATTTGTTTAGTTGGCGCTACAAAATGCCTCGGCTTACATGACTTCAGCAAGTGATATGCAACACAATCTAGAAATCAAAAAGTGTAGGGTATTTTGGATGCATTGGAAAGTAATTGGACCCGTTGTCACACACGGTTCACCGGTTTGAAAACTGCAACAAGAGAAACCACTCTTGTTTGTCTATACTAAACCAGCTGTAGGGTGCAGTTGAGACTAACTTCACTCGCAAAATTACAAGCTGCTGAATTTAAGAACTATTTATTATCTTTATCGATTCAATTTGAATTTTCATTTAAACCCAGATCATTTGGGAACATGTGGAACGAAAATTTCTTTATATTATTTAGAGTAGCGGCTTTGAAATTCGTTGTGTACCCGCAACAACTTTACACGCTTCAACGAACGTTAATTTGTATTCATGGAAAATATAAAAACGTCTATTTTCTTCGAGTAGTTTTTTTTCTTTATTAAGAAATGTGCATTCCTTCAAGGCACAGTGGGACCAAAAGTAGATAAATACGAACAAAAAAAATTAACAGTTTTCACAGAAACCTAAATGATTATTGTAGGAAATATGTAGTTCTTTAAAAAAAGTTGCTTTGAAAATATTTCTTAAAGTTCCTTTAAAAATCAAATAACTTATTTAAAAATATCACAATAGAAATTTTAATAAATAAAAAAAAATTAATAAAAAAAAAGATTTTCAGTTTATTTACTAATCAAATAGGACAAATTTTAAAAGTCCTTTGAGTCCTGCCTTTAGATTTGCTTCCAACTTCATTTACAATTTATTTATTTTACTTGTTTGTTTTATAATTTTCTATACACAAGCCCACTGTGCACCATGTTATTCAAATGCCAAACAATACGCTAAAGGAATTTGACATTTGAGTAGGCCTCTTTGTTAGACGTCATTACAAGGACATTTTTATTAGTTTGAAATAATAATAACGTTGGTGAAAGGCAGGCGCAACAAAAGCAAATAAATGAGTGTACAAGAAGAACAAGACGAAGACGAAGAAGAAGACGAAGAAAAATAGAAGAAAAAATTAAATGAGAAAATGTCAGGCCTGTAAATTGTTTTCTAGTACGTCGGCACTCGTTGTCTTAACCAGCACACCAGTGTGGAGTGGTGGGTGGGGCGTATTTCTTGCCATCCATCATCTTCCCATAGTGAAGCCCATTTAACCTGCTTTTTGTGATCTTTTTACTCCTTCTTCTACTTCTTTGTGTTTGTTGCAGGTTACGTGTGACTTGCAAGACTGCTAGTTATGCGATGGTGTTCTATTATAACGGCCTATTAGTAATGGCCCTTCCAACATTTGGAAGTTTCTTTCATCGGCGATCGTTCAAGGCGTTACGTCGTACTCACTTCCAGACATCAATTGGAAGGTAGTTTGAATATCACAATAATAGAAGTAACGCGGAAGCGACTTCTGGAAGTAACGCAGAAGTGACTTCTACGAGTAACGCAAAAGTGATTTCTGGAAGTTACGCAGAAGTGACTTCTGGAAGTAACGCAGAAGTGGATTTCGGAAGTAACGCAGTGACTTCTAGAAGTAACGCAGAAGAGACATCTGCTAGTCACGCAGAAATGACTTTTGAAAGTAACGCAGAAGTAATTTCTGGAAGTGACTTCTGGAAGTAAGTCAGAAGTGACTTCTTGACGTAACGCAGAAGTGACTTTTTGAAGTAACGCAGTAGTGACTTTCTGAATTAACGCAGAAGTGGCTTTCGGAATTAACGCAGAAGTGACTTCTGTAAGTAATGCAGAAGTGACTTCTGCGGAAATAACTTCTTGGAGTAACGCAGAAGTGACTTCTTGAAGTAACACAGAAGTGACTTCTTGAAGTAACGCAGCAGTGACTTCTGGAAGTAACGCAGAAGTGACTTCTGGAAGTAACGCAGAAGTGACTTCTGGAAGTAACGCAGAAGTGACTTCTGGAAGTAACGCAGAAGTGACTTCTGGAAGTACCGCAGAAGTGATTTCTGGAAGTAACGCAGAATTGACTTCTGGGAGTAACGTGGAAGTGACTTCTTTGACGATTTTATTCAAACTACAATAGTTATTGGAGTGCATCCTGACGACTTTTCATCTTGAGGAAGGTATAACTCCTAAATTCTTAAATATATTTTTTTAACGACTGAAGCATCGTTTTAAGGACATCTCACACTATCATTTTGTCTGGACAATAAATTTTTTTCGGTAACAAAATGTTTGATTCAATTTTAATAGAAAATCGACGTCGGTGTCTTTAATAATATTTTTACGGACAAAATATTTTTTCTGATCAAAATTTATATTTTTCGTACAAGTTTTGTTGTTTTTTTATTAGCAGAAATAAAATGAAATGCAAAAAATAATAAAAATAATATATGTGTCTGGACAATAATTTTTTGTTCCGTAACAAGATTCAATTTTAAAACAAAAAATATTTTTGGTTGCCGACAAAATTTTAATGTCTTTTACTACAAAAAAGAGATGCTTCTTTTTTTATAAAAAAATTTTTTGTGTGGCCAAAAATTTTGTCCGCAACATTTGAATGAATTCAGCTTCAATTTCCAAAATATTTGCAGTTAAATCTTTAATTAGTTTTACGTAAGACTTTTTCTCCAAGTGTATTAATGCTGCATGACAAAAAGCGTTGAACATTTTCTTAAAGAGTTTTCCAAGTCATCGGTTGGCCGTGGGCTTGTATGAACATATTGAAAATAGATTTTTTTTTAAATAAATTTATTTCTCTTTTTTTTGTTTGTTTTATGTTTGAATGCGATTTAAGTACAACCAGCCGTTGATTGCCTGCGTTGTTGATTTCGTGTGTTGGTGACAGTTTTCATTTCGTTTCTAGATACGACTCTGCCATTTTTTCTTGTTTTATTTTAATTTTTTTTCTCTCATATATCTTTCCAATTTTTTTACAACAATCTTGCTGTTGTTGTTGTGCTGCTAAATGCTATTAAGACATGACAATCCTTATAAAAGGTTTTGAAGAGTGGAAGAGAGAGAGAGGGGGGAAAAAGAGAACAAAAAAGGCAAATATTATTCATATTATTTATTTGTTGTGGCAGTTAATAACGCTGAGCGTTATTTTATTTTTATAGCCTCCGCCGAGAATTATTCATTATTTTTTCAATTGTTTTGTAGCAGGAAATCGTATTCCTTTCAGCCTGTTTTTTTTTGTGTTTGATTAAATGGCAACCAACAGGCTGCTAAACGTCTTGTTCTTTTCGTAATTATTTCATTCTTTTTTTTTAATGTTTCATAAGTATTTCTTTCTGCTTGCGACAGCCGCACAGTCAGTCGCTTAATACAGCGTCTGGTAGATTTTCACAACTTCCTTGAGGCCACAAATTGGCGAAACATAAACTCAACATATTGTGATTATTATTAATCTCAGCACGTGTTTTTCAAAACTATTTCCACAAGCCAATGGATTTCAATATCACTCGTTTTGCCAACTTGTTTTCAAACCTCATATCTTACGCCTGGTTAATTGTGAAAAGGCATTTCCTTAAATGGCTGCGAAATGCATTTGCCAAAATTAGCAATTTGCTTAACTCAATTGTGCATTCAGACGTCTTGGAACAGTAAATGAATATTAAAGAATTAATTTAATTATTTAATTATATCGAAAGGACAACGTCTATTAAACCATTAACAATTTACGTGACTACAGTGCGGCAGAAAATTATGGGTACCTAAAGATAATAGCAAAATTTTTAAAACAAACGATGATACAAATGTTGCACGGGACATCAATATATGGAAAACCCCATATATATATTTCAATGTCACGTGCAACATTGAAAATCATTTAATTATTTAAATTAAATATTAAAACCTTAAAAATTTAAGTGGCTACAGTGCTTCATAAAATTATGGACACAAGTAAATAATTTGAAAATTTGTAAAACCTACGATACTCGTATGGAATGTTATATGGCAAATGTCGCACGGGACAGTAAAATATGGAAAACCCCATATATATTTCAATGTCACGTGCAACATTGAAAATCATTTCTTGTATCGTAAAAACGAAGCAAAATTTGCAATAATTTTTCATCGAAAATAATTTTTTTTAATATTTACTTGCTCTTTGTACTTCTCACAAATTAAAATCCGTAAAGTTTAAAAAAAAAAAATTATTTAATTAAAAGCAGCAAAAAAAATATAGATTTTAATGATCCTGTAGCCGAATATATCAAAATAAGTGGGAAATATTTTCCTTCCCTGTAAATTTAATAAATTAAAAAAAAATAAAACCAAAAAAAAAAATATATATAAAACTTTCAAGAAATTTTTGGCGCATTATTACATGGAAACACCTACATGCTACTTAATATGCACTTTTCAATAACATTTTGCAATAAATTTATCAAAAACTTTATATAACCATTTAATACACAATATTTGTAAAAATAGTTGAATATTGAGCACTATTGATTACTAAAAACGTGTTCTTTTCTAGAAAAGTGCTACATATTTTGCACTTTTTAATAAAAATGTGCAGTAAAAGCAATTCTAAAAAGTAAATTTATTAAAAAACTTTTATAGTCATTTAATACACAATATTTATAGAAAAAAGTTAATTATTGAAAACTAGTGATTACTAAAAACATGTTCTTTTCTAGAAAAATGCTTCTTGTTTTGCACCTTTCAATAAAATTTTGCAATAAATTTATATCTGATATAATAAACTCATTAGCAGCTTCCTATAGTTGTTTAATATACAAAAAAATATTAATTATTATAGTTACATGTTCGTTTCTATAAAAAATTCTACATGTTTTGCATTTATTAATAAAAATTTGCAATAAAGGCAATTCCTAAATAGTAAATTTGTTAGAAACTTTGTGTGGCCATTTAATATACAATATTAAAAAAAAATTAATGAATATTAAGCACTATTGCTTAATAACAACATGTTCTTTTCTACAAAAATTTTATTTATTTTGCACTTTCTAATAAAATTTTGTAATAAATCCGATCCCGATATAAAAAAAATCAATAGTAGCTTTTTATAATAGTTTATTATACAAAAAATATTAAACACTATTGATACTATTCTAACACTATTGATATATCTATCTATTGATGGTAGCCATTTAATAGACAATATTAATACAAAATAATGAATATTGAGCGCTACTGATTACCAACAACATGTTCTTTTCTAGAAAAATGCCACATATTTTGCACTTTTTAATAAAAAATGTGCAATAAAAGCAATTCTGAAAAAGTAAATTTATTAGCAACTTCTTATAGCCATTTATGGGAAATATTATAACAAAAAGTTTAATGATAAATACCACTCAACTCTAAAAATAAGCTCTTTTGTGAAAAAATTTTACATATTTTGCACTTTTTAATAAAAAATTTGCAATAAAGGCGATTCTGAAATAGTAAATTTATTAGAAACTTTTTATAGTCATTTGATATATAATATTGAAATAAAAACATACTTATTGGACTCTGTTGATTAGTAAAAAACATGTTCTTTTCTGAATAAATACTACATATTTTGCACTTTTCCATAAAATTTTGCTATAAATCCAATTCTGAGATAGTAAATTTGTTAGATACTTGGTATAGCCATTTAATACACAATATTAACACAAAAATTTGAATATAAAAACATGTTCTTTTCTAGAACAATGCTACGAATTGTGCACTTTTCAATAAAAGTGTGCTATCAACGCAATTCTGAAAAAGTAAATTTCTTAGAAAGTTTTTATAGGCACAATATTTAAAAAAACCAGTTGAATATTAAACACTATTGATTACTAAAAACATGTTCTTTAGAAAAAAATTCCTACATATTTTGCACTTTTTAATAAAATTTTGCAATAAATCCGATCCCGATATAAAAAAAATCAATAGTAGCTTTTTATAATAGTTTATTATACAAAAAAAAATATTAAATACTATTGATACATGTTCGTTTCTATAAAAAATGCTACATGTTTTGCACTTTTTAATAAAAATGTGCAGTAACTTCAAATCTGATACAATAAACTCATTGGGAGTTTCTTATAATCGTTTAATATACAAAACAATATTAAACTTTATTTATACATGTTCTTTTCTTTAAAAAAATGCAACATATTTTGCATTTTTTAATGAAAATTTGCAATAAAGGCAATTTTGAAATAGTAAATTTGTTGGAAACTTTGGGTAGCCATTTAATAGACAATATTAATACAAAATAATGAATATTGAGCACTATTTATTACCAACAACATGTTCTTTTCTAAAAAAAATGCCACATATTTTGCACTTTTTAATAAAAAATGTGCAATAAAAGCAATTCTGAAAAAGTAAATTTATTAGCAACTTCTTATAGCCATTTATGGGAAATATTATAACAAAAAGTTTAATGATAAATACCACTCAACTCTAAAAATAAGCTCTTTTGTGAAAAAATTTTACATATTTTGCACTTTTTAATAAAAAATTTCCATAAAGGCAAATCTGAAATAGTAAATGTATTAGAAACTTTTTATAGTCGTTTGATATATAATATTGAAATAAAAACATATATATTGGACTCTGTTCATTTGTAAAAAACATGTTCTTTTCTAAATAAATACTACATATTTTGCACTTTTCCATAAAATTTTGCAATAAATCCAATTCTGAAATAGTAAATTTGTTAGATACTTTGTATAGCTATTTAATACACAATATTAACACAAAAAGTTGGAAATAAAAACATGTTCTTTTCTAGAAAAATGCTACGAATTGTGCACTTTTCAATAAAACTGTGCAATTAAAGCAATTCTGAAAAAGTAAATTTCTTACAAAGCTTGTATAGCCACAATATTTATAAAAACAAGTTGAATATTAGACACTATTGATTACTAAAAACATGTTCTTTTCGAAAAAAATTCCTACATATTTTGCACTTTTTAATAAAATTTTGCAGTCAAATCAATTCTGAAATAGTAAATACATTAGCAGCTTCTTATAGCCATTTAATAAACAATATTAACATAAAGAAATAAATATTGGTCACAACTGATTACTGGAAACATGTTCTTTTCTAGAAAAATGCTACGAATTGTGCACTTTTTAATGGAAACTTGCATCGAATCCATTTCTGAAATATAAAACTTATTAAGCATCTTTTTATAGCCCTTTGATACACAATATTAGTTTATAAAAAATAAAAAGTTTTTTTTTTAAGAAAAATTTGTTTAATTAAAAAGTGCAAAACAAAAGAAATATTCATTTTTATGATCCTGCGGTCGAATATGTAAAAATAAGTGGAAAATATTTTCCTTCCCTGTAAATTTAATAGTTTTTCTAAAAAGTATGACAAAAAAAAAATATGTATAATTTTCAAGATCTTTTTGACACCTTATTCCATGGAAACACCCATATTGCATACAAACTGTAGATTATCTCAGAAAAAATTTAATTTAAGTATCGAAACTTTTGGCTGCCATTTATAGCGATTATTAAACAGCTTTTAAAATCAAACTGTGTGCTTATTTGTCCTCAATTTGGCAAGTCATTATGAATAGTTCAATTTTAAAAAAAATTTTCATTTAAACCATAAAAAGCAGCCGACTTTTCTTTTAACCCTTCGCCACTAGAATTATTGCCCGCACCACTTTGCTTTGCAATGACGACAAAAAAAAAAAACGATTTCTCGTAACTATGAATTTAATTGTTGTATTAATGGTCAGAATTTAGCGCATTAAATGTTACTGCAGGAATTATACAACTGCTTCATGTAATTACAGACACCCTACAATACATCTCAACGGTCATAGTCATAAAAAAAAGACAATTGATTTGAAAACCATTTAAAGAAAAAAATTTTTTGTGGAGAAGAGTATAAGAATTTGAAATGCAAATTAATTCTTGTTTCGAAACATGAGCTGCTGAAATTAATGAATTATCGCCTAATTTCATGGTAATTAGATTTAAGAATTAAAAATAATTTTTAAAAACTTTTTACGTTGCGCATATCTACGCCAAAATACCTTTTCAAATTAATATAATTTTTAATTTTTGGAATTCAATAAAATACTCTAAAAAGTACCACAATAATATGTGTGAGGTAATACTATTTAAGAAATTGTTTTACATGTTGAGAAATATATTTGCCGCACTGATGCCCTTTCACTGGTCGACTTTCTTTAAGCCAGAATTGTATTTTTATAAACACAAATAAATTTATTTTCTTGTTACATCCAACATACAGCAACATCTAGTCGACTATCACCAAACAAATCTTCGCTGACTACAGCAAATTAAAGAAAGTATATAATTTTAGCGAATGTGTTTCAATTGCATTTATTTAAGACGTAAAGGAAGTCTTAAGACAACACGCACATTTGGCCATAATGACCGTCCTCAGCTGATTTAAAAGCAGCAAAAGCGCAATAAAATTTCTTTTCACAAACCAATTGAATAGCAGCATCCCTACACCCCTCCGCCATTAACTGACAAAAAGCATTAGGGGGAAAAAGTAAAATAAATGAAATCATGACCAAACAACAAACTTATTGCAATTAAGGCCACGTTGTCTTTGTAGGTGTCTCAAGAAAAGGAATGAAAATAAAAAAGGATATCAAAGACGAAAAGAAAATTAAAAAAAATCAAATCAGATGTTATCAGAGACTGGGATGACAGACTCCAGAGTATTCTCTGTGTATGTGTGTGTTTTTGTGTGTGTTTGTGTGTGTGTGTATCTCTGTCCTTGCATTGAACCATCCATCCGATTGTGTCTGCCAGTTTAGGAGCTCTGCCCTGTGCTTGTTTTTTAATATTTCATTTATTGTTGGATATTTTATTTTATTTCAGCTTCAATTAATTGTTTTTTTTTTTTTCTTACCCCCAGTCGCTTATTCGGGCTTGTATTGTACGAGTACGTACGAATGTAACGGCCATAGTTTGTTTGGAATTTTACACTTTAACTCAAAGTGTGTGATATTAATGCAGACTTAAGTGCGCACTCATACATTTACCAGCTCACATACACACACACACACACACACACACACACATACGGTTTTTTATTAGCAGCCAACCATACCAAACCGCATAGTAGTAAAATTCATATGTGCATAACAGTTTAAGGAAACGCGCACCGGATCTGGCAACAATTTCATTTATTTAAGCTGTTTAATTGCATTTTTTGCTCATCTTCTTGTCTGCGTTTTCCTTTTTTGTATTAAATATTAAAAAAAAAAAGATGTAGTGAATGTGTTTTAAATTTTTATAGTTATTTAATACACAACATCGATACAAAAAGTTGAGTATTAATAACTATTGAGTACTAAAAACGTGTTCTTTTCTAGAAAAATGCTACAAATTGTGCACTTTTTAATAAAAATGTGCAGTAAAAGCAATTCTGAAAAAGTAAATTTATTACAAAGCTTTTATAGTCATTTAATACAGAATATTTATAGAAAAAAGTTAAATATTGAACACTATTGATTACTAAAATCATGTTCGTTTCTAGAAAAATGCTACTTGTTTTGCACTTTTCAATAAAATTTTGCAATAAATAAAGTTCTGATATAATAAACTCATTAGCAGCTTCCTATAGTTGTTTAATATACAAAAAAATATTAATTATTATAGATACATGTTCGTTTCTATAAAAAATGCTACATATTTTGCATTTATTAATAAAAATTTGTAATAAAAGCCATTCTGAAATAGTAAATTTGTTAGAAACTTTGTGTGGCCATTTAATATACAATATTAATAAAAAAAATAATAATGAATATTAAGCACTATTGCTTAATAACAACATGTTCTTTTCTAGAAAGATTTTATTTATTTTGCACTTTTTAATAAAATTTTGCAATAAATCCAATTCCGATATAAAAAAACTCAATAGTAGCTTTTTATAATAGTTTATTATACAAAAAATATTAAACACTACTGATACATGTTCGTTTCTATAAAAAATGCTACATGTTTTGCACTTTTTGATAAAAATGTGCAATAAAGGCAATTCTGTAAAAGTAAATTTATTAGAAACCTTGTATAGTCATTTAATATACAATATTAATACAAAATAATGAATATTGAGCACTATTGATTACTAACAACATGTTCTTTTCTAGAAAAATGCTACATATTTTGCACTGTTTAATAAAAATATGCAATAAAAGCAATTATAAAAAAGTAAATTTATTTTGTAGCCATTTATGCGAAATATCAATACAAAAAGTTGAATAATAAATACCACTGAACTTAGAGTTCAGTAGAACGTGCTCTTTTGTGAAAAAATGCTACATATTTTGCACTTTTTAATGAAAATTTGCAATAAAGGCGACTCTGAAATAGTAAATTTATTAGAAAAATTTTATAGTCATTTGATATATAATATTGACACAAAAGCATACATTTTGGACACTGCTAATAAGTAAAAAAACATGTTCTTGTCTAAATAAATACCACATATTTTGCACTTTTCCATAAAATTTTGCAATAAATCCAATTCTGAAATAGTAATATTGTTAGAAACTTTTTAAAGCTATTTAAAACACAAGAAATAAATATTAAACCCTATTGATTACTAAAATCATGTTCTTTTCTAAAAACAAGTACGACACATTTTGCACTTTTTATTGAAAATTTTAAATAAGGGCAATTCTGGCATATGAAATTTATTAAAAATATTTTAAGGCTATTTAGTACAATATACTATTGCATAAAAGTTAAATATTGGATGATATTGATTACTAAAACCATATTCTGTTCTATAAAAAATGCTACATATTTTGCACTTTTTAATGAAAATTTGCAATAAAGGCAATTCTAAACAACAAACTCAGTGAAAACTTTATAGCCATTTAAAACTTAATATTATTACAAAAAAGTTGATTTAAAATTTTTAAAATCATGTTTTTTTCTAAAAAAAATGCGTCACATTTTGCACTTTTAAATAAAAGTTTGCATTAAATGCAATTCTGAAAAAGTAAATATATTGCAAAATCTGTATAGACAATTAATATGCGAAATCAATATATAAAAGTTAATATTGGACTGCAGTGATTACTGAAAACATGTTCTTTTCTAAAAAAAATGCTATATATTTTGCACTTTTTAATGAAAATGTGCAATAAATTCTATTCTGATGAAATAAAATTATTTGAAATTGAATCAGCAGTGACTCCGACATTTTGTACATGATATAAACGTATTAACTATACATATATATATATATATATATATATATATATATAATTATAAAAAATTAATTATATATATAATTATATAAGATTTAATTATATTATAAAATAGTTTGAACTCTGTTATAAATAAAATTATAATAATATTTTTTATTTTATTATAAGAATAAGAAATTATTATATCAATTATTTTCAAGCTCCACAGCTCATCTCATCAGCTTCGATTTCATGTAATAAAATAAATCATATATGCGCATATATCTTTCAATTTAATTGCCTTTCATTCCCATTTCAGAAAATATATTTATATTATTAAAACTTTTAGGAAAAACACACACACACACACACAAACACATAATCATAAAAGTCCTCAAGCACTAAAATGTAGGAAATATATGTTTTTGTGTGTGTGTAAATAATTGCCATGATATTTTATTCAACTATAAGAGAGTTCAAACAACAAAAGGAAGTGGAAAAGAGAAACCAGAGTGAGGAGAGTGTGATGGCATGATATCACTAACAATCTAAATTTTAAATCAATAAACTAAGACGCCAAACTGGCGGCGAATAACAAAAAAATACTTTTTTTCCTTGTAAAATTGGCGTCATACTTGTTTCATTTGTTTTTGTTGTTCGTATATTTTTTTTTTCCTATATTTTTGGTATAATACGGTGGTTGCTATTGTTGTTCTTGTTGCTATACGCCACATACTACAAAAGAAAATATGTTGGAAGTTTGGCCAAAAGAACAAAAAAAAAAAAAACACGGTTCTTTCTTGCATTCAATTTTCATAAACAACAAAATGACTAAGCGAAAGTATAATTTTCGTGTTCATTGTCCTTTTTGCAGAAGTATTAAGCATTAAAGAGAGCTTAAAGAGCGGGCAAAGAGAGCGAGAGAGAGAGATAGCCAAAGATATTAAGGACACTGTCCATTAACTGTGGAAAGGTTGCGACCGGGCCATGAGGTAAAAGGCAATTTATTTATAACTTTTCCCTTCAATTATTAATAACAACAACAACTATTAAAAATAGCGTTTTTAATTTAATTATTATTTGATTGTACACGTTTGGCTTGTTCGTTCTGAGAATATTTTATTGCATGGCCCGTGTCATTTAAATTCAAATAGAGCAGGTCACAATCGTTAGATTTTTTTTTTGTTATCTTGAATATGTCGCTGTGAGGCGTTGTCGTAGGCAACAGTTGAAGCGCTGGGTCTTTTATTTTATGGCCTTAAATTAAAAAAGAAATTATGTTGGTGTGTGTTAGTTTATTTATCAAACTGTTTAAGAGATTCCACTACAAATTTTTACAAATTTGAAAACTAAATATTTAACTGGAACGCCAGAGCTTTAAAAATGTTAACCCTGGATGGTAACTCATCACGGAATCGATAAACAATTATTATATAAAAGTCCAGCGGAATAGTTTTTAAAGTTAAAAATAAACTAAAATATGTTTAGCAAAAATTTTATTAAAATTATTATAAGAAAATAAAATAAAATGTAACCGTCCAGGGTTAATCATCACCACTGGATCTCGAAGATCTTAGCCCCGAACTGACCAACAAAGGTAATATTGGGGCTGAGCGAAACTCCCACTTTTTAAACCGTTTCCCAAATTTTGATTGACTCATATAAGCAAATGGACGTAGTCGTGGGCAACAGTTGAAGCGTTGGGTCTTTCATTTTAAGGCCTTAAATTAACTAAGAAATTGCGTTGGTATGTGTTAATTTATTTATTCAACTGTTTAAGAAATTCTACTACAAATTTGAAAACTAAATATTTAACTGGAAGGTTGGAGCTTTAAATGCGTTAACCCTGGATGTTAAACCATCATTGGATCGATGAACGCTTTTTATATATAATTCTAGCGGAATAGTTTTTCAATTTAAAAATAAACAAAAGTATTTTAGGTAAAAATTTTATTAAAAATATAGTTTAAAAAACAATTAAATAAAATATAACCATCCAGGGTTAATCCACTGAATCTCGGATAATTTTAGAGGAATAATTTTAAATAAACAAGCATATATTTAGGTAAAAATTTTATTAAAAATATAAAAATAAAATAAAATGTAACCATCTAGGGTTAATCTGCTGCACTGGATGTCGGGGATCTTAGCTACGAATTCGACAACGAAGGTAATATTGGGGCTGAGCAAAACTCCCACTTTTATAAACTTTTTCCCAAATTTTTATTGAGTCTAATAAGCTGCGATGGTAACCTCTGCCTACTGGTCTGCGCAGCTAATTAATGTTTTTCTTATTTCTATATCTTTTTCTCAATCCATTGTTTGTAACAAAAATATTTTTAATTTTATAAAAATTCTAATAATTTTTTTATATTAAAATATATTCATATATTTTATTTTGTAATTCCAAAAGAATCACTGATAGTCTCTGCGGCCTTGAAGGTCATGAGAGGTCATCTTGGGCTAATCAGTTTAGACAACTCGACGCATTCCATTTATTTTCTTCTCTCCTTCTGTCGCATTCATTAAAAATGTCTAATGAAAAATGGGACTTATTAACACCATCGAATTGAATTTGTGACAAAAGAAATTCTAAAATGAAATTGAAGCAAAATTCTTTAAGAGATCAAATCATTTGGCCGTACTAAATTAGCAGGCATATCCGTACACTTTAAAAATTCCAAATACAAGTCATACATACTTGCACTTGCACACACACACACACACTCTAATGCAATGAAACAACATGTTCATCTAGCAGCCAGTCTGTTCCGATTGGAGTACATCTTAATTTCATTTGGTTAAGCCGGGTTTCTTTAAATTAATACATTTTCATTAAGTGAACATGGTTGCATCATTTTGTAATCAACAACATGTAGACGCACACAAACACAAACACAAACACACTCACACACATACTCATACACTTAAACATGCGTCCCCACATAAAACTAATGATTAAAACAAACTACTGCCAGTCGCAGGGTTGCATTCATGTGCATCAGCCACACATTTAAATGTTCGTCTGTTCGTTCGTTTGTTTGTTCGCTTGTTTGTTCGTATCAGCTGCAGCTGTTTGCATTTAATACAAGTCTTAAGAAAATTTCATTAAATTTACTTAACGCGTGCCAATGCAATTAGTTTGCTTGTCTCTAATACAAGCAAAACACACACACACACACACACACACACACATACAGACATATAGACAGTCACACAGACGCACAGTGTGGATGGACGCGTGCAAACACATTAAAACAAGTGAAGATTTTGAATACACACGACTGCACTCAATAGCAAATAAAGTGTATCATTACACACACACACACAGACACACATATATATATATATATATATATATATATATATATATATATACAAGCAAACTTATTAATGGCTCCTTTTGTGTAGAGTGTTTTTCATAGAGTGATACAACTTTTAGTTGGCATCACTGCTTTATTTGACCACCCATTTAACAGCTGATAGTTGCTTTTTGTTAAGTCGGGTTTGACATTTTATAATGGATCTATTCTGGAAATTTTTAATCAAAATAATGGCTCTGTTCGTCAAACTTATCGCGCACTTCGTTCACTCAAAATTTTATGTTCCCATCAAGCCCATTTTTGGTTGAATGGGGGCGTAAATAAGCAGAATTATCGCTTTTGAGGTGACAAGAATGCATAAGCTTTCGTCGAAGTTCCATCGCATTCACAGAAAATTACTGTTTGGTGCGCTTTATAGGCTGGCGGAGCCATTGGCCCATATGTCTTCCAAAAACGTTGATGGTCAGAATGTTACTGTCGATGGTGAATGGTATCGGAACATGAATCGAAGTTTTTTCGTACCTCAATTAGCTGGCATTGATCCTGTTGATATGTGGTTCCAACAGAACGGAGCCACATGCCGCACAGTGGGCGCTACAATTGATTTACTCAAGGAAACTTTTGCGGAAAAAATAATTTCACGAAATGGCCCAATTAATTGGCCCCTAAGATCTTGTGATTTAACCCTATTGGATTATTTTCTTGGGGGTTATGTGAAGTCACTTGTGTACGTCGGTAAACCACAATCAATGGAACACCTGGAAATCAACATTCGAAGAGTTATCGGCGCGATCCGGCCGCAAATGCTGCGAAAAGTTTGGTGCTCCAGATTGCGCTTTTTACGTGCCAACCGTGGCGGCCACATGCCCAAAATTATATTTAAACATTAATGTCATAAAATTGTCTATCTAATAAAGCTCGTTTCATTGATATCAAAATATATTACTATATTTTATTATGATTTAAACTTGTATCACTCTATAGAAAACACCCTTTACATGAATATATATCTCGTGTTTTGTAGATTTTTGCTGTTTGTGTTTGAGTTACAACATACTTTTAGGAGTGCGTGTGTGTGTGTATGCGTGTGTTGCTTTGTATTATGGCCTATTTGACCGCTACATATCCCACACACACACTTTTCATTTAAATATCGGACTAGAAGTTTCACTTTATAGTCGTTTATCAAAAGTAATATTTTTCCGTGTTTAAAGGTCCTGGTCTTTTGATGTAAATTAATTTGCGCCACAGTTTATAATTCTTACATGTAGTCAGAAAAAAAAAAACAAAAACAACAACAATAACAATAGCAACAACTTACTTACTTTAATTTAAAGTTGTCTCTATGCCGCGTGTGTGGCTCTCAGCCCTTGATTTTAGCCCATTTGTTTTTACCATGTGCGTGTTTATATTAACAGCAATAGTGTGTAAACATGTGTATGTATGCATGTGTATGCATGTGTGTATGTGTGTGTGTGCATTAGCTTGTATATAAAACAGACGGCGTAGATTGCAGCAACATGTTTGTAAATGTTCTACGATGCCTTGGGGAAATTTATTTTAACGCGCATTAAAATCATGTGCATTCTTCAATAAAATGAAATGTCTTTCAACTTATGTATGTGTGTGTGTGCGTGTGTGTGTGTGTGTGTGTGTTCATGTATGATTTGACCATCTTGAAAAAAAAATAATGCTTGAACTGCAACTGCTAGCAGTAGATATTCTCAAGAGAAACGTATAAAATCTGGCGGGTCAAAAAGGAAGACAAACTAATGTGTTGTGGCCTTCCAAAACACAGCTATTCTGCTTTAGTGTGTTAGTTAAATATATAAAACTGATCGTGAATTTTCCTAGCGTTCTGGAATATTTACCATGTCCTTTCAAATTGAAATCATTTTCGAATGCATTTTAATTTTTCTCAAAAAATATTTTTTTTTCAAAAACGATTTCTTCTCAGCCCCATTTCAAAGTATCAGATAAAATCAGGAGTGTGCTTCTTTCCTGATATAATGTTTTTGGTATGTCCTTTAAGTCTCTTAAGGCAATTTGGTTGTTATCTTCTATAATACAAAATTTTTCACTTACATCAACGGAAGCATACCCGGGTGTGTTCATACATTTTCTAGCAAATTTCTTTTCTTGCTTAATTTTTTTCGGTGTGGTCTGGTCTTAATTGGGTTTTGCAGTTGTATTCTTTTGTTTCTTTTGAAGTTTATTTCATATATATATTTTTTTTAATTTTATAAAATTTTATATAACTTTTTAATAATTAAATTTTATGCCATAATTGTTCAATAATTGTGCAATAATTATGCAATTTGATTATATTTTCATACATTTCCTTATACATACCCGGGTGTGCAACTGTTGATGTAAGTGATAGGAAGAAAAAAATTATCGCTTCCTTCTATCCAGTCGCTTAATTTTACTCCCACCCGGGAATATGTCAGAAAACACTACTATTGAAGGCGTTATGATACATCAGATTAAGGCAATAATTGTTTTCTATGAAACAGCGATTTAAAAACGCCAAACATATCCAGATATGATATATTTTGAGATAATGATTAATTACCGCCTAATAAACAGCTTCAAGAGTTTAAAATTCGTTTATATTTTTTCGATTAGAACGTGTAAAACGTGTTATCTTGCGCATTTAGGCGAGTAATCGTCAAATTAATTTTTATTATTGTTATTATTTTTTTTTGTCAGACTTATTTTTATGTGTTTTATTACTCAAATAAATGAGACTGTCTGCAGATGGTCCTTAAAAAAAAATTATATTTAACAAAAAAGCCCTGTGCGGTAAACGCAGCGATTTTTTAACGTAAAATTTTAAGTAAAACTTTAAGGCTGAACCATTGAACCAAAAACTATTTTCAAGTGGTTATTTGGGAAGATCTTAAACTGTTCAATAAATAAATAGTTTTTATTTGTGTATTAAGAAATATTTCTGAATTTGCTTTTCAGCTGGATTAAGTTATATAATTGTTAATTTTGTTTTGATACTATTTTTACTGATAAAGACACTCAAAATGTTAGTTAATTTATTTTATATATTTTTATATATTAAAACGAAATTAATAACAATTTTTAATAATCATTTAGCTGTTGAGATCAAATTTAAGCGATTATTAAACGACTAAAAAAACCCAAATTTCCTACAGGACTTAAAATCCAGGAAAGCTGTAGCTTATATCAACTTATACACTTAAAGAAAATATTAATATAATGAAATACTAAAGAATTAAAAAGAAACGAACATTCAACTTCACACTGTTCGACACAAAATGTCTATATTAATTTTTAATGAATTTCATTTGCCTTCCGAAACAATGAAGACGAGCAAGAAATTGAATGAGGCCATAAACTTGTCAGTTGGCTGGCATCATCTTGAAGTTGTTGTTGTTGTTGTTGTTTTTATAAATAAAAAGTAAACAAAAGAAATGGCCACTCACTATTAACTTGGCCTTCTACAGACACTGGCCGTTTGCAACTACAGCAGACAATTTTTAATAAACATTCTGAAAGCTGAAATGCAGCGGCCAATAAACAGGGATTAAGTGGGATGAAGCTGGCGGAAGCTGGAAGCTTAAAACAACGGCTGAGGTTTTATATAAATGACAATAAATCTAAATTTAATTCCTTTTTGTAGACAAAAACCAGCTACTGGATTGTGTAGGCTGACCATATGGTATAAATAAATTTTTTTTTTATAAATTTATTTTAACCGCTTTTATTTGATTACATAATTATTGAATCAATGAAACTTCGGAGGCTTTTAATGAAGGCTTTTAAACAAGACATTACTATTACAAATTACACGCTTCAACAGGGTGACCATGGGGTATAAATTTTATTTTTAAAATACACTTATTTCATTACATGATTAACTGAATCAATGAAACTTGAGCTGTTTTAAAGGAAGGCTTTTAAATATGGTAATAAACTAAGCGGTTAATCTATTACAAAAAACACCGTGCAACAGGGTGACCGTGTGGTATAAATATATATTTCTTAAATTTAGTTTAACCGCTTTTATTTGATTACATAATTAATTGAATCAATGAAACTTCGCAGCCTTTTAATGAAGGCTTTTAAATGTGATAACAAACTCATCTTTGGATCTAATACAAATTACGCGGTTCAACAGGGTGACCATGTGGTATAAATAATATATTTTTAATATTTTTTAACCCCTTTTATTTTATTACGTAATTAATTGAATCAATGACACTTTGCAGGCTTTTAATGAAGGCTTTTAAATGTGATAACAAGCTCAGCGGTGAATCTCATACAAATTACGCGGTTCAACAGGGTGACCGTGTGGCATAAATAATATATTTTTAATATTTTTTAACCCCTTTTATTTTATTACATAATTAATTGAATCAGTGAAACTTCGCAGGTCTTAAATGAAGGCTTTTAAATATGATAATAAAGTAAGCGGTGAATCTATTAAAAATTACACGCTTCAATAGGGTGACCATGTGGTATAAATTTTATTTTTAAAATATACTTATTTGATTACATGATTAACTGAATCAATGAAACTTGAGCTGTTTTAAAGGAAGACTTTTAAATATGGTAATAAACTGAGCGGTGGATCTATTACAAAAAACACCGTGCAACAGGGTGACCATGTGGTATAAATATATATTTCTTAAATTTAGTTTAACAGCTTTTATTTGATTACATAATTAATTGAATCAATGAAACTTCGCAGGCTTTTAATGAAGGCTTTTAAATGTGATAACAAACTCAGCGGTTAATCTATTACGAAAAATATGGTACAACAGGGTGACCACGTCGCATAAAGAATTTTTTTTTAAATATATTTTAACCGCTTTTATTTGATTACTTAATTAATTGAATCAATGAAACTTCGCTGGTTTTTAATAAAAGCTTCTAAATATAATAATAAATTAAGCGATACAACAGGGTGACCATGAGGCATAAATAATTTTTTTTAAATAATTTAAATGCTTTTATTTATATCAATAAATGAAACTGCCATATGAAAATGATTACGAACCATCACGTCTGTTCTTGACGAAGAGCATTCTGGACCAACAATTTTGGATCTGTTTTGTCCGCTCAACTTGTATCCCCCTCTATTCCCAGATCCGCCACATTTCTTTGTTTGAGTTCAATTCATACTTTGAATAGCGATTTAAGAAAAAAACCTTTTTTGAAAATAATTTTTTGGTTTTGTTTAAGATGTTCAAAAGATTTTTAAAATTTCATACCTGCTTGGTTCCTCTTCTGCTTCTTCTTCTTCTTCTTCTTCTTCTTCTTTTTTTTCTTCTTCTTAGCTTTTCTTATAAAGACTTTGCAAACAACAATTTTCATTAAATACAAAATAAATATGACAAAAAATTAGAAAAGTAAATAGTTTCTTGTAGATTTTCTTCTACATTTTCTTACATTTAAATAACCGAAATCCTTTTTTGCTTAGGAAAGTATCCAACTAAATAATTAAATTAAAAGGAAATTGTTACCAACAAAGAGTTTCTTTGTAGCCAAATAAATAGAAACAAATTAAGTTGAATGTACGAAAGAAAAAGACATTTTTACACATAAAACTTCAGGCCAATCACAGCTGCTGCAGGGAAAACAAAGAATCTACGAAATATTAACAAATATAAATAATAAAAAAATTATTGTTAAAAGAGTTCATACATTTTCTAGGTGCCATTTCAGAGGCCATCGCTAACGAATTTGGCTTCTCACAAGCCGTCTTGGAAGAGTATGAACTCGGTTAAGGCTGCAGTTAGAATCAATTGATTTTGATCATTTTAAATTAAAAATTTGTACGTCTTTCGATTGGAAGTTTGTTTCTTTAATATATTTAAAGAACTGCCCCATTATTTCCGGGGCCTTATTAATTTCACTTTAAACAGGGAAGGAAAAGAAATTGTTGAAGGAAAATTTCTTGTACTTTTGAAAGCTTAAAATACTTCCTTCTCTCTGTTTCTTATACTAAACAAACACAAATAAAATATCTATTTTCAAATGCAAACACTTGCACACACACACACACACACACACATAGAAGCAAATAAAAAATAATGCTGTAAATTTGTGATAAATAATTCTGTGTGACACGTCCTAAAGCACGTTCCTCTTATTTCTGCTCTTAAAAGTCAAACTAACAAAAAGTAAATTGAAAAGTAAATAACTGAATACGAGAAAAACTAATACAAGCATATCCAACACACACACACATACACATACGTGCACACGTACTTAAAATATATTTCATGTAGAAAAAGTGATACAACAAAATGTTGATAATAAAATAAGAAAATAAAACAGAATATCAAAGTAGTTCTTGTAAACGCGTCCAGGACCTGAAAATAAATTATAAAAAATAAATTAAATATTCGATCCGCATTCAAAAACACATGCCAACTGAAAAGTGACGAAACTTGGTCACAATGAAAATTGTAATTTAATTATATCGAGCATTCCCTTTATTTTGGTATCATGATCGCATCAATCTATAAAAGAATCCTTATCCTTGATGACTCGCTTTTTGTCCTAAAGAAAAATCACTCTGCACTTGGATTCTTCCAGATAAAACCACTTTTCAGTATCGTTGGCTTTCAAGTTATTTTGTATTTATTGTGCATAAATAAAAGCGAAATTAACTTCATAAATAGCTAAAGCAAATAAACTTAACAAATATGAATGCACACACACACACACACACACGCACTTATACAACCACCATCACTTCAACAAAAACAACTCGCATTAATAGCATCAGCTTCAGCTACAGCTACAGCTACAGCAAAGCAACAACACTAATAACAAAAACTCATTATACATGATGATATTAATTACAGCATAATAGCAGCAACAACAACAGTAACAACAACAACAACAACACAAACAATTACAACAGTCATAACTCATGCTTAGCAAAAGGTAAGAATAAAGTATAACGCAGATGAAGACGATGACAACATTGAAAAATCCACAACTCAAGAGCAACAGAGGGGGAGAAAATGAGAGAGGGTGAGAGAGAGAGAGAGAGGCAGAGTGTGTGTTGCAAAAATTATATAAAACAAAGTGCATAAGCAAATGCATCCCAACAACAACGACAACAACAATATCAACACTTGAGAAATACCAACACTCGTCATGTTTTCATTTCTATTTCTTTTCCACTTTCTTAATTTTTATTTTTGTTTGCTTTATTTATGTACTTAAATATGACTTCCAAACGCCAACGGTAGAGCGCGGCAGAGGTGGAAGGCGTTAGGGAAATGAGTGTTTAAGAAATAGCGCCTGGAAGTATGCAAAAGATGTTACATGAAGAACACACAAAATGTTTAACGTTCATGCATTTCAGCCACACCAACACTCGTGTCATTCATATCAAAACGCTCTCTTCTCTCTTTTCTTCCAAGTGTGTGTACATTTGAATAGTCATTCACTCACAGTCATGCACACATTCACACCCGCAAACAGCTACACTTTCGCACTCACACTTGCTCGCTGCGTTAATGTAATAATAAAGTACATTTACTGCACTTGTCTTCTTAAGTTGGTAAATTATTTTCTTGTTATTGTTGCTGCTGCAGATTTTGTTGTTTGGATGCAAACAACATTTTACATGAATGTCTGGTTAAGTCTGGTGCAAAAAGGCAGATTCCCTAACCTGCCTTTTTAACTGATATTTGTTTAGGAGGGTAGCAACTCAATGGCTATTTCTTAGCTGGTTATGGAATAACTAGTTAATTTTGTTCTGAATTTTAGCTCATCTGCTGGAAGATAAATTATTTGGGTGGGCTTTAGAATTTAAACAAATCAAAGTTGCTGTAAAAAGATCTAAATTCAAGTCAAAATTATTAATACGATATTGTAAAATCGATAAAATTGATGTTTTATCGTTAGAAATATAAAGTATTCCGAAAAAAATCATGAAAAATAATAATATGACTCCGAAAAAAAAAATAAATAAATGAAAAAAAATATTTCCTTTCATAGAATTTATGTATGAAATATTTTTAGTACTAAGGAGAAACTTTTCCGAATTATTCCGAAAAACTCCGAGAAAATTTCAAAATAAAATTTATTTTGCCAAAGATTACAAGTTGCCTTTAAAATAAAACTCTGTTTACTAATTATTCCGAAATAATTCTAAAAATTACAAATATTTTAAGCAACACGCATTATGGAGCGCAGAACTTTAGGCGTACAGAAAAAACAATAATATGAAACCGAAAAAAAATTAAACAAAATTTTGTTCATAAAAATTGTATATAAAACTTCCTCTGTAACAAGAAAAAATATTCCGAATTATTCCGAAAAACTCCGAAAGACTCCAAAAAAATGTTAAAAAATGTTTGTTTGCCAAAAATTATATATTGCCTTAAAAAAACACTAAAACATTGTCTCCGAGTTATTTCGAAATACTCCGAAAATATTTTCATATTAAACTTTTTAAAAAAACTCCGAAAATATATTATGGAAAACATTTTTCTTTTTCATAAAAATTATATATATAATTATCTCAGTATACAAGAAAAATTTGTTCAGAGATATTCCGAAACACTCCGAAAATATATTAATATGAAATTTTTATAGCAAAAGCTTATAAGTTGCCTTCAAAGTAAACAAAACGTTATATAAAGCGCAAATCTTTAGGCGTACAGAAAATAAAATGTGACTCCGAAAAAATATTATGAAAAATATTT
The DNA here is from genome assembly GCA_963675445.1 of Linnaemya vulpina. NCBI lineage: Eukaryota > Metazoa > Arthropoda > Insecta > Diptera > Tachinidae > Linnaemya > Linnaemya vulpina. The sequence goes on along the minus strand of OY776279.1, from coordinate 74,225,927 downwards.
TTTCATAAAAATTATATATTAAACATTCTTTGCAACAAGAATCAATTTTCCCCGTACTATTCCGAAATTTATTTTGCTAGAAATTATAAGTTACGTTAAAAATAAAGCAGTGTTCTTAATTCTTTCAAAATACTCCGCAAATATTTCGATACTAAATTTTTATAGAAAAGCTGCCTTCAAAATAAACCAGAGACAAAAGTTACGAATTATTCCGAAAAAAATTTCTTAAACAAAATTTATTTAGTCACGGATTAAAAGTTGCCTTTAAAATGATATATAAAAAAGTGTTCCGAATTACTCCGAAATACTCCGAAAATATATCCACATCAAATATTTATACCAGAGAAAATCTGTTACGAATTATTCCGAAAAATTATATTTTTATTTTGAAATGAAAAATAAAACAATGTTCCGAAGTATTCCGAAAAACACCGAAAATATTTCTATTTTAAATTCTTATACCAAAAGCTTATAAGTTGCCTTCAAAATAAAGTATACAAAATTGTTACGCGTTATTCCGAAAAAAAAACTCCAAAAAATATTCCAACTGAAATTTATTTAACCAAGTATTGTAAGTTAACGTTAAAGTGATATATGAAACATTGTTCCGAATTATTCTTAAATACTCCGAAAATATTTCCATATTAAAACTGTTAAGAATTATTCCGAAAAACTCCGAAAACATTTTCTGATTAAATTTATTTAGCCTAATATTATAAGTTTCCTTTGAACGGAAAATAAAGCAGAGTTTCCAAAAATTCCGAAATTCTCCGAAAATATTTTCATTCAAAATTGTTAAGAATTATTCCGAAAAACTCCGAAAAAAATTCTAATTAAATTTATTTAGCCTAATATTAGAAGTTGCTTTTGAAACGAAGTGTTCCGAAACACTCCGAAAATATTGTCCATTTAAAACTGTCAAGAATAATTCCCAAAAAATTTTTTTATAAAATTTATTTTGCCAAAAATTATAAGTTGCCTTTGAGGTGAGATATAAAACACTGTTCCGAATTATTCCGAAAAACTCCGAAAAAACTGCCAAGTAAAATTATTTTCCCAAAGATTTTAAGTAGCCTTAAAAATCAAAATATAAAGCACTGTTCCGAATTATTCCGAAAAGTATCCATATTGAATTTGCCTTCAACTCCTCATTTAACAGATTCAGGAATGTTAACAGGCCATTTAGTTATGCCCAATTTAACGAACTACACCGGAAAATACACAAACACTAAAAATATAATAAAATTCCGGGATGAGCAAATTAAAGAGGCCGAAAACTTCGCTTTGAAACAAAGAAAATGTAAGGAGCTCGAGTGCTACAAAAGGCATAGAGATTCGGACAAGTTCAAAATTTGTATTATTTCCACAAGCAGATCATTTATTCGCTATAGAAATGAAAACTGGAACAATTTTCATAAAAATAAAAAAAAAATTTATAATTGTTATCATGGTGTACAGGCACTCCTCATGTCCCTGAAGACATTCAGACCAGTGCCACGAGTATGTGACTTTAGTGTCCAAAAATTCCATTTATTATAATCTTAGACTAGCACTGGTAGTAACCCTCGTTTATACACTGTATATAAATGACTTCTGTAAACAAACTGCATTTCAAAATGAACTGTCTTTAAGAAACAACATGAAAGGTAAAATATCCTTCAACTAAATTCGTACTTGAAAGTGTTTGAGTATGTGTGTGTGTGTGTGTGTGTGCAATTTTATATTTGTTTATCATCATCATCAAAAACAATAACGTCTACAAAATAAAAGCTCAATAGCCCAGCAAACACTTTGACTGAAATAGTCCGATAACAAAATATTTCTCCACAAGGATGCCAAAAGGATACACACGATTACAATTTAATGAGAAAATTTGGCATCTCCTTTTTTTTGTGAATATTAATTTGACACTCCATTTCCGCACGTTAACTGGGACGTGCAGCCCTTTTGCAGTGGCACTAGTCAGATCTGTTATTATAATCTTTATGGCTCAAAAGGATGACGCCGACGTTGACGAAGCTATAAATATGGATGATGATGTTGATGATCAAAATGTTGATGCATAAATATTTGAAATGCAGGCAAAAATAAAAAACAAACAAAAAAAATCTAAAAGGCAAAGTGAACCAGACTAACAAACAAACATGCACTGGCATGCTCGTACAAGCATTTTGTCATATTTAACATCATAAATCAACAAGAAACAAAACAACAGTTACAACAGTGACATCAAAACGTCAAGATACAGGAGACAAAAAAAATTAAAAATAAATAAAAAACTATAAACATGCGAGTGTGTGTGTGTGTACAAGCAACAGTAAATTTAAAAACAACACTTTTTTCCCCAAAACAAGTGGCAGCAGACTAAAGACATCAGCAGTAGAGAGAAAAAAAATAATCTGTGAAATTTTCCAACCAACTAAAATGATTTCACTGTCATTTTTTGTCTACTGAAAGCAAAACTATTTCCAATAATTGTCCGTAAATAATAGGGGACTTTCCCTTCCCTGAAAGTTGTTTAAGTTGTGGTCGGCAGATTATTTTAAATAATTATTCGAAATTATTTACAATTAAACTTTATAAAACCGACTAGAGAACTAATCGATTAATATAACAATTTAATTAATTGAACACCCTATTTACGGATCTCTTAAAATTTCTAGTTGCGATCACAAAAATATTTGCGCGATTGATATAAATCTCGATCGATCGAAATCCAATCGAAAGAATTAATCGATTAATATAAAGCTCTAATTAATTGAACACTCTACTTCCTTCCGATGACAAAAATATTTGCGCGATTGATATAAATCTCAATCAATCGGTTACCGATCTAAGGAATTAATCGATTAATATTAAGCTTTAATTAATTGAACACTCTACTTCCTTCCGATATAAATCTCGATCGATCGAAATCCAATCGAAAGAATTAATCGATTAATATAAAGCTCTAATTAATTGAACACTCTACTTCCTTCCGATGACAAAAATATTTGCGCGATTGATATAAATCTCAATCAATCGGTTACCGATCTAAGGAATTAATCGATTAATATTAAGCTTTAATTAATTGAACACTCTACTTCCTTCCGATATAAATCTCGATCAATCGAAATCCAATCGAAAGAATTAATCGATTAATATAAAGCTTTAATTTATTGAACACTCTACTTCCTTCCGATGACAAGAATTTTTGTGCGATTGATTTAAATCCTGATCAATCGGTTACCGATCTAGTGAATTAATCGATTAATATAAAATTTTAATTAATTGAATACCCTACCACTTAAAAATTTCCCAAAGTTTGTGCTTCTATTATGCGACACGCATATTCGGGCGATTAATCGATTATTAAAAATATATTAAATACCGACCCATCAATAAATTAAAAAATCTAATAAATTAATCGATTAAAATAAAACTTTAATTAATTGGATACCCTACCAATTAGAGATTTTCCAAAGTTTCTGCCGGCTTTATTTAACAATAAGTGATTTTTACTCAACATTTTCGCTAAGAAAAAAAGTCTTAATAGTTGATATGTTACCAGTAACATGGGACACCCTAATGGATGCATTTTTCAAAATATTTTTAAAAATTTCAAACAACCTGGTGTCAACATATTTTTATAAAAAAAATTAAATGACTTTTCAAAAGTAAAACAGTACTAAACGGGTAAAAACTGACGATGCTCAAGATGATGAAGATGAGGATGATGATGATGATGTTGTTGATGATGATGTTGTTGATGATGGTGCAAAGAATTAAAATACGTAGGCAAGAAGACAGCAGCTGCAGTTTTTTTTTTTAATTTTATGCATCAAACTTGTGATGGCCTTAAATCAACCCACTTTTTTATTTGATTAAACAGAAACTGCTGATAGTTTTTAAGAGATCAAAAGGACACGCACACGGTACAAATTTGTTTCGCCAAACCGAGAAGACACACACATGAGTTAGAATAACTGTGTGCTTGTGTGTGTATATAAATAAAATTTAGAAATGTTTCTGTTTTAAAAATTTTGGTTACTAAAACTGGAAAATTCCATCTTCTCAAAACGATCCCCTGCATGGTAAAGCATCGGCTCAATTCATGACAGGACTAGGAGCCATCCCCTGAGTGAAGAAAATATAAAAAAATATATGTTTAATTTTTATACTATTTTAATGAAAATATAGAACTTCTAAAACACCGTTTAAAATGTGAAGCCTTTTTAATTTGTAAGTGGGAGGTGTGCAAAAGCTTGCGGCTCAAAACAAAAGTCATGAAATTCGTTGACTTTCTCTCGCATAATGAAAAAAAAAAAATCACAGTGTAAAGAGGCGTGACTTTTTGTAGGAGTCCTGCCATAATCCCATCAAAGTCATTCCGGCATTTACACTCCTCAGACCAGCCCTCGCATCCTTTGAAATTTGCATACTGCATACTTTTAGGAGCACTTGTACCAACTTAGTGCAGGTCTGTAGGTGTGTGCAGTTAAGTCATTTGTTTGCTAGCTGTATGAGTGTGTTAGTGTGTGTGTGTGTGTGCGTGTGAGTGTGTGCACTCTCAAGAACATGCATCAAGTTAAGTCGTAATAATTATTAATTGTGCATAAGTTGGCAAATAATGATGATGAAGTGAAAGGATATTGTTGGCATTTCTTCTGCTTGTTTATCATTTCTCATGTTATTCTTGGCTTTCGTTTGTTTTTTTTTCTTCTTCTTCCTTTTTTCATTATATTTTCCTTCTTTGCACTATAATTTAAAACGAGGGAGCGAGTGTGCTTACGTTGATACTTTTATTTCTAGAACAATTTCCTTTTTGTGTCAGCGCATGCATGTGCGCCATTGTGCTGCTGTTGGATGGTATTTGCCTGTGAGTTTTAGTTCTTGTGTAAGTGTGTATGTGTTTGTGTGTGTGTGTGTGCGTGTTCATTTAAGTGTATAAGTGGTATTCAGTGATTTATTGTTGTTACATTTAAGATCGTAATCGTCAAGTGCTTACGATGATTTCTTTATTACATTAAACCCTTTTTTCTTTTGCTCATTCAGAAGCCAAATCGCTTTGCGCTAGTTTTTGTTGTTGGTTGGTTGTTGTTGTTTTTGTTGTTGTTGTTGGCAAGTTTGAAAGCATGTTTTGGTATAATGCGGTATTAATGATTGTGTAGGAAATCAAAGTTGATTAATAATATTTTCATTTTTGGTTCCTTTAGGGAGTGTATTCAGAGTAGATTTTTTATTGATACGAGGGTCGTCATGTCTATGAATTATAAGGAATTTTATCATTTTGAGTTATTTTGTTGCATAATTTCGTTAAATATTTTAATACACGTCTTTGGCTGTTTGAATCTTTTGCTTTAGAAGATAATGAACATATTTTTAAATAAATAAAGAAAAAAATCCATCTCTGAAACCATTTTTTTAATCAATATATTACATTTTAAGATCATGAAACATTGAATTTTCGTAAATAAGAAAAGAAAAACAATAAATACTTTTTAGTTACTGTAATATTCAACAAAAAAAGTCTGCATTTTCCAGCTCTGGAGCTAGAATTTCTTTCAAATCCATTATATATGTTAATTTTATTTAAAAAAATTATTTTAAACTTGCTCGAACTAATTACTTTTATGAAAAAAAAAATTATCAATTATCCAACCCTGGTATTGTCTTTTAGATTTTGTGTAATTTTCGATACCAATTTAATTTTTGTGTAGTATAAAAATCAAAAAAAAATTTGTTACTCTGCGATTAAAAAATGAGTTTGATATTTCCAGCTCTGAGGCCTCTGCTTATTTTGATATCTGATACCAAGAGTTTCATTTAAAATGTATTTAATTTATCAGAAGAAAATTTCGTTCAAGTTGGTTTCTTTTCTGTAAAAAAAAAAAAAACTTTCAACTATCCAACCCTGGACTCGTTTTCTAAATTTGTTATATTGTTAATACCAGTTTAATCCTTCCTGAAGTATTTAATAATTGATAAATAGTTTTATGATGTTACTTTCATATTTACAAAAATTAATTTGACACTTCCAGCTCTGGACTTATCTTTTTGACTTTTCTGATACCGATGCATTTTTTTTTAATTTCTTAATATGTTTAATTTATAACAATAAAATCTTGTTCAAGTTGGTTACTTTTATATATAAAAAAGAAAGTTTTAACTATCCAACCCTGGAGTCGCCTTATTTATTATGTTCGATTATAAATACCAGTTTAATTCCTCTTGAAGTATGAACTAAATGAAAAACAGTTTTATGTAGCTGCTTTCATATTCCACAAATAAATTTGACATATCTGGATCTGTCTTTTTGACTTGCCTGATTTCTGACACCCATGACTTTTTTCACTGTCAAATTGTTTAATTTATAACAGCAAAATGTTGTTCGAGTTAGTTACTTTTATATGTAAGAAAAAGTCTCAACTATCCAACCCTGGAATCTTCTTCTTGATTGATTTTGATTATAAGTACCAATTTAATTCCTCTTGAAATTATTTTAAATAAATAAAAAATAGTTATAAGAAGTTTTTATGATATTCCACAAATAAATTTGAAATTTCCAGCTCTGGAACTTTCTTTTTGGCTTTTCTGATTTGTGATACCCATGACTGTTTTCATTGTCAAATATGTTTAATTTATGAAATGAAAATTTCGTCTAAGTTGATTATTTTTATGCAAAAAAAAATTCATTTATCCAACCCTGCACTCGTTTCTGGTGTTGCTATTTTGTAATACCGTATTCATTCGTCCTGCAGCATTAAATAAATAAAAAATAGTTATATAAAGTTTTTTTATATTCGACAATTAAATTTGATATATCCAGCTCTGGGGCTGTTTTTTTTTGCTTTTATAATATCTGATACCACGAATTTTTTTAAAATTGTTAAATAAGTTAGTTTTTAAAAAGAAAATGTTGTTCAAATTGATTACTTTTATGTAAAAAAACAATTTGGAATTATACAACCCTGGACTGATGTCGTTGATATTGTTTACTTGTCAATAACAATTGAGTCTCTTTGAAGTATAAAATATATAAAAATTTGTTTCATGTAATAACTTTGATATTCTACAAATGAATTTAATTCAAATTTCCAGCTCTGGAACTGCCATTTTGACTTTTCTGATATCTTCTCCCAAAGTTGTTTTACAATTTATACAGAAAGAGAGAAACTTTTCTCAAGTTGCTTAAACTGTTATGACAAAATGAATTTTAGTTGTCCAACCCTGAAATCGTGTTTTTAATTGTTTGATTTTTAAAGCCTGTTTAATTGTTTCTGAACAATAAAATAAGTTTGATTTTAAAAAAGTTAGACTTAATTTTGGTCAGTTACTTTTATATGCCAAATATAAGGGTAAGTTTTCCAGCTCTGGTAGCGCTTTCTTTTAACTCTTATTGATATTCAATAACAAACCATTTATGACTATTTCCAAGGCATCAATGCAGGAACGAAATCTAGGAGCTTTTCTGATGGACGACCGTTAATCACTTATGCGATCGTATACACGGAGCTCATTTACTCCGATTTCCTTTTCGCGAGGGTCCAATATATATATAATTCTCTAGGGGCCCATAATAATATTGTGGAAATTCCTCTACCGTTTTTTGACCAACTCTGTGGGACATTTTTTGGCAAACGGTGTTGCAAGAAAAGCTTTTCTATGAAAAGCTTTTTTGGTGCTGCAACTTCTCAATTGTTGGTTGCAATTTTTTTTTTTTATTAATTTCTTTATTTTGTTTTCTTACGAAAGCTTTTGCACACACTCTCTCGCGCTCTCTCACGTTGTCATCTTTCTTGATGGCCAGTAAACAGAGCACAATTAAAGAACAACAAAATAGTTTGACAGTTTATATCCTCGCAACTAACTTGGCTTTTATATAGTTTTGCCACTTTGCTTAGTGATTTATAAATATTTTTAATAAAAATAAAAAAAATAACAATCTTTAAAAACACTTTTATAAATATAATTTAACATTTTGTTTGAAGAAAGCTGACATGAATTCAATAACTCTTTAGAATAGTTGGAAATTTATTTGAAAAGTTGAAACAGCGAAGTTTTGTGGACGAAAAAAGAATTCATTTCAAGTATGTGCACTAGAAAAGAAGTGGCATAATTGCAGCGATTGGAAGGCGCAAAAACAATTATTTGCTTGAATGGCTAAAAAAATTGTTTTAAATTTTTTTTTTAATTATTAGGTGCTGCTTTAGACGACTACAAGTGCATCCTTGTGTTGATAACAAAAAAAAGCTTTTTCGTTTTTCTTTTATTTTTAATTTTATTTCATGCCATTCTCGCCTGCAATAAGCAACGATTTGTTGTTGCTTAAAGTTTTTTACGATTTCGGTTTATTTCTATTTCTTCTTTTATGTGTCAAGTGCAGTACAATTCTGACTCTTTAGCTTAAAGCTTTGCAAAAAGCCATTGGCAGCAAGGAGAGCTTAAAAAAGCTTTTTAATTTATTTACTTTTATGCAATTTGGGGAAATAGTTTTTTTGCGTTTCTTAATAGTTAATAATAATTTAAAATAATATTAAAAAGTATCTAAAAATGTTTTAAAAAGAGAACTATTACAAGCCAATTTTCTTTCCCTCTCTCTCTCTCTCTGGCATAATCCTACACTCTACCCTACCAGACGAACAATCAGTGTAAGCAACAGCTTAACAAGGAAATACAATAATTAAACAAAAACAAAAACAAAAACAAAAACAACAACAACAAAATTAATTAAATAATTATATGAAAGCTTAATTGAAAACCATCCAGTGTAATAAAATAATTTAACTGATCCGTCTTAAATGAAACAATAATTTAAACCAGAATAAAAAACTTTTAATTAAAATTATTACAAATAAAACTTACCAAAGCCTGCAAAATATTATTAACATTTTATAAAAAAATATTTACTGGGAAACTGGAAAAAACAACAAAAAAAAAAAGAATTTAAAAAATATAAATAAACAATTTGTTACTCGATTCGATTAACGAACAACACCAACGAGTCGTATGCTGCTCTAGAAACAATTGAAAGAAATTTAAAACTTTAACGAAAATGAGTTAGAAAACAACAGCACAAAGAACTTGTGGAAGAAATCAAAGCAACAGGTCAGAAGTTATTTTAAACGTGAATAATCTGAAAAAGAGTTTGTGAATTTGTACGGGTTTAAAGGATACGTCTTCTAGCTCCGGAGCACAAAATAATAAATTCTATTTAAAAAAAAAAAAGTTGTTTTTTCTCACTCTACTTCGACAGATTATTTCTCTGTGTGTGCCTTTATGTCCTTGAACTGAACAGCCGTCCTTGAATCGTGTCCTTTAAGGATAGCCTGAATGCTGTCCTTCAGTATATCCTTTAAGGATATACTGAATGCCTGCAAGTACCGTTTTTTTCGAGTCCAACAAAAATTCCTATAGGAAGAGGTGGTACAACCACTGGAACTTGAAGTTGTGGGACCTTCTTGATTTGCCATTTCTTTGTTTCAAATAAATATTCAGAAATTTAAATCCCATAAAAGGATAATACAAAATCATATATAAAAAATTTATATATATATATTTTGTCAAATCATTTCTAAGCAATCAAGATTTATTTATTTTATTTATGGTGTTTTGTTAGCAGGGACGGAATGAGTTTGGAAAGCTGTTTTAAGAGCAGCGCTTAATTTTAATATTTTTCCAAACGACAGCTGACAAGTCCAATATTTTCTGACTTTCTGAGTTGTTTCAATTTTAACATTTTTATTTAAAGGCCTTCATGTATAATTTAGAGTTTTAAATTCACAAAGACCTGGTAAATATTTTTTATGGCAGAACAAATGTTTTCAAAGACCGCTACACATTGGCGGAAACTCTGCCTTGTCTTACATCATGTTGTTTTTTAATTAAAACGATATTACGAACATTCAACTTGATATTGAAATAAATAGTTGGATACAAATACGATTTTAGTACTCTTTTATATTGTAATTTTTTTCAGTGTAAACATTATATACCAGCAAAATAATTTCCATCTTAATAATTTTGTAACTTTTTTTTTCTCTTTCAGCAACTCTACAAAAACGGGGTAAGTCAGTTTTATTTAAATATAAAATATTTAAACAAAAATAAAAAAGTTTAAAGAAATTATTGAAAGAAGGTGCAGAAGGTGTTTTTCATTGTCTACAAAATTGTAACGTTTTCTCTGTGTAACCGAAGAAGTGAAAAACTAAATTTACCGCTCCTCCGTCTTTTATAGTCGCATGATTGGGAATAGAAATCAACGCAACAAAAAATATTGTTGAAAATCAGTCAATTTGCCGTGTGAGCACGTAACTGGCTTTTCGCTTTGTTCTCTGTCTGCCAAACAACAATAAGTGTCAGGATAAATAAACAATAAATTCGCTCCCTTTCAACCTTATGAAAACACACACACACACATACACACACACACACACACACACACACACATGCACACGCACACACATACACACGCACAAACATATAAGAATGCAACTCCACTGCCCCTACCTGAAATATGCTACTCGTGATTAACTCTCTTCAAAAACTTATGAAAGGATGAAGTTTCAGTTTTAAGGTCCTGACAGCAGAGGCCTCTTAACAGCTGGTGAAATATAAAATGTGCAGTTGTGACATATATAATTTAAAATTGTTTTAAAAATAATTTTTTTGATTTTTTTTTCCCAAAAAAATGGGTTTTCAATATGAAGAATATTTTAAAAATTATTTGGAAAAGAGAAAAAAATATTAAAATAAATTTTTTTCTGAATTACTTTTAGTAATCGGTACGAATAAGTTCCAATTCGAAGAAAATCCAAGGGGTCATCCCCTGAGTGTTGAACCAAAAAAAGAAATATTAAAAAGCCTCAAATACCGGTCATTGAGTTCTTAAACTTCTCATTCGTTCCAGTAAAAATTTAATCAAATAACTTCAGTTACTCTTAAGACACGTTCACATCTGTCAAATATTTGACCAACAAAACGTGACCACTAAGTATTAAAGGAAAAAATTTCAAAATAGACTTGGTTATATTTACTAACAAAAATTGGTTAGATTAACCAATTGTTGTTGTTGGTTAATCTAACCAAAGTGTGTTGGTTAATCCAGCCATTTGTTGTTGGATTAGTTTTATTAATAAAAACAATTTCCGTCATAACTAAAAGACGGTGTCATGCAATCCCATATTATTGGAAACGGTGTAATTCAATAAAAACTTGTCTACTTCAAAGAATTGTTCAATTGTTTGTAGTGGTTACGGGTTTTTGGGCAAATATTAGACAAGTGGGAACGTGACCCCCTAAGAAATCAAAAATGGCCATCATCAATACACTTCTCGTATACTATTTCCTAATACAACTTTTATAAATTAAAATTTTTACAATTTAAAGTGAGGAAACGGACTTGTGGGGATAAGCAAAAATATGCTTGACTACTGATGATGGCATCGGTGTAACGGTTGCTGAAAACAGCGTTGCTCATCTCTACTGTTTGAGTTAAGAATTAAATTTATGTTTATAATTCATTTAACATATTTCTGCCTGTTAATTTTCATTTAATTCTAGTCATTAGAAAGTTATCATTTTGCAACGAAATTTTATAGTTGAGTTTGTATATTTAAAAAAAGACATTGTGTTTCACAGTGTAATTAAAAAAAATGGCATTAAAATTTAAAGCAGCTGCTGGGCATCTCCTGCCAACGATTTTTTTATAAATCCTTGGAAATATTTTTGCTTTGGAACTTGAGCTGGAAATACACGCCGATCTTGATTACACAGAGTAACAAAAAGTTTATTGCAAACAGCTCAGCGCTAAAAACTTGTTATGCCAAATAATTCTTAAATATAAAACTGTGAAGAACTGCACATTAATTGAAATATAAAAAAGATTTGGAAGGCCTTCTGAAGGGCCCTTTTGTCGCAACTTTTTTTTACTCTGCTACACACGAGTACGTATCATACGGTCAGTTGCAAGTGTGCGTGTGTGTGTGTTTGCGTTTCGTGTAACAATACTTTTGCAAATAATTTTTCCACTTTTTTTATTGTTGTAATTTTCTTCTTTTGTTTTATTCGTTTCATATGAAACGTAAACAAAATTTATATAAAATTGTGAATGTTTGTTTAACAAACAGTGGATGGTTATTGTTGTTGGTTCAACTGATTTTTGCCAATAGTGAGCGCAACTAATGAGGGCGACAAATGTGCGATACGCAATCATTCATATGTGTGTAAGTGGGAGTGTGCGTGTGTGTATGTGTAGTGCTCGTATATAAATAATAGTACTTCTTAGTGTGGATGTTTTATTTTTGTGTTAAACTTTATGTGAATAGTTACATACCCGGGTATGTTCTGTGTTTTCATAGCGCTGCGTCTCGGAAACCAATTATTGTAATAATCTTATATTTAATCATATTTTCATATGAGCAAAATTGGAAGCCTGGGAATAAGATTGATGTGTTGCGAATATATAAATGCAGATTTAAATATGTTTGACGTAAGGGCTTACGTCGTGAAGTATTTAACTTTTAGTATTAAAGTGCCATCACTGAAATATTTAATTATACGTTATATGTTATAGATAATATTATATTTTCGGACCTACGCTACCCCAAATTGTATTTGTGACATTTTTTATAGAATTACCAAAATCGGCAACTTGGTTAGATTAACTAACAAAAATTGGTTGGATTAACTAATAACAATTGGTTAATTTAACCATTTGTTGCTGGTTAATCTAATCAATTATTAATCTAACCAATTGTAGTTGGTTAACTTAACCAATTGTTGTTTGTGAATGTAACCAATTGTTCTTGGTTAATTTAACTAATTGTTCTTGGTTAATCTGACCAATTATTGTTGGTTAATTTAAATAACTTTTGTTAGTTAATCCCACTAATTGTTGTTGGTTAATCTAACTAATTGTTCTTGGTTAATCTAACTATTTGTTCTTGGTTAATCTGACCAATTATTGTTGGTTAATTTAAATAACTTTTGTTAGTTAATCTAACTAATTCTTCTTGGTTAATCTAGCCAATTGTTCTTGGTTAATCTCACCAATTGTTTTTGATTCATCTGAATAATTTCAGTTGGTTAATATAACCACTTGCTGTTGGTTAATCTAGCCAATTTTTGTTGGTTAATGTCACCAAATATTCTTGGTAAATCTAACTAATTGTTCTTGGTTAATCTAACCATATGTTGTTGGTTAATCTAACTAATTGTTGTTGGTTAATCAAACCAATTGTTGTTCGAAACAAAACAATTCTACTACAAAAATACTAGTTGAATCAAATCAACACAAAACTAAAAATTTACCAAGAAAGAAATGTTATAGAAAATATATCAACATACCCGGGTATGCTTCCGTTGATGTGTGCATAACATATTTTACCATTAACTTGGAGGGGTTTCTGTGAATACAAATATTTAAAATAATACAGTAGCATTAATTTTCTCGGGAAAGAAGAAGTGTTGAGATGTAAAACTTTGGATAGATTTGAACGCAGATATGCGATATTGAACAAACTCGATCTTGAAACTATCTGCTGTAAAACACCAAAGTCTTGGTTAATAAAAGAGAATATAATAGACTGGTGTTCTTTTTTATTTTTTTACTCAATTCTAAAACTAAAAATATATTTTTATCCTTTAAAAGGATTGTAGCGAAAAAGCAAAAACTTCTTTATTTTTTTTTTTTTGCCAGTTAAAAGAAAGAGCCGCACAACAACTGCACCGATACGCTGGAAATCCTTTTTTGCTTCCACAGTGAGTGGCTGTGAGAACATACTTCGCACTTAATATTTCAAAGCACACTTGCAGACAGGTCACGCACGCCAACAAAAGCCTTGAATGCAAAAATACAAATAATAAAAAGAAGGCACACCAAAGCGAAGATAAAAAAGCAAATATTTAAGGATACGAAAAAAAAAGGATGGCAGAAATTGTTGAAGCAGAAATAAAACTAATGCCACAAAAATGAAATGCATTAGAAGTTAAGACGGAGCCATAAAGAATATGACACTGGAAAAAGGCTTTGGGCCGAAACACTCTTGGCCACGAAACAAGTTTAAGGATGCACCAAAAAAAAAGGATGCACATCCTTAACAGAAAACTGACACCACAAGACCAAGAAGTTTTCAATACTTTCATTTTGCGCTAGCAAAATAGACTTGAAATTTGATTAAACTTTAAGAAAAATTGTTCGCTGGGTTATATGTGTTTGTTTGTTTGCTGTGTATTTAAGAGGAAGAAAAAATAATTTTAACCAGCTGCTGCCTCAGCTGAAATTGATGTTTATGGTGCCACAAATGCTGGATGCTGGATTTTGTTTGAACTGTTTTTTTTTCTTTTTTTCTTCTTCTTCTGTTGTTGTTGCCGCTCCTTTTTTCCTAAAGCACTTTTATTTTGCTCTGCTCGTTTGACTGTAAACTTCAAATAGTTTTGGTCTTGCCGGGGCTGGATTTTTCTTTTAATATGTCGTCAGCCATCGTTCACGTTGCACACAACACAAAGACAGCGTAGAGAAAACGCAGGCCGCATAACTAATGAATCCTGCATCATTTTCTTTCTCTAAACTCTTCGACTTTACGAGCAAAAAAAAATGACACCCACAAACGCTGGTATGCTTGTCATTTGGTGGCATTTATGTAGTCAGTTAACGCAGAAATTGTATGGCCAACATGAATGAAGTTGTTGTTGCTTTTTTTGTTGTTGTTGTCTACATGCCGTTTAATATAAATAATTTTATTTTTTTTATTATCCTCTGCATCTAAATAAAATGCTGAAGGATCATAATTGTAAAAGTTGCTTGACAGGAATGCTCTTCATACGTTTAGGCCAAGTGGCGCAAAAAATTATAATCGAATATTTTATTGCCCAGTCTGGGATGTTGATGAGCGTGCCCAGCTCAAAGGACACGCGAATTGAAATCAGAAAATTGCGTTTGATAGTAGGAAATGTCCTTAAAAAGATGTTTTACTCGTGGAAAAAAATATTTAAGAATTTAGGAGTTGTACCTTCCTGAAGATGAAAAGTCGTCAGAATGCACCCCAATAACTGTTGCAGTTTGAATAAAAGTGCCGCGGAGCCGAAAATTGCATTTGATAGTAGAAAATGTCCTTAAAATGATGCTTTCAACATCAAAAAAATCTATTTATGAATTTAGGAGTTATAGCTTTCACAAGATGAAAAGTCGTCAGGATGCACCCCAATAACTATTGTAGTTTGAATAAAATCGCCAAATATAAAAGTGCCGCGGATCCAAAAATTACGTTTGATAGTAGAAAATGTCCTTAAAACGATGTTTTACTCGTGAAAAAAATATATTTAAGAATTTAGGAATTGTACCTTCCTCAAGATGAAAAGTCGCCAGAATGCACCCCAATAACTGTTGCAGTTTGAATAAAATCGCCAAATATAAAAGTGCCGCGGATCCAAAAATTACGTTTGATAGTAGAAAATGTCCTTAAAACGATGTTTTACTCGTGAAAAAAATATATTTAAGAATTTAGGAATTGTACCTTCCTGAAGATGAAAAGTCGTCAGGATGCACCCCAATAACTGTTGCAGTTTGAATAAAATCGCCAAATATAAAAGTGCCGCGGATCCAAAAATAGCGTTTGATAGCAGGAGATGTCCTTAAAACGATGCTTCAGTTGTCAAAAAAATATATTTAAGAATTTAGGAGTTGCACCTTCCTCAAGATGAAGAGTCGTCAGGATGCACCCCAATAACTGTTGCAGTTTGAATAAAATCGCCAAATATAAAAGTGCCACGAAGCCGAAAATTGCGTTTGATAGTAGGAGATGTCCTTAAAACGATGCTTCAGTTGTCAAAAAAATATATTTAAGGATTTAGGAGTTATACCTTCCTCAAGATGAAGAGTCGTAGCTTGTATAATGAACGTGCATGAACAAACATGCCTCACACTGGCATTAAATTTTTATACTCCCATTGCAAATTTTTTTCTTAATTTTTTCACTTTAAAAAACCCTGTTCTCAAGCCTTCACAACAATGAAGTGAAGCCGTCTTTTAGCTGCTCACGAAGTTGACGTTGTCAAATAATTGTTGTTGATTATGATGACGATGATTGCTGTTGTAGCCGAGAGTACATGTTTTGTCTGCAGATGACTTTTTCTCTTCGCTGATGATCCGAGTGTTTTATTTTTCCTCTCGTGTAGTCCTTTTCCTATTTCAAAGGAAAATTGGAAAATATGCAAATAAGCTGTCACTCTGTTCGTCCGACTGTATGGCTGTTCTGCTATTAAACAAAAATGCTCGTACGAATACTAAAATAACAAGACCAACACACTGACAAACACATACACACACACACATATTATGAAGAAGAAGAGCCGTTAGAATAACGGGATGTGTTAATAACTCTATGTAGAGAGAGAGAGAGAGAGAGAGTCTGGGTAAAGCAACAGCCTTAATATTTTGCAATAATTATTTTGTTCTTTTAAAGCGAAGTCCTTCTAAGAACTGGCCAATGGACTCAAGCACGAACAACGAAGTGGATTTCGTGGTGTGGCAACAGCATTTTGTGTTCATTTAATCCGGCTATTAAATATTTGAAAATACCTTCTCTGGTTGCATTTTATTTTTATTTGCAAGTTTGGCTGCTTCGTTGGCAATCTTGTGGCTAATTTTGATAAACGTGTTGCAGGATATTTTTTTTGTTTTTTTTTGTTTCACTGTAATTTGCGGTCACTAGACATGATGGACAGGAGTTAAATCATAATGATAATATATGAAAAGCAGCCGTCAAACGTAATAGAGTTTGGCGTGGTGAGCCACTGGAATTTAGATGGGAATATTTAATTCCTTTTGAAATAATAAAAAAAACAAAATTAAAATTAAAGCGAGTTAATTTTAAAATTATAAGGACAATAATCTGGATATTGAGAGATCTAACAAACGTACTGACAGTTTTCAATTGCCACCACAAAATAAACTTAATTGTGTGACAACAAAAATTATATGAGAACAAAAACTATCCGCTTAAGTTTTACAATAATTCTCGTATGCTTCTTCATAATATTTAAGTGACACAAATCATTCAGGTCCATATCGTCAATTCCTGGCCACAAGAAGAGACCCTTATCATCCCGTGATAGCGGCGCCATTTATAAACCAAAAAAAAAAAAATTTATCAATTCCTGCCACTCCCTTAAATAAACAACACCAAGTCTTGTGGCCAAATTAAAAAACGAAAATGGCAACCATAAAACAAAACACGTTGACACTAATTAGTGCAACTAATTTATGCACTCAACCTTTAACCTTAATTAATGCAAAATACACCTGCTTTAATTTACAAGTCAATTATTGACGAGTATTTAAAGAAAAAAAAAGAAAAAAACTGCCTGCCAGTAGTGCTATACACGCACATTAAATATAGTCAAGTTTATGTAAATAAGGAAGCATGCATGTGCATGCACGCATGTTGGTTGTTTGTATGAGTGCATAAATCAATAGCGTTGCTATGTGTGAGTGTGTGTGTGTGTGTGTGTGCGAAGGAAGATTAAGAACCGAAAAGTTTCTTTTGAAAGTGAGAACTTTTACAGCACTTTTATTTGACCAGTTTCATGTCGATGGGTAAATATTTGTGAAACGTGCAAGCACACACACACACACATGCACACACACTCATCTATATGTATACAAGGATAATATAATATGTATGCGTTGTACTCACTGACTATGAAATTTATTTGCGACATTAAATTTGTATGCAACGCTCGGATCAATTATATATTTTCAAAGCACTGCGAGAAAAAAAATGACCTCAACATGTACGAAATTATTAAGTGTTACAATAATTCTCGTATACTATTTAATAATAGAATTTTTATAAATAAAAGACTTTTATCACTTTCAATTCAGCCACGCTATAAATGGTGGTGAGCAAAAAATACACATGAGAGCTTATGATAAAACTGCAGCGGCCTTCGAAAACAGCTGATATGCTTTACTCTCTAGCATACAATACTTGGTTCAGTTACACATTTCCGAAGCACTGAGAGAAAGCTGGTGAGCAAGAAATACACATGAGAGCTGATGATAAAACTGCAGCGGCCTTCGAAAACAGCTGTTATGCTTTACTTTGTTGCATGCACTACTTGGATTAATTAAATATTTCCGAAGCACTGAGAGAAAAGAAAGGACCGGAACATTTACAAAATTATTACACAGCAGGAGCAGGGTTTTCTATAGTTGAAATTAAGGAAAAAAGGATATAAAAGTTTTACTGTCTGGTTGAATTTATGGAAACTTCTGACTGTAAAATATTTTTTTATTTTCACTGTACATTTTTAATGATCGCTTAGATCACGACTCTTCCGAATGCAGTGCATTGTGCCGGATCTATGAAAGAAGGGAATAGAGCGGAGTGGACAAATAACGAAAGATGAGAAGTTAGAGCATTTATGCTACGCAAGAGGGCGCTGTCAAGACCTCATTTTTACATGAAAATATTGGAAATTTTTGTGTAGGATGAAGTGCAAACCCTGGCAGGCTTAAAACGAAATTGATTTGAAAAAAATATTTATTTATAATAAAAAGAATTTATGAGAATTTTTACCTCTTTTTTCTTTTAAATTGTCTCCAATAATTTGAATTTTTAGACTTATTGTGTTATATTTAAGTAGTACTTAATTGTCAATACTTCCCTAATCCTTTGAATGGCTTCTTGAAGAAATTATTTTATTTGAAAACAATTTTCAGTTATTTTTATCGGGTGTTTTTTATAGAGTGATACAAGTTTAAATCATAATAAAACATAGTAAAATATTTTTGATATCAAGGAACTGGTCTTTATTAGATAGAAAATTTTATGACATTAATGTTTAAATATGATTTCGGCCATGTGGTTGCCACGGCTGGCGTGTACAAGGCGCAATCAGGAACACCAATTTTCACAAACAGTAACATTGTAACCATCAACGTTTTGGAAGACATACCGGCCAATGACTCCACCAGCCCATACAGCGCAGCAAACAGTGATTTTCTCCTCACTCCAAATGCGAAAATTCTATTTATTTACGTACCCATTCAACCAAAAATAGGCTTCATCGGAAAATAAAATTTTGAATGGACGAAGTGCACGTTAAGTTTGACGAACAGAACCATTATTTTGATTAAAAATTTCCACAATCTGCAGGCGTTGCTCTAGTGTAAGTAGATTTATAATAAAATGTCAAAGCAAAGTAAACAAAAAACAACTATCAGCTGTTAAATGGGTGGTCAAATAAAGCAGTGATGCCAACTCAAAGTTGTATCACTCTATAAAAAACACCCTATATATATATTTAAATTCTGCTGACGCCGGCTTTTTCTTACTAGAAAACAGTATTCATAAAAAAATAGTTTGTTTAACAAATGTTTTAGCCAAATTTTGTTAAATAAAAAGGTTTAAAAATTAAATTTTTTCATGAAAACAATTTTATTAAAAATATATATTTTTTTCAGTGTACCAATGCTGCAAGGCTCAAAGGTATTTAAGTATTTTAATTGTGTACATTAACGTACTCGTATGAACGTGTGTGTGATGTTTCACATAAATTCATGCACAAAAAGGATGAGTGCTGATGTCCCTCTTTAAACATGAACTAACTGGTGTGTGCATGCACTTTCATGTGTGTACACGCACTTGCATGTGTGTGCACGCATATTTTCAAAAATGACCGTTGCATCATTTATAGCATAATTAATTACAAATTATAGTCCATGCGTATGTGATTTGCATTTTAACATAAAATTTACACACACACACACACAACTACGCCGCTTTCATACGGCCAAAAGTGTACTCGGACATGACCGCATTGAAACTTTGATTTCAATACGGACCGCTGCTGATGGCCCTGTAGCCAGATGCCGGCTATTGACTCACTTAATTTTAGCTGCAGGTATTCTGCTGATAAACTGAAAGCAAATACTATCAAGCGAATATGAGACATCTGGTTCTTATGATTTGCTACAACGATCGGCAGGATTGTATGCGTGAGTGTGGGCTGCAGCGCATGAATTAAGAAATTAAATCAAATCTTGTAGATGCCAGAGTAGGACTAATAAGAGTTCTTAGAAAAATATTTAAGAAATGAAACGAAAACACATTCTTAAAAAAAACAATTCATTGAACTCTTCAAGTGTTTTTGTAAATATTATTTTGTTGCCCAGTGTAAAAAACAACTTAAGCTAATTATTTGACTAACAACTATTTGTTGGACAGTTTTATTATTAATTTCCAAAATTTATTCAGTAGCATCACTTTTGAATTTTACTTGTTTGTGACAGAATTTTGTAACACATTTTCCATCGCTTTGGACATGATTAAACATGTTTGTGGCACTCAAAACTTCGCTCAAATAATAATAATTCTGAAATAATGTAATTCGTAACGAAGAAATGAATATACGAGGCAACAGAGCGAAAATTGGAAAGGTTTTTAAAGACATTTTTTGGCTGACTAAAATCGTGACGCACGTTACCAATTTGTAGCATGCGGCAAATATATAACAAAACAAAGTTGCAGCCGCTAAGTTTCATAAAACAATTTTCGAAAGAACTCAAATCGTGACGCATGCTACTGAATAGACATAAGAGGCGAATGTAAAAGACCAGAAAATGATATTCGGACAATATTCCAAAGGCATTTCTATGCTGACTAAAATTGTGACGCATGCTACTAAAGAGGCGAATATATAAGACTATAGGGTTGTAGCCGCCGAAAGTTTTAGAAAGAAGTCAAACTGCAACGCATGATACCGAATAGTGTTAAGAGGCGAATGTAAAGTAAAAGACAATAAAATAACATTCGGAAAATTCTTATAACCTTTTCATTTTACATATTTATACTGATTAAAATTGTGACGCACGCTACTGAAGACTAGAAGATTGTAGCTGCTGAGCTTCTTAAAACAGTTTTAGAATCAACTCAAATTGTAAAGCATGCTAATAAATAGAGTTAAGAGGCAAATATAAAAGACAACAATCTCAAATGTCTCTAAGACTAATTGTGTGATAATTAAACTACTTTACAAGGAACTAAGATCGTGACGCACGTAACTGAATAGCGATAAAAGAAGAATATATAATACAACGAAATAAGAAAAGTTTCTAAAACGGAGAGAATATATAGGACAATCGCTTAGAATATTAAAACAATTTTATAAAAAAATCCTAATCGTGACGCACGTTACTGCAAAAGTTTTCTAAACTCAGTTTTGTTTTATATAAAATTGTAACGCATGGTACTGATTAGTAAGAGGAAACGATTGTATAGAACAATGGCAAAGGATTTTAAAACTATTTCATTAAAAAATCCAAATCGTGACGCACGTTACTGCAACAGTTTCCAAACTCAGTTTTGTCATATATAAAATTATAACGCACTGTACTGAATAGTATGAAGAGACGACTATATAGAACAATCGTTTAGAATTTTAAGGCTATTTTATAAAAAAATTCAAATCGTGACGCACGCTACAAAGCATAATGTAGGTTTTTTTAAATTTTACTATACAAATTAATATATTTTCTTAAAAGTAGGATATAAAACTTTTAATTGAATTTAAAAATTACACTGGCAAAAATTATTTTACTTATAAAGTAAAAGTAATATTATTTTCGTGACGCACGTTTCCTAACGAATTTCAATATTAACAAAATTGCAACATTTAGGAAAATTTAATGATTAAATATATGGCTTTCGTTGGGTTTGCCTCTTTTTTTGCAGTGTAATAATGATATGGACAGCTGAAATGTGTTAAGCTCTTGCGAAAAGTTTAAAAGTTCTAAAATCGGAGAGAAATTATTTTTCTATATAATAATTTCTTAATTTTATTTTATCAAGAAATTGTTACAATTTTTGTTGCATATATAAAATTAATTATTTCAGGCCTTATTCATAAAAAATATTTTGTGCTTATAACCTTCTTATAAAAAGGTTTTCTAAATAAAATGAGTCATATTAGAAGTTGATAATCAGTTAATATTTTTATGAATTAGACCTCCAGTCTGATGTTACAGGAAAAAATATGTATCTGTTATGAAAAAATTTTATTAAATTTTTAAAACATATAGTCAGTTGACTGGGTATTGGTCCATATAAAATATAAGCAGTTGGAATTGCTTTGTAGCGAACCAAAATCGCAGGGTTAAAAAGTTCTATAGTTTTGCATAAAATTCCTTAAATGGACAGACATTTGCACACACACACACATACACACGTATATTATCTGAGAAATAACTAAAAATACTCCAACTGTTTTAATTAAAATACAACATCCCTAAAAGTGTGTTCGAGTTGATTTATTTTATAAATTTTACTTTTCTTTGTTGTTGTTTGTTTTCCTAAAAAAAAACTATTCCAAATATTTATTTTGCCACAAAGAATATATTCTTTGTGGCAAAAATTGTTACACATGCTTTAAGAATATTTACAAAAAAAAATCAATTTAAAAATATTAAAGAAATTTCAAAGTATCAGGTGGCGCTATGCCGCATCTGATCAGCAGCTTTTTTTATTGAGTAAAGCTTTTTTGATGGAAATAGTAATTACAAAAACTTAACTCGTTTAGCCATTTAATAAAAAAATGCAAATCGTGACGCACGCTACAAAATATAATGTAATTTTTTTTACATTTTGCTACAGAAAATAATATGTCTTCTTTAAAGTAGGATATGGAACCCGCCTTAAGAAATTGCACTGAAATGTCTCGCCGGCATGATCGTGCATGTCATCATTAAAGTGTAGCGTGTTGCAATAGTTCATTAGGCCGCCTCTTAGAATATTTCCTATGAATTTAATGTATTTTATTTCCAGCAAATGCCTGTCTTTGGTTTCTCGTTTAGTAAATATCTTTTATTTTATTTTATTAAATTTTTTCCAACTTTCAAAATAATTGATCTTTTCTTTGCGACATTTTTACAACATTTTTTTTATTTTTGCTTGTCATTTGAAATGGTTCTGCAATAGAGGACTTGCATGTGTTTGGCATTATTTTTATTTTTCTATGCATTTACAAAATATGCAGAAATTCTTGTTTGCTGGTGGTGGTGGTGGTGGTGGCACGGGTACGAGGTCTCCCTTGCATTAGTTATTCATTTATTCAGTTACGCATTGCAGTTGTCATTTTGTTCTATTGGGGTTAAATCAATAGAACAACTATTTTGTTGTCTCTTTTTGTATTAGAAAATATTTTGTCGAAAGTCATAAACTTTTCTGTTTTAAATATATTTATTTTTGCTAAAACTTTCATTTGAAATAAAAGGAAACTTCCTCAGACCGTTTGCTAACCCATTTAAGTGTTGCGGAATATTGTAAACTTTTTGTTTGAAAAATATCACAAAGTTTCTCTATTTTCTGAGATCCATAAAATTTACTTAAAATGACTTCGGCTGGCAAAAATTTATGCAAAAGAAATTTGTTTGCATTCTTGTTATAAAACCTTAAAGATATCAACTGCAGGGAAAATAAAAACATTTTGTATGTATGCGTAAAGGGTTAAGGCTGTCAGTATATAAAGACATGCAAACCGGAAACATGTACTATAAGTGCATTTCCGTTCTACATTTGCCACAAATATTTATCCATAAACAATTTACTATTTTAAAAAAACAACAGTTTGCACTTTAAGAGAAAAGAGACAAAATTTTTTTAAAGTTTAATAAAAATAACTTTCAATTGCAACTGCTTCTGTTTGTTTGCTTATCGGCAGCATATGAAAGTGAATGGAGTACTTTATAAAAAACAGGTTTAACTTTTCTTCTTTTTAACAATTTTTTAATCTTTTAAAAAGACATTTTTTTGTTAAACTAAAAAAAAGGTATCAACTTTCATAGTATTTAACCCTGGAGTCATATCTTTCATTCTTCTGATTTTAAATACTGCTATATTTATTTCTTTTCATATATAAAATTTTTTTGACTGCTAAAGAAAATACTTGTTTTACTAATTTACTTTAATATTTGCAAAAAAAAATATATTTTCCAGCTCTGACCGCATTTTACATATTGTTGGATTTTTAGTATCAACTTTATTTATACTCAAAGATAGAAAATATTTAGATAACAACAAGCTAATTGCTTTTATGTATCGAAGAAATTTCAGTTATCCAACTCTGGCATAGTTAACAACAAGTTGGTAACGTTAAGTCGGTACCTTAATTAGTTTCACGATACCAGCCCTGGTTTGGTTTTTTTTATCTCACTTGGCTTATAATAATTATTTGATTTCTTTTGAAGTTTAAATGTTGGTTACGTTAATGTACCGAAATCAGCTTGAAGTGTCCAACCCTGGTAGCGCTTCATTTTTTAATTTTACTGAGTTTTTATTAATTCTATATCTCCTGAAGTATAAAACTAGTTAAGTTAGCAAGCAGTTGGTTACGTTAAGGTAACAAAATCAGTTTAAAGTAGTGTTTTATTTTTGAATATATCTTGGTTTATAATAATAATTAAATATCTCTTGCAGTATAAATTTCATTTAGTTAACAAATAGTTGGTGACGTTAAGGTACCAAAATAAGTTTAAAGTGTTCAACCCTGGGATTATTTTGTTTTTAAATATCTCACTTGGCTCATAATATTTATTGGATTTCGGTATTTGATTTCTTGATGTTGGTTACGTTACGGTACCAAAATCAGTTTAAAGTGTCCAACCCTGATATAATTTTTTTAATTTCACTTGGCTTTTAATAATAATTATATCTCTTGATATATAAATCTAATGTAGTTACCAATAAGTTGGTCACGTTAAGGTATCAAAATCGGTTGGAAGTATCCAACACTGGTATCGTTTTATTTTAAAATTGTTCTCAGTTTATAAAAATAATGAAATTTCTCTTGAAGTATAAAACTAGTTTAGTTAACAAGAAGTTGGTTACGTTAAGGTACCAAAATCAGTTTGAAGTGTCCAACCCTGGTATAGTTTTTTTTTTTATTTTACTCGGTTTAAAATTAAATATCTCTTAGCAACAGGTTGGTTACGTTAAGGTACTGAAATCAGTTCCAATTGCCCAGCCCTGGTATCGTTTAATTTTTTAAATATTTCTTGGTTTATAATAATAATTAAATATCTCTTGAATTATAAAACTGATTTAGTTAACAAGAAGTTGGTTACGTTAAGGCAACGAAATCAGTCTGAGTGTCCAACCCTGGTATTGTTTTTTTTAAATTATTTCACTGGGCTTATAATAATTATTTGATTGCTCTTAAAATATAAAACTGACTTATTTAGCAACAAGTTGGTTACGTTAAGTTACCGAAATCAGTGTCCAACCCCGGATTTATAAGTTTTTTTTTTAATTTAGTTTACAATAAGAATTAAATTTCTTTTGATATATAAATCTGGTTTAGTTCACAAAGAGTTGGTTACGTTAAGGTACCGAAATCAGTTGCAATTGTCCAACCCTGAATTTCATATAACCGTTTCACTAAAACCTGCATCAGGGATGGAGATTCCTGATACGTATTTTAGCCTGAATAGCCTAAAATCTATTTTGCCTTCCTTTAACACAATGAATCCTTGAGATACTTTTCCAATGCAACCAGCATTTGCTAGTCCTTTTCATTTTAAAATTGCAATCGAAAGACAACAATAAAAGGATTTTATTTAATGTTTTCTGCAACATTTTGATTTCCTGCAGATCCTTTTAGTCCGTTTGTTTAATTTATTTATCATTTTCATATTCAAGAAATACATCTGCAGATTAAAATGTTAAAAATTCAAATGAAATGTTATTTTCATCAAACACACGAACGAGTATCTGGCTGCCACGTATTTTGCCAGTAAAAATAAATTCATTTTTGCACACTCTTCTGTTCTGTTCTATTCTCCCCCCCCCC
Organism: Linnaemya vulpina; assembly: GCA_963675445.1. Classification (NCBI taxonomy): domain Eukaryota; kingdom Metazoa; phylum Arthropoda; class Insecta; order Diptera; family Tachinidae; genus Linnaemya; species Linnaemya vulpina. The sequence continues at coordinate 74,200,100 of OY776279.1, read as the reverse complement.
TCTCTCGCTCTCGCACTCACTCATTCAAACGTTTTTGCCAGTTATTTTAAAAGTTGAGCTTTTGTTGTTGTTGTTTTATTATTGTGTTCTTGTGTTCACAAAATAACACCTTTTTCTTTTCGTTTGCATATCAGGACTAAATAAATGTAATTCCTGTTCCCAGTTACAATTGAAAAAGTTTATATGGAAAAGAGCCATCGACTCGTTGCCAAAGAACAGAAGGAACAACTGCAGGTGCAACAAAATTGTTGTTTTTAAATATTTTATTAGTTATTTTTACCCCTGGAGTTGTTGCTGTTGCATTTATGATTTTATATGTTTATGGAAATAAGTTTTTGCACTCATTCAAAGTAACACGAAGCAGGAAGGAAGGGAATTTGTAGAGTTCTGAAATGGTTATGAAAATGTTTAAGTATGCGTTCTTGGCAAAAGTAATTGAGGCGGGAGGCTTTGGAATTTTAATTATGGGCCAGGATCAAGGATCAATTCTCATTTAAGTACGAAAGAATATAAAAAGAACCATGTTAGGAGAAAGGGGATGCTTTTAATAGCTCAGAGGGCTTTAAGAAACTCACTCTCACTCTCTCTTTCTCCTTCTCTTTTTTTGGAATTTTTATTATAGGCCAGGATCCATTTTCATTTAAGCGAGAAAGAATTTTATGAGAAACATGTTGGGAGAAAAGGGATCCTCTTAACAATTTAGTAGGCTAAAAGCATCTCGCTCTCTCTCTCTCTCTCTCTCTTTCTCTCTCTTTGGAATTTTAATTATGGGCCAGGATTAATCCTTATTTAAGCACGAAAGAATTTAATGAGAAACACGTTGGGAGAAAAGGGATCCTTTTAATAACTCAGAAGGCTATAAGAAACTCTCTCTCTCTCTCTGTCTCTCTCTTTCTCTCTTTGGAGTTTTGATTATGGGCCAGGATTAAATCTCATTTAAGCGCGCAAGAATTTAATGAGAAACATGTTGAGAGAAAAAGGATTCATAGAGCTAAAAGCAACTCGCTCCCTCTCTTTGGAATTTTTATTATGGGCCAGGATGGGTTGGGAGAAAAGCGATCCTCATAATATTTCAGAGGGCTAAAAGCAATTCTCTCCCTCTCTGTCTCTCTCTCTCTCTCTCTCTCTAATGGTAATTTCAATAATGGGTCAAGATCAATCCTTATTTAAGCGAGAAAGAATTCTCTCTCTTTCTCATTCAATCAGGGCACATAATCATTAGCCTTTTCTTGGTTTACATGTTTTGAGGGGCAGGGCCTTGATTGTGATCAACGTTCGCATGGCTTCCATTATTTGAAAGCCATGAGATTTATTTTGAAACCGATTGAGTGCATAATTTTCTGCCCAACCCGCTGACGGTTTCAAATGATCGTGATCGCCATAGAAATAAGTTCAAGGACTTACTGAAATTTTGAAACACTTTTGCCGGCATTTGAAAGAATGCTTTTATAACACAGTTTATTATTTAAAAAAATTAAATAAAAGAATTCTTCTTTTTATGATCATATTGATTTACAATTTTATTCAATATAAAAACAACAAAAAAAAAACGGGTTTATATTAAATAAAAACATTTAATCTCTTTCAAATCCTTTTATTTTGTGTTTTTTTCCAGTTAAAAAAATTAAAAAGTATTTGAATAAAAAAACACTGGCGTCCTTTTCGCACTTTCACTTGGCCCCGGCCGTTAAAATCAAAACAACAAATTGTGCAAGTTTTTGATTTAAGACTATCGAATGCATTTAGAGGCTTAAAAAAAGCTGAAAAAAAAACTCCAAAGAAACTTTTTAATTTCGCCATGTTTTCAAAACATATAAAGTTGTCACGTTCAAATGAGTTTTCGGCTGTCTGATGGCAGCAGCAGCCTGTGGCGAGTAGGTAAAGAAAAGCACGAGAGCAGAGAAAGAAAAATAGAAATCTAAATTAAGAACATTTCAGCAAAAGTTTCTACAGGCAACATTAAATACTTTGGCCAAAAAAAAGGAGAAATAATAAAAAATATTTAATAAAAAAATTACAAGAAACTTTATAAAAAAAGAGAAAAATAAAATAAAATTAGAACGACTGCAAGCAAGACACGAAAATATGTGGAGGGACCAGGAACAAAAAATTAACACCAACCGGCGGCCATGAGAGAAAAAGTTTAGCAGCTACTGAAAATGTTAACAATTGCGAACTTTCGAGTCACAGATTTTGTTTTTTTTTTTTTTTTTTGCTCAACGTTTTACTCTGCCACACACCAGCACAAACAGAACAGACCGACTGCTGGTCATATCAGAGATGGACGTTAATTGCAAATCGTATCTAAAAGAAGTTCGAGTACAAAAGCTCCAAAAAGACATGGCTTTTGTTTTCTTGTGATAAGAATCCGATCTTTTGACTTGAATAAAAAAATGTGACTGAATTAAGTATTTTAAAAATATATCTTCAGCATAAATTTAAAAAGCTCTTTCCAAAATACATTAAAAATATAAGTATATATTCTTTAAATATAGATTTAAGATTTTTAATCTATGAAAAAATTTAATAAATATTTAAATATAAATATATATCATAATTAAAACAAAAATATATTTAAATAGATCTTCTCTTGAAGGGAATAATTCAAAATGTTCCCAAATTTCCGATTTGTACCAGTGCCTCAACTCTCACGCCTGAAAGTATGCTAATATTTGTAATACAATATATTATTAGATGTGTGTATGTGTGTGTGTGTGTGTGTGTGTGTGTTCATTTTGCTTTATTGGCCTTAAAGTTTGTGTAAACGAGCTAAAAAGCAGTGCAATACCAATAAAGCAAAACAAAGCCACTTAACTAGTTAAAGGCTGAAAGCAAACACACACACACACACAATCACACATACACTCACACATACACACTCAAACTCGCAACAAAATAAAATACGAGTAACAAGAAAACAACAACAACACTAAACTGTAACTCTTATGACGGACTTTATGAATCAGCTGAAAGTATGTGGTGGCAACTTCATATGGGAGAGTGCATGAATTAGTTGGCCAATCGGCCAATTTGGCCAAAATATTTTTTTATTTTCCAGCCGTTTTCCTGGCTTAAAGCGTCCAGGAATATTTATCAAAATTAGCCAGAGCTGGTCTCAGCCTTACTTCTTGAAAGATTTTGTTAACAGTTTTAATAACTTTAAAGCTTTTCTTATTCTCTTTAATACTCCTAAAAAGAGCGGATGTCACAGCTGTCAAATACCAGTGCTGCCACATGCCAAGAAAAAAGTCGAAAATGCTTTTTAAACACGATAATTTAAAGATGCTGTTGTTTCTTTTTTCCTTTCGATTAAGAATTTTATAAAAAAACAGTTGAAATAAATTTCGATGCTGTTAAAGAAAATTTCTGTTAATCCCGCATATTCCTGAGGACAACACAAATTCTAAGCGCTTAATATGGCCCTGGGAAATGGCCATGGAAAGCACTTCAAATTCCGAAACGACAACACGCACGTTGACAAAATACAAACAAACAAAAACAACAACAAAAAAATACCAGCATATATGACGGCTTTAAATAAGAAAGAACAAGCAAAAAGAATTGACAAAAAAAGAAGCTGCTACATTGTCACCACACAGCAGCAGCAACAACAACAACAACAGCAACAACAACAACAACAACAACAACTGCTAATAATATAAAAACAAAATACAAAAACATGCAGGCCAAAGAAAATAGTGTTTGGAAAAAACAAATTCGAAACTCATAAATTGGCTTTATCCACTTAACTGTTAACGGGTTTCAGGGCATTGAAAGATGAAGACAAAAACACACACACACACACATACACACACATATATATACACACACACACACACACACACCCATATAACTGCCATAAAAACTGAGCCAGAGAATGGAAAAAGTTTTCCCTACTTAAATGGCCCGGCAGTAGTTACTTTTGTTGCAGCAGCAGCAGCAGCAGCGGCAGCAGCAGAGAGCGGCATTAGCTCGCTGACTAACGACTTTAGTTGAGTTTAACTTTGCAAATGTGCAACATTTATAAGGCCAATAATATAATGGCTAATAATGGCGACGTTTGGACAAGCAACGAACCTGCTGACGCTGTTTACTGCGGGCAACAGCAAACGGCTAAAACAGTTGCTGTTGACATTCCAGGCGCTTCTTGTTTGAAAAGTTTCTTTCTTAAAGATTTTTCTCACATTTTTTTTCTCGCTTTCAATTCATCTTTTATTTTTTTACCTCTTGTCGTGCCAAAGAAATTGCACTTTAAGGATTCATAGCCGCCAAAGTTGCGTTTCATTTGCCAACTTCATTTTCACATGCAGTTTGCTGCCGTTGGTTGGCTGAAGCATTTAAGACGTTTTGTGGCCGGTTTTTACATCGTGTTTCAATCGCTGGCCTTTGGTTTTTTGTATAGAAATTAGTTTTTACTTAGGCAAAGATCTCAAAGGGAAATTGTGCTAAAAGTTTTTTAGGAAATATGGGGAAATTTTTACAAACGGGTAATTCCATAACAAATCGAGGGATTAGTAGGATACAACTCGGTCAGAGGCTCTCTATCGCTGTATATAATATCAAATTCGCTAACATTATGAATGACCACGTCGACGTCACATCAAGACGACAGTAAAAAATTACCACTTGTCATATAATTGGTATTTTTGGTATTCTCTAAGGCGTATAATATTAAAGGAAAATGTTACCAGAACAATTATTTTTGTATTTATTCGATCTTGTTTTTAACTTAATTTCTTATTGTAATTATTCTTCAGGCCTTAGGTCCAGTAGTCAATTTCCGACAACAAAGACCGAGCAAGTGACTATTTTTTACTGTCGTGTTGATGTGACGTCGACGTCGTCATTCATAATAGGGAGTTATTTTTTTTCTTTTTGTGCCAAATTCGTGATATTAAAAATTTCATAATTTCGCCACATTCCCTCAATATCTCAATATCTACAAAAAATATTTTAAGAAATTTATTTTTTAACCAACGCGAAAAATTCATTTTGCCAAAGTCGAAATTTCATATTGATGAATTTGCTCAGTTAATTTTCTCAATATCTCAAAAACCATCTCGAATACAGAAAAGATTTTTATTTTAGTTTGAAAAGGATACTTTGAGCTCCTTAATATACAAAAATAAATTATTTATTATCCAACGGAAAAAATTTATAAAATTCTTTTTTCAAAACTTCATAATTTCGATGAATTTATTCTGTTTATATATTCAGTATCTCAAAAACCTTCTTAAATACCAAAAAAGATTTTTATTTCAGCGTAAAAAGGACACTTTGAGCTCCCAAATATATTTAAAAAAAAAAATTTATTATTATCCAACGGAAATAATTTACAAAATTCTTTCTTCGAAATATCACAATTTCGATGAATTTGTTCTTATTATATTTTCAATATCTCAAAAACCGTCTGAAATACCAAAAAGATTTTTATATCAGATTAAAGCGGACATTTTGAACTTTAAAATATATTCAAAAAAAAATTATTTATTACCAAAGGAAAAAATTTATAAAATTATTAATTTCAAAATCGAAATTTCATTATTTTGACGAATTTATTCAGTTGTCTATCGCAATATCTCAGAAACCATCTTGAATTTAAAAATGATTTTTACTTCAATTGAAAGCAGACACTTCGAACTACAAAATATATTTAAAAAAGTTTTAAAAATATTTATAAATTTTTTTTTTCAAAGTGAAAATTTTTTAATTTCGCTGTATTGGTTCAGTTGATTTTCTCAATAACTCAAAAACCTTCTTAAATACCAAAAAGATAGTTACTTCCGTTTAAGGCAGACACTTCAAACTACAAAATATATTTAAAATGTGTTATTTATCATCATTGGAAAGGAATTTATAAAATTTTTTTTGCCAAAGTCGAACTTTTGACGAATTTATTCTCTTTATTTTTTCAATATCTCAAAAACCATCTTGAAGAAAAAAAAAAGATTTTTATATCAGATTAAAGCGGACCCTTCCAGCTAAAAAATTTATTTCAAAAATGTTTTTATCACAAACTGCAAAAAAATAATATAAAAAAATTTTTTTTCAGTAGAATTTTCATAACTTCGCTAAATTTATTGTATTTATATTTTCAATATCTTGAAATCCATCTTCCTTACGAAAATTATTCTTCGCTGATTTGATAGGTCATATTTGGGGCTTGGAAAATAAAAAAAATAAAAAAGAACTGTTCTTGTTTACTTATTTTAGAACGTCAGTTGCTTCTGTTTAAATCACAAGAAACACTGAAGTGTTTGGCTGGGTGTGTGGCAAGTGGCGCCCTCTTGTTGCAACTGAAGGGCGTTTTATGTCCACATAAAACGATTTAGTCCTCAAAAATATAATAAAGCAGCACCCATGGTTCGGTAGTGCAGAGACGGCAGCGTGACAGTGTTTCCTTTGATTTGAAAAAAAAAATATGGGCCGACAAACTGCTTCCTACGGTCACCTTTTTCGGATTTAAACATTTTCCCGAAATTGTTTTAGGAATTTTGAGGCCTACCAAAATGTTGTTTGTTTCTATAAACGCTTTATTGAAAATGAGCCTCATCACCAACGACAGATTTAAAAATTTCCCCGAAATTACTTTAGGATTTTGTGACCGCCACCTGCGACAGTTTTGATTGTTTCGATAACCCTCTAATGGAAAATGGAGCTCATCGCCAACGACAATTTGATTGGAAAATGTGTTGTTCTCGTTTAATTCTTGACTCTTGAACGAGATGAAATTTGTAAACGAGAAAGTGAAGATTTTCTAGCGAAATGCCTTTTGGTGCAGTCCATTTGCTACGATCGCTAAAGAGTTTTTGGTTGCTGGTCCCTTTCGCAACACTGTGAGCCAGGCCATGTTTTGCCTTGGCACGGGCCCTGCGGTCATATTGCTTGGCTCTGTTGTCACTAACAGTTTCGTGAGCCTTCGAATTTAGCGCTCCAGAGGAGTCTGATTAAGAAGAAAAGCTGCTGGAATTTTTCACGGGAGATAGGGTAAAATTTCAATTATTTTTATAATAAATTTTTTATTAAATAAATATTTTGCTCCAGAGTGTAGTATTCCAGGGTTAAAATTTGCCAACTTTTTACTAAATAAATAACCCAAGATGACAGTTAAATTCTGGACATTTCATCTTTTGACAGTCCGTTTACTTTCTAACCTCAAATTTGACCACATTGTAAAAATAAGAACTTTTCCCAGAAGCTGTTGGGAAGGTTCATGGCTGCGCTAACCGATCGATATACTTTTGGAATTTATGAAAAATTTATAAGACTTTGCTATAAAGAACCGCTTCAGTTGGGTTGACTACCGCTTCAGTTGAGTTGACTACCGCTTCAGTTGGATTGATGAGAGGGAGGAGTAAGAGGATATGGTAGTTCTTTATGGCCTTCACTTTTTTTGTGAAGGCAGTTAGAAGTGGGCGTGGCTCTAAGTTATGAATAACAAATCCTGTCCACTGGCCTTAATTTGCGCTTTCCCATTTCCTATTGACTTCGTTCAAATATTTATTCCTTTAATTTGCTGCGATTTATTTGAATTTGTGTTAAAATCAAATCTATTGAATTGTTGGTGCTTTTTGTTGCTGCTTTTTCTGTATATTTTTTCTGAAAATATTTTTTTTATTTTTTTTTTATTTTCCTTAAACGTCAACATCATGCGGCTGCCACCAACTTCTTTCATGTGAAAATCTTTTAACAGTTTCTTTCAATTTATTTGCTTTTCCATCGATATCCCAGCGTTGCACATTTTTATGTTGCCAACGACATTTTATTCACGTTGTCTACAAGTTTTAAATGTTGTTGGTTTTCTCTACGACTTGCACTCTGGGCACACAACTTCGGCGGGGTTAGGGGCGGGGTGTTGGGTTTCGCAAATAAAGTAGATTAAACTTTTAAAGTTTTCTATAACCAAATATTTATATAGGAAAAGTTTTTTCCTCTCTCCCTCTCTCCCCCTCTCCCTCTCTCTAACCTCTTTTTATTTTCTTGATTTCCAAAACAGTGTATGAGTGTGTGCGTGTGTGTTTGTATGGGTTACAAATATATTTGATGACTTTCTTACGCTCGGTTGACCCATCTTAACATATTAAAATCTGCCAACTTGCTTTTAGTCCTTTTGTGGTATTTGTATCAAGTCAAGAATTATTATTTTCATTATTGATGTTTTATTTTCGTCATTGTTGCTCCATCCTCTTCCAGCTGCCCAACGCTGCTGCGACATGCAATTTTACAATCTTTTCCTTTTATTCTTTTTTTATTTTTTAAATTATTTTCTTTTTTTTTTGTGTGACATCTTCGTGATGTCATTTTGACCATGAACGTTTAAATGAAGGACTCTTTGGTTTTATATGACTTTTCTTTACTTCTTCTGCTTCTTCTTCTTCTTTTTTATCTTGCTGATATCATTTTATCCTTTGCCGTGCTGCCACGGCTTTAGCACAAAACAGGTAACGTTAGATCATTACAGACAATCGTGATGTGCATATCAAATCCTTCAAATTTTTATCACAAATCAACTTGTTAAATTTGAAAAGTTCTTTTTATTTATTGTCATCGTTTTTTTAAGAAAAAGTTTTCTCTTTTTCCGTTCTTGTGTGTTCGTAAATCTGCTGCAACTTAAATAAAAATTTCAATTTATATAAATTTTTTTTAGTTGTGGACAATAACATTCTTGGAATAATTTTTTTAAAGGAGAAGGCAGGCAGTTTCTAAGTGTTTTAACGATTTTAAATCGCCAGCTTTGATTTTAATAAAATATATATAAATATCTGTGAAATCTTTCTGGGATTACGAAGTATGAAAAATAAATTACAAATAATAGCTCATAAGATTGCAAATAATTGCAGAGTTTTTTTCTTTGCAAAATTTCTTAGTTGTAGGTCACGTGGGTCACGTGCAATATATTTGAATATCTTAAATTCAATTTATCATATTAAATTTTTAACTCAGAAACTGCAAGATTAAATTCCCATCAAGTTATACACACATTTTGTTTATCAGAGCACAACTGCCGTTTTCAAAAGCCGCTACACCTTAATCGTCTATACTCAAAATGAGTAGTTTTACTCATCATCACTTATTCGGCGGCTTAATCGATTGTGATGATAACAATTCTTTTTTATACTGGTTTTATTAAAAAAGAGAATCCGAAAAATGTGACACAAGAAAAGTTTTTTAAATTTATAAGAAAACAGTTTTCACACTAAACAAAATGAGTCCTGTAGTCAGGATATGCCAAGATTTTAAAATGTCCATCCACAAGTTTTTTTTAACAAATTTTTTTAAATAAAAAAATATTTGAATTATTAGGAACAAATTTTCAAAGTAAACAAAACGAGTCCTGTAATCAGGATATGCCAGGAAGTTAAAATGTTTATCCAAAAGATTTTTTTAGATATTTTCTAACACCACGAAATTTTTTTAATTTATAAGAAAACTTTTTCACACAAAAAAAAATTAGTCCTATCGTCAGGATATGCCAGAAAATTAATATATTCATCCACAAGTTATTTTTAACAGATTTTTTTTTTAACAAAAAATTTTTTGATGTATAAGAAAATTTTTTCAAACTAAAAAAATTAGTCCTTTAATCGGGATAGCCAGGAAGTTAAAATGTTCATCCACAAATTCTTTTTAATAAATTTTTTGAAACAACAAAAATGTCTGAATATATAAGAAACATTTTTCAAAGCAAAAAAAAAAAAAAATAAATAGTCCTGTAATCAGGATAGCCAGGATGGTTCATCCAATAGTTTTTTCTTAATAGTTTTTTTTAAAACAACAAACATTTTTGAATTCATAAGAAAAATTTTTCAAACTAATCAAAACGAGTCCTGTAATCAGGATATGCCAGGAAGTTTTTTAAAAAGCTTTTCTTAAAAATTCATGACAATTCGATTTAAAATTTGTCTTAATGTCCTTAAAAAGTATTCTCTTAAAGATCCCTGATACCGGCAAGTACTTTTCTGGTTTTAAAACTATTTGAATTAAAATATTTTACATTTTCCTGCTTAACAAAACAGAATATCCAATTACAAATTGACAATTATTTTCAGCTTCATTTACACGTTAAACGGGCGTTTTAAACAAACGTTTTCCATAAACACTCGCATATTCCGTGTGTTTACCTGCTTGTTAAGTTTAAAATATCTCCTGATTTTGGTTTATAATTTTTTTTTTTTTGTTTTTTTCAAAACCCAACAGGCAATTTAAAATAAATTTAAGACCCATTTAAATTTGTTTGCCATGACTAAGTTTCGTTTTACTTAGAAATTCCCTTTACGAAATGCGAGCTCCACCAAAAGCTACAAAAATAAATAAATAAGAAAGCACACACACACACACATAGAGAGAAATAGCGAATGGAAACACCTCATTTATTTTGTTATTTCAAATGATTCTACTTTTCGTTCAAGACAATTTCAACGCAAATAACCACAAATTGCAGGTGGATTACGTATCATTTTCACAGCATCATGTCTAGCGCTCTATTTGACTTTATTGTATAATTACATGCACACTAACACACCAACACATGCACGCTTTCAAACACAATTTCCATACAAGTGCCGTAACATGTAACAACTTTGGGTATAAATTTAAACAGGAAGTTTAAAACACAAAAACAACTGACTTGCTGGGAAATTTTATACTCATTTGAACACACACACACACACGCACTCTGACAAACTAAATATCTCGAAGAAAATATGCAGCCACCTTCTCATTTAACAAACAATCAAACAAAAAGAAAAAACAAACAAAAAAAAACAACAAGAATCTAGAGAAGCCACCAACACCTTTAACAGCATGAAGTCTCTCTCATTAGAATTCAGAAAATGAACAAACTGTAGTTCCACACTGCAGTGAGTGCGTGTGGGTGAGTGTGTGTGTGTGTGTGTGTGCAAGATTCTACTCAAGATGTTGTACAACGAATTAGACTCTCAAACAGTGAAATATATTTTGTATAACACGTGCAGCTGCATGTGTGTGTATGTGTGTGTCTTTGACTGTATGAAAGCCATAATGGGAATACAAGAAAGAACAAACAAAAAAAAAGAAGGAACAAAATAGTACAAACACACACACACACACACACGCACCACACCAGCGAGATGCCAACAGGAAAAGATGATTAATTCAAAGTTATTAGAAACATGACTAAAATTTATAATATGGTACAGCACAAGAAACAACAACAACAGCAATAAAAAAACTACAGTTTCACACTCTCCGACAATACAACAGCATGAGCAGCGCAGCCAGCAGAGCTTTAGAGCACTTAGCGGCAGCGTTAAGGAATTCAAATTTTGCTGACTGGCTGTTTTACTTACTTCCATTTCTTGGCAAATATTTGCGTGCGTTTACTTTTGTGTGTCAGTGTGTGTGTGTGTGCAGCCACTATTTGCATACATTCGACTGCATATTTTTCCAATTTATTATGGAATAATAACACGCCACCACAAAATATAATCCTCGATGCTTTTCGTTAAGCCATAACTCCCCCATTCAGTTGTTGGATTTGGAATTATTTACAAAGAATGGAAAATAATAGCAGTTCCTGGTTCAAAAAAAAAAAATAATAATAATAATTATAAAAAAATAAAATATAACAAAAATAAAAATATAAGAAATTTATGAGGGGGTTTTCCTCAGCTTCGCTGTTATATCGGCTGTTTTTTATAGAGTGATACAACTTTGAGTTGGCATCACTGCTTTATTTGACCATCCTTTTACCAGCTGATAGTTGTTTTTTGTTTTGTATGCTTTGACATTTTATTATGGATCAACTTATACCAGAGCAACGCGTGCAGATTGTGGAAATTTTTAATCAAAATAATGGTTCTGTTCATCAAACTTATCTTGCACTTCGTCCATTCAAAACTTTATTTGCCGATGAAGCCCATTTTTGGTTGAATGGGTACGTAAGTAAACAGAGTTGTCGCATTGGGAAGTGAGGAAAATCCACAAGCTTTGTCGAAACACCATTTCCATCTACAGAAAACTACTGTTTGGTGCGCTTTATGGGCTGGCGGAGTCATTGGCCCGTATGTCTTCAAAAACGATGAGGGTCAGAATGTTACTGTCAGTGGTGAACGGTGTCGGAACATGATTCGAAGTATTTTCGTACCTCAATTAGCTGGCATTAATCTTGCTGATATGTGGTTCCAACAGGACGGTGCCACATGCCAAACAGTGGGCTCTACAATTGATTTACTCAAGGAAACTTTTGACGAAAATATAATTTCACGAAATGGCCCAATTAATTGGCCCCCAAGATCGTGTGATTTAACCCTATTGGGCTATTTTCTTGGGGGTTATGTAAGGTCACTTGTGTACGTCGATAAACCACAAACAATTGGATACCTGGAAATCAACTTTCGAAGAGTTATCGGCGAGATACGGCCGCAAATGCTGCGAAAAGTTTGTGAGAATTGATGTTCCAGATTGCGCCTTGTATGCGTCAGCCATGGAGGCCACATGCCCGAAATTATATTTAAACATTAATGTCATAAAATTTTCTATCCAATAAAGATCGTATCATTGATATCAAAAATATATTACTATGTTTTATTATGATTTAAACTTCTATCACTCTATAAAAAACACCCGATAGAAGTTAATTAAACTGTTTGACGTTGAATTTGGCTTATGGAGAATATTTTTATAGAAAATGTTTTAAGTTTTTAGCTGGAAGTGGCTGGTGGGTGTCCAATTAATCTAAAAGCAGCGTGTTTTCAAATTTATTTATTTATCACTATTATTATTTTCCATCTGAAATTATTTGAAATTATTTCATCATTAAAATTGAGGCGTCTCTTTTTTAAATTTTTAATGTTTCCAAGTTGGTTCAAGAGAATATTTTTATTTCTAATTTGTTAAGCTTTTAAGTGGAAGTGGCTGTCCAATTAACTTAAAAGCAGCCTGTTTTCATGGTCCTTCGAAGCGCCAAATTAATCGTTTTTTTTTTTAAGACGCTTCAAATTGTCCAAACGGTGCGGCAGCTCCATCATATTTGACACGGGTAAAGTAGAACGCTGCGTTATATATAAACACACAACCAGTGAAGCGTTCTTATTCTACAAAAATTGTACAACAATTTTTATAAATTTGATGGCCAAAATAACTGGGCCTTTTTCAAAGAGATATAGAAGTTTGAAATTAAAAACAAAACACCAACCGATTTTTTAAATTGACACGAGATTGACTTTTTCGGAAAATATTTTCATGGCATTTATTTTAATTTAAATGCCACTTGTGGCATAAGACCGCCTGGATTGCACGTAGTCTAACCTGGAGTTAAAATTTTCGATTAATTAAAAAAAAATACGAGGCCGTCTATCGGCAACAATGAGGTGAATGTTGCTCTCCAAGTTTTGAAGTGTTGCAGACTTATCGGCGTGGACTGGCGACTTCTTATGTCGCCCAAAGAGAATAGTCCAGCGGAATGAAGTCTCACCATGTGGAAGGCCAATTTACGTGTAAGAAAACAAGATGACCAACAGTTTTTTTGTGATATTGCAACAACTTGCAGGACTTGTGCAACATGTTGCGAAAGCACTGCTGCTCCTGCGCATCATGGCTGATCAATTGATGAAGGAAGTAGTCGTGACTCACCCACCATTGACTGTGTAACATTGTCCTGTCCCAGCATCGTTTTTAAAAGAATACGCACCTCTAATTCCAACAGCTCAAAATCTGTTTTTCTAAATCTCACGGCGTCTCCCTTGAGAACTATCCCGACTTCGAATACGGCAGTTTTTTTTTTATTTTACTGGCGTAGCAAAAGTGAACTTCATGCGCTAAATAAAAACTGGGGCGTTACGTTCTTCGAACAGAACCAGAATTTTCTAAATAACTTTGAACAATTTGAAAAAGTTTCATCTGAAGTTTCATCACAAACCACTCGCCAGCTGGCAAAACGGCAGCCAATCAGAAAAGTGTTGCCAAAGTAAAAATTTTTTTTACTTTGCCGTGGCCAAAATAATTTCAGATAAAAGACAAACAATAATAAGATTTTCATTAAAAATATTTTATCAACTGGCTGGGCCCACGATGTCAGTATTTCGACTAAATCGAAAACACTTCCGATCTTTTAGATTTGAAAGCACACAACCTGGCCGACTACTTTTTATTTTAAAAGCTGTTAAAAAACAACACAATTTACAAAAATTATTGTGTAAAATTGATGTGTTTATGTGTGTGTGTTATACTTCTCTTATTTGTTGTTGCTGCTGGTGCATGAGAGAGAAGTGCCTCGAGGCTTTAAACATTATTATCGTGTTTGTTTCTCATGTTGTTGCCTCTGCTGCTGCTGCTCCTGATGTTATCTTTATATTCGTTGTTGCAGTCGTTAAGATTCCTGTTGTTAGTGTTGCTGTTGTTGTTGCTGTTTTTTTTCCAGCTGATTCTATTACTTTTACTGTTGTTCTTCTTAATATTATTTGCAAGCGTTTGTTTTTTATGGCTGGTTTCCTAAAGGAGTCCTGAAAATCTTTTCAAAGTTGCTTAAAGGCTTGTGAAAATGGTGTTGAAAAGGAGTTGCTTGTGTTTCCTCCATCAGTTTCCTTTGCCTTTGTGGCAATAATTTCATAACTCGGCCTATTCAGTGGTAATAAAAGCAAAAAATGTGAAACATTTTTCTTGGGTTTGTAAATTTAATAAAATCTTTTTATGTTTTATATCGTAAATTTTTTTTAATATTATTTATTTTACTTTTTTAACTGAGACGAAATTTTGTTATAAATTAATGACTGAGAAAATTTTTATAAATGAAGACATGAACTTCATGTTGTTGTTGCTGCGTTATATATTATTGTTGGTGTTGGTCTAAGCGAAGCAATAGTTGATTATGTGGATTAGTTCTGGGTGACGAAATAAAGGAAAAAATAAATTTCAATTGTGTTTAAAGTTGAGTTCTTTTCTAGAAAAAATGCAAAGTTTCTTACACTTTTTAATAGAAAAATGCATTTTTCTGTTAATTTAAAACAATGATTTAATTTGGAAATCAGTTTAACATTCCCAACGAAAAATACTATCGGTTCTAAAATTCCTCAAAACTGCCACTTCTTAGCAAAGAAGGCAATAAATGTTGCATTTTTTCCAGAAAAGAAAGCGAGTTGGGTGAATCTTATGTAATTCTTAGAATTTCAATTACGCCCTTAAAATCAAATGAAAATCGGTGAAACGAATTTTTTGTTTCTTTTGTTTTAACGAAATAATTTTTAACTTGATGTCCTTCGTCCTGATTGGAAAATTTTTAATATTTTTGCAAAGAAAACAAACCGGACTTTAAAATGAAATATTATTTTTCTTCAAAATAAAGGAAGAAAACAATATTAAATTTAACAAAAGAAATTTTTATTTTATTTTAAACTCTTATTATTTGATTTTATAAAATAATTTTTCATAATTTAGTTTGTTGAATTAATTAAGCGCGAGATAATTTTTTTTTTATAAAATTATAAAAAAATATTTCCTTAACAGTCCATTGACGTCATCAGCAACAAGCAATTTAATATAAGTAAAATAATAAAACAATTAAACAATCCTTCAAATGTTTTAAAGGATTTGAAGTCCTGTGCTCCTTAAGGAGAAGCAACAAAAAAAAAAGAATAACTAAAAACCCCAAGAATGTTAAAGTCACACAAACAACAACTTTGAGTGAATTGAAAGCGCATCCGGATGAATTGAAAAGCAGTTGATGTGACACCATGACGGGTTAGATGACTTTGAATAAAATTGCAAAATACAATTATGACAACAACAACAGCAACTACAAAAATAAATCTTCTTACCTGGCTGCTCTTCAAATTAACAACAACAACAACAGCATTAACTGCCACACAAAAACAGGAAAGATGGCAAGAGAAAATGTTGTACTTCAAAAATCTGTTGACAGTGTAAAATTATTTATCACGATTTTTTAATGTTCAAGTGGCGTTTAAGTGTCTGTTCTGTCCCCCACCTTGACTTGCTCTCTCTCTCTCCCTCCCTCTCTTTCTTTCCTTTTAATATTAAATCTTATCTCAATGCCATTCAACCCAACGTGGCGTCACAACGACATGTCAACTTTTGTTGCTGTTTGTGTTGATGTTGTGTCTACACTATCAAATCCTCATGATGCTAACGATGATAAGAAATGAAAATTCCTTGGAAAAGTTGCACCTAAAAACGAACATAGAAAAATGTTGTTCTCTTTTTTTTAATTTTTTTTCTTGGAAAAGTGCTGTCAATCTGGCTCGTTCACTCAAGTTAATGATGTTGTTTTATGAAAGTTGGGCAAAAACAAAAGCTTCTATGCAACAAATTTTAGCAGTGAAATAAATACACTCGAGTTTTCCTGCTGGTTTTTACTTTATTTCTTGGATTTATTTTCCTTAAGCTTCCGTTATACTTCCGCCCTTTAGATTATTAAGAACTTGAAATATTTTTAGTAGCGATATTTATCAAAGAAAGTATTTTCAGTAAAGAAAAAATTCAGATAATACCGAAGTGCCCGTGATTCTTATATATTCCCTTAAATTTTATCAGCGTTGCAGTGGGGATTTGAAAAAAATAAGCCGAAGTTGTTTTTCCGGCAGAGCAGCATAAAATTTTCGCCTTAATGGACTATTACAATAAAGAAAGTTGCCATTGCTTTGCTGGGGAAGCCCCTGATAGCTTTTGGGATTTTGGAGATATTTGCCAATATATTTGGGAATTCAAAAACTTGTCCGTGTATCTTCTACAAAGCTGTTAACTATGCTAAATGGGGTCTCCTGGCTAAATATCATGTTTTGTAGCGATTTTATTTCAAAATTATGAGATTTTGTGGATATTTTTCTTTGCAAACAACTCCTTTAGACTCGATTTTCACCCACTTGAAGTAGGCTAATTTCACTAAATCTGTGTACTATTATCCAGCGCAATAATTTAATAACTTTGACTAGCATGGCTTTGGAGGAGGTTTTAAAAAAACTGATTTTAGCCGCTATTTCACCTGGGAAGTGGCGGGGAAACTTTTTCCGCTCTGAATTTGTAACTATTAGCTGGCCTTGGTTTGCTTTGAAACTAGAGAAAAACTTATTCCATATTGGATTTGCAAGAAAAAAGTATTTTTATTATTCTAGGAAAGTATTAAAGAGCTTCTGGGATTTTGGGAATTTCAAGTAGGGTGTTTGGGAATCCAAAATTTTGTTTCTCTTAACACAAAAAGGCTGTTGGAATGCTTCTAATCTCTTAATGTATTTAATTATGAATCAGGCGTATTATTATGTAAATTCCTAATAATTTAAAAGAAAAATTTTCAATTGAAACAATTAAGTTATTAATTAAATTAATTATTATTACAATTAATAGAGATTTTCAAACCAATTTAAAAATCAAATTATTCAACTGATTCAAACTACAACATCGATTCAATTTATTTGAATAAATTCTTTTTAAATATTAAAGGCTGCAATTACTCTTATAACTCTCGTATTCTTTTTTTTAAATATAATTATTAATAATTTTTTTAAGTATAAAAATCAATTATTAAAATCGAATGTTTTTCAAATTATAAAAATTAATTGTAATAACAACTGCCCCAATTTTCTTTTGCATTTCCCTCTCACCTTTCAAACAACTTATTCTCTGTCATCTGGCTAAAATTGTATCTTGTGAATAGTTCGCTAAATAAAATTTGCTGGAGTTTATTTCCAACATCCATCTTCTTCCTCTTGTTATTATCCCTCTACTTACCTTCTTCCAATTATATTATTGACTTTATAAGGATGCCACGACAGAAGCTGGGATTTTATGTATTTTTTTATTTCATTTTATTTTTTCTTGTTGAAATGACGACACAATATCTCACGGATTATGGCAAAATATAATAAAATTTCTTAATGAACACAAACAACTCACACAAACGCACTGCAATGAAATTTATAAAAATTTATTTGTTTAACAATTTCGCTACTGTTTTTGTTTTAAATGTCTTTCTTAGTTGTATTTCTATTGTGTCTATTCTTGATATAATTCCTGCTGTTGTATGTGTATGTATGTGTGTATATGTGTATGTGTGCGTGTGTGTGTGTGTTTGTAATCAAATTAGAGAAAGTGAATTAAACAAAAGTTTCTTCTTTTGATTTATTTCAAAATAATGAGTGTACAAAACAACTTGAAATCTTGTACAGAGACACTCACTCGCTTGCACCTCTACACGCTCAGAGAGGGGAGAAGATTTGACAGGAAGTCTTAATAAAATGCTGGGAGTGAAACGGAATTTTTAGGATTAAATTGTGTAAGTCTTGCCTTTCCTTGTGATTTGGGTTAAATATGAAAGATGCCAACAGAATTTATAAGTTTCTCCTCATCATAATAATTAATAAAGTGAAACGACTTGAATTGTTGAAAGGTTCGGGGAGGAGGGAGGGATTTATTTGGAGGGAGAGAAATGATTTAAGAGGCAGAGCGTGTTTGAGTTGTTAAGCAGAATAGAATTCGTTGGCAAATAATAATTTAGTAGTTTGTTGTAGTACAAAAGCACAATAACAAGTAACATATCTTTGAAATATATATAAAATATATATAATAAATATATATAAATATGGGCGTTTCCATGATTCCGAATATGAACCCTTAACCCTTTTTTTATTATTTACCTTAAGCGTTACTTCTAATTCTAATTGAGTCCTTTTAATTAGAGCTTAAACTAAATTTGAGAAAATTAATTTCTTTAACAGCTACACTCAAACGCCTTTATTTCTATGTATTGAACGTTACTTTTTCACCAATTTCTTATTTTCTTATTCCTTTAGTGCACAATTTTATCCAAAAAAGACTTAAACATTTTCTCAAATTCAAAATTCTTTAAAAATAGCATTAAAGTGTCTTCAACTTTATGTATTGAACGTTACTTTTTCACCAATTTCTTATTTTCTTATTCCTTTAGTGCACAATTTTATCCAAAAAAGACTTAAACATTTTCTCAAATTCAAAATTCTTTAAAAATAGCATTAAAGTGTCTTCAACTTTATGTATTGAACGTTACTTTTTCACCAATTTCTTATTTTCTTATTCCTTTAGTGCACAATTTTATCCAAAAAAGACTTAAACATTTTCTCAAATTCAAAATTCTTTAAAAATAGCATTAAAGTGTCTTCAACTTTATGTATTGAACGTTACTTTTTCACTAATTTCTTATTTTCTATCCATTTAGTATACAATTTTATCCAAAAAGGACTAAAAAATTTTCTCAAATTTAATTCCTGTAAATGTTTCATTAAAGTGTCTTCAACTTTATGTAATGAACGTTACTTTTTCACCAATATCTACTCTTCTGAATCCTTTAGTATATAACTATATAAATTAAAATTTTCTTCAAATTAAAAATTCTAAAAAAGTTGCATTAAAATGTCCTCAACTTTTTGTACTGAACGTTACTTTTTCACTATTTTCTTATTTTCTTATCCCTTTAGTATATAATTTTATCCAAAAACGACATAAACATTTTCTCAAATTCTAATTCTATAAAAGTTTTATTAAAGTGTCTTCAACTTTAAGTATTGAACGTTACTCATTCACTGATTTTTTTCTAATTCCCTTAAAATATATTTGACCTTATTCAAAAAGGTCCTATACATTTTCTAAAATTTCATTTGTATATAAGTGACATTGATATATCTTCAATTTTAGTATTGATCGTTACCGTCTTGCTTATTGCTAACTTTTCTAATCTCTTCAAAATGTATTATTTATTATCCAAAATGACTTGCACCTTTTCATAAATTGAACTCCTATAACAAATGCATTGACATGTCTCTAACTAAATGTATTGAACGTTACTTTTTCCATTTTTCTTCTAATCTCCTTAAAATAGCTTAAATTTTATTCCAAAAATAACTTGTATACATTTTTCGAAACGTTTAATTTGTCTAATAGTTTAATTGAAATGTCTTTAGGTTCTTCTATTGAACGTTACTTTTTCAATAATATATTTTTTTCCAATCAATTTAAAATACATGTAATTTTATTTAAAATTACTTTTAAATTTTTTCAAATGTAATATGTTCTATTAAAAATGAAGCTTATGTATTGAACGTTACTTTTCTACAGATAATTAATACATGTAATCGCTTTGAAATATATTTGTTTTTACCCAAAAAGGACTTAAGGTTTTTTTTTCTCAGATTCAGTTTCTGTAAAACCTGCACTCAAATATCTTACACTTTATGTATTGAATGTTACTTTTCCATTAATTTCTAGTTTTTCTATTCTCCATGAAATATATTGGTTTTTAGTTAGGAACGATTTAATGTTTTTTTTCTTAAATTCAGTTTCTGTTAAACCTGCACCGAAATGTCTCACACTTAATGTATTGAACGTTACTTTTTTACAAACTTCTAATAAGTCTAATACTTTTAAAATTTGTATCGAAAAAATTTTTATCTAAAATTTTTAAAGTTTAATTTATATAATAGTTTTATTGAAATGTCTCGAGCTTATGTATTGAATGTTACTTATTCATTAATTTCTAGCTTTTCTATTCTGTATGAGTTTTAATTGTTTTTAGCCAAAAACGACTTAATATTTATTTTCTCAAATTCAGTTTCTGTAAAGCCTGCCCTTGTGTTAAATATCTTGGATTTTACATATTGAACGTTACTTTTTTACAAATTTCAAATAAATTTAATAACTTTTAAATATTTTTGAAGTGTTTTTTTTTGTAAATTTAAGCATTTTATTTTCTTAAATTTAATTTCTATAACAGTTGCATTGAATTGTCTTTAATTTTATGTATTGAACGTTACTTTTTCACAAATTTCTATTCAATCGGATCTCCTTGAAATTTTTTCTAGGTTTTTTTAATACAAATTTAAGCATTTTGTTTTCTCAAATTTAATTTCTATATTAGTTGCATTGAATTATTTACAATTTTGTGTATTGAACGTCACTATTTCACAAATTTCTAGTCAACCTGATCTCTTTGATATTTTTTCGACATTATTATGAACAAATTTAATCATTTTCCATTGAATTGCCTTTGATTTTATGTATTGAACGTTACTTTTTCTCTTATTTCTTTTATTTCTATACTCTTTAAGATGTAAGTGATGTACTTTGCACTATGGTACGACTTAAGGCGATATTAATTTTGGTTTTCTTTAAGTTAAAATAATTTAAAAGACTTTAATTTTTAATTTAAATGCAAAAAGAGAAAAATAATTAATCTGTTATAGAACTTTATTAGTAAAAAGGCCTCCAACTAATTTCTGCTACCCCCCGGATCATAATCAAAACCAATCTGATGTTGTTTCCTCATCCACAATTATTCGTGAAAATAACATGTTGTTTTACACGTTGACAGCAAATTTCTTTTTTTATTATCTTCTTTAAATAAACAACCATCCATCCCCATTTCCTGTCTTTCAAAATGAAATTTTAATATTTAAGTAAATACGCAAATCCAAATAATAATTTATTTTATGACATGACAAATTAACATCATTTAGACAAATTTAGAAATTTTATCTCTATCAAAACACCAGCCTCAACTTTATGCATGTGTTGACATCTCTGCAGCGCATTTAATATCCTATTCCAGGACTAATTTAAATGATGTGTTGAATAAAATTAAAAAACAGCCAAAACCAAACAAGAAAGAAGTGTGAACAGCATAATCAACAGCCAACATCAGTCGTGGCCAACAGCCCAGTTACACTCAACCACCAAAAAACTTTTTCTACAAAATAAACTTCTATATAATTAATCAAAGCCAAAAAGGTGTCACATAACATTAATATTAACTGGTGAAAAAAAAAGAGGAAATCAAATAAAAAGTTAGCAAGAAAGGCGGCAGAGTTCCAAACTCACGTTTTCTTAAAATGAAAATTAAAAAAGAAAATATTCAAGCCAAACTGTTTTTGTTACATGACTGGCCTAAAGAGTCAACCACACAGTCCAGGCAAAAGTTTTCTGTTATCAAAAAAAAAAGAAAAGAAAAATTTATTATTCCTTTATTTTTTGGTTACAAATAAAATAGAAAAGTTTACAAATTAACAGTCTCCAGGGGTGACAAATGTCAGTTAACATTAAACTCGGTTGCGTTTATTTTTCCTTCTTCCTTTTTTTTCTCGTTAATTTAGTTTTTAGTTAAAGTAACGCCGCAGTCACACTCATTGTTGCTGTTAACAACAACGATAAAAAACAATGTTGTTGTTGGACTTGTATTTTTTTTAAACAAACTTGTGTTTGACCCTTGAAAAATGGAGTTGTTTAAGGCACGAATAAAAACCCCTTTTGCTAAAGAGCTTTTATTTTCCAAGGAATAAATTAAAATGTAACAAAAGGATCTCATATATTGAAATAACATGAGGCTGTTCTGCTAATACAAACGGGTCACAAAAAAAGGAAAGGAGTGGTTGGAGGGTCACATTCTCTCTCGCACTTACCTTAAGGCCAGTTGTGTCAATTGTCACTTGATTAACCAAAACGCCACAAGGAGTTTCAAAATTTACACACTCTCACACACACACACACACTAAACCTTTAATCCAGACATGTTCTGCACATAAATTTCTAGAAAAAAAGGACACGGAAGGTTATTTAATGGCTTTTATTTTTATACGTCGAGAGAATATATTTTTATTATTGTTAAAAAGTCCCAATTAGCATTTGGTAATAAATAAATGTGTATTAAATAAAAGCAAAACAATAATTCTTAATTTGGGAAATTATTAAAATGGAAATTTCAATGTTGTTTGTTATTCATAAAACAACAAACTAAACAATTCCAAACCAAAATAATAGTTTTAAAAAAATAGTTTTTTTCCAATAAAGATTATGCCAAAAAATTATTCGATTAAAAATTAATCGAATAAAATTAATCGATTAAAAAAGTTTACATAATAAAATACCAACTATAAAAATACAACAATATTATAACAACTATATAAAACTATAAAATAACAGCTATATATTTCCCCACTGAAATACTAGTCATAATAAAACTAATCGAATGAAATTAATCGATTAAAAAAATTTTTTCACTATAAAATAACAACTTTATATATCCTCACTGAAATACATATCACAATATATATATGTACATAAGTTATAGTTGAATTACTGTTATATATTGAGAGAATATGCAATATTATTCGATTAAAAAATAACCGATTAACAATTTTTTCTAATAGAAATGTGTGAGAAATATCATTAAGATTATTTATTCGAATAAAATTTTTTTTATTCCAAGAAAATCAATTATTCGAATCAAATGATTTATTCGAATCAAATGATTTATTCGAATCAAATGATTTATTCTAATCAAATGATTTATTCGAATCAAATGATTTATTCGAATCAAATGATTTATTCGAATACAACTTTTTATGCGAAAAACTTTTTTATTCGAATAAAATACATTATTCGGAAAAAATTGCTTATTCGCATAATATTTGTTCTAACCAAATCGATCCTTTTTTAAAATCGATTCGAAAAAAATTACTTATTCGAATAATATTATATATTCGAATTAGATTATTCATTCGAATAAAATTTTTATTCAAATAAAATTATTCATTCGAATAGTATCTGTTATTCAAACTAAATGGCCTATTTTAAAATCGTTTAAGATAAAATGAATTATTCGAACAAAATTATTTATTTGAAAAAAGTTTATTCGAATGAAATTATATATTCGATTGATATTTGTTATTCTAAAAAAAGTGCCATTTCAAATCGATTCGGAATGAAATAATTTATCGGAACAAAATTATATATTCGTAGAAAATTATTTATTCCAACTAAATGTCCTATTTTAAAATCGATTAGATTTAAATGATTTATTCGAATCTAATTACTTATTCGAATAAAATGATTTATGTGAATAAAATTATTTATTCGAATAAAACTATTTATTCGCATAATATTCATTGTTCCCACTAAGTTGTCTATTTTAAAGTCGATTAGAATGAATTTATTTATCCGATTAAAATCATTTATACGAATAAAATTTTTTAATCGAATAATATTATTTACTCGAACAAAATTTTTTAGTCGAATAAAATTCTTATTCGAAGAATATTATTTATTCGCATAATATTTGTTTTAACCAAATCGCCCTTTTTAAAATCGATTAGAATGAAACTATTTATTCGAATAAAATTATTCTAATTATTTTGAATAAAATTATTCATTCGATTAATATTTGCAATTCAAGCTAAATTGCCTATTTTAAAATCGATGAAACTAAACTAGTTTATCCGGATAAATTTATATAATCGAATAAAAATTTTTGTTCGAATAAAACATTTATTCGAAGAAAATTATTTATTCGTATAATATTCGTTATTCGAACTAAATTGCCTATTTTAAAATCGGCTAGAATGAAATTATTTAATCGAATAAAATTCTTATTCGAATAAAACTTTTTATTCGAAGAAAATTATTTGTTTTAATAAACTTATTTATTGCAACTAAATTTCCTATTTTAAAATCGACTAGAATTAAATTATTTTATTCGAATAAACTTATTCGAATAAAATTATATATTTGAATAAAATTATTATTCGAATAAAATTTGCTACTCGAAGAAAATTATTTGTTTTAATAAAATTATTTATTGCAACTAAATTTCCTATTTTAAAATCGACTAGAATTAAATTATATTATTCGAATAAACTTATTCGAATAAAATGATATATTTGAATAAAACTATTATTCGAATAAAATTTTCTATTCGAAGAAAATTATTTGTTTTAATATCATTATTTATTCCAACTAAATTTCCTATTTTAAAATCGATTAGAATTAAATTATTTTATTCGAATAAACTTATTCGAATAAAATGATATATTTGAATAAAACTATTATTCGAATAAAATTTTTTATTCGAAGAAAATTATTTGTTGTAATAAACTTATTTATTGCAACTAAATTTTCTATTTTAAAATCGATTAGAATTAAATTATATTATTCGAATAAACTTATTCGAATAATATTATATATTTGAATAAAACTATTATTCGAATAAAATTTTTTATTCGAAGAAAATTATTTGTTTTAATAAACTTATTTATTGCAACTAAATTTCCTATTTTAAAATCGATTAGAATTAAATTATATTATTCGAATAAACTTATTCGAATAAAATTATATATTTGAATAAGACTATTATTCGAATAAAATTTTTTATTCGAAGAAAATTATTTGTTTTAATAAACTTATTTATTGCAACTAAATTTCTTATTTTAAAATCGATTACAATTAAATTATATTCTTCGAATAAACTTATTCGAATAAAATTATATATTTGAATAAAACTATTATTCGAATAAAATTTTTTATTCGAAGAAAACTATTTTTTTTAATAAAATTATTTATTCCAACTAAATTTCCTATTTTAAAATCGATTAGAATTAAATTATTTTATTCGAATAAACTTATTCGAATAAAATGATATATTTTAATAAAATTATTATTCGAATAAAATTTTTTATTCGAAGAAAATTATTTGTTTCAATAAAATTATTTATTCCAACTAAATTTCCTATTTTAAAATCGATTAGAATTAAATTATTTTATTCGAATAAACTTATTCGAATAAAATTTTCTATTCGAAGAAAATTATTTGTTTTAATTAAATTATTTATTCCAACTAAATTTCCTATTCTAAAATCGATTAGAATTAAATTATTTTATTCGAATAAACTTATTCGAATAAAATGATATATTTGAATAAAATTATTTATTCGAATAAAATTATATCTTCGAATAAAATTATTTTTTTTTATAAAATTATTTATTCCAACTAAATTTCCTATTTTAAAATCGATTAGAATTGAATTATTTTATTCGAATAAACTTATTCGATTAAAATGATATATTTGAATAAAATTATTTATTCGAATAAAATTATATCTTCGAATACAATTGTTTCTTTGAATAAATAATAGAATAATTGTGATAGAACTGGAAGTTTTTATCCCTTTTCTGTTATCTATTCTTGTCATGTCAGGACGATATCAAAAAAGGACGAATACCTGCGCTACTGCCTGTTGATAACAACTAACTATTTGCGACAGTCGGCGAATATCCTATAAGTCCTTGGATATGGCAGCAGGCTGTTTAAAATGTTTAATTGTTGATGAAAAGGGGTACTGACAAGTTGCATTTGCGATATTGTCTTGACGTGACGTTGACAAATAGTTACAGAATAAGAGGGATTTTTTCAATTTCAACGAGTAGTGCACGGTTTTTCCTAATAATTTAGTTATGGTTAATAGTATGTTTGTCAGACTTCTGTATCATTTTCTTCATACAAAACGCTGCTCATGCTGCCAGTGTTGCCATACTCTTTACTTTTAACGAAAATTGGTTACACTGGCGGAATGAGCAGCTCAGAAGCCTCACAAACATACTACTATGGTTCTAAAAAAATATGAAACCAAAAACATATTTTGATTATTTTGTTATTTTAAAGAATATATTTTTAGAAGAAAAGAGTAGCTGAACAAGACTTGAGTTGTTGTTGTTATTGTTTTTATGTTCCTCTAACAACAATTTCCAATGTTGGCTCGCTGGCGTATGTTTTTTTCTTTTACAATTTTTAAGTTCCTTTGCCTTTTTTCATATTTTATTTATATTTTATTCGCGCGCTACACCCCCCCTGGAGCCATAAGAAAACGGAAGCGGATGTTGGTTTATTTTGCAAGTTGGTTTTTTCTATAAACGTTATATTGCTGGCTGATGTTGCTGGCTGCTGTTGCTGCTGCCACCAACACCACAACTGCTCTACAGTGGCTGTTTGTGCGGTGGCTTGCAACACTATTTAAAACAAAAAATATCATTGAATTGGCTTTGCCACCGCCAAGAAGCGAACGAAGTAAATAAAACAATAATTAACTAATTTAAATTCAAAACGTACAACAAGTGCTTCTTCCTATTTCCCAACTCAACTCGACTCAACGCGACTCGACTCAACTGAACTGAACTTGTTTTAAAACACTGAAGTTGTTGTCTCTTTTCTCCCCTTTTTTTGTCGCTGGTTTTCGTTTTATTGTTTTTGTGTTTGTACAATTCGACTGGAAATGAAACGAAAGACTAAAAATTCAAAAGCAGTTCTGTCGGTTGAAGTTTCTCTGTGGAAGTTTGTTGGGGTTGGTTTTGCGTCCTGGTCGCTTAAAAAATTGTTTTGTGTTATAAAAAAGATAAGTCTTTCAAAAACTTCTTCTTCGTCATCATCATCATCGCCAACATTATCCTGATGCTGGTTTTTTTTCGTTTTTTTTTTATTTATTTATATTTTTTTGGTTAAATTTTGTGGCATTAGAAGCAGCATGAGCGGCTGGTTAGTGGGTTAACTGGCTGCCGGGCCCGAGTGTTGGCTGTTTGTCAGTGAGTTCGTCTTTTATTTGCTTATTTTTATATCTTCACTTTTGGGCTGTTCTTCTTCCATGTCCAGAGGAATTGCGAGTGGTTGTAAAATATGAGACAATTGTTGCTGCACAAAGAATGTGATATTAGGAAAATTTATTTTAAATTGTCAACTAAATGTTGGCATTTTTCTTATTTTTTTGTTTATTGTTTTCTGCTCTTCTGTTTCTTTTTGCTGTTGCTTATTTTCCTTATTCGCTTGTCGTGGTTGGCGTTGGCGTTGGTGGAGGCGAATTCTTTGCAGTCGAATTTTTTGGTAGTTAAAAACAGAGCAACAGCATTCCACAGCAGATAATTAATTTTAATGAATAATTAATTACAAGTATTTGTTTAATGGTTGTGTGTGTAAGTGTGTGTATGTGTGTGTTTGAGTGTGTGTTTGTAAGAGAAACTGTTTCACATTAAATTTGCATTTCCTTGAAGCATCAGAGTTCTTTAAAATTTTGTTGGGAAGCCGTTTGCTTTACTGGCCAATTGATGACAGAAAAGGTCAAGGCGTTGGATTAAAAACTTAACGTTTGGAGGCGGAAGTCAAAGTCTCATTGATGTCATTGACTGCTGGTTTTTACCAGTGTCCTTCCCTCTTCCATAACAGAACTCTACCTATTGAAATAAATCGTTTCCTCCGAAGATCAAAGTCCGCAAAGATTTTCCTTCAAAAATGTCTCAATCATGAATGGTAATTGCCATGTTGCCACATAATTAATAATTTTGCCTGTCAAAGCGATCCATGAAATACATATTTTAATTAATCGGTTATTGGCTCAAATCGATTTTCTTTTAGTACAAAAAAGTTAGAGAATCCGTCTTATAATTCAATATAGAAACGAGTCAGCACAATTAAAATTATTTTAAAAAAATATATATAAAATAATTGCTTAACTATTTCTGCAAGAAACATCGTCGGCTTAGCCGTGCTCGACTGTATAACGAGTAATTAATAAGGTCTGTAGTTTTAACTGAATTAAAATAAATTGATTTAAATTATGTAAATCAAACAAAATCATAAGATTGTTTTTTGGGGAATATTTATGTCAGTTCAATTATTTATTCGATTAAAACTATGTATTCGATTAAATTTAATTAGTCGATTAAAATAATTCAATGACTCGTTCCAATAGAAATATATATGCAAACGCGAATAAGTTATTCGCAATAAATTGTTTTTTTGGATTAAGAATATTCAAGCGATTAAAACTATTTAATCGATTAAAATTGTATAATCGCATAATATATTATTTTTTATTTTGGCGTATTAAAATAAAATTATTTATTCGAATAAATTTGGTTTGTTAGACTAAAGTCTTTAAGGCGTATTAAATTATTTATTAATATATTCGATTAATTAGCGCAATACAATTATTTATTCGATTAAAATTATTTATTCGAATAGAGGTAAGCAAAACAAATTAATTGTTCCCATAAAATTGGTTCTTATTGCGAATATTTACGATTTTCAAATAATGTTTTCGATTAAAAATATTTATTCGAATAAAACTAATTATTCGATTAAAGTTAATACCTGTATCAAAATTATTTATTTCGATTATTAATTTGTGTTACCGGAATTATTTAATCGCTTAAAATTTGTTTTCTTGGAATAAAATTATTTAAGCGATTAAAATTATTTATTCGATTAAAATTATCTATTCGAATAGAGATAAGCAACTAAATCGTTTGTTCCCATAAAACTGTTTATTGTTTTTTAATTTTTCTTTCATATTCAGAATGTAACATTATAATTTTTTTTTGGATTAAGATTATATAATCGATTAAAGCTATTTAATCGATTAAAATTATTAATTGTATAAAAATTATTTATTCCAATGGAGCTATTTATGCAAACCGAATTATTTAATCTCATAAAATTGCTTGCTTGCATTAGGATTATTTAAGCGATTAAAATTATTTATTCGATTAAAATTTGTTGTACCGAATGACACTTTTGGGTGATTAAAATTATTTATTCGAATAGAGTTAAGATAATCAAACCATTAATTTGCCCAAAATTGATTTATTTTTGGAGAATTTTTTTGCGGCTGAAATTATTATTCGATTAAAATTATTTATTCGATTAAATTTATTTATTCGATTAAGTTATTTATTCGAATATATGTAAGCAAACTAAATTATTTATTCCCCTAAAATTGTTATATTGACGTTCCTAAAATAATTTTTTCGATTATAAAAATTATTCGACTAAAATTAATTATTCGACTAAAATTAATTATTCGATTAGAATAGTTTTTTAGTTCAAAACTATTTATTCCAATGGAGGCGGTTTTGCAAATTAAATTATTTATTCGCATAAAATTGTTTTCTTGGACTTTGTTTAAGCGATTAAAATTTTTCATGCCGATTAAATATTTTATGCGATTAAAACTAGTTATTCGAATAGAGTTGAGCTAATGAAATTATTAATTTTCACAAAATTGATTTATTTTCGGAGAATTTTTGTGCGGCTAAAATTATTAGTCGATTAAAATAATTTTTATTCGATTAAAATAATATATTCGATTAATATTATTTATTCGAATAGTGGTCGACGAAACAAATTTTTTTATTGCCATAAAATTAGTTTTCTTTTTAGGATTATTTACGTTCCTAAAATATATTTTTCGATTGCGATTATTTATTCGACTAATTAATTCGATTGAAATTATTTATTGGCTCAAAATTATTTGTTCCAATTGAGTTATTTACGCAAACCAAATGATTTATTCGCATAGAATTGGCTCTTTGGTCTGCGATTGCTTAAGCGATTAAAAATTTTCATACCGATTAAAAATCGTATGCGATTAAAATTATTTATTCGAATAGAGTTAAGCTAATCAAACTATTAATTTGAATAAAATTTATTTGTATATGGGGAATTTTTATGCGGCTAAAATTATTATTCGAGTGTTTTCTTGGACTTGGATTATTTAAGCGATTGAAATTACATATTTATTCGATTAAAGCTAAATTCGATTAAAATTATTTATTCGATTAAAATTATTTTATTATATTATTTTATTGAGAAAACTTTATTTTCTTAGGCAGAACGCATTCATTCGATCAAACCGAATAATTTAATCGAATAAAACATATAAATTTTTTTGCTCTTTCGTCAATTGTTCTTTTTTTGAAAACATTAACCCAACGAAATGGCATAAATGGGCGATTTCCAAATTTAAGGAAACTTTTACTGCCTCTTTCACTATGACGAAATACTTTTTTCTTTTGTACAGTTACATTTCAAATTTAAAGAAAGACTTTGAGGAGTCGAATGTTAATTCCTAAATTTGAAAAGTTTGTCTGCATATTCAAGAAGAATTAAGCAGTTGTGCAAGCAACCAAAATTACCCAGTATTTTTTGCTGAAAATAAAGGGATATTATAGCAACACTCTTTTAAACTATTTCTGGCCGAACTATAAATCTGTTGTTGTAAAATTACCATAAAAGAATTCTCTTAAAAGTGGGTGGTGAATATAAAAAGTATAAGAGATTAAAAGAGATATTAACAGTTAAGAGAATGGTTTCAATAACATTATGATTTCAAGTAATACGAAGCAAAATAATGTCATAAAAAAATAGATAGAAAATTTAAAACGAACCATATGGCAATTAAAACTTTTTAACGTCTTATTTGTGGCAGAATTAAACTTTAAATTTGTGAAAGGAAATAATTTTAAAGTGATTAAAGTAGCGTTTATTTACACAAACTTTAAAAAGCGACTGCATTTTACTTGCATATTTTTTAATAATTATTTTTAAATTGTTAATAAACGGTAAGACAGTTGAAGTCCTTTTATCCTGTTGGCGTCCTAATCAAACTTGCGCTTAATTGCAAATAATTCTCCTCCGACTCAATTGAATTGCTTCATGCACTTAGTTGAGTGTTTGTGTTTGTGTGTGTGTGTGTACATGCCAGGCCGTTTGCTTCGACGATATAATCCTGTTCAGTTGCAACTGCTGCTCTCAGTTTCGATTAATGGATTTTGCTGTTGTTTGTATTTCGAAATTGGTATTAATCTAAAGCTCAATGCTTTTGCCGTAATAAATTGAATGCCAAGTAAAGCATGCGAGGTCTGTTTATAAGTATGGTGAATTTCCATAAATATTACGAAATATTTATTATTCGTTATTTGAATTAATATTTTTGCCTTCCAAGAAGTCCTGTTCAGATATGAAATAAGTATGACATCGTTATTGTCCCCTCCTCGAAACATGTCCTTCGTCAAGAAACGGTATCCTTTCATGGGTTGTTTTAATCTGGGAGACAGGGGATATACCACAAATCTGGTGACTACATTTCCTGAGGCATGATTACGACGTTGTTTTTTTTTTTTCTTTTTTTTTGTCAAAGTCATGTCCAACATTTTAGGAAAAATTGATGGCATGAGCCAACAAATATACAGACATCCTCAGCTGTCAATTCGAATAGTGATTCGATAATTTAATCGGTTCTTGA
Organism: Linnaemya vulpina; assembly: GCA_963675445.1. Classification (NCBI taxonomy): domain Eukaryota; kingdom Metazoa; phylum Arthropoda; class Insecta; order Diptera; family Tachinidae; genus Linnaemya; species Linnaemya vulpina. The sequence goes on along the minus strand of OY776279.1, from coordinate 74,168,247 downwards.
TGGGGCGTTCAGGACGAGTCTCATCTCTTACACCTCGACATTTTATTGAAAACTTTGCACGACTTTTCTATGACTCTGGTGACAATCAGCGCACCGCTTGATTGAGGTCTTAATTCTATTTTATTTCTTAATAAAATTTTTATGCATATTTTTTGCAGCCTTTTCTTACAAATACTTCAAATTAGAGCATTTTCTAAAAATTATTTATTTATTAATTTTTTAAACAAAATTTGATTAATTTTCTCAAGTGATTTTTAATAAAATTTTGGGAAAGAAAATGTTTAACATTTTAAAAGTTGTCATTTAAATTTAAATGAAAAAAGTTTCAAATATTTTTAATAAATTTTTAATAATTAATTTATTGATAATAAACGCAATGCGCTATTGGCCCTGAAGGATTCTTTGTATTGCAGTGATAAAAATAAATGAAATGAATATAAAGGGTGTTTTTTATAGAGTGATAGAAGTTTGAATCATAATAAAACAAAGTAATATATTTTTGATATCAATGAAACGAGCTTTATTGGATAGAAAATTTTATGACATTAATGTTTAAATATGATTCGGCCATGTGGCCGCCACGGCTGGCGCTTACAAGGCGCAATCTGGAACACCAATTTTCACGAACAGCAACATTCTGAACATCATCGTTTTTCAAGACATATGGGCCAATGACTCTGGCAGCCCATTAAGCGCACCAAACAGTAATGTTCTGTGGTTGGAAATGGTGTTTCGACAAAAGGTTCTCCTCACTTCCCAATGCGACAACTCTGTTTACTTACGTACCCATTCAACCAAAAATGGGCTTCATCGGCAAATAAAATTTTGAATGGACGAAGTGCGCGATAAGTTTGACGAACAGAACCATTATTATGATTAAAAATTTCCACAGTTTGCACGCGTTGCTCTGGTGTAAATCGAGCTATGAATAAAATGTCAAAGCAAACTAAACAAAAACCAACTATCAGCTATTAAATGGGTGGTCAAATAAAGCAGTGATGCCAACTCAAAGTTGTATCAGTCTATAAGAAACACCCTATATAAAAATATATTTTTTAAGCGCCGGAAATATTTATCAGCATTAAATTTAATCTTTTAATTATATTTTGTACTGGAATTAAGTTAATTATCATATTAATTATTCAATTATTGCAATTCTGTGACTCACAACTAATTCCAAAAAACAGCTGCTCAATTTACTAGCCTTTCCGTGGCATTTCAAATTGCATTTGCAACTACAATGGCAAATAAATGCTCTCCAAACAACAACAAATTATTATAATAAATTTTTAATTAATTTTTTTCTTGAAGAGATTTCATTAAAAAATTATTTTACCAACAACTTTTACTATTTATAATCATTTAACATTAAATTTCCTTAAGGAAATATTTTGCTAATAAGCAAATTATTACAAAACAAACAATAATTGTCTCTATTGTCTTTATTGTCTTTATTAATAACAAATTAATTTCATTTGCTTTGCCTTTTAGCAGCTTTCAAGACTCACTTTGCTCTCTGCAGTATCTGTCAAACAAATGAAATGACAATTGAAACAAAAGCCAAATCAAACTTTGTGCTCTTGTTTTTGTGTCGCTTTTAAACTTAAACTTCCTTCCGCATTTAACAATAATTTCCTGTTTTCGCCATAAAAAAAACACTTAAAATTATGTGGCCGGCCGTCTCTATTCATTTTACTCTTTTGTGGGCAGGTAAATAACAATTGAGGTGAGTGTTTATTGTAAGAGGAAATGCAACACATGCTGCACTTGAGCTCTTAAATGTAAAAGACTTTTAAGTTTTCAATCTCTTATTGAGAGTTTTAGGTTGGCAAAACAACAGTGCAGTGAGTGCATTTGCAGAAAGAGTGCAGTTAAAGCTGCTGGAAGTGCTCTTTTAAAGTGGTAAATAAATCTGTGGAGACAAAAACAAACAACAACAACAACAACCTGCACTCAGTGTGGTGTAGAATTCAGTGCAGTGCTGCTGGTTATTTTTTTATTTTTTATTATTGTTTTCTGTTTGTTTGCCAAAGAGAATTAGGCAAATGAATGAAGAGAGCTTCAGTGTTTTATTTGGGTGCATTAATAATTCTATTACGGCCGTATGTTGCAGGGAAATAAAGAGTTATTTTGAAAGCAACCTTTTTTCGCAAGGTTTTTGTAAAATTATAAATATTAATAAGCCGATTAATTAAATTAATTAATTGTTAAGCAATCGAGGCCATGCCAAAGAACACAGAGTGGCTGTTTTACTAAAATCTAGCCGCTGAGGTTGTACCTGCCATGGCTTTACTCGTTATCTGGCTTATCTGTGCACTCTCTGCTGTCCTCCAGCTGTTGTGGAATGTTCCATTTATTTTGCAGACTGCAATACAATATGGCTTTAACCATTCCTCTGCCCAGTTGTAGTGCTCGTTTTACAACTACTACAACTATTTTGTTCTATTGCAATTTCGTTGGGTAAAAAGGAATACTTTCTATGCAAGAATCTTGTTGTTGTTCTTTTTGTTTTTTTGTTTTTTTGTTTTTCTTTGTATTTTTGTTGCTGCTTATTGGGCTTGCATTTTCGTTCGTTCTATGCTCTGCTATTTTCTGCAACATTTTCTTTTGCCATCATGCTTCTTTATTATTAAAACAATTTTTTTTCCTGCTTTCTGCTTATATTATTCTTTTTTTTTTATATTCATATACTATAGAAAATTTCTTCCTTTTTTTTTTGGCCATCATTCAGTAGTTGGTTACAAACATTAGTCTAAAAGCGACAATCTATATGAACGGTCGCGCTTTTACGCTATTTTAAAATCAAAATTTTTCCCGCTGCTAGAAGTTTTTTCATTTACAACTACTAACAAACGCTGTTAAATTAAACCACAAAATAATAATAATAAAAATAACAAAAAACAGAATTATTTGTCACAATTGTAATAAAGGAAATAAATGAATTGAAATTTTTATTAAAGTTTACTTGCATGATATTAATAGAGAATAAATTAAATACAGCTTTTGCAATAGGCTACCGAAAAAGAAGTGCTAGGAAAACCAAAGAAAGTTGGGCCCCGTTGAAGGAAACAACGAAAGTGAAAATATTTTGAAAAAAAATATATCAAAATTTTCCAAAATCTTAAAAGAATTTTTACCGGAAATTTCAAAATTTAAACTTGTTACTTAAACAAAAATAATTCAATAAAGATATTAATAAAAATTTCAAAACTAAAAAAAAATATTTTGATACGTTGAAATATTTGAAAAATCTTAAGAAAAAAGCAAAATATTTCTTTGCAAAAATATATATATAAAAAAATTGACATAAAACGGAAAAATGTCAATATCTTATTAACAACTTTTGGCAAAATATATATATATAAAAAAATAAACACTCAAAACTGTTAGTGATCTGAAAACCTTCAAGTCAGTGTTAACGAGTTACTGTCTAATTTATAAAAAAAGATATTTAACCTTGATTAAACAAATTTCCACACTAAAATCTGTGCTATAAGTCTGTTATAAATCAAAAGTATTGTAATATCAACTCTAATTAAGAGTTAAAGAAAAATTAAAAAATAAAACAATCACCCGGACTCTGCGAAAGGACTTTTCGTTCCACAACAATTTTTCTGCTGCTTCAAATGCTTTAGAAACAAACAACATCAGCTAAAGCAATTGCCAGGTGGGTTCTTATGAATAGGTGTAAAAATATTTAGGCAGCTATTTAAAGTCTTAATAATGATATTTTTAAATAATTACCTTTACGATGGTTTTCCCAATAGCTGAACTTAACAATAATCAACGAGAACGGCAAAGTGAACGTTAAACTTCTTTTTTATTACAATAAGTAATTGATAAATTCAGGAATATATTAAATAAATTGTGGCAACTTTGCAGTGCATAACCACAGGCTACTTTTAGGCGCTTGTCTAGAGCAGTTTCGTTATACAATTATAATTCGGAAATTATTTCATTCATACTCCTAAAACTAGGCTCTAATATTTATTAGAGTCTTCTTATTATCACTATTTGTTGCTGGCAACTTTAATAATTCATACTCCTAAAACTAAGCTATAATATTTATTAGAGTCTTCTTATTATCACTATTTGTTGCTGGCAACTTTAATAATTCATACTCCTAAAACTAGGCTCTAATATTGGTGTGTGGCCCTAAGACTAGACTATAATATTTATTAGCGTCTTTTTATTATCACTTTTTTTTGCTTGCAACTTTAATAATTCACACTCCTAAAGCTTGACTATAACATGTATTCGTGCTCCTAAAACTAGACTATAATATTGATTCACGCTCCTAAGAATAGACTATAATATTTATTATAGTCCTTTTATTATCACTGGTTTTTTTCTGGCAACTTCAATACTTCATGTTCCTAAGATAAGGCTTTAATATTTTTTCGTGCTCTTAAAACTAGACTATAATAGTTATTATAGTCCTCTTATTATGCCTGTTATTTGCACGCAGCTTCAATTATTCATACTCCGAAAACTAGGCTATAATATTTATTCGTCCTCCTAAAACTAGACTCTAATATTGGTTCGTGCCCTTAAAACTATACTACAATATATACTTTAGTCCTCTTATTATCACTGTCTTTTTTTCCGGCAACTTCGATACTTCATATTCATAAATCTAGGACAAGCTCTTGAGCTTTGCGGAATCAATGTAAATATGAATGAAATGAATGAATGTATAATATTTATTCGTGCTCCTTAAACTAGACTAGAATATTTATCTTTGTTCTCTTATTATTACAGTTTTTTCAGGCAACTGAAACACTTCATAATCCTAGTGTTAGACTATATAATATATCTGTGCTCCTAAAACTAGACTATAATATTGATTCGTGCCCCTAAAACTAGACTATAATATTTATTTGAGCTCCTATAAAACTATACTTTAATATTGATTTGTGCCCCTAAAACTAGACTATAATATTTATTTGAGCTCCTATAAAACTATACTTTAATATTGATTCGTTCGCCTAAAACTAGACTATAATATTTATTTGACCTCCTATAAAACTAGACTATAATATTGATTCGTGCCCCTAAAACTAGACTATAATATTTATTTGAGCTCCTATAAAACTATACTTTAATATTGATGCGTACGCCTAAAAATAGACTATAATATTTACTATAGCTCTCTTATTATTACTGTTTTAAATACTTCATACTACTAACAGTAGTCTATAATTTTTATTCGTGCTCCTAGAACCAAACTTTAATAATTATTATACTCCTCTTATCACTGTTAGTTGCAGCGAAATTCAATGCTATAGTCGTCACGATATTTAAGTTATTTCTAACTTCAACTTATCGCACACTTTATCTTAAAGAAAAGTTGCTAAATTGGAAAAATAATTCTCCGTCTGATAAAATCCCATTTTCAACAGACACTAAATGGGGAAAAAGTCCCCCCTAGACTTAGATTCATAAAAAAATCAGTTTGAAGAATATTTTGTATGAATTATGAAACGAAAAAGTTATTGGAAACTCTTTTAAAATTTTCAGATAAAAATTTATAATTTGAATACTCATAAAATCAAAGAGTTGACAAAAAAAATGAACAGTCCATAAGGAATAATAAAGGTTACAAAAATAACAGGAAATTCTTAAAGTGTCTTTGAAATTTTTGTAAGCTCGGAATTATAAATAACAATTATGTGAAAAATAAAAACTCAAATTCGCTTCATGTTAAAGGCATCATGGTACCGGGGCCTGATTTTTCAAAAACCATGGCGATCTTAAGAAATAAATGCCTTCAACTCCCTACGAAAGAGTTAATTTTCGAAGAAAAAATAAAATGTCTCAAAAAAACCTTCAAAAAATTAAAATTAATTTTGTCATTCAAAAATGAATCTTTATTAAGGTGTTTAATTTTTCCTTCCAAATAAAAACTAGTCTTTTATTTCTTTTAAAGACAGTTTTATTTTCGATGAAAAATTTTATTTTTGTGTTAAAAATCACAATGAATTTGTTTTAAATTTATTTTATTTTCAGTACATTTTCAATAATTTCATCTGCTTTAAAATGTGTGTATTAACTTTAAAAAAAATCTTTTAATAATTTAGACCTCAATCGCTTTGAGCCTCAACTTCGAGACTGCGAATTCTATTTTCTGATGAGAATAAAGTAAAACTTCTAAATTGAGTTTAAAATAAAACTCTTTAAAAAAAGTTGTACTTTGTGAGGACAAAATATAACTATTATTTTCATAATTATTTATTTATTATTTTTTTTCGTTAAAAGTTCCTTAAGATCTTTTATTTTTGCTTTAAAAACATCCTTTAAAAATAGTTATTTTAAATGGAAATTTTGTTAGTAAAATCACAAAATAAATTTCATAAAAAGATTTCCTTATATCATTTAATACTCACAAAAACGTATTTATTCAAAACAAGAGCCCATAACATTAAATATTTATAAGTAACGTTCAATACAAAATTTATTATTTATTTCCATTGTGTTTAAGTGAAAATATTTTTGATAAAAATAAACTGAATCAACACAAGTCTCAATATTTTTATAAAAGAGACAGAATGAGAGCCAATAAGTGTGAAAATCTAAGAGTAACGTTCAATACAATTTTGATAAAACATTAACTTTCTTGTTTATCAACTGGTTAATCTCATTAAATAATAGTACTGCAGAATTTTAAATAAATTCTACAAGATTTAGTAAGAAAAAGAAAAATAAACGGGCTTTTTTTAAATTTACAAAAAAAATCTATGAGTAACATTCAATACATATTTCTTATGACGTCATGCTTTTATGAAGAAACTTTATTAAGAAACTTTGAGCAGTTGTCTTAATCCTTTTAAATTCTACTCACAAAAATAATTCCCTTAACTACAGTGAGTTCAAGGGACTTTGCAGTATTTGAATTGGTTTATTTTTGACTTACGACTTTCTTGCAACAAAGGCTTGTAATGCAGTGGCTAGTTTTCGATCCTTTTTGGACAATTTTATCTATCATTAAATATATATATTGTGAAACAAAACAGTCAAATTAAATATTTAAATCCTAACATCCTTCTAAACCGGCAAGAACAATTACAAAATTGTAATAAATTAAATTTTAATTGCTTTAAAACTCTCGCTCTCCCTCTCTCTCTCTCTCTCTCTCGCTCTCTATATCATTGCTGGACCAATTAATTGCCATGCAATTTAATCATATAATTTTCTTTTAAAATCTATTCATTTACTTATTCACGAAATTCAATAACTTTCAAACAAACAAAATATTAACTCTGTCCAGGATTAATTACCTGAATTGTGGTGAGAAAAAAAAAATATGCAAAATTATTGGCTGCAAAATTCGTGTAATAATTTGTTGAAATAATAATTTATATAATCTTCAGCATTAATCTGAAAATTACTCAGAGTATTAAAATTTTAATTACAAAATTGAAAAATAAACAGGCAGTCGAATGCAACAGCACACACACTTATAACACAGCAAAACACATACCAAAACACTCACTAACACATACACCAAAACACACACACACACACTAACACACACATAAATGACTTTACACAGCAGCAGGAAATATAACAACAACTTAATTATATCGTGCCACACTCACACTTGCACGACGGCCACTAAATAAAATTTTATTATCAAATCGAAGTGTGTTTCTTTCTAAATTTATTTTATATTTTCTGAATTGTTAAGATTTCCCCCTTTTTAATGTTTTAAATAACTTAACAATTTTTAATTATCTTTTTGCTCGTTTAAAGTAGGCAAAATACCCAACACCAGTGCCGCTACTAACAAAATAGTAGTAACAAGGAAATGTGGTATTATAAACTCTCTATATCCCAAAAATATTAGGGTGGCTTAAAAAAAAAACATTTCATGGGATGGCAGCACTCAACGGTTTTCGCTGCACACCGTTTTTTAATGTATTTTTACCTGATTTTTGCTACTGTTAGTTTTAGTTTTTTAAGTGATAATGAAAATATTGCATGAATCGAAATCTAAATAGTTTTCTAACACGAAAATTATAATTTCTATACTTTATATATAATTTTCTATACTTAACCCTATCACGAAAGTGTTGGATGATCTGAAAACTGAACCGTCGGGGCGCTCGATGCACGAAAAATAAGGTACCAAGAACCAACACTTTTTCTTCACAATATTATAGGATGTTTTTTATAGAGTGATACAAGTTTAAATCATAATAAGATATAGTAAAATATATTTGATATCAATGAAACGGTTTTTATTGGATAGAAAATTTTATGACATTAATGTTTAAATATGATTTCGGCCATGTGGCCGCCACGGCTGGCGCGTACAAGGCGCAATCTGGAACACCGATTTTCACAAACAGTAACATTCTGACCATCATCGTTTTTGAAGACATACGGGCCAACGACTGCGCCAGCCCATAAAGCGCATTTCGACAAAAGCTTGTGCATTCTCCTAACGCCAAAAGCGACAATTCTGCTTATTTACGCACCCATTCAACCAAAAATGGGCTTCATCGGATAATAAAATTTTGAATGGACGAAGTGCACGATAAGTTTGACGAACAGAACCATTATTTTGATTAATAATTTTCACAATTCGCAAGCGTTGCTCTGGTGTAAATCGAGCCATGAATAAAATGTCAAAGCCAACTTAACAAAAAGCATTTATCAGCTGTTAAATGGGCGGTCAAATAAAGCTGTGATGCCAACTCAAAGTTGTATCACTCTATAAAAAACATCCTATATATGTTATTAAATTTTCCTTTAAAAGCCTGCTTAGTTTTTTTCAACTTTATTGTTGAATATGATTTGAAAAAGTGCAAAAATACTTGCACATTTTAAAAAGATGAGAACATAAAGCCGAGCAACCACCTTTAACGAGTACAATGTGGCGTGTGAGTTATATTATTAATAATATTAAGTATACGTGTGGAAGCACAATGCAAAAGGATATTTGAGTATTAAAAGGATATTATTGATTTAATTTGTTTTCAGGCGCTAAAAGCCCCAGTGAATATTTTCAAAATTTTTTATGTTTTTAAAATATACTTTAAGTGAAAAATTCATTTTGTGGAAAAACATTTACCGCTCAGCTTTAACTAATGCAACTATTTTCCCATTTTCAAAGTGGAATTTGTCCCAAGAGCTTCGCATGAAGTTTATCCGGAAGCAGATCGTGATAGTGTTAATTGCAAAATATATCGTTAGAAAAATAAACTACAGAAAAGGAAAGCTTAATAGCCGCTGCTAACTTCAACACACGACTGCAAAAAATATATTAGAAAGAGTTTTTAATATATTTTTCAAATGAATAGAAGATCTTCAAATTTTTTCTCATACGGTTATGAGAACTTTTAAAATATGTCATGCCTTTTCCATAAATTGCGTTGGATAGTGTGAGATGTCCTTAAAACGATGCTTCAGTCTTCAAAAAATATGTTAAAGAATTCAGGAGTTATAACTTCCTCAAGATGAAAGGTCGTCGGAATGCACCCCAATAACTATTGTAGTTTGAATAGAATCGCCAAATATAAAAGTGCCGCGGAGCCAAAAATTGCGTTTGATAGTAAAAGATGTTCTTAAAACGATGTTTCAATCGTGGAAAAAATTTATTTAAGAATTTAGGAGTTGTACCTTCCTCAAGATGAAAAGTCGTCAGGATGCACTCCAATAACTATTGTAGTTTGAATAAAATCGCCAAATATAAAAGTGCCGCGGAGCCGAAAATTGCGTTTGATAGTAGAAGATGTCCTTAAAACGATGCTTTAGTTGTCAAAAATATATATTTAAGGACTTAGGAGTTATACCTTCCTCAATATGCAAAGTCGTCATAATGCGCCACAATATTGTGGCTTCCACTATTAATTTGTCTCCTCAAAATGTTACCCCCTTAATACATAAACCTTCAATGAAGTATGTGTCTTTGTGCTTTTGGTGTTATTTTTCCTATATCCCCCCCCCCCCCCCCCCCGCTCTTCACGCCTTAAGTGATTGGTAAATAATCAAAACCCAGTATTATTTTCAGTCACTCTTCATAATTTGAATGCGCTGGAAAAAAATAAAATTGAAATAATTTCACACATACCGGCACACATTGAAAATTATAGCAAAATTGCTTACGTTAATCAACAAAATTACCATAATTGAGGAGTTGTGGTATGGAAAATACTTTAAAACGATTTACAGTGAGTGTGTTCGAATAAAAAAATTCACTTAACGATTTGTGACACTCCAGGAGACTGGAGTTAATGTTTGCATTAAATTGAAAATATGAAAAATCGTTTTATGATTGTGTTTGTAAAAGGATGGAGGAAAATTGTGGCACTTGGGAACACTTAAAAAGTGCAGAGATTATAAAAAAATTGAGTGACTAAAATAATTTAAAAATCATTAAAATTTGAGTAACTAAAATCGGTGTAGGAAATAATTTTATTATTAATTAATAAATGCCGGAATGTAAAAATAGTTTTAATCTCTTAAATGAAATTTTTATTAATTCAAATATTAGGAAGTGAAATTCGAATTAGAGGCGTGGTAAAAGAGAGGCTGCTAAACAATTTACGACTGCAGTCGCTTTTTACAAATAACAGGGGAATTGAGTAGGACCCACTATTTACAATTAAGAGAGTGTTAACTACGATGAAGGGTACTCAAAAAATTCTCTTAAACGACTCTACGAATAGTGACTTTAATTCAATAAAAAGTTTCATTAAAATTACAGCAAGCAGCGGCATGTTTCCTTTTGTTGAAATTAGTTTCATATAATGACGATTTCTTTTCTAGAAAATAATGCAACTTACTTAACATTTTTTTAACAAAAAATGGCAACATTTTGGAGTTTCAAAATAAGGAGTTTATTAGAAATAGATCCAACATTCCTCATGAAAAATAGTTTCTCTTTTAAAACTTTTCCAAACCGCCACTTTTTAGAAAATAAGTGAAAAAATGTTAAATGTTTTCTAGAAAAGAAAACGAAATAAAATTTATTAACAAAAAACGAATAATTTTCCTTAATTCCACAAACTGATTTCAGTGATACAACGACTTAATTTCAATGCAACAACAAAGTAATTTCATCAAAATAATGAAATAGTTTCATATATTCAATGTAATAACTTAATTAATACAATAAAGTTAATTGATTGATTAAATGAGACAGAATGATTGATTTCATGATAATTTTTATAATTTTTATTTGTTTGTTATAAGTAGGACCAGTTCTTAGGGGATGCACCCTGCTGAACAGTGGAATACTGGAACTAGAGTGATAGATTTTGGGAGGGAGGGAAATAATTTCCCTGATATCGTGACAAGATCATTCGAAACAATTTTTACTTGACACTACTGCTCTGATAAATGAGAAAATGTTTAGGCATTTTTTGAATTATAATTTTTTTTATATCAACGAAACTTTCTTTAAAACAACGAAAATATTTCGTAGATACTACGAAACTCTAAATTTTGAAAATTTCTTTTAATAAAAGTTTGACACAAAACTTTAATTGTATTTAATATTTCAAACTCCTTAATTAATTGTATTTAATATTTCAAACTCCTTAAAACTGAAAATATTAAGAGAAATTTTAGAAATTAGAGTTTTATAGTCTCTACGAAATAAATTCGTTGTTTCAATGAATATTTTGTAAATGAGTTTGACACAAAACTTAATGGTATTTAATAAGATTTAAATAACTGTTCTTTAATGCAATTAATTATTATGTTTTAGTCTTTAAAACTGAAAATATTAAAGAAATTTTAAAAATTATGGTTTTAGAGTACCTACGAAATATATTCGTTGTTTCAATGAATATTTCGTAAATATTATGAAAGTGTGTTGTAATAAATTAACGACCTCTTTGGCATTTATTTAAGCAGCTGAAAACTAAATATTTTGTTTTATATATTAAGTGGTTTCTTGGAAGATATAGAATGTTGTTGTCATTAATCCAATGAAATATTTAATTGAAAACAGTGAAAATCAATGAAGCCAAATCCAATGGAATTCTATCGCAATAATTAAGAAATTTTCTGTGGATTTGTAAATCAAATCGTATAAAAATATATATATATATATATAATATATTTTTTTTTTTTATGTATAAAGCCACTTCGTAGTGTTATGAGGAAAGTGTAGCGGCCTTCGAAAACAGCGCTGCCCTGCTTTGCTGTTTAAGTTGGAAATAATTTCAAATAAAATTAATGTTGTTTTTTTCCTTTCATCTCACAGCCTCTTAAGTTTAATATTACAATTCTTAGCCTCTTGATTTCAATTGAATATTGGAAATATCAGCAAATTTGAAAGTCTTAAGAGGAAAGTGTAGCGGCCTTCGAAAACAGCGCTGTTACGCTTTGCAATACAAGTTGGAAATAATTAACAAATTAAATTGATGCTGCTTCTTTCCCTTGATCGCTCAACCTTTTGCATTTAATATTGCAATTCTTAGCCTCTGGATTTGAATTGAATTGGAAATATCAGCAAATTTAATTGGAATTATTTGCCCGATATTTACCATGAAATAGCAAAAAAAAGGGAACTGGTTAAAAACTTTATTTCGTGCAAAACAATAGCGGCCAGCGAAGCCAGGCTTTACCACTGTTCAATATTAATTTGTATATGATTAAATGATTACGCTGACTAAGTAACTTCGCGAGTGACGAATGAATGACTGACTGTCCAGCTGTCCATCTTGGAAAAAAAATATAACTCAAGACTTGTAAAATAATGCTTCAATGATTTAACAGCACAATAGGAAAGCTACGTCCGCCAGTCCGTCCCTCCCTCCGACCGACTGTTTCGTATAAAATATCTAAACATGCAGCACACCACGCTTCACCACGCAACGTTGTTAAACAGCCATAATGAAGTTTGTTTTGAGGAGGAAAATAATGATGAACGAACGAACCAACGAACGAACGAACGACTAAAACATTTTCACAATCTTAAAAATTCATCAGCTTTTGTGCTCAAGTTGTTTACATTTTTGCTTTATTCTTTATTGAATTTTTTATATATATTTTTTTCTTTTGCCTGATGATTTCTTTCTTTCTTTCCTTCGTCTTCTTCTTCTTTCTTTTCTTGCAGTTTCTTTAATTTCACTTTCATTTGTTCAATCTTATAACAGCGGCTTGAAGGCATATTTTCTTTCTTCGCTGTTATTAAATATAAATTTTTTCCTTTTTTGCTGCAGTAGCCAACTATTATTGTAGATTGAAGTGTACGTATGTGTGTATGTCTGTGTGTGTGTGTGTGTCTTTGTCTTTGAACGTATTTATAATGCATGAAGTACTAGCGAATCGATTTAAACATTCCACCATTTGCATGTTTTACAAGGCGGCCTGGTGTGGCCTGGCAACCGCTACCAAAAAAAAAAAAAAAAGTTTTGAATAGCAACGCAAACTTCATAAGACCTACTCAACATGTTGGCAAAAAATGCTGCCATTAGAATTTCATAGAAAGATAGACATGCTCGTGCAAAACGTACAATAGGCTGGTTCACATGTTGGCATTTGAGTCAACTGGCTGGCATGGCTGTTACAGCCATTGAAAATAAGACCTGCTGAGCAGCAGCAAAAAAGTTTGGGAAAATGAGCTGAAGTTCCTGCTCACAAACGTGAAGGCACGAAGTAAATGAAGTTTAATTCATTAACAGGATTCATTATTAATTTTATGCTGCATGAAAATTGTCGACATCGATAACTGCAGCGTGTCAAAGTTGATGGATATTTCTGTTCATTATCAGGAATCGTTTAACAGCTGGAACACATTTTCCAAATCTATATAAAATCAAGTTCCCAGAAAAAAATAAATAAATAAATTTGATCCCGAAGTATATAATGACCCTGCCTTTTGGCCCAGGCAATTCGCCAAATTATTGATAATTTTCGCATCCTTTTTACTCTTCTATTAATGGCTGGAATATTCATTAAATCTAATGAAATTGTTTTGTGGGTTATAGAAAGTGAAATTTTGTTGCTGGTGGCAACAGTTTTGTTTGTGATGGGAGTGTATCAACTTCCGAAAACAGCAGTCTTTCAATATTAACAAGCCTCCGCCCCTCTTTTTCCAGTTCTTGATGAATCCTTAAATATTGTTAAATATAAAATCAATAACAAAATAAAATAATAATAGAAATTATAAAATATTCATTTTAAATAAATTTGAATAGAGTAACTGCGAAAATGCTTTAAAACCAACGACATTTTTTATATAAAAAGTTATTTTGAAGTGGCTAAAATACTAAAACTGTTTTCTTTTCTGAAAAAGGTGCAACCTATTTTTACTCCTTTTCTAAAAAGTGACTCTTTTCTGAAAAAAGTGTAAAGTTTTTTTTTAACCTTTTCAAAAAAGTGGCTGATTTTAGGAGTCTTAGAATTGGAACAATATTTCGCAGGGAATATTAAAATAATTTCAAATAAATTCTTTATTTTCAAGTGACCGAAAAAAGTGTAAAATAAGTTGCCTTCTTTTCTAGAAATATTAATATAAATTAATAGTAATTAAATTATTATAATATAATAAAATTAATATAAATTAAAAAAAATTTTTTTTATATAAAAAGTCCTTGTTTTTTAAAGTGTAGCAGCGTTAATATTTTTAATAATTATAAATTGACTGTTGGCCATTTGGTATCAAAAAGTGTAAGAAATGTTGCCTTTTTTTCTAGAAGATTCAATACAAATTAAAAATTTTTTTTTGTATAGAAAAGTTTTTATATTTTAAAGTGTAGCCGCGTTAATATTTTTAATAATTATAAATTGACTGTTGGCCATTTTGTATCAAAAAGTGTAAGAAATGTTGCCTTTTTTTTTAGAAGATTCAATACAAATTAAAAAATTTTTTTTATATAGAAAAGTTTTTATATTTTAAAGTGTAGCCGCGTTAATATTTTTAAGAATTATAAATTGACTGTTGGCCATTTTGTATCAAAAAGTGTAAGAAATGTTGCCTTTTTTTCTAGAAAAGAAATCAATATGAATTAAATTTTTTTTTAAATATAAAAAGTCCTTATTTTGTAAAGTGGAGCAGCGTTAATACTTTTGATAAATTTAAATTGACTTTTAATTTATTATTCATAACTTCTTGGCAACCCAAGCAGCAGTCGGCTGCTCTGCAAACGCTTTAATAACTCATATTCAGGTAGAAGTAAATATTTTAACTCACACAAATTTTAATTACTGCCAGCTCTGGCAACAGTTTATTAATGCTGTTATAATGTTTTGTTAATTGCAAAATTTGTCTTGGCCCATATCGCCTTAACTAATTCATTGTGAATTTCTAATGAGTCCAATCAAATTTACCAGCAGGCAGGCATCAGTTACGATTCAGCTGCGTTGAGTCTTTAGCTGGTTTTGTATAACGTAGTAGTAATTAAATGATTTTGGTGCTCCTTTTAGAAACTCAAAATATTGCTTTTGATTAAGATTTTTTGGCCCAAAAGCTTTTAAGCGATAAAATAATAACGAAAGCAAAATATTGGCAGTTGTTTTAACTGCATAAGTTTTTAAAATGATAGACAAAATAAAAATATTGTTGGAATGAAATTTCTTTTATTAAAATCTGTTAGAAAATTTTTGAATATGATTTCCAACACTTGTGGCCTTAAATCCTGGCGTCAAATCCGCAGTTATTGAAACCTTTCTTCAATATCTCTGGCCATTTGACATCAATGAAGGCTTGACTATTAACTTTTAATATTTCAAGAGTTGCTGTCTTGCCAACGATTTAAAATGGCCCCACAAAAACTATTCCAAAAGCTTTAAATCGCTCGAAGGAGTTTTCTACAGAATAGAAAAATTTTTGGTTATAAAATGTGCCACCTAATTAATTTTGTAATACCCCGCTTGTTAAGCGTTCTATATAACCAATTAAGCCGTCTTGGTAGAATCAAATATCGTTGATGTTCAGCCGATTCCCTTATGGATATAAAAATTCAAACATCATGTCCCTTGGGATACCTTTTTGCACTCCATACTCTATGGGGCGTAGCAGAAAGCTTTTTAGCGCTTCATATTGTTCTACAGAAATGTTGAAAGTGTGGGTACTTTTTGAAAAGTAAATACTTTTGAAAAGTGATGGGTAAAATTGTGCCTGTATGCGATACTTTCTTCGTTAAATGATACCTTTTTAAAATATATATTTTAAAAAAGGTACTTTTAGCGAGAGATACTGAAAATAAAGAACGAGTAAAAGATTGAAGTAGCATGTTTATGCCGGTTCCGTATTATTTTTTTGCATACGAAAAAGGTGCTGCATCCAAAAAAAAAAATTTTTGAAAACAAAATTTGAAAAGAAGGAACCAATTTTTGGTAAAAATAATCAATATGGCAACAATGACAGCATGAGCAGCGTTTTTGTGTGGAAAAAGTGGTCTAGAACCGGTATAAACATACTACTGATTGAGTACGGATTTAAAGTCGCAGCGCTTGTAATTCGTCGTTAAAGTGTCAACTATTTCAATGTTTCTGAAGCTTTTGAAAAGCTGCTGCTATTAAATATATATTTTAAAATTAAATCCAGCACTAAAATATTATTATTAATATTTATATCGGACTGGTGTTTTATTGATTTTTATTTTTTATTCAACACTTTTTATTGTTCACTAGCAAAACTAAATATTGAAATATTTAATTCAAAGAAATATAAATTTATTAAAACAACTGCCCTGCCGTGTGACTTTTTCTAAGGCTTCTGTGCATGTATGTGTTCTGAAATATTTAAGCCAACAATAAATAATTCATTCAACGTCAGGAGGAAATCTGATTTCTCTATTTTCCTTTCAATACATGAATTTTATTTTGTCGTGACTCCACTGCCCAAAACTAATTCGTGATTGAACTTAACGATTCTTGTGTTTTTCTTGTTGATTTCTTTTTCGTGATTCTTTCTTCTTTCTTTAGCGATTTAGTGTTTTGGTGTATTATAAAAAGTTATTTCGATAATAAACAACCGGTCGTAATTGTATTGGTGACTGGTAGCCCCAACTATATGTCACTCTGTGTGTGCAGGATGGCAAAAATTAGATACACACACATATGAAAACATGTGTCCTTGTGTGTCAGTTCATGTGTAATCTCTAATACTTTGAACTTGTTTTTTGTTTGCGTTTGTATTGCACCACAAAAAACAATGAAAAATAATATCCTGGACGGGACTAGAGTTTGAGTAGAGCTTAAAAATACGATGACTGTTTTGTTTGGCGCCAACGCATCGTAAAATCTGTTCATAAATTTGGCGTCAGTTAAAAACTAAAGAAATAACTGAATATAAGGAAAAGCAAACTTTTGGCCATTAAATTATTTTGTTCTTGTCCTGTACGTTCAAGGAAATATGTTATTGATTCAAGCCATGATTTGTTGTGTGGACAAAATTGTAACAAAGAAATGCAGAGGACTAACGACATGTCCTTGTAATTGTAAAAGGGCGATGATTTTGTAGAAAATTAAAAAAAATATATGATTCACCAGATATCTTCTGTCGAACAATTTTTATTGAAAACAAAAAAGTTCTCGTATCCTTTTTGGCTTCAGTTGCATGTTGGTCTTATTTGTTTGTATATTTTTATTGTGCTGCCATGCGTATACTTAATATTATTATGAATGTTACTCATACGTTATAATGTACCTGTACAAGTTGGCTTCATGTTCTTAACTTTTTATAAAGTGCAAGTATTTTTGCACGCTTTCGATGCGCATTAAGCTAAAAGTTAAAAGTGTGTAAATTTGAAAAATAAAAAAACTTATATTGTTTTCTTTTCTGAAAAAGAGTGCAACATTTTTTACACTCTTTAATAGAAAAAGGCATTATTTTGTTATTAAAAAACACTGAGTTAAACAGAAACTAAGCCAACGTCCTTGACGAAAAATAATTTTTGTTTTAAGCCTCCTACAAAATGCATCTTTTTAGAAAAAAGTAAAAAAAATTTTGCATGTTTTCCAGAAAAGAAAACGCCATTACTTTTTAAGAAAATCGTGTTGAAAAGTTATAAATAAATTTTAAAATAAAAGACAATAATTAACCAAAATAAAATTATTGTTGTGAAAAAATATTTTGGCTCTTTGTGCGCCATTTTTGATACTTTGAAAGTTCGGCGGTTTTTTTAACTCAATACTTGTATTTTAATTCGTTATTGTTTTAACTTTATTTTGAAATTTATTTCTGATTTTTTAAAACGGCTTTCGTGAAAGATTTTCTTATATTTTCTTAACAAAATTTTTCATAATAGAATTCTTGCAAATAGAAACTCTTGCAACATTCAACTGAGCCACCTGACAAGTGATAACAAACGAAAAGTCTCATGATTTTTCATAATAAAAGTGTAGTGGCTTTTGAAAACAGCTGTTATGCTCTGCTATTAATTTGACGCTAATATTCCCTTGTACTTTGGAATGTTTATCATGTGCTTTATGAATAAAAAATACCTTCGGAACGATTAACATAATTAAATCGAATTCAATAGAAAATATTTACAAAACAGCTGGTTTAACGTTGAAAGATCGTTTAAAGCAGGATTTTTCCTGCCAGTTTCTGTTAAGAGGGGAAGTGCTGCAAAGTTTTATATCAAACAATGTTTGTATTCTACTTAATTGCCTAGTGTAGGGTACTTTTTAAACCATCACCAATATTATCTTCTTCCACTCTCTCTCTCTCTCTCTCTCTCTCTCTCTCTCTCTCTCTCTCTTCAATATTAAGACTCAATATATTAACATTTTGCTTTTATTCAAAGACCATTAACATGATTTCCTTAACTCTTCCTGATTTGTTGGAATAGGGAAATCAGTTTAAAAAAATGTTCTTTCTATTTGGGCGTAAGTGAGAAGGTTAAATGCCTGTTTGCTTCCTTAATTTTATATGAAATTATATATTAATTTGCTTCCGTCAGAGATGGATAGTTGCGGTGTGTTGCCTAAGAGTCTTACTCAATTGAGATTTTTATTACATTCTTATTTTTACAGCTTGAAAAGTTTAGCACCACTCTGTTTCATTTACGGCCACGTAGTGAGAAACTTTCATATTTTTATAGCCACAATTGTAAGTGTATTCAATTTTATTTAAGCCTTGACTATAGGCTTCATTATTGGTCAATAATGATGGCATATATTTAGGCGAACTTTACTTATTAAAGAATTTATTCATAAAAAATATTTGTGCTTATAAGCTGTTAATAAAAGACACATTTTCTACACGAAATTTGTTTTATAAGCAGCTTACAAGCACAAAATCACTTATATTATGAATGACGAAGTCGTCGTCACATCAACATGACAGCAAAAAATTGTCACTTGTCTAGTCTTTGTCGCCAGAAATCGCCTTAGAAATTACCAAAAAGCTGTTAATTGTAATTAACTATTGTCGACAATTAGATCACAAGTTGCAACTTTTTGCTGTCGTGACGGGTAAAGACGGTGCATAATACGGGTAAATATTTTTTTTTATGAATAAAGCCTTAAATGAATAAATTGGAAATTAATACTCAGAATGTTTGACAAATTAATTTTTGTTTTAAAGAAATTGTTTTTAAATTCTTATTAAGAGTGGAATATGAAGAATCAAAATTTTATAAAACAGTGCACCATCTCATCAGCGTTGTTGCAGTAAACTTTTTCCAATTCTTATGCTGGTATTAGTGAGTGGGAATATCAACCACTTAACCAATTTTATTTTTGAGAGAGGAGTTAAAAGTGTACCACACAAGATGTTAAAATGTTTTTTATATAAAATGATTATGTCATGCAAGTCTATGCAAAATAACCTATCAAATTTATATCTCTTCTTAATTTTCATAGCAGATAGGCCGCCTCAAGCTGTACCACAAAAATATGTGTAGTGTGTGAGTGTGTTTTTTATATTCAGTTTGTAAATTAACTCTCTCTTAATAACAAGTGACGCCATAAGAAATTTACAACTGCTTCGGCTATTTGGCGACTTTCTACTGTCGAACAAAATTTTATTAAAAATTTTCATAAAAGTGTTAAACTATTTAAAATATTGAGTTAATTTTTACTTAATTTTAAAAAAGCTTCAACTGATTCACTTTACCAGTTTTCACTGATATTTTGTTGAACATCCTGCTCGCTTTTCAACTTGTAAACTTTTCTTATGGTCTTACGTTCCCAGCTCTGGCTTCAATATTTAATCCATTCAAACTTTTGAAGGTTTATTAAAGTTCATGCAACAAAATTAGGCAATAAACTACAATCGATACAGCGTTGTTACACGAGCAGGTCGTAAAAGTTGTTGTTTAATTTTTTGTAAAAGAACAAAAAAAAAACTACAAAAGAAAAGTTAATTGACTTGATATCTGACAGAAATCAAATTGCAAATTATTTCTTAAGAGTTGGAGAGTTATGAAGGCAGGATATTGTGCCAAACTCAAGGACGTTTGAATTAGTCACTAATTCATTCCAATAAAATAGGGAAGAACATAATAGTGTTTCTTTGTTGTTGTTGTTATATTTTTCAAGCATAAGGTCCTGCAATTTATCGGCTTCATATTATTCTTATTGCAAACGATACCAAAATGTAGGTTAAACAGCAGTTAATGACATGTTAAGGACAGTCAGCCAACTTTTCTAAAATTGGCGATTTTTTTAATTAAAATATTTTTTACTATTTTTTATTTCAATAAAATATACTGAAGCTTAAATATTAATAAATAAATCCCTCTCATTTAAAAATGAAAAAATTTTAACACTTTCATAAATTTTTTGCAGCATATTTCTGGCTGCCTAAAATATATATTTTCATTAGCATACTTTTAGGCTGTTGGCTTTACATTTACCTTTCATAATATAATACACTGCAGTATTGATAGTGTAACAATATTTAATTTCCACATTCTATTTATTTATATTGTTATTTTTTTTTTTTTTTTTTATAAATTTCAAACAATTCTAAATATGTTTGTTATAATTCCCGATATGAGCTGGCAAAAAAATATCAAATCAAATTATATATACAAATAAATATGCATATTATTTGCCTTATTTAAGTGATAGTTGTTTAATAAAAGTTTTTTTTTTGCAACATCATTATTAAACCAACACAAGCACAGGCGAAAAAAAATAATACTAATAAACCACTAATAATAAATAATAAAAATAAGTACGAAAAATAAATATTTGCATGAGGAGTATTTGTTAAGTTAATACTAATTAACTGCAATTAAAATTCATATCGAAGTGTGTGAATGATTCTATTAAATGCGGCCCGCAATGGATTAAGGCGAAATAGAGTTTCAATGGCTTCCGTTGTAAAGCCATGACAGGATTAAAGCTTTTGTGTTTTATTACAGTTTCATATTTTTTAACAATATTTTTTATTTAAATTTTAGTTTATAAATACGATCGAATATATAGACCTTGTGAATGGGCTTAGGATTAGGTAGGAAGCCTTAACACTCTGCAATATTTTGCAAAATGATTTACGTCAATTACGGCACTACTGCAGCTTATGAAACCCTTTTTTCATTATTTTTTTATATATAAATTCTAATATTTCTTTTTCTATAACATATTTTTAATATATCAAGCACATAATTCGGTATTCTATGAAATATTCTTGAATGAGTGCTGCATCGAAATTTGGGAGCTTAAACTTTGTAGTCCAAAAGTTAACTACTTCAGCTAACAGCGTTCTGAAATAATAAACAAAATGATTAATTATTCAAATCATATATCTAATATATAATAAATTTAAATTTTTTAAATATCTATATAAAAGAAAATTAATCATTGCACATCTACCTGGAAATGCTTATCCAACGATATATAATTCATTAATATTGGTGGACAATAACACTGTTAACTTGGTCCATAAAAATATATCTTATATAAGAATATATAAAATAACTACCTTTTGCAGATCTTCACTAAAATACCTCTCAAATAAATCAAGTTTTATTAATATCGGTGCAGGATAACTTTGTTAAAAGTGTACCAAAAAAAAATGTTGAAGCTTTTTCATATATAAAATAGTTCTGTCATGCAAATCTATGCAAAATAACGTATCAAATTTATATCTCTTATTAAGTTTTTTAGCAGATAAGTCGTTTTGAACTGTACCACAAAAATATGTGCAGTATTCTTATAGACAAGGTATAAGTACGTTAAGCTATACGGACTTTAAAAATTACAAAATAAATTTCAATAACATGAAAAGTGCTGCAAAACACTTATAACATTTCTTATTGCCAGATTTTCGTAATTCCCAAAATTAGTTTCAAAATACCCAAAGTGATTGTCATCAATATGTTTGCTTTATTGTATCTCATATTTTGCACAAACTTAAAAATTTTATTTTGGAAATATTTAGGACAATAAAATCTTCAATCTCCTGTTAATGTTTTTATTTTCTTATTAAAAAAAACCAGGAGCGAAATTACCGCAGGCAATATCGATTGACATGTCAATATAATTTAAATACAAATTTCAAACGATATTTTTTATCCTTTTAAAAAAAATTTTTAGTACCAAAAATTCTAGCAAATTCCATTATATTTTTAGAACAAAATTCGTTAGATTTCAATAGAATTTTTTATGCTTTTAAACATATGTTTTTAGTACTAATAACTCTATTGTACTCCATTATATTTTTAGAACCAAATTTTTTAGATTTCAATAAATTCTTTAATGCTTTTAAATAAACTTTTTAGTACTAAAAATTCTAGCGAATTCCAGTATGTTTTAGAACGAAATTCGTTAGATTTCAATAGATTTGTTTTATGCATTTAAATAAAAAAAATTTTAGTACTTAAAATTCTATCGAATTTCATTATCTTTCAGAACAAAATTAGTTAGATTTCAATAGATATTTTCTATGTTCTTGAACAAATTTTCTTAGTACTCAAAATTTTATCGAATTCCATCATATTTTTACAACAAAATTCCATAGATTTCAATAGATTTTTTATGCTTTAAAACAAATCTCTGTTAGTACTAAAAACTCTATCGAATGCCATTATGTTTTTCGAACGATTCCTTCGATTTCAATAAATATTTTTTATTCTTCTAAAAAAATTTTTTTGTACTAAAAATTCTAGCGAATTCTTTTATGTTTTTAGAATGAAATTCATTAGATTTCAATAAATATTTCTTATTCTTTTAAAAAAAATTTTTTGTACTAAAAATTTTATCGAATTCCATTATGTTTTCAGAACAGAATTCGTTAAGTTTCAATACATTTTTTATGCCTTGAAATAAAATTGTTTAGTACTAAAATTTCTATCGAATTCCATTACTTTTTAGAACCAAATTCGTTAGATTTCAATAGATTTTTTATGCTTGTAAACAATTTTTTTAGTACTACAAATTCTAACAAATTCCATTATGTTTTTAGAACATAATTCGTTATATAACACGATCCAGAAAGACATCGTAAATACTTCAAGTCACAAATCGAAATGAGTGTCAAACTAATTATCATTCTAACACAGACGGCAGAGCACAATGGGACTAAATACTGGCCAATTGCCCTAAGATTTATTTTTAATTATTTCTCTTTAAATTATATCTATTTTAGTGAAATTTTTCGGTGATATCAATACATATAGAAGATTTAGGGGACTGAATTTGTATTACCTAAGAAACTCTGTAACAAAGCTACACCATTTCCATTTGTGTTACTTAAAAAAAGGCAAAACGAAAAGTGTTGGATTGAGAGCAAAAAAAAATTTTTTTTTGCATGACTCCCATGCCAAAAGGTGGCTTCATAATCAAGTCAAAACTGAAATAAAAACTAGCATTTGCTTCATTAATTAATCTATTTAAATGGGTTTCACATTTTAGGGCCCATAAAAAATTAATGTTGCGTTTTTTATTTTTTATTTTTTATTTTTTTAAGAGACTTTTATTGTTATTCAAATAACGCCACCTTAAAACAGTGTAATAAAATATTTCATTCAAATTTCAGTTTTGCAAAATAAGTGACATAACGCGAATGGCAGGTAATAAAACACGCACTTTTATTATTATAATTTTTTTTTTGTTTGTAAAAAAAAGAAAACTTATTCATTTTTACTTTCTAACTAAAAAGAGTATTCAATTTCGTTTTATGAACACATAAACTTTCTTATAACATCTCAACAAACAGACAAATGAATATGACAACATAAAAATAAAACAGAACAACAACAACAACTTTAAGAAAGAAAAAAAAGAAATTAAACAAAAAAAGAAACACGCCAAACGAAATCTGCAACCCAAGTGAAACTCAAAACTCATCTCGGCGTTATGTGACATCAAATTTTCACACTCCGACAGTCATTATGATGGCGCTGATGTTTAAGTCACTCTGTGCGTTGTGTGCAACACTTCCAGAATTCCAACAGCATCATCGCCAACATCATCGTCTTTATCATCTTAACAGCTACAACATTTTTGTCTTCTTTATTGCGCGCTCTTCTTAACAGTTTTACGACTCGAACTAAAAGATTTAAAGTTGTTAATACGAGTAACAATAAATTTTGTTTGCTGTTTGTTGCATTTTAATGTCGTTGCCTTGTTTTCGCCTTTAAGAGTTGAAGGAATTTTTCCATTAAAATGCATAATTTTTATTTCATCACATTTCTCGCTGCCTGCAATGAAATATGCAAATTCGTTTATACGGACTCACTCACTCACATCCATTCGGATGCACGAACATTAACAGCAGCGACAGAATCATTCAAGAAATGCACAACTGGCGTGTGTGTAAGAATTTATGTAGATTTTTTTTTTTTTGTTTAAATTTATTAATGGAAAGAATGTTTTATAACTTTATAAGCAGAAGGATTAATAGAATAGAATGTTTGCAATTTTAATATAAATAACAGCACTCACACTGTGGCACCCAGGCTGGGATATTCCTGTCAGTGCATGTTCGTACATGTTCGTGCATGCATATTTACCTACAAGTACAAGTATGACAACTTGATGATGTAAAGCATAGTTTTAGGGTGACTCCTTGCTAAGTAAGAGAAAAGAAAAGGAACAACTATTTTCCTAAAACTATCAAGAATTGTATACACGATTATAATTGATCTCATTACAATATCCATGATCTGGCTTTATTTAGTATCTCGTATAAGAAATATTTTAAAGGATGCCCCTAAAGCTTCCTGCGTACAGAATGGACAAAATAACATGTACATTTCTGTAACGTAAATGTTTATTTTTCCTACATCTATTGTTGTCCTTATATCGTTACTATGTTTAAGTGATAAAATGTCTGCAAGATAAAATGAAATTAAAAAATAGAGCAACAAAAGATTATGAACAAAATGACAGACAGACAAACAGACAAACAGACCAACAGCTTGTAAAAAGAAACAATATCAACGCTGTTCTCCTTTTGATTTAAATGTTTTCTTTTATTTCGCAAAAGCGAGTAAATGTTTGCTTAATTCCAAGTCCTCGCACCAGCTACCTGTTGGTTGAGAGCAAAAGTAATTTCTTAATAGTTTTAATAGGCTATAAAAACAGTTTATTGTTAAGAAGATTTTCTAAAAACGAGAAACTTTTTATAATTTTAAGTTTTAAAATTTTGTTTGTGATGTCCTTTTCGGCTTGAGGACAAAAGGTTGAGGTTTTCATGACCTCAAGCCGAAAAGGACATCACAAACAAAACAAATTTATTCAAAAAGGTCTACAACAAAACATATTCGTTTTAAAATTTTATTTAATATTGTTATAATTTCGTGTATATTTCAATAGGTTAAAAAAATGGCATGTGCAGCCAATGCACATAAAATAAAGTTATTATCGTAAATTTTTATATCGTATATGTTAATATCGTAAATGTTAATATCGTAAATATAATTGATATTAGTAACTTAAATTCAATTGCCGATTTTTCTATATGATATTAAAGCAGTGTCTAGAGTACTCAAAAATGTACCATATTTTACGATATCTGTTATATTCTACAAAAAAATTACGATATCAAGATTTGCTATAGCAATTTTATTTGAATTATTTTTATATTAAAAACTTATTGTCTTTAAAAAAATTTTTGAATTTTTACAAAATTCTTTGCCGAAACTACTAAGCATTAGGACAATAAAAAATTTACGATATTCGATACTTTTTAAAGGAGTTTCCAGTATGACGCTGAATTCATTGTAAAATTTCGTAATTTTAAAAATTTTCGCAGCTCATACATCTTACAGGTGGAATGAAAAAATCGTATCGTAAATAGAAAATTTTTTATTGTCTATCTTCGCGAAAAATGTGCATATCGTAACTTTTCTATAAAAAATTTCAATTCAAAATTTGTATTGAAAAATACAATTCATAACAGCAGTTTTCCTCTACTTAAACTGTAATTCAAAATCATTAAGTTTTAATAAAATAAAATTGATATCGTAAGTTTTGTAGGAAAATTTCTTATATCGTAAAGTTTCAATAAAACTTTGCTTAAAATATGTTTAATAAAAAAGTTTTTAATGTGCATTATAAATAGAAAATTTTTGTATTAAAAAATATGATAAATTTTCTTATCTCGAGTATCCAAAAAAAAAAAAAAACTTAATATCGTATATTTTTAATTTTAAAGAAAACATTTTTGTGATTAATACTTATGCAAAGTTTAGTATTGAAAGTTTTTAATAAAAAATAATTTGATATTATCAATTATTAGTAAAATAAATTTTGTAATTTGTTTTTGTTTAAAAAAATTTTAATATCGTAAGTTTTTAGTGAAAACCTCTATAATATCGTTAATACAAAAATAAAATATATCTTGAAATTTTTATATTAAAACGGCATGAAAATCAATTGTTAAATTTCACTGGAGTGGCAACTTAAAAATAAATTTTAAAAAAAATCTTATGAAATTATGGAAAATTGAATCTTGCTGTTCTAAATTTAGACAAAATTCAAAATGATCATGAAATTATTTGCGGACTTTTTAAAGTGATTTTTATTTGTTCCGGCATCTCAATCAAAAGGACGTTTATGCTCGCTCCTTTTGCCGACCACTTTGTATCCAGCCATGACTATAAAACCGCTTATCTGACAGTTATTATAACGGTATTCTGATGTATTCGCATGCTGCCGCAAGTATTGCGTGAAATTTAATTGCTTCGCAATTACAAAACTTAAATGCTCCGCATTCATTCACAGCAATTCCTTCGCTTCTATACACACACAAAACAACAGCACCAACTATTTGCATGCTCAACACAAAGACGTGTACATTCCCAAGCAGAACTGTGTACACTTGCTCACATAAGTGTGCATACGTGTGTTAGTAGGTTGGGGCAAAAATATTTGAATATATTCTTTGCACATGTTGAGTGAAAATCCATGAACAGTCGGAAAAAAACTACGCCCAAAAATGTTGTAAATCAGTTTGTAAAAATATGAAAAAAATTGTTTTTCCTTGCGCGCATTTTGTTCACCAAACAAACGTGCAGAATTTCATGCGTTGCCTGGCGTTTTAAAATATATAATTTTCATAAGAAATATAAAAGCAAAAATAAGCAAAGAAAACAATTAAAATTTTTTTTAATATTGTTTAGCTTATAAATTTCACTAGCGCAAAGTGATTTACAAAATCAGGGCTGCGGTGTACAAATTTTGTAAACAATTTTCAGGACTCGAATAAATTTGCTCTAATATAAAAAGAGTCATATAAACTATATTTCAAAACTCACAGCAGAGCTTTTGACTGGAGTAACCTGCAGGCCTTCTTATCAGCTTAAGTTTGATATACAAATACATCATACATTTTTTTGTGGTACACTTTTCGGTAACTTATCTTAAACCAATTTTAATGAATCTTAAAGTTTTCAAAAGTAGATTTTGTGCATATTTGCAAAAAATAAATATTTACTTATTACTTTTTGCTAAAAAAGTTATAAAGTTGGTTACAAAACTATAACAAATTTTTTTTTTTATATCTAGTTAATATTTTTCTTGTTGTTTTTTTTTTGTCTACAAAGAGCAGACAAATTTGCAAGAATTTACTATTAAAGAAGAACATAATTAAAAGGCAGCGCTGTGGCTTAATGCGTGTTAACTTCAGTTTAGTATGAATGCACTTCTCGTATTCTGTTTTTTTTATGAACAAATTTCTTGATAAAAAAATTTTTTTATGAAATAATATATTTTTCTGGAAAATATTAACACATTTAATATGAAGACAGCTGCCGTGTGGTACTAAACGAAGAATGGACAAGAAAGAGTACTGATGGTGAAAGTGTTGCCGCTTTCGAAAATATCACTCTTCTGCTATATTTATATATTTTTCGATTCTGTTGATATTTTTTTTAATTTTTTTCGTAGAATATTCTTCATGTTTTCATGCGACTTTCAGTTTATAGAATTAAAATATTGCATAAGTGGAAAAATATATTCATTGAAAAGGTAACCTCTTGGAATATGTTTTTTGTGGAACACTTAAATAGAAATACGATAAAGAATCTTATATATATTTTTAGTCCCCGTTGTTTCAATTTAAATGGAGAACGGCAGAAATATAAGCATGTGTGTTAAAAACGTTTTATTTTATATTTAAATGTCCGTTGGTGGAATTTTGAAAAACAGTGTATCCTCGAAAATCTCGCACAGCAGCAGATGCAGCAATTTTGGTGACACAAATTTCCACTTTATAACGCGACAGAATCAAAATATTACTCGTGATATTAATTGAATAAAATTTCGTGGTGTTTGTTTTATATTTACAGAAAATTTCATATAAAAAGGAGCCCCCTATTAAACCTACACACACACGCTGGCTGTGCCTTCTGAAAGCATGTCCTGTTGTCATCCTCCTGATGCTTCTGTCTGTTGTTCCTGCTTAATGTTGTGCTCGTTTCATTTCTATAATAATTTAGTTTTGTTTTTGCTAAAATTCTTTGCAAATATTTTTAAAAAACGTTGAGACAACAATTCCTGGAAATACTTTCAAGCAAAGAAACACTCTCTCTCTCTCGTATTCATATTTACTTGCACAAACTATTTGAGTTGTCAAACACTTCAGCATGTTTTGAAATCATTCACATGCAACGAATTCGTTGCACTGCAAATGAATAGCGACAGCGGGAAAAAAGCAACAAAATTTGGAAATTAAAACTGCCCATCCTTTAAGCATAATGAGTTAACAAATAGGCAGCGATTGTGGCAAATGTTTGGTTGCAGGACTATTTTTGGGATTCAGCCATGAAATGCTGTAGAAATCCTATTCAAGGACATTTCTTATATCAGGAAAATGTGCCGACTGTTGCAATAGAACAACAAATTTTTGACTTGAAACTTTTGCTTAAAAGGTCCTTATTTGGAAGCTGAAGTTTGCTGCTGCAATATTCCAAAAGTATACTATCAGAGTTTCAACCGATTTTTTTTTCTTCCGCCTTAAAAAATAATTCACAACAAAAAGAGTTTTTTTTTTAATTTTCTTTCTTGTAATTTTAACGTCACAGCAATCCGTCAACGTAACAATTATTTAGGAAAACAAAAGCAAAAACAATATTTAGCCATCAATAGGAAACTTGTCAAATTACGAAACACTTCATAATGAAAATGAGAGAAAAGAAGAAGAAAAAAAGTAAAAAGAAAATGTTTTATTTTCAACAAACAATTGTCATACTTTTCTTATTTAGTACAACGAAATGATTGTTAATCAAACAAACGTCGTCGCATATTGTTGTCCAACAGACGTGTGGAAACGTCTAACAAATTGTTACATACAGACGACGGCTTGTAAATATTTACGAGTGCGGCAGGTAATTTTCATCACATAATTACACAAGTTTCTAGTTCGTTAAGCGAAAGTCTCTTTATTATTTGCTAAAGACATTAAAAAAGTTCAGAGAGACAAAAAAAATATATATGAAACATGTTTAAGTAACAATAAAAACATACACCGACTTCTGGTCAAGTCAATGGACACCATCCATCTATTGGGACAATTGAAATTTCAAAGAAATTATGTGGTGGCAGGTCTGGCAAATAGAGAAGCAAAATGGTCCAGAGAAATATTTCGCCAATTCAGTTCTTAAAATATTCTCAGGACCCTCACACTTCCATTAAAAAACTAGAAAACTTATTAAATTTATAATAGATTTTTAGCACATTCTGCTCCACTGTTCCACTTTCTACATGATCTTTATAAATTTACCTTTGTAATTATGCTGCACTGTGGGCTATTTCAAAAAAAAAAACATCGTGTGCGGTTTTAAAACATTCACCCATATTATGAATGTCAACATCGACTGCAACACGACACCAAAAAATTGTCACTTGTCTTTGTCGTCAAAAATTGACTTGCTCTATTAATATTATACGCCTTACAGAATAACAAAAGATTGTTAATAATAATTAATTATTGGCGACAATTACATCAAAACTTTCAATTTTTTGCTGTCGTCTTGCATTGACGTCGACGTCGTCATTCATAATATGGGCGATTGTTTTTGCAATAAGAAATTTGTCTAACAGAAAAAAGTTATTTCTGCATAAATTATTATTTAAAACACATTAAAAACTTAAGGAAATACTTGCCATATTAATTTCTATATAATAATTATTTCAGCTCAAAATCCAAAATTTTATAAATAAAATTTATTTAGTTAAGATCTCAATTATTTAAAAAAAAATTGAGCAGTAAAAAGATTCATATCACATGGAACGATTTTCATAGCATTTCCTGTTGTAATTCTCATTTAGTTCTTAAAAGTTTGTGTAAAAGCTAAAAATTTTTGGAATTAAATTCAACGCTACTAATAATTGGGGATAAAAATCAATGAAATACATAATTTATTTAATTAATAACTTGTTTGTTGTTATTTGTGTCCAATATTTTGCCACCCACATCAGAGGTTATTTTGGGGAAATTTCAAACCGATCAAGCTTATGGCAATTTTTTTTCGGTATAAAAATAACAAAATTGTCATGTGCTTCAGTTTAAGTTACAACAACTCTTTTAAAATTATTTTCTTGTGTTACATAAATAAATAATATAATTTGAATAAAAAATAAAAGTTTTGCAATAAAATAAAATTTTTCTATATAAAATATTTATTTATTACCCTCTTTGGCTGCAAACTATTTCTTATTAATAATATTGAAAATAATATTATTAATAAGAAAGAAAAAGCAATGAATATATATACAATTTTAAGTTCCCCGGAATTCCCAAAAGAAATTTTACAAACCCCAAAATGGGAATTCGTTCAGCATTTGTTTTCTTGATATATTTAACAACATATTAGATGTCTGGGGATTTAAGAAAACAAATCTTTGAATTGATACTATTAATAAAATTGAGTATATTCTTTCCCAAAAGAAATTTTACAATCCCAAATTGGAATATATTTCGGGATTTGTTCTTTTTTTTAATGTATATAACAGCACATTCGATATCTTGGGATTTAAGAAAACAGTCCTTGAAATTTATGTTATTAATAATATTGGGTCTATTGAAGTCTGAGTTCCCCGGAATTCCCAAAAGAAATTTTACAATCCCAAATTGGTTATATATATGGAATTTTTTTTTCTTGAAATATTTAACAACATTTTAGATGTCTTGGAATTTGAGAAAACAGTCCATTGAACTGATATTTTTATTAATATTGAGTATATTTGTATATAAGTTCCCCGGAGTTACCAAAAGAAATTCTAAAATCCCAAAATGGATATATATTTGGGATATTTTTCTTGATATATATAATCTTGATAATAAATCTTGCGATTTAAGAAAATAGTCCTTCCAATTTATATATATCATAAATCTGAGTTCCCCGTAATTCCCAAAAGAAGATTTACAATCCCAAATTGGTTATATATATGGGATTTTTTTTTTTCTTGAAATATTTAACAGCCCATAAGATGTCTTGGGATTTAAAAACTGCTCAACTGTTCTCACATTTCGTCCAAACTCCCCCATTGTGTTGTAAGAGAAAAAAAGAAAACAACAATTATGACGTAATGGGTTACATATTGTGTTCGATTTTTAGGCAATAAAACATGTTAGCAGACACACACTCACGCATAAAATAAAAATAAACAAACGTTTCATTCAATCATCAAGACGAATTTCATATCGACCCAAACACTGTCATTTGCCAACGAAAAATCATTATGAGACATCAACGGCATGGCATCGGCGCGAATCGGCTGTCATTACTCGTGTTATTATTAGCAACGATTGAGTGGCACGAATGCCAGTCATATTTTTATATCGAAAGTGTACCATTTTCTATGGCTTCGCCTGTAGTACTTTTCTTATGGCGGCTGTTACCGGCCAAAGTAATAATTATGACTTTTTTTTTTCTTCACAAATCATAAAAGGTTATTTCTGCCATGAATGTGAAAAAGAAATAATTGCTAATGGCCAGCAAACAAGGAAAATAATATTGAAAATCTCACACAGAAAAAAAATTCGTTACGAAATGTTGTTGCAACATATTGTTGGTTACATCATGTCCAAGTCCTCTGATGTTGGTTTTTATGATTATGAGTGGAATAGGAAAATTAGTTAATTTCAAATATATAGACAACAAATAAATTGGGTATTTTTATTAT
The DNA here is from genome assembly GCA_963675445.1 of Linnaemya vulpina. Lineage (NCBI taxonomy): Eukaryota > Metazoa > Arthropoda > Insecta > Diptera > Tachinidae > Linnaemya > Linnaemya vulpina. The sequence continues at coordinate 74,135,757 of OY776279.1, read as the reverse complement.
ATTTTTAATGGGTCGTTAAGCTGAAAATTGTTAAAGCGGACAGTAGGCGCAGAAAGTTTTCTGCCAAGATGAATATATAAGCGAAATATTTAATATTAATTAATTTAATAGAGCGGGAAACCCCACTGTCAAAGAGTTTATGCAGGCTTTTATGAGTAGGTACAGCTTGTGCAGAAAGTGTTTGTAAAATAAAACATGTGTTAAAAAGACAGATTTCCACACCCTGGGTTAGTTACCAGGTCCTCGTTTCTGTATCTCAAGTGCATCCAAATGACGTCACAAAATTATTGTCATTTTATGAAAAAGGATAATTCAGGATATTATTTTTTTATTGTATCAATTATCATATATTTTTCCAAAACTCATTTGATATGAAAACATTTCAGTGAACATTTTTTCTTTACTGCTATCAACTCTGCCCACTGTGCCATTATTGATTTGCTACATATTATTATTATTTGATTGCCGGTTAAAGCCAATAATTGTCTGCCTGCATCATCGTGTTCCACTATTTTAGCCATCATTAACAAATTGCATTGTTAAACATAAATTTATTTGCCGGCGGTGTAAAAATATCCATCAATACAAAAGGAAAAGCAAATAAAAGAAAATTCAGCGGTTTGAAAAAAAGAAGAAAAAAATCTGCTGCTAAAACAACTGGGTGCAGGATATGCAAACAACATGTTTGTACAAGACTTCCTGATTATGAGTTAATTGTTTCAATTTGGCTTTTTCTGTGCGAACTGATATCTGATGCTGAATATGATACTGCAGGCCAAATGAAATCCAGTTAAAGTGAAAGCTTAACTCATTTAAATGAAACTTTCAAAGGATTCGGAACAATTCACATAAAAGTGCTGACGAAAAGACAAGGATTGATGTACATAATCCTGCAGTAAATTATTATTCATATAAAATTAAGAAAATTAAACATAAAAATATTCATATAAAAAATTAAAAAAAGGAAATTATTGAAAAAAAATCAAGCATTAAAAAAATTAAAAAGACTTAATTATTGGAAAAAAATTATATAGAAAATTCGTTTTCCTTAAAAATTAATTCAACTAATTATGCCGGCTCTTAGCAAAATCTATAATATCTCTATGGCGCACGTTACATTTTTACACCAATTTATTATTAAAATCTGCTCAACTGAAGTGTCTAAAAATCATGTGTTTCCAGTAAATGTTTATAAAGTTGTGTGACGCACGTGACAAAATTAGTAATGTTTCTCCTTAAATAATCTGTGAGAATTTTTCATAAATTTGTTCTTAAAATTAATATATATTGAAAAATAAGCACAATTTTAATTGCAAGCTTTTGTGACGTTCGTGACAATTTTGAAAGTTGAAGTGTGATATTGCAATTTACAATAAAAACTTATTAATGAAAGTTAAAAGTTAAAAAGTTCTATATAAATATATTAATATAATTTTGTTTTCATTAACTAATTTCCAAGCTGTGTGACGCACGTGACAAATTTGAAGTTTATATGTTTAAAATTCAAATAAAACTTAATTAATGAAGTAAAATTTGCAAAACTGTATGTCTTACTTTACTGGTGTGTCTAAAAAGCATTTGTTTTTCTATATAAAGTTGTGTGACGCTTGTAACAAATTGGTAGTGTTCCTTATTAAATAATCTGTGACAGTATTTCATAAATTGGGATTTAAAAGTTGTGTGTGCTTTGAAAAATAAACACAATATTTTTTCATTAACTAATTGGAAAGTGGTGTGACGTGTGTGACAAAGTTGAACGTTAGAGTGTGATATAATTTTAAACAAAAATTTATGAATTAAAATTAAAAGTAAAAACGTTATATATAAAAATATATGTATATATAATTTTTCTTTTCATTTAACCAATTGTTGTGTGGCGCACGTTACAAATTTGAAAATTGAAGAATGATTTTCTAATTTTCAAAAGAAAAAAATTTTTATATACAAAAGTATATACAGAATTTTTCTTTCTTATTAACTAGTTGCTGTGTGACGCACGTTACAAATTTGAAAGTTGCAGAATGATTTCCTTATTTTCAACAAATTTCTTAGTAATGAAATATATTTGTAAAACTGTTTGCAAGTTTATAGCAAAAATCATAATATCTGTGTGACGCACGTTACATTTATGCAGTAATTCGTTAAAAAATCTGGTTTCTCTCTATAAATGTTTCTATAAACCATTCTTTTTTAGTAAATGTTAGTAAAACTGTGTGACGCACGTGACATGCTATAAATTAAAGTGCTATTTCGTAAGTTTTACCTTATTTTTTTTTAATAAAGGTCACAAAATCTAAGTTCTTAAATTAAAAATTTAAAATATTGTATCGCTGTCTAGCAATAGCCATGAACGCTTTGTGACGCACGTAACATTTTCGACAAAATATTAAATAGATCAGCTATTGATTTGTTTGCATGACTGGAAACATGATATACAGGTACTGTTTAATGATCAGTGCCACCGCTTTGTTGTTTGGGCAATGAAATTTATTGTTGATTTTTTCCAATTTCTTAAGAATAGACTGATTATATGGACTTAGAAACAACTGGTGCACTATGACTATTCATTAATTTTATTGGGCTTTGAAAAAGCCTTTTATTTTAAATACTTTTTCTGATTGATGATGATTTTAATTAAAGGAACCAGATTTTTTTGGCTTAAGAAAAGAGGATTCCAAATATTTTTATATATAAAAATGAGAAAAATATCTTATAAAAATTATTTACTTAAACAATTTACTAATAATTTTCTCTTTTTCTTTCTTTGCAGGTATGTCCTTTAATGTAAATTGTTATTCCTTATTATAATAACAGGTATTTTAGAAATAAATTTTTAAAAAATTATAATAACGATCCATCTTTAAAAGGGATTTAGAAGTAAGAACAAAAAAATATATTTCGACTGCTGAACTTCTTATCTCACATGATTGATTTCTGTGGCATTTTACATTTTAATAAATGTTTGATGTCTTTAACTTGACTGAATCTTTAAATTGTGCTAAATCATTGAGGCAGCGCACGTTCTATGATTTCCAATACAGTGGAGTGATTCCTTTCTGTCTTATGAAAAATTTATATAAAAAATTTTTTTATATTTTTTTTTCTAAATTATTCCACTTCTTCCTTTTGCATGTGCGTGTATATGTTGTATTCTTCTAAGCCATTGTCTTTTGGTTTTTATAATATTCACTTCATAAAATATTGAGAGAGAGAGAGAGGGAAAAAAATAATAGATTAATAATAATAAAAAAATCAAAATAAAATATAAAAGAATTCCAATCTATTACAAAGTATTTTGTGCTTCATCAAAACGCTTTGCCGCAATAGTTTAAATATTAGCATAAAAATGAAGTGCGCATCATAAAAAAAAGGATATGCAGAGCTGTGTGTGTGTATGTGTGTATAAGTGAGTGTGTATAAGTGGGTGTGTGTGTGTATAAGGGTGTGTGTGTTTGTGTGTGTAAAAAAGAGCACAGTCATTAAATCACTTCAAGCAGAAAAAATTCTAAAAGTACACACACACACACTCATACACACTGACACACACTAAACTAACTCACTTGAAAACTTAAACCCATATTGACTGACTTTTGCTACGGATTGAGAAGAAACAAAAAAAAAACAACAACAACGAACTCAATATAAAACAAAAATCTGTGTAGAAAAAAAAAATTAGAAAAAAATGTTACAAAACGTTTGAAATAATATAAAGACAGAGGTAGATTAAAAATCAAAATAGAAAAGAGGCAAGAGAAGAAAAAAAATCGCACAAAAATTACCAATAATGGCACCGATGAAATTCACGCTTAACTTAAACAGCATAAAAGCGTTCAAATATACTCGTACACTCGTGTATGGAGTGCATTTAAATACATTGATAAATACACTTAAGCGTGCACACACACACAGACATACACACACTGACACAAACCATAATGCATGCACACACATGCATAGTCATGCATAGACGGGCTGCAACAAATTCATATTGATTGAACTGACTGAAATAATTTTCCCAGTAAATCTATGAGTCAATACACTTTGGAATTATCTATTCTCTCTGTGTAATAGTTTGCTTAAAGCATAAGAGTGCACAGTGCTTTTATTGCAATTTTCACTTAACACACACACGCACACACACACACACACACATGCATGCATACAAGCAAGCATATGCTCACATATGCGTGCATGAAACATACAAATAATTATCTGATCCGGTTGGAAAAGTTTCAATGATAGTTTTTGAGTTCTCGGTATTTTATATCTTGGATTTTTGTAGGATGCTTTCAAAGGACTTTGTCTGAATGTATTTAAACACACCGGTTTTCGTCATTAAATGAAAAAGTAAAACTGAAATAAATATATTCTTTTTCCCATAAATTATATAGATATTTAAAGTCGATTTCTTTTCTAGAAAAAAGTGCAACATTTTTTACACTTTTTAGCACAAAATGGTGGCAACATTCCGATATGTGATGTTAAGGAATTCATTAGAAATTAATCCAACATCACTTACGATAAGTAACTTCTGTTTCAAAACTCCTCCAAACTTCCACTATTTACAAAACAATAGAAAAAATTTTGCATATTTTCCAAAAAAAGAAAACGCTATAAAATTTTTTTAAGAACCCAGAGCTGGAAAGTTCAAATTCTCTTTTATAAATTTCTTTTCTTTTTGGAATCAAACATATTTTATATATTAATTGAAATAAATTAATATTTAAAATAGCAAAAAACAAAACGATGGTTTCGAAATTCAAATTTTCAATATTTCATTTATTGAATATAAAATTTATTTCAAAGTTTCGAAACAACTGCCACAATTACAACAAGAAAAATTAATTTTACCTGACTACTACACGGACTGAAATTAAGTCTTAAAAATTTTGAAATCTTGTTAAAGTTTCTAGCAAAATTATGTCTCTTAATATTATAAAAATTTTTTATGAAATATTTTTCTAAGATTTTAGTTGTTTATTTTTCATGTTGAATTTCGATTAAAATTTAGACACGATTTATACGGGCGAACGTTAGCGACATCGGGGAACTAAGAAAAATTTGTCCAATAAAATAAAAATATAATAATTTTTAAGTCTTTGAGAATTTTTAGTAAAAATAAATTTCAATTTTTGCATAATGTTTCGACTAAAATTTAAACACGACAATTTCGATTTATGCGATCGTACCGCAGCTTAAGACGTCGGGGAAGTAAGAAACAGTTATTCAATAAAAAATATAATAACTTTTAAATTTAAAAAATGTTTAATAAATTTTGTTGATAATATTTTTTCATATTTAATCTTCTAAAATGTAAGCACCAGCCTTTTGATTTGGATAAAATTTAGTCAGAGGCTCCCTTTCGTTCCATTTTGTATTCACACCAACATAAATATATTTTTGAAAAATTTTCCCCTAAATTTGTCATATTGAAAACTTTATAATTTCAGGGAATTCCCCGAATTCACCTTTCGATGTTGATAAAATTTGGTCAGAGACTCTATTTCGTTCTGTTTCGTATTCACCTCAACGGAAATATATTTAAAAAAATTTTCCCCTAAATTTGTGATATTGAAAATTTCACAACATCAGGGAATTCCCCGAATTTGTGCAGTCTGTTTTTTTTTCAATATCTTAAAAACCATACCGTACATTAACATAATTCTTATGTTCCTTTGAAAAGAGTACTTGCGGCTATAAAACATAAATAAATAATTTCAAGTTTTTGGAAAAATGTAATAACTGCAGGGTTTTAAAATTTTGAAAATGGTTTTATTCAGGGAATTATTTTAAAAGAAAATATTTATATTGTTGTTAATTATAAAGGGGATTTGGATTAATACGAATATTTTTAAAATTTTACTTTTACTTTTTAGTTCTATTTACTTAAAAAGCGTGAATTTTAGTGTCTATTTATTAATTTATATATATACTTTTTTTCAAAACCCTTAACTTCCCTTAACTAAATATTTTATTTAAATGTCTATATGCATTTCATGGGCGCTTTATACCAAATCGTCAGTAGACCTAAAGTTTCAAAAGTAAAAATATTTAATAAATATATTGAAATGGGACCTCCTTCAAAGTTACAGGATATTTAAACGGCAGTTGGCGGTATTATTGATTTATTGGAAATAAAATTAATTGTTTCTTTGATTAAATCCATTTTGAAACTTGTAAAACTTTATAAACATAATATTTTGCCAGCAAATAAAATAGTTTATATGTATATATATATTTCGTATTTTAACTAAAAATTGTGTTTATGTATTGAAATAAAAATAACTGACTAACTAATTCGGAGAATTCCCTGGCATTGTGAAATTTTGAACACGATCTAAATTTAGGGGGAAAAAATTTTAAATATTTTTCTGTTGTTTTGAATAGTAAATGGAACCAAGAAGAGCTTCTTTTAGACGATTCAAAGTCAAGAGAAAAATTTGTAAGTAGTATGTTTATACCGGTTCTGAACCACTTTTTCCATACAAAAAGCTGCTCACGATGCCAGTGTTGCGATATTGATTACTTATAGCCAAAGTTGGTTATTTTTTCTTTATATTTTGCTTAAAAGTAATCAATATGACAACATTAGCAGCATAATCAACTTTTTGTACGGAAAAAGTGGTCCAGAACCGGTATAAACATACTACTTACAAACGTGTAATTTTTTTTATTTGTATACGATCTCAAATCTGATCAGCGGCCTTTGAAATACTCATATCTCTCTTTGTCAACAGTTGCCAGGTTCGGTTACCCTGCATTTCTTGCGTAATGGTTTGCCCGCTCAGTGACGCTCCTAGAAAAATAAATTGCAACAGTTTTTCTTTTTTTTTCTCTTTTGTTTTCCAAATACTCATTTCTTGTAATGCAGTTAATAAAATTCCCTATGGGGCCAGGCAGACATATTCACACACACACACACACACACAAAGACATCAGTTTACATAAGAGTGTATGTGTAGCAGCGTTCTGTGTTGATTTTAATGTGTATAGAAATAGATACTTGCCGAGATAAATGATGGGACAGACAAACAAGTAGACGGACAGACGAACGGACGGACGGACATGCTGCCTATACGGAAAACAATTAAAATGTATGTCTTCATTGACTATAAATACTCATCCGTATGGATGGATGGATGGATGGTTGGCATGTTATTTAGGACTAAAAATGTGAATAAGGATTCAAGGCATTTCTAAAACGAATATGAGAGTATATAAATGAGCATCTGTGTGTGTGTAAGTGAGTGTGTGTGTGTGTGTGTGTGCTTGTGTGTGTTTATATTGGCTGTTAGAAGTCGTTTATTCTATTTTATGTTTGTATTGATGGTTATTGATATCAATAGACGCTGCTGCTGTCGATGCTGGATATGCTGCGGAGCTGGTGTGGAGCTAAAAAGCGGTAGCCAGCCGTTTATTTATTCACTTCTTTTTGTTTTTTTTTCCAGCTTTTTGTTTTTGTTATGTTCTACACCAGATTAGTGTTGTTGATTGTGAAAAATCAAAAGGACAATGACTACCAGCGCCGAGTAATAATGGAACTATTAAATCTGCTATTAAACAAACAAGACAATATTTAGTTACGAGCTTGTGTACGAGTATTATTAAAGTATTAGACGATAAGAAAGACAACAACACCAACAACAACAAGAGCAACAAAATAAATAAAGTTAAAACCATATCCTTGCAAACAAAAACAACGAACGGAAGCACCGAACATAATTTTAATGTCAGTCCATAAACGAGTACAGCACAGATTATCTGTTAGCTAATATTTTAAATTTTTATGAAAATTTATTTCTTTTTCTATATCAATTTTTTTTTCTATCAAGGCTTTGAAGTTGACTTTGGAGTTGATTGTTATTAGCCAACTATAAATAGGGCTTAATAACCAGCCCATTTAAAGGATGGGGGATTGTTATTTTCAGTTCAAAAATTTATAATTTAGGGAACACAACTTCAGCTTCAGTTTAGTTTTAGTGTTGCGGCCAACAAAAATTGTTATGACTGGGGGGGCGAGAAATTTTAACTTTTTTTATTAATTAAAAGGCAAATGTGTAAAATTTTAAATAGAACTAATTGATTTATAAAGTGAAACTTTAATTAATAGTTTTGAAGCTCGGACTGTTTTTTGAAAATAAATATTAATAAAGTTGTGTGACGCCCGTGACAAACTCGTACTGTTCCTTCTTAAATAATCTCTGAGAAGTTTTCATAAGTTTGGCTTTAAAGGTTATACATAAAAAAATAAACATAATATTAATTGCAAAGTTTTGTGACGATCGTGACAAATTTGAATTTTGATATTGTAATTTACAACAATAACTTATCAATGAAAATGAAAGGTAAAAAAGTTTTATATAAAAAATTTGATATAATTTTTTTGTCATTAAGCTGTGTGACGCACGTGACAAATTTGTACTGTTCCTTCTTAGACAATCTCTGAGAAATTTTCATAAATTTGACTTTAAAAGTTATATATCGAAAAATAAACACAGTTTTTATTGCAAAGTTTTGTGACGTTCGTGACAAATTTTAAACTTGAAGTGTGATATTATAATTTACAACAAAAACTTATCAATGAAAATTAAAAGTAAAAAAGTTTTATATAAAAGATTTTATATAATTTTCTTTTCATTAAGCTGTGTGACGCAAGTGACAAATTCGTACTGTTCCTTCTAAAATAATCTCTGAGAATTTTTCACAAATTTGGATTTAAAAGTTATATATTGCAAAATAAACACAATTTTCATTGCAAAGTTTTGTGACGGTCGTGACATATTTGATAGTTAAAGTGTGATATTGTAATATACAACAAAAGCTTATCAATGAAAACTAAAATTGGAAAAGTTTTATAAAAAAATTGATTTAATTTTCTTTTCATTAAGCTGTGTGACGCACGTGACAAACTTGTACTCTTCCTTCTTGAACAATCTCTGAGAACTTTTCATAAATTTGGACTCAAAAGTTATATATTGAAAATAAACACAATTTTAATTGCGAAGTTTTGTGACGTTCGTGACAAATTTTAAAGTTGAAGTGTAATATTGTAATTTACAACAAATACTTATCACTGAAAATGAAAGTTAAGAAAGTTTTATATAAAAAATTTTATATAATTTTCTTTTCATGAAGCTGTGTGACGCACGTGACAAATTTGTACTGTTCCTTCTAAAATAATCTCTGAGAAGTTTTCACAAATTTGGATTTAAAAGTTATATATTGCAAAATAAACACAATTTTCATTGCAAAGTTTTGTGACGATCGTGACATATTTGATAGTTAAAGTGTGATATTGTAATATACAACAAAAGCTTATCAATGAAAACTAAAATTGGAAAAGTTTTATAAAAAAATTGATTTAATTTTCTTTTCATTAAGCTGTGTGACGCACGTGACAAACTTGTACTCTTCCTTCTTGAACAATCTCTGAGAACTTTTCATAAATTTGGACTCAAAAGTTATATATTGAAAATAAACACAATTTTAATTGCGAAGTTTTGTGACGTTCGTGACAAATTTTAAAGTTGAAGTGTAATATTGTAATTTACAACAAATACTTATCACTGAAAATGAAAGTTAAGAAAGTTTTATATAAAAAATTTTATATAATTTTCTTTTCATGAAGCTGTGTGACGCACGTGACAAATTTGTACTGTTCCTTCTAAAATAGTCTCTGAGAAGCTTTCAAAAATTTGGCAGTAAAAGTTATATACCGAAAAATAAACACAGTTTTTATTGCAAAGTTTTGTGACGTTCGTGACAAATTTGAAAGTTGAAGTATGATATTGTATTTTACAACAAAAACTTACCGATGCAAATTAAAAGTAAAAAAGTTTTATATAAACAAATTAATATAATTTTCTTTTCATTAACTAATTGCTAAGCTGTGTGACGCACGTGACATATATGAAGTTTATTTATTTAAATTTTAAATAAAACTTAATTAATGAAGTAAAATTTACAACTGCAGTTTACAAATTCACCAGCACTTCTGTTCAGTCTGCTCCAACTGTTTAAGTGCATAATCAAGTACGAAATTAGTTTTCCTCAATCTTTTGCAGTATCGAATTCGAATTCAATACATTTTGCCAGCATTTGCTCATATTAATTTTTTTCTTCTTCTTTACGTCTTCTTCTTCATTCATTTATTTAATGAAATGGAAAATTCAATAATATTTTCTTTGCAACTTTTCCTTCCATATTTATTTAGAATAAAAGAGCACTTTCCGCCACTACGACTGACTAACGGAGTGAATTTATTTCTCAGTTGCTTCTTGTTTTGTATTCATATTTTTTGAACTTTTTATTTTATTAAAAACATGCAACGCAAATTTTTCCATACCCGAGTATGTGTGTGTGTGTGTGGCTGTACTTTCAATTCAGTTTGTTGGCAATTTACATAAAAGGGTTATATTTCGATTGCATTTTTTTTATTTCAAAATGTTGTAAATGTTTTGAAAGTTTTCTGGCTCCTTAATAAATTAGAGTTCTTTATGATTTTGATCGAGTTGGAGTTTATACTCCAGTGGTTGGTTAATATGGAAAAGTAAACTGCAGTTTGGCAATATTTAATACAATTTATTTGTATTGAAAAACAAGTTGACGAGCAAACAGACCGCATTCGGCAATTTTCATAATCAAGTTTTTTAAGTATTTGTAATACTTTTGAGACCGGTTTGCCCAAGTTTTTCTTTTAATTGTAATAAGTCCGTTGAAAAATAGTTATTTTTTAAGGAAACAGAATCCACTAAACATTTTGAACACGCCTCGTACATTGCAAAAGAGTTCAGCAGGATTGTTTTTTAATAATTTTAAGTCCTTTAAAAAATAATAATATTTTTTAGAAACATTAAAATTCACTAAACATTTTGAACGCACCTCGCATATTACAAACGAGTTCAGCAAGTTTTATTTTTAAATTATAATCAGTCCGTTCAAAATTTTATTAAGTAAAAAGTGTCTATGGAATTTTATATACTAACCTTCCGCCGTCGCAAGTGGTAAATTTTCAAAAGACAGCAGCTTCGGCAATATACGAGGTGTGTTCAAGAAAAAAATTTTTTTTCAAATGTCTTAAGCTGCGTATAGACTATTAATAATTTCGTTTGAATAATAATTAATAAAAAAAATCTTAAATAGTTTTTCAACAACAAAAACAACGTAGTGACACTTGGCATTCACCATCGCGTTCGATAGATTTGGAACTTTCGCATTCACTCAATTTAGAGTTCAAGCGACTTTTTCCTGCTTCCAACATTAAAAAGACTCATGAAAAACCCCGTTTTGTAACGATTCAGTTGATAAAAACCCAAGCGCCAACAGATATGACAGACATACCAAAAAAAGGTATCGGAGCTGCCTCCTGGAACGCTAAAAAAAACGCCGGCTCAATTGTTTTATAGAAGGGAGACTATTATTAAAGACCCAAGCAGAAATTGATGAAAAAAAAATAATCATTCTTTTAAAAACCTTAAAAATTTACTTAATACCTTAAACGCACCTCGTACATTGCAAAAGAGTTCAGCAAGTTTGTCTTTTTAATTATTATAAGTCTATTAAAAAATTATAATTTTTTAAGAATGATTAACATTCACTTGATATTTTGAGCGCACCTCGTATATTACAAAAGAGTTGAGAAATATTTTCTTTTTAATAATTATAAGTCCGCTAAAATATTATAATTTTTTAAGGAACACTAAATTCACTAAACATTTTGAACGCACCTCGTATATTACAAAATGATTCAGCGAGCTTTTTTTTAATTGTAGTAAATCCGTTGAAAATTTTATTCAAAAATATCAATTGAATCATATTTATCAACTAGTTTTGCCATTCAGCTGCCTGTAGACGATCAAATAAACTCATCAATCAGGGCATAAGTTCTAGTTCATGTAGAATTTTTATATTAAATACCGATTAAGATTGACAAGCGAATATTCGCAACGTGTTTTTTTCCATTCAGAAGCCCATGATAAATATTCCTTTTACAGACTAGAGCAGAACAGCTGTTTTTAAAAGCCGCTGCACTTTTAATGGAATCTCAGCGCTAATTAGGCGTTTTAGTTGAATGAAAAGTTTTGGGTTCTTCTTTCTGAATACGTCTCCGATGGCTTCGGGTATCCTGCCATTTGGCACAAGTGCTGCCAAGTATTTTTTATTTCTTTTAAAGTTTTCAAACTCACCACAAGACCATCAAGAGTTTCACCAAATTCAATTTTATTATTTCATTTCCTTAATTTCACTTGAGAAAAAATCAACAGCAAACAAACCAAATTATTAGTTTTCCAACAAAAACCAGTTAAATTATTATTGTTCGCATTTCCATAAAATTCAAAAGCTATCAAAATGTCTCCACAGGCAGGCAGCGTGTGTGAGTGAGTGTCCTTCGCCACAATAAAGAATACCTTTTGCACAACAACAACTGCTGGAATATTATTTTTCTTGCATCGTGTTACAACTTCCTTACAAGCCAACAATATTGAAAATTCAATGAATAATTTTTACAATATTTTTTTTTTATTAAAAAAGAAATACTCTTTTTATTTCATTCTTTAATCTCTACAAAGTTTATGAGTGTGTGGCTGCAATATTTTTGCATGTCCGGTACGAGGGCCATTTGAATGTATGCTAATAAGCTTAATTAATATATGGTTAATATCTGAAAACTACCCTCGTACAGCACATGTTTTATTCATACAGTTTCATATGCCACTTTCTCCAGCACACATTCTCCAGCACACGTTCTTGTGCTTAGAAGCTTTGGCCTAAAATTTATGCGTTGATTTCGTTTTAGTTATTTTTGCCCCTTCTTTTTTTTGGGGGTAATTTTTTCATGCATTTGAATTTGATTTTTTTATTTGGCAACAAGCAAAATAGCTGGTCGTAGTATCCTGCTGGTTTGTCTCCAATCATGTAGTGCAATAAAACCATAAAATTTCAAGTAGCAAAAGCAAGAGAAAATATATGGATTTTTGGTAGCAACAGTTTGTAAAATATCCTTCAGTTCAGTTGGGCTTCTTTTTATGTGTACGTCTGTGTGTATGTCTCAGTTACATTCGTTTACAGTATTTTTTTAATTTTTTTTTTTTTTTTGTTACATTTTGCTGGTAAATTTTCATCTAATTTCATTTCAATTGTTATTGTATGAATGAAGTAATTACTTTGTGATTTATAGGCCAGAGATTAAAACAGTGGAGGAATATTGAAAAAAGGTGTAATGAAAAATATATATAAAACTACTGTAGGTTGTCTTTAAGTCCATGATATTAGAGGCATAATGGCGAGTATAAAGTCCATGATAAACCTGAAGCATCTTCAGAATTAATTGCCTGCAGGTTTATATTGAAAAAGGAATCAGTTAAACTAAATTAAACTTATTACAAAATCGTTAACAAGCGCAGTTTGAAATATATCAAAACGAAAGAGTAAAAAAAACTCAATGTAGAGATGAAATTTTTAATTTAAAATAGTATTTTTGAGAAAAACCTAATAAAAGCTGATAATTTTCGATCAAAATAGTGATGGAACGTGACATGCAGCCAAAACTCACCATTAAGCACAGTCAACAATCGTGTAGTGCAGTCACAAACCCTTTTAACTATTCCTAAAAATATTCGTTGAAATCCCCAAAATACCAGAAGCTGCTTACCGGAAAACATCTGTGGTAATATTTTCTTAAAAATCTGCCATGAGAGAAGTTCCCTGCCTCTTCCCCCGGCAAAACAACAACACAACTGGTTTTTTTTTAATTCCCCACGGCAACACTGAATAAAGTTACCAAATTATTGTGTTGTCTCCGTTTCATGGCAGCTGCTCAGTGTTTTAATAAAAAAATTCTCTTAAAAGTCAATAATATTCGATTAAAACAGCGACAGAAAGTGACATGTAGCCAAGATACACCAATAGGCACAGTCATCAACCATGTAGTGGACACACAAACCCTTTTAGCTATTCCTAAAAACTTTCTTTCAAATCCCCAAGATCAAAAAAGCTCCCCGGTACTTCCCCGGAAAACGTAGGTGGTAATATTTTCTTAAAAATCTGCCATGACAGAAGTTTCCTGTCTCTTTCCCCGGAAAAATAATGACATCACTATTTTTCTCTTGAAAAATCCCCCACGACAACACTGAATAAAGCTACCGTGTTATTGTGTTATCTCCGTTTCATGGCAGGTGCTCAATATTTTAATTGAAAAATCTTTTAAAAGTTAATAAAATTCGATTACTGCAGCGATAACATGTGATATCTAGCTTAGACACGCTATTTAGCTAAGCCATCAACCCCGTAGTGGAGAGACATAAAAAATTTCGGATATCGAAAAGGAATCATCGAAATCTTTAAAATCTTAGAAGATCCCCAGCACTTCCGCGGAAAAATAGAGGCAACACTCTGCTTCTCAAAAATCCACCACGGCAACGCTGATCAAACTTAGGAGGATATATAAGAAAATTATTTAATTCTTACGATTCTCATCAGGATAATGGGAAAAACTTCTTAAATTATTGTATTTTCAGCGCATCCTTTTAAGCGTACAAGTTTACAGTGAATCTGTTTGTTTAAGGAGGCTCTAAAAGGAGTTCAAAGGATTCGTTTACAAACACTCAATCAAACAGCTGCAGCTACTGAAATCGACTCATTTAAATTAAGTTAAAAAGTCAAAAATAATATATGCCTTTTATCCGTATTCCTGCCATTAAATGAAATTCTTGTGCTGTTGCTTAAACGAGAGTTCATTCGTTACGAATATTTTAAATAAATTCCTTTTTAAATATATTTTTGTTTTTGTTGTTGTTGTTGGTTATTGTTGCAGGTATATGAATATAAAACCATTTAATCTGTAACAAATAAACACACATTCACTAAACCCTGAATATATTTTGAATACAAGTTGAGTTTATTTTTTTCCTTTATTTTTTAATAAAAAAATGGAAATCTAAAATAATTTTTACTGTAACAAATTCCAACACACGTTCCAGTAGAGGAATACAAGTTTGTAGTCCAGCACACGTTGAAGGTTTTTTTTTTAAGGAAAATATATTTACAATCTGGCCAATATTTGGAAATAGATTTTCTGTTTTTTTTTTATAGTCTTGTGCATATTGTAAATAATAGATTTATTTTCAAAGCCTTTTAAGGAGTGCAGTTTAATCAAAATAAAACTAGAGAATATCAGCAACAAATTGAGTCATTTGTATATACGAGTTCTGTTCACAAAAATAGGGTTAATTTTTTTCCTTAAAAAAATATTAATTAACTCATGAACAATTTCTTATTAAGTTCTCCTCAAAGCAGTCTTCATTGGATATTGCCAGCGTTACTTCTTAAGCCTCGAAGCAGTTGTGATATGCATGTCCTTGCATGTCTTTGCATGTCTTCGCATGTCCTTCAAATCTCTGAGCATCGATTTTTATCTGTACACTTAACAAGAGTTAAGACTGTGTGTGACTTTAACTTGTCTTTTCCCTATGACTTTTCAGTTGTTCTGAGTTTTGGAACGGAAATCGTCTGAGGTCCCATATTCATAGAGTAGGGTGACCAGTCTGGAATTGGTGGGTGCTCGCTCATCTTTGACGCCCTCATCTTCCCTTTCCCTTGAAACCAAATTGGGCAGTTTCATGACCTTAAAACCAAATTAAATTATTCGAATTATTATTTGTTGCAAAAATATTTCGCTGCAGGGTGCTGTTGGCTGAAGTATTAAGACACAAGACTACGATGCTTCAGGTCCCGAGTTCGACTTCGCACTCTGACAAGAATATGATATCGAACTTTTGCGATCTATATTAATTCAGAATTGCGTTAATTGTTATCGGCCGGCCGGAATAACGAAGGCATAGTACTGGTGACAAAAATTTATTTAGCAACGAAAGGAATTATAGAGACTTTTGATAGTGCGTGTAAATATAATACAAGGAGTTGATGTACAGATATTGTTAAGAATATTAAGAAAAATTAAAACCATTTTTTTATGCTCAAAATTTAGGAAAAAAAATGTTAAAATTATATTTTGCGCCTCTACTCAAAAAAGACTTTCGAAGGATTTTTATTTAATTAATGTTGGTGATGCCAGGATAATTTAAATTGTACCACAAAAACAGGTGTGACATATTTATATCAGACATGAGTTGTACAGGGAGTCTCAAAGGACTAATTCGATTATGAATTGACGGTTTTATTTTTTTTAATATCTGAATTTCTAAATCAAAATTTTTTATCTATTTTTTTGTCAGGTTATATTGAGAAGATTCTTTTAAATGTTGTTTGTTGGACCCAATTGTGCAACAAAGAGGCAACTCCATGTGGGTTTATTTAATAAAATGGTTTTTGTGTGGTTGAAAATTTTATTAAATAAATTTTATTTGTTCATAAATTGTTAGTCGTTGGCTGGTTCGAAAATTTAAATATTCATTTGGCTTGTTTATGTGCCGCTGCGTGCTTATCCTTGTGACTGCAGTTTGGGCCTGGATACAGAAATAAAATCCTTTTAAAATTATGTTTTTAGAATCATGTATTTATTTATTTTTTAGACTCAAATTTATATTCACTTCGATGTTTGCGTGTGGCTTATAAAATATTGTTAATTTGTAACCGAAAGTTTGCTGGTTGCGATTAAAACAAACACACTCGCCTGCACTCGTTTGAAGTTTGAGTTTTATGGTCTTTGGAAAGTTATAAATAAAAGGATATTTTTTTGGAAGTTTTTTGATTATGGGGAATTCGTAATATTTATTTGAATGAAACTCAGAAAGTAGAGTTAAATAATATTTCGAATTTAGGAAAACTCATAAACTAAAGGTGCGGTCACATTAGGGCAAATAAAATTAAGAATAAATAAACACGTGACAAGAAAAATAGCGAAAAATTCTTAAAATTAAATTTATTTATTTGAAAAATTTGCCATATAAAGGAAGTGGAATTCTCTAATTGACTCGAATTCTCCAAATAACCGAAGTCGAATTCTATGCATGACTCATATCTCTTATAATCTTACAAGCCCATGTTTTTGTGGTCCAATTTTAGCTATTTTTTATACTTCATTTTTAACAAAACAATTAAAATTTGAAAGATCTTTTTGTGTACTTTTGCAGAGTACAAAAAATGTTGTCTAAATTTGTAGAATAAAAATTATAAAAACACTTTTTTATGTGCTTGACAAGCAACCATAAAATGTTTATAAAATTGTCTTATTTTACACTTGCGATTAGAACTCCCTATATAATTTTTTAAGGCTGGATTATATATCAATAGCACCGTCGAATTTTGGCAATTTCAAGCTGCTTAATTTAAATTTCGTGATTAATTAAATTATTTTCCAGGTCTTTTGAGAAAATTCGATATATGGAATAATAAAGACATTCAATTCGGCCCCCTCGTTAATATGAAATTATTTCCATGGCTGCTTCATAATTGAAATATTTTTTTTTTGGCTCCAACACCCTGTAATTTGAACTCTTAATATTAAAAATTGTCTTTTTGTGATTAGGACCAGCACTCAGGAGAAGACCCCTACTGCGTATGCAGTGCATTGCTCTGGAACTGTTAAAGGAGGTGACAGTGTTAACAAGACAGTTGAAGACAGATTCGAAAATAGAGTTTTTGTTTTAAATATTTTAACTTTTTACTACGCTATTTTTGCTGCAGGTACCAACGACTGAGGGTGCTGCCTTCTGTTCTTTTTTTAGTAGACGACGAGGCTGATCACTGTTCTAGTGTTCAACGACCAGTGCTATGCCTTCGTTATTGCGGCCAGCCGATAACAATTAACGCAATCCTGAATTGATATAGATCGCAAAAGTTCGATATCATATTCTTGTCAGAGTGCAAAGTCGAACTCGGGACCTGAAGCATCGTAGTCTTGTGTCTTAATACTTCAGCCAACAGCACCCTGTAGCGAAATATTTTTACAACAAATAATAATTCGAATAATTTAATTTGGTTTTAAAGTCATGAAACGGCCCAATTTAGTTTCAAGGGATGAGAAATATTAAGACGTCGAAGATAAGCGAGCAAACGTTAATTCCAGATTGGTCACCCTACTCTATGAATATGGGTCCTCAGACGATTTCCGTTCCAAAACTCATAACAATTGAAAAGTCATGGGAAAAAGACAAGTTAAAGTCACGCACTCTTAACTACTGTCGAGTGTACAGATAAAAATCGAAGCTCACAGATTTGAAGGACATGCAAAGACATGCATAATATAACGAAAAAATTCGTGTAAATGAGATTAATAATTTTCTTTCCGACAAGTTTTTATTGAGTTACACAGCTCTTAAAAATATTGGATTCAGTGTCTATTTAGTTATGTAACACACTGTTTTACTTAAGAGAAACATTTTTGAATCTGAATTATTTTTTTATTATTTAGTGGTTACGCTTTTCTAGGCAAATGTTTGCTACATGTGACCGCATCTAAAGAGAGCTATTTTTTAGTTAAAGTTAAAAAGTATTGTATTGCTTTTATACGACTTTTTTTTAATGCCTGCTCTTGCAAAAAGAAGTTTCTATTAAAATATTGAACACGGTTTTGCATTTAGCCGGTTATTGCTGTTACTCACGTCAGGCTAAGTGATCGTGTATGGGAACAGGAAACGTGTGAGTCTAGATCAGCAGAGACACGCTGACGTATTTAAAATGCACTCAGATAAGTTTATCTAGCAGATTTAAATAAAATCGAAATATATATATTTTTTTTATTAATTAAAGTTGTCGAGCGATTTCCTCAATAAAAATTTATAATTGGGCATGCTTAAACATGTTGCGGCACGAATAGATCATTTAAAGAAACCAACAGCTTTTTAAGTGAATTTAATTTGAATTTTTTTCTTGTTCTCTTCAACTTAAAATTAAGCGACAGACACTTATTTTGAATTAATCATTTGATTCTGAAGACCATTAAAAACTTTTGCCATAAGGAAAACAATTAAACGAATAAAAATTTCCTGCAAATACTCGAATAAAAATAGAAATAATTATTTCATAACTCGCCAGAAATGATATCCACAACTGCTGTTTAATTAATTGCATATTATGAAATATAAAACTAGCGAAAAGCTGCTCTTTTGCCAGGGAAATATGAAATTATTTGTTGTGAAAGTTCAAGTGAAAATCATAAATAAATGAAATGTTTTGTGCTGCCACTTGAAATCATCGGAAGGGACACACAGTGTTTTGCTTGCCTTTTCTTAGCTGCAACATACAACAAATAATTTGTCTGTCGAGTTCAAAACTTTCAAAACACGTAGTGAAGAGGTTATCGGGGTGTAAGTGCATATCAGTTGAATCATGTGAGTGTGTGTAATTGTGTAATGGCCAACGGCATAGAGGAGTGCGCCTGATGACGATGATGATGATGATGATGATGACTATGAATCTTTGAAGTTGTTATTACTTGAAGCATCATCAATTTAGTAAAACTTTTTTTCTTCCTACTCAATATTTTTGCCCCAACATCAACTTGTACATCATGATGAAGATTAAAATCATTATCAATGCTGCAATGCAGTCTAAATTACCTTAAACTTTTTCCTTTCAAAAGACACACACACACACACACACACACACACTCACACACACACGCTTATTTACATTCACTTGCACATACGCTGTGCTTGTAGCCAGAATTACTTAGCCCGAGTTATGCATCAAAACTGACTGACCCTTTTTCTTTGCTCTGCTCCTTGTGAAAATAAAATATTTAAAGCAAAAATGGTTTGATTCCCTTATTTTTTTTTTTGCTTCTTCTTCTACTTCTTTTTTTTCACTCTTGTTAAGGCCAAACAAATCAGTCGTGCCTGAAGATTAATGATAGCATTATAGTGTCGTCTACGAGTTTTTATAAACTTCAAGTTGGAAGCAAAAAAAAAAAAAGAAGATGAAAAATAAAAATCAACAACAACAACATGAAATTGTTTTCAACTGCAAAGTTCTTTAAATGCAAGCGAACGGCCGGATAGATGTACGGCATGCAGGAGAGTGTTTCCCTAAACAAATAAACTAACAGACAAACAGTGTTGGTCAACAGAATGCAACCATCCAATCAACCAGCCAACCAACCAGTTTAGCCATTCTGGCTGGCAATTTAGAGTAAATATGCGCAGGCTGTGCGAGAAGTGCAAAAGCATTTTCTCTTTTTTAATTTCTTTTATTGTTCTGAACAATTTATTTATAAAAAAAAGGTAACCTTTTCTTGCTCAGAAACAAATTTGTATATAATTTTCTTTGACGAGACTGAATCCATCAATAGTTTCAGATATAAAAAGATTTGATTTGATTTATAAAAAAAAAAAAAATTTAAGGATATAAAAGAAGTTTCTTGGAAAGGATTGAGAATTTTACTGTGCAGGATATTCGATTAGAATATTTTCATATGGTCTAGTGGACTTTCTCTTTAAAGCGAAGTGAATTTAATTTAATTTAATTTTTTTTCCAAAAATGTCCTGGTACAGCCTTTTCTAAAATATTTTAAGAGAAAAATAAAGTGTGAAAGTGGATTAATATATAGTAGCATGAGTAGCGTTATTATTATTTTTATCAGTAGCAGTCGTAGTACTATTATTAGAAAGTGTGTGCATGTGCTGTTATGCTTTTTAAAACGAGGATAAATGTAAATAGCATTTTTAATTGTAATAGCAATAGTAGCAATATGAGTAGTCGTAGAAATAGTGTAAAATTGTATGTAGCATGAGTAGCAGCATCATAGCTAGTAGTCATATTATTCTTGTTATTAATAGCAGAGCCATACTATTATTAGCAAGAGTTTATATGTGCTGTCATCATTCCAAAAACTAGGATGTATGTTAGTAGCATTTGTAGTTGTAATGGCAATAGTAGTAGTAACAGTAGAAATACTGTATAAGTGGAAGTATCAGGATTAGCAGTATTACAGCTAGTAGTCATAGTGTTATTGTTATCAGTAGCAGTTGCAGTTGCAGCACTATTATTAGCAAGAGTTGATATGTGTTGTCATCATTTTTTTATTGAGCGTAAGCGTTAGTAGCAAATGAATTTTATATGCGAAATTTAAACAAGCGGAGACCCCGAGAAACACATTTTATAAATGGTGACGTAGTAGTAGTCGTAGCAGTAGTATTGGAATCGGTTTTACTAGTAGCAAAGAGGAAAATTCTGACAAAAAAAAGACACATTCAAGTGACATTTAGCACATGAACTATTTTATTTAATAATTTCAAAACCAATTTAAAATGCATTTTAAAACTTCTCGTTTAGTCCACGCTTGAGTGTTAAATAATAAAAGAACTTGAATGCCACCCATTTGGCCGCACACTCTCTGGCTTATCGCTTTGGGGCATATCAATTTGTTACTAACGTTTATATTTACACACACTCGTTATTCTCTTCAGTGTTCCGCTTACCCCACTCTTTTATTTTCACTCACATGCCTCCAGGATTTAAATGTCTAACGTAACGTTAATACGCATCAGAGTCATTTGTGCAACATATACAAAACGTTGCAAGCAATTTTTCTTGCAGTAAATAATTTTTCATGCACGAATGGGCCTGAATTTATTTGAACGTCATGCGGACACCGATTGATCAGAAGCTGAACAAATAAAAGTACAGAAAATTGATGTCACACAAAATTTTGTAAGTGTTGCCGCACGCATTTTAAATCGGTGTTTGCTTGTTCCTGCTGCTGTTGCTGTTGTTGTTACAAATTGACACCAGAGACGATGAAGGCTTTTCTGCACATGCACTAACACTTGCACCCCTCTTCAAAAAAAAACCACAGTCAAGGGAACAGGAATAAATGTTTGGCTTCCTAGACTTGGCAGTGCAGCGTGTCTATTTTTATTATTTTTCTTTTGTAAGTGCGCATTTTTTTCTCTTCTTTTCTTTTTAAGTGTAATAATTAATTGGCTTAAATATATTCTTCTGCTGGCATAATAATCAAACAACAACAAGAATCTATCAAATTTGTTTTCGGTAGTAAAATATTTAAATTGAAGTCATTTATTAACTGGCACTGGCTGACAACATTTGCATGTTGCAGGTGCTGCAGTGAGTTGATAAATATAAAATGGGTAGAAGGGAGGTTATTTCTAAGTTATTGCTTCGCGCTGTCATTTAGTCATTTGATTAAGTTGCTGGCGTATTAGAAATTAAGTTATCAAGTGCAGTTTGAATCTATTAAATAATTAATTGTTAGATTTTTATTAAAGAAAATGGTTCATTGAAGGCTTGACATATTAAAACACAATTTAAAACTTTTCTCTTACATAAAAAAGTATTTAAATAATTTTTATGAATATGTAAACACTAAAACTACTTTTGCAATATTTAACAATCGTATTGTATTCGAAATGACACAACAGCAATTCACTTATAATTTTGTGCTGTTGATCTTCACTCATTCGGACGGCATAAGTCATATGCCATTCCTTTCATCACTTACATATCTTACAAACGTTTTCCAGACGTAAAAAGAAACAATTTCAAACAGATCGAACTGTTTATGTGTAAATTATTGGGTGCTTTAAAACTACATGTAATAGAGTTGATTTGTTGATCTTCCAAATGGTTGCGCACTATTATAACTTCATTATTTTAAAGGCATATGCGCCAAAAGTTGTGGCTAACTTTTGTTGGAGCTTTGGGGATTACTTAATAATTTGTTTCCTGCTGTTATAATGGCAGTAACGTTAGTAGCAGTCATAATGTTGGCAGTAGCAGCGAAATAATTTGCAGTAGCAATAGAATTAATAATGGTTTTATTTAGCTAAGTAGTAGTGTTATTAGAAAGTGGTAAAGGCCATAATGTTAGCAGCAGTAATAGTCATAACTTTTATTTGTTTGATAATAAATAAAAATTACTATGGGTGGTATAAACAGTAATGATAACACCTACACTTTTACTCTTAATCGTAGTAGTAGCGGTAGTATTCTTTTTATTATATATTCCCATTGTAGTAGTAGTAGTAAAATATAGTGTAAAAGTCGATTAATTTATAGCAGCATGCTATAAATATTAGTGTAATTGCTATTGTTATCAGTAGCAGTCGTAATACTATTATTAGCAAGAGTGTATATGTGCTGTGATCATTCTTAAAATGAGCTTATGTGTTTGTAGCTTTTGTAGTTGTAACAGCAACAGTAGAAATAGTAGTAAAAGTACTACTACAACTTTTACCACTAGTTGCAGTAAAAATTGTGTAAAAATATATGTAGCATGGTATTTTTTTAAAATAATTTTTTTTTATTTTTAAAACTAGTTTCATTTCTATTTTGAATTAATTGCAAATGTAACAGCTAGTAGTTATAGTAATATTGTTATCAGTAGCAGTTACAGTACTAAAAAATATTAGTAAGAGTGTATATGTGCAGTCACCATTCTGGAAACGAGCATAAATGTAAGTAGCATTTGTACGAGTAATAGCAATATTAGCATTAATAATAATAGCAATAACAGTAATAGTGGTAGTACAACTAATAGCATTAGCAAGGACCATAGCGATGGTAGCAATAATATATAAAATATATAAAAAAAATTTATTAGCGGTTGCAATAGTGACAGTAGCAACAACATTTTTGGAAAAAGTAGCACTAGTAAGTCTTAAGGATGGTAGTAGCATTTCTGATAATTTTGAAACTATATGAGTAGCAGTTAAGAACACGAAATTCTAAAAAAAGTACGGTGACATCAGTATTATTAGTATTAGTATCAGTAGTATTTATTTGTAGTAATTATAATAGCAATAGCATTGCCAGTAGTAGTGATGTTGGTATTGTCTTAATATTATTAGCAGTATCGATTGCATTATCATTAAAAGCTACAATATATATGAGCTCACACCTTTGCTACAATGAGTTTAAAGCCTTTTGCCGTACGAGTGTAACTAGAAATGTTAGTAGCAATTCTATAAATATGTTAGTAGCATTAGTAGCAACATTATGAGCAACCCTCGTATCACTAAAATATCTAAACAGGCCAATAGCTACATGTGCTCACGCTCTCCTCACCTTTCTAAAACAAAAGGTGACATTAACTCCAAAACGTGCATCAGTATTTAATCATATTTGATTTATTTCTTTTATTCATTTACAACAAAAATGCAACAACAAATGAAAATGTTAAACAATAATTCGTAAATAAAATCATATAAAACTTGCAGACTTTTCATATTATGTCACAATTACGTGCAGTTTTTCAAAAAGCCATAATTCATTGTAATCACACCACTACAATGGCATCTAACCTATACATACAAAGCGGCAAACATTAAACGTCTAGGCGCTGTGGGGACGTAAGTGCATGTGTGTGTGTGTGTGTGTGTGTGTGTGTGTGTGTGTGTGTGCAAAATGAGTGTTGAAGTGAATGTTTTGAAAAAGTGCTGGGGAAAAACAATATTCACATTTATATGCCAAAGTGCTTAAAATGCATAATATGAATAAATTTTAGCATGACTGGACATGCATTTGAAAGAATGCAATCATTGGCAGAGCTCTCAAATATCTTGCTACGAATTCATAATGATTATTTCGCACTCAGAGTAAAGATAGAAGTTTGTTTAATAATTTCTTTTGTTGGGAATGCCCCCTACTTATGCTGTGCTTTGTGTTAGAAGTAGGGGCCAGTGTTAAGAGGTTAGATGAACACAGACTAGCAGGGGGATTATTTTGTTGCAGTTCTTATTTATTATGCCACACATACACTACACAATTATCAAAAAGGATCTATAGATCCTTCTGAATAAAAAATCTTGCAGTAGCATACAAGCATTCGTATTCAATAAAATGGGGTCCTTCATGAATTCCAATTACGAATATTTTAAATTAAAAATCTACAAGTAAAATATGTAAGAAATTGCAATAATTTTATAGGATTTTTTGTTGTTGTGCAAGAATCTCATTTGTAGACTTTTACCATAAAAATATTAGGGGAAGGACTCCTGCTATAAAAATCTAGACATTAATCGCATTTTGAATCAGTTTCGAGAACAGGAAGATAATAGAATTTTCTTTAATTGTTGTTTAAGTTTTTATAGGGATCCTTCATTACAACGTAAGGAAGCGTACGAAAGGCCGAAGGATATGTAATTTCTACAGGACTTAAGTATCATAAATAGCTGTCATATTTAATCGAATAAAATGGTAAGAAAAATATGTTGCAATTTAAACTGTTTTTTAAATTGAAAATGTCCAAACTTTTTAGTAAAAATTGTTTTAAAAAATCTTTTAATATATAAAAAAGTATTTTATACAATCCATTATTTAACAACTCTGCATTGAAGGTTTATTAAAATACAGCAGTTGCAGTAACGTTTTCTGTTTTAATTTTTCTTTATTTTATTATTATATTTTTTTCCTTTTCTGCCTTCACTTTTGTCTATTATAACTTTTAGTGTCACATTTAGAAACGTTTATTACAATTTAATTGCCAGTTTGTGGATAAAAATTTAGATTAATTTACGTGTGTGACTCTTGTACTTGTGTGTGTGTGTGTTTGCATTTTGATTACAAGATAGATTTCATCGATTAAACAAATAAATTAAAAAAAGAAACGATTTTAAACTGGATTTCTTTTTTTAACTGCTGCTTTTACTTTTCCATGTTGCATTTCACAAAAACATGAGTAACGAATTTTTACAAAATCATTTTATTAAAAAACATGCGATCACAATGTTTTACTCCGCCATAATTGCTAATGAGAATTGTCAATTAAAAGGAAAACTTAAGCTGTTTTGTAATTTAATTAAAGTTTTGATGGAATAAAACGTTTTCCTTGTTTACTTTGCTACAATCGGTTTAGATACGTTTTACAGGCGAACCCGTTTTAGAGTGGCAAAACAAATTTAAATTTTAAAATAAAAAAAATTTTGGTGTAGCCTTGTTATGATCTACAACTCAATGAATTTTTAATGAATAAGGAAACTCGGGCTGTAGGCGCAAAGTTTTAATGATCCTGTTGAAAAGAAAAGACTTAAAACGACAAGAAAAGTTATTTTGCATTTTCTTCACTGACCAGACTGGATTTTATTATCTCTCAACGTCTGTCTGTTTAGTTCGATGTTGCTGATGATAATTGTTATGGATGGAGGAACAATTTGTTTTGCCATATTGAATATTGAAACATTTTTCCAATCTGTTAATAAAAAAAAAGTCCATGACAAATCAACAACATCTACGGCGATGAAAAGTTTAAACGTTTCTTCAATATGGCGGGGTGTTGTCAGAAAATTTAGAAGGAAATATATCTGATTGCAATAGTTTAAAAAAATCATTATTATATTTTAAAGTTTTAAATTTCATCTACACCCAATACTAGTCCTTTAGAGTACATCAAATTATCCTTTTAATAAAAATACAACTGAAAAAAATGATTAAAAAACTATCTGCGAATAAATACTCGGTACAGTTGAAACGAAACTTTATTTAATCTACAAAAATTATAAGATTAAAATTATCGAATAATTTTAATCGAATAATTTCTTAATCGAATAATGTATATTCAATATATACAAAATTGTATTTGAATTATAATTATGCCAATAATTATATATATCAAAAATGTACGCTTGCCAAATTTTTAATCGATTAATTTTTTTCGAATAATATATCCTTGATAATATTTAAAGCATTTTCGGAAGACTTATTTTTCAGTTTATATTAACAGAGTAAAATCCAATTATAATATTTATGAGAATAGTATTTATGCGAATAAGAATACACTTGAAAAAATTGTAATCGAATAATTTTTATTCGAATAATATATCAATGATAATATTTAAAGTATTTTTGGAGAACTTATTTCGCAGTTTATATTAATAGAGTAAAATCCAATTATAATTTATATTGCAATAGTATTTATGCGTACAAGAATACACTTGAAAAATTTTTGCTCGATTAATTTTTATTCGAATAATATTTCTTCGATAATATTTGAAGCACTTTCGGAGGACTTCTTTTTCAGTTTATATTAATAGAGTAAAATCTAATTATAATATTTATGCGGATGAGAATATACATGAAAAAACTTTAATCGATTAATTTTTATTCGAATAATATTTTTCTGATAATATTTAAAAGATTTTTGAAATAAAATCCAATTATAATACTTATGCGAATGAGAATACACTTGAACAAATTTTAATCGATTAATATTTACTCGAATAATATATCTTTGATAATATTTAAGAATTTTTGGAGAACTTATTTCACAGTTTATATTAACAGAGTAAAATCCAATTATAATATTTATGCGAATAATATTTATGCGAATTAGAGTACACTTGAAGAATTTTTAATCGATTAATTTTTATTCGAACAAAATTTCTTTGATAATTTTCAAAAGATTTTTCAAGTAAAATGTAATTATAATATTTATGCGAATATGAATACACTTGAAAAATTTTTAATCGATTAATTTTTATTCGAATAATATTTTTCTAATAATATTTGAAGCATTTTCGGAGGACTTCGTTTTTTTATTTATCTTAATAGAGTAAAATTTTATTTTAATATATAAAAGCGTTTAGAAATATGTGATAATTGAAAATTAGCTTTCAAAATTGCAAACCCTATTGAATTTAAAAAAAAATTTCAACAATTTTCTATTTAAAATCCTGTGTTCCACGTGTTATCCTTCTGAAACGAAACAGCAACATGCAGGTAACTAGAACTTGGAATACTGGCAGCAACCGAATAATTGTGGTTTTTAAAAGGCTTAAAATACAAGGACGATATTTTTTAATTCCTTTTCCTCTTGTTTTTTCCTTCGTTTTTGTCTGACGACTAACAGCGACAAACCACAAAAACTAAATAACGGAAGTAAGTGACACAGTAAAGTACTACTTCCGTTTTGGTGAATTCTATTTATTTATTTTTTTTTCGCTTTCTCTGGAAAACATATTTCGCTTGAACACAATATGTTAAGTGGATGACAGTGTGTGTGTGTGTGTGTAGGTATGCATGTGTATGTGTTGGTAGTACTGTTGTGTTTTTTGTTTTCATTTTGGTTCCATCGTTGCTGCGAAATAAACAAATTTTTGCGCTTAACGAAACTGAAGATCCAGGCAACTGAATTTGTGTGAATGTAAAATGAGTTTGAAATTAAAACTTAAGCCACTGACAGGATTGATGTTATTACAAAATACCTTTAAGTGGAAACTATTTATCCAAAACTTTATTTTGTTGTTGTTGTTGTTGTTGTTGATGTTGCATTTATTACTGCTACTTTTGGTTGTAATTAATGTTCGAAACCAGCATGTTTTTTCTTAATCCTTTTTTGCCTGCTAGAATTTCCTTCCTTCCGTTGTGCCGGCACATTTAAAATGGTGGAAGAAAAATTGTTTTGTTTTTAGGCTTAAAGTTTTCTTGAATTATGGCGACCAGGCACGCACGGTCTTGCAACTATTCTCTAACTGAAATAAATGAAACAATAAAATATTCTCTCTGTAGAAATGTTTTGCACTAAAAATTGTTGGTGTTTAAAAAGTTTTTGTTTTCATTTAATAAATAAAAATTGTTTGCGATCGGGAAGTATCTGAAATAATATAATTATTTGGAAGTCGAGAAATTATTTCAATGATGGGAAACTGCAGTCTGCCATTACGATTGAGGATTATTTATTAAAAGACAAAAATTAATTCAACGAACGTTTTGTTTGTTTCATGTACCAGCACTTCAGTGGTTCTCACATCAGTAAAATAAATTCTTTGTTCCTTATAAGTTGGCGTTATTCGCTTTCAGGGTCTCTGTAACAATGAAGCGGTCTCAGATCCGTTTTTATAAAATGAAATATTTTATTAAAACTAATGGCGTTTTCTTTTCTAGAAAACATGCAACATTTTTTCATTTATTTTCTAAAAAGTGGCGGTTTGGAAAAGTTTTAAAACAGAATTTATTTTTCGTGAGGGACGTGGGACGCCTTTCGAATAAATTCTATATATTAAAAGGGCAAAATATTGCCATTTTCTGTTAAAAAGTGCGAAAAATGTTGCCTTATTTTGTAGAAAAGAAATCGACTTAACTTCGAATGAAAACGAATAAATAAAAAATAAATTTTTTATATCCATGAGCACACCTTTTAACACAAGCACACACTGTCAAAGCGCTTGGAAAGAACTTAATTTGTTAGCCAAAGAGCCAACAGAGAGATAAACTGACAGGCTATTGTTAAGTTATGGTTACGGCAAAATGCCTGCTACCAGTGCAGTTGTTAGAGGGCAAACAACCAACTAACCAGCCACACCGTCCTAAACAATAAGATGTAAATTAACAACAATAAAAAAGGGGCAGAAGGAGCACAAGAGGCTAAATAAAAATTGTTAAGACTTCAAAACAATATGGCGGCAAATAAATTTCATCTGAATTGAATGTATGGTAGAGGCTAGAGAATAATAGCAATAACAACAACAACAGCCACTAGCAACTATAACAACAAAAGCAACAAATATTTCGTATAAGAATATTTTTTAATTTGCTAACGATGGTCTGGTTTTGCAACAGTTTTTCCTCAAGAGCCCAACGGAAGCAGCCAGGCAAACAGGCAGGCATGTTGCATTTGCAAGTTAAACAGTTTTTCCTTTTAACAGCGGCTAGAAAGTCTACAGCAATTAATACGGCCAGTGGAACTTGTTAAAACCAGAGAAAACTGGGTGAATAAGAAAACTCAATAATAAGTTAAAGGGAAATTTCTGAAGCAGGATATCAATAACAAAAAAAAATGGATTCTTAGTAGCAAAAAGTTATTAAGTTTTTTCTAAGATTAAAGTGATAATAAAAAGTCCTGTTGTTGGTTTTGTTTATAAAGCCCCAGGGTCGGGGATTCGTTCCCTTAATCAGTCATTATCAGCAGGATTTATTTTTTTCTCATCTGCCTCTTCGCGTAAATGAATTTCATATACACTTTCCTCCTACACAAAAGATATAGAGGGTACTCCACACAGCAGCTGTAAATAAGATCCACTAGCTCATGCTTAGCACAACAGCTGTTGTCGAGACATCAGTGTAGATCGAAATTAATTACTATTTCTCTCTCTTTCTTCGAATATTATTTGATGTGTACTATTGTGGTACACTTTTGGGTGTGTTATCATTTACAAATATTAAATAATTTTACATAATTTGAAAGTCTTTTTTATGAAGACAAGCTTAATAGTAAAATTTTTTACCCTAAAGTTGGCAAAAATATAATAATAATAAAAATAAAATTCCATTTCTGAAGCACTCTTCTTATATAGAGTGTTTTTTATAGAGTGATACAAGTTTAAATCATAATAAAACATAAAAATATATTTTCGATATCAATGAAATGGTCTTTAATGTATAGAAAATCTTATGACATTAATGTTCAAATATGATTTCGGGCATGTGGCCGCCACGGCTGGCGCGTACAAGGCGCAATCTGGAACAGCAATTTTCACAAACTTTTGGCATCATTTACGGCCGTATCTCGCCGATAACTCTTCGAATGTTGATTTCCAGGTATCCAATTGTTTGTGGTTTATCGACGTACTCAAGTGATTTTACGTAACCCCAAAGAAAATAATCCAATGGGGTTAAATCGCACGATCTTGGGGGCCAATTAATTGGGCCATTTCGTGAAATAATTTTTTCGTCAAAAGTTTCCTTGAGTAAATCAATTGTAGCGCCCACTGTTTGGCATGTGGCACCGTCCTGTTGGAACTACATATCAGCAAGATTAATACCAGCTAATCGAGGTACGAAAACACTTCGAATCATGTTTCGACACCGTTCACCATTGACAGTAACATTCTGACCCTCATCGTTTTAGAAGACATATCAGCCAATGACTCCGCCAGCCCATAAAGCGCACCAAACAGTAATTTTCTGTGGTTGGAAATGGTGTTTCGACAAAAGCTTGTGGATTCTCCTCACTCCAAATGCGATAATTCTGTTTATTTTCGTACCCATTCAACCAAAAATGGGCTTCATCGGAAAATAAAATTTCGAATGGACGAAGTGCACGATAAGTTTGACGAGCAGAACCATTATTTTAATTGAAAATTTCCACAATTTGCACGCGTTGGTCTGGTGTAAGTCGATCCATAATAAAATGTCAAAGCAAACTTAACAAAAAGCAACTATCAGCTGTCAAATGGATGGTCAAATTAAGCAGTGATGCCAACTCAAAGCTGTATCACTCTATTAAAAACACCCTATATATATATATTTCACACCAAAGGAAATACCCTTCAAAAGCAACCGATTTATTAAATAAAAAAAGAAAGGGAAACAGTTTATTTGTATGTACCCATAAACATGTCACTTGTCCAACCCTGGAAACACCTGATTTCTTTGTATGGCCTTTCAATACCACCTTGATGCTTTTCGAAATAGTTTTGTTTAATTGAAAATTAAATAATAAAAAATCTCTCAGTCAGTTGCTTTTATACACCAAAAATATATTAAAAACTCCCAGCTCTGGCATTGAATAGTTACTAATACCATTACTATGTTTCAATAGTTAAGTCTCGAGTTAAATAAACTTTAAGAAATCAATAATAAGTTGTGTGGCAAAAATTTTATTCTATTTATGATGACTCATTGTCTGCTCTGCAGCTTTCGCTACAGAAAATGTTTGCGGTCGTATATACGCATGTAGAAAACAGCAGAAGTACTGAAGTGCAGCGGCTTTCCAAAACAGCTATATTTTGCTCTGTTGTGAAATTTAAAAATTATATTGATATTTTGTTTTTTCTTGGAATATTTATCACGTCCTTTTTAACTTAATACGATGAACTTAAGAGTTAAAACTCTCTTCGAAATCGCTGCCTTCGTGTTCTAATTAAAATGAATTATAAATTAAAGTCTTAAAATTCGCCAGCCCATTTGCAATTCAGACAAATTATGTGAAGCAAAACTGCAACTTTATTTTGTTTAATCGATAAGCAGTTCATGCGGCCTCATTTTATGGCAACAGAGTCTATCTCTCTCTCTCTCTCTCTCTCTCTATCAGTCTCTGTAATTAAACGTCGCATTTGTTGCAGCAGCTAATAACTTTGGGAAAGCACCAAAAGCCAAGTACTAGAAAACTTTCCCAAGATTTCTCTTTCATTTAATTTTTTTATTTTTCTGAATCAACAAATTTCGTTAGATTTTATTAAACACGACTTTGGAATGCAGCACAAAAACTTTAGCTGCCAACATGTTGGCAACATTTCTTAACAACCAATTGCCTGCATAATTGTATGCCCAGCAATTTCTTAGTACGTCTGCCTGCCTGCCGTTAAACAAGCAGCATTTTAATCATCAACCGTTTTACCAACAGCCACAATTCAAATTATCACATGCCGGTATGATTATGTTGCCGTTTGTAGTTAACAAGCGGCCATTCATTCATCACCGCCACCTCCACCATCACCACCACCAACACTGCCTCCAGTTCAACTAGTTTAGAGCCAACAGAAGCTCTGCAGGCCCTCCTCTCGTTCACGCTCAGTTGTAAGAGTAAATTTGCAAATGCCATAAGATTATGAGCAACAAGAATGTGTACAAGTTGGAAGACACAACAACAAATAATTAACAGAAAAAAAAAACTAAAAATACAACTGAACTAATATTTTGTCGTTCGTGTGGTGTGCATGTTTGTGCATGCTTGTGCCTGTCAAATGCAAATTACCTATCACTTGTGCAACATAACGACAACTAAAACGGCATATCCTTTTCCTTTTGCCATGCATACGATTATCTATGAGTGCTTCTTGTGCAAATACACACACTAACGCACACATAAACATATTTCTACATTCATGCGTATATACTTCTGGTGCATGCCTGTTAATTAACCCCGCAAACATTTGGTGAAGCAAAAGCTGCAGTGTAAACAATGAATCATATTTAGAATAAAATTTTCGCCACACAAGTTTTTGTGGTACCGCTTTTACGTTCCTTATTCGTCATTAATAAACATATTTTTATGTTAATATAAAGAATTTTCTCTGAAAATGTGCAGAATTATGAACTTTTTAATAATATTTATATTAAATAAATAAAAGTCCACCTCTGAAGCCATATATTTTATTTGTAAAATATATAATCTTGAGTACAAAAAAATAGTTCAATTGTAGTTTGAATAAAACCGCCAAATATAAAAGTACCGCGGAGCCGAAAATTGCGTTTGATAGTGTGAGATGTCCTTGAAACGATGCATATTTAAGAATTCAGGAGTTATACCTTCCTCATGATGAAAAGTCGTCAGAATGCACCCCAATAACTATTGTAGTCTGAATAAAATCGCCAAATATAAAAGTGCCGCTGAGCCAAAAATTGCGTTTGATAGTGTGAGATGTCCTTGAAACGATGCTTCAGTCGTTAAAAAAAAACATATTTAAGAATTTAGGAGTTATACCTTCCTCAAGATGAAAAGTCGTCAGGATGCACCCCAATAAGTATTGTGGTTTGAATAAAATCTTTGAAGCAGTGACTTCTGCGTTACTTCCAGAAGTCACGTCTTCTGCGTTACTTTGCGAAGTCACTTCAGCGTTACTTTCAGAAGACACTTATGCGTTACTGCCAGAAGTCACTTCTGCGTTACTGCCAGAAGTCACTTCTGCGTTACTTCCAGAAGTCACTTCTGCGTTACTTCCAGAAGTCACTTCTGCGTTACTTCCAGAAGTCACCTCTGCGTTACTTCCAGAAGTCACTTCTGCGTTACTTCCAGAAGTCACTTCTGCGTTACTTCCAGAAGTCACTTCTGCGTTACTTCCAGAAGTCATTTCTGCGTTACTTCAAGTACACAATTTTCTAATAAAAATTTTTATTAATGGAAACTATTTTCCTATTAAATTAACAATTTTTACAACTGGAAATGCATTAACACTCATGAGTACTGCGGTACTGTGTAGCGGCCTTCGAAAACATAGCTGTTCTACTCTGCCGTAAGGGTTAGAAATTAAATTGGTGTTAATTCAATTTTCTACAGCAAAAAATTCTTGATATAAATTCCTGAAAATTATAAAAATTAATTTAAGTGAATTTTTTACACCAAAAACTAGCATAAATTGTCCAGCTCTGGTACCGTGTTTAGGATTTTAATTCTTGTTACTGCTAATAATATAATTCAACACTTAGGTTTCAAGCTTTCTTGGACGCTTCGAGAACCCGATTGCTTATAGAAACGAAGGGAAATCGCTTATTCGACTGCCCTATTCAAAAGGATCCGGAATATAATTTATCGATTCAGAAATCCTACAATTAATGACAACCCCATTTTAACAAAACAAAAATATGAGAAGAAAAAAAATCTAATTTCCACTATCACCCAGAAGATTTAAGGAAGCGATTTGTGGCAACAACATCACCCTGAATGTTCGGTGAGTGCTTGACAGTTGCACTTGTTGTAGTTGCCTGTTACTGCATGTCTGTTTCTGCTCAAACACAACATGCCATCCAAAATGCACCGTACAAGTAATACACAACAACAACAATGAAAAAGGGTTGCGCTCGAGAGTGGTGAAATTATTGGCTGTCATCTCTATCAATTTGACGATTGTTAGTTTCAGCATAAAATGCTATTAAAAACTTAAGTAAATGTACCTCTCACACCACCCTCGTATCTCTATTTCAGTTCATATTCTACGCATTTGCTGGCATGCGTGTCAATAATTTAATGAAAATGCAAATTAATCAGGCCGGTGCGTGTTTTCTTAGGCTGGTTGTTAGATAAGAACACGAAACTGTGTCGGCTTAAGCCTCGTATTTTTTGTATTTTTTTTTATATTCGTTCTTATAATTTGATTTTAATTTCGAAAAAATCATAAATATTTAAATTGCTTTGGAATTTTTAATTTGGAATTTTTAATTTGAAACGAGTTTGAAAGGAAGCAAAACAAAAAAGTGGAAGTAAATTAACGCATGCGATAACAAGCGATACACCCTGGGACGGTTACCCTTTTCCCATTCTTTTTACTTGAAGTGGCTTCCAAAATAATTTCAATTGCCGACTATTTCTAAATATATTTTTAAATTTTTTATTTGAATTGTAAATGAGTAACTGGCGTACTGATGTTTAATCCAACGGAAAAGGGGCAGGAGCATTAGCTCTATCCTGAGGGTCCTATACGGTCCTCGCAAATATATTTGAATCACAAATTTAACTCATTGTTATCTAAATATTTAAACGCCATAAAATTGTCAATAATAAATATTTCTTTAATTATATTAAAACTTTTAATCAACTTCAGTTCAGTATTGCTGCAATTCTCGTATGCAATTTTCTGATAAAAATTTTTTTATAAATGAAAACAGTTTTCAGCTTCAACAAAATTACTTAACAAAAAATAAACACACATTCAGTACTAAAACAAACACACAGCAGCACTGATGAGAAAGTGCAGCGGCTTTCGAAAACATTGTTGTTCTACTCTGCTGTATGAGTTGAACACAAAATTAATGTTGGTTCCTTGCTTAAGTCCGTATATTAATTAGCATGTCTATCAAACTCAAATCCATTAATTACAATTCAAATTAAAAAAAAAAACTATTCCGTTGCAATAGAATTTCTATTAGGCCGCCATTTATTTGCTCCACCCTGCAAACATTTGATATGCACTAGATCTGTGAATGTTAGTGTTTGAGCGTGTATGTGTGTGTGTGTGTGTGCCCGGCATGTTAATTTCAACTCTCTTACCTTTTCCATCCTCCTCCATCATTCTTATGGCGGATAACATGCCAAAGCCCCTGTTTGATCCCGTTGTTTTATTAGCAGGAATATTCTTGTACAAACATGTCTGATGATGATGATGATGATGATGATGACGCTGATGTTGATGCAGGAGGTGATGGATATTGAAAGAGCAACAAAAGCATTTAATGGTTGTCAAAAATATGTCAAATTCTAAGTAGAGACAGTGTGTGCTTGTGTGGACAACTACATGCACACCCGTCCGTATTCAAATATTTGCTTGCTTGAGCTGGTCTCTACCCGGCAGTTCTGAAAAATTAATATCCTCCACAGTTTTGTTAGTTAGAGTTGGGTAACTAAATTTTGTGATTTCAGCAGGAGATTTAAGTCAGATGGCGTTTTGAAATCATGAGAAGATAATATCACTTTTTTTATTAATTCTTTTCTACCCATTTTTCATTTCTATATAAAGAACAGAGGGGTAGAAAAAATACCACGATTTTTGTTCATTTTTCTTCCCTCTCGTTGTAACGATTTATTTTTTTTTTCAATCAAACGCTAAATAAATCAACTCTGTAAAAAGTAATTTTTTCTTGAAAATCATTCCCTGAATTCTGAGGGATCTCAGAAGATATTTTGAAAAATAAGAATTCATGTACGGAGCCCCCTACTCCTTTTTATTAATAATAATTTTTTTTCTAAATATAGAATTAATTTTTTTAATATTTTTTATTTACTAAAAAGTGGCAGTTCGGAAGAGTTTTAATATAGAAATTATTTTCGTGAGGGAAGTTGAATTAATTCCTAAAAAAATTTCTTATTTTCAAATGACAGAATTCGTCCATTTTCTGATAAAAAGTGTGAAAAATTTTGCATTCTTTTCAAGAAAGAAATCAGTATGAGTTTTATTTATTGCAAAAGCTTGTTTTTTAAAATATTTTTTAACTAAATTTATAAAAATTTTTAAACATAAATTTTACACTAATTGATTGAAATGTTGTCACATTAATAAATTAATATATATAATTATGAGTCCCACTGTGCTGAGCAGAGTATTGAACTGCTACGCCTGCAGCACCTCTAATGCAAAGAATTTAAGGGAAAACTAATGAATTCTGATGATCCTTAACAGAATTAAGAAATCCCCAAAATCCCAGAAGTTCCGCGGCACATCCCCGGGAAAACAAAGGCAGCTCTAAATTAAATTTAAAATCGTCCGAGACAGTGGTGATCATAGAACTATTAAGATAATCAAGCGTTTCTTACATAATTTTTATAAAGCATGCATGATCATGTTTGATCATGATCGTGCATGATTTATAATTACAAATTTTACAGTTTTTGTCAAGTTTTATTTAAACTTCTGAATGGAATTTTTTCTGCAAGAAGTATCTGCTTTGTTGAATATGATGTGGTACAATCTGGTACGAAATTTGCTATAAAAATCGCCTGCGTCATCTATTCCACTCACTAAACTGTTTCCCAGAAGTTGCCTTAAAACTTTAATTGTTTGAAAAAGAACAATTCCCCTTTTTGAATATAAAACCTGGTCGCAATCATGTTCTTAAACACTTAAAACTCGCAATAAAATTTAAAAATATTTTTCATTTGAAATGTTGCAGCAAAATCTGTTATTACCATATTCATTTCCACCTGGATGACCAAAAGTTATTCCAATCCCTGTACAGCTATTGTCGGTGAGCGCTGTGTGTAAGTGTGAGTTGAGTGTTTGTGTGTGTGTGTGCGTGCGTTTGAGTGTGATTGGAATGGCAAGAAAAACCAATTTTCATTTCAATGCAATTCAGTTGTGTTATTTATTTTGTTTTTGTCTATTTTTTTGTTTGTTTCTCTTGTTTTTTGGAATTCCCATTTGCCTGCCTGCAGATCTGCATTGTATTTGTTAATACAATTTTTATTGTTGTTTAAATATCTCGCCCACTCTCTGTTCCCCTCCTTTTTTTTTTTTTTTTTGTTTAAGATGAAAAAATTTTTAACAATAACAAAACAAAAATAAAATACTATAAATAAATAAACAAACAGCCAAAGCAACAACAAAATTATTATAACAAAACAAAAATACAGAACAAAAAAGAATAAAATCCAAAAAGCAAGAAACTCGCACCAACAAAAAAAAGAAAAAAAGAAACGCTAAAGAATATGGAAAATAAAAAACAAGAATAACTCAAAAAGTCATTTACTAATTTAGCAATTTTTTTTCACATTCTTTTATCGTTTAAAAGCTATTTCACACTTACTCGGATACAAATTGCTATTAAAAGTGAACTAACTCGTTTCGTTGTTGTTGTTGTCATTGCTCTTGTGTGCTGTTGTTTTTTTTTCCTACCACAATTTTTACCAACAATTCATGTTGCTTTTTGAATGTTTTACGCTTGAGTTTGCCCTACAGTTGGTAGTAGGCGACTTGAATAGCGTGAGGTAGTCGTCAAAAAGGGTTCGACAGGTTTTAGTGTCCATTTTAACCGCAAAGTGAGAATTTTTTATAAATTGAGAACTTTATATAAAATTAGAAATTTATATAAAATTATAAATTTATATAAAATTAAAATCTTATATAAAATTAAAAATTTATATAAAATAAGAATTTTGTTTAAAAAAGAGTTTTATATAAAATAAGAATTTTATATCAAAATAAGAGTTTTATATAAAATTAGAATCTTTTATAAAATAAGAGTTTTACTAAAAATAGAGTTTTATACAAAATTAGAGTTTTATATAAAATAATACTTTTATATAAAATTTTAATTTGATATAAAATAAGAATTTTATGAAATAGGAATTTAACACAAAATGAGAATTTTATATAAAATTATAAATTTTATATAAAATTAGAAATTTTATATAAAATTAGAAATTTTATATTAAATAAGAATTTTGTTTAAAAAAGAATTTTATATCAAATAAATTTTATATCAAAACAAGAATTTTATATAAAATTAGAATCTTAAAATTATAATTTTATATAAAATAAAAATTGTATATGAATTAAGAATTTTTTATAAGAAAAGAATTTTATAGAAAATAAGAATTTTACCTAAAATAAAAGAATTATAGAAAATTAGAATTTTATATAAGAAAAGAAATCTTTGTTAAATAAGAATTTTGTATAAAATTCGAGTTTTAGATAAAATAAAAATTTTTTATAAAATAACAATTTTATATAAAATTAGAATTTTAGATAAAATAAGATTTTTTATTAAATTCGAATTTTGTATAAAATAACAATTTTATATAATATAAGAATTTTATATAAAATAAGAAGTTTGTGTAAAATAAAAATTTTACTTAAAACAAGAATTCCATATAAAAAATAAATTTTTTGTAAAAAAATAAAATATAAAATCACAATTTTATATAAAACTAAAATTTTATATAAAATAAGAATTTTATATAAGATTAGAATTTTATATAAAATAAGAATTTTATAAGAAATAGAAACTTTTTATAAAATTAGAATTTTATATAAAATAAGAATTTTATATAAAATAAGAATTTTATATAAAATAAAAATTTTATATAATTTTATTGGATTTGGGAAGAGGTGGACGAACTATGCCTCCTTTCGTCTCCCGTAGCCGCGCTTCGCTCTGCTACTTTGAAAGTTCCATAATAAAAATTGCTTAAAAGACTTTTAACGGTAAATTTATCCCCACAAATCGTGGCTTTTCCTAGAAGCGACTCTTCTTCTACAAACCACGAGGCTGCGAAAATTATTTACAAATGAAAATCTTATTCTTTTATTAAAAATTATACCCACCCGTTTCTTAATATATTGAAATAAAGTAAATAAAAACTATAAAAATTTTTTTTATTAGAAAAATAATTAAATATCATTTTTCTCCAATAAAATAAAATATTTTCAAATTCCCATTGATTTCATATATTTTAAGCGCTGTGGCAACACTGTTTCCTCTCTCTGTCGCTCACAAACAAAAATGGAAATAAGTTTAGTTTGATAAGCAACAACAAATTTAGCATGGACAACAACCTGTTGTTGTTATCGAAATAGTCATTCTCTCATATTAACTTCTCTAGAGAGAAAAGGACTCATCACGTGACTGGTTACCAGGGACGGGGAACCTTTTCGAGTTCCCGTAATTTATGTGAGAACCACCGATAGCTTTTACATGAAATTTTCATTCGGAGTGGGAGGGAGGGGTTAATTGAGACAACTAAGTTAATCGGTAGCAGATTCAAAACCTAATCTTTATCTGCTTGTCCTGTTGGGGTGTCCTTGGTGCCACGCCTACTTATGGTTTCTTAAAAACCGGTAACAGAACTAACTCAAACCAGCCTACCAGTCCTTTAAACAATTTTGTTGTTTTTTCACTAGTGAAGAGTCAAGAACTTTTTATAAAATTTCCCTTTTCTCTGGTCAAAGGACAGGCAACGATTAGGACAATATATCCTACAGGCATTTATTTCACTTCTAGCAAAATCAGAGAAATAAGA
Organism: Linnaemya vulpina; assembly: GCA_963675445.1. Taxonomy (NCBI): domain Eukaryota; kingdom Metazoa; phylum Arthropoda; class Insecta; order Diptera; family Tachinidae; genus Linnaemya; species Linnaemya vulpina. The sequence continues at coordinate 74,095,679 of OY776279.1, read as the reverse complement.
GAGTAACGGAACAGTTTCACGTATTTGGATGGGAAAAGTTTCTTCTCCTAGAAAGAGTTGAGGTTATGACAACAACCATCCCACAGCTGTGTCAGACCTGATGACGTCTTCAGGATTGAGTCTCAGTTTTTATTTCGTTCATCACTATTTAATTCAGCAGGAACAGGCCGGTATTATTTCCACTGTAGAGAAGTAAAGTTTTCCCTCAGCAATCAAATCCTTGCAGGGGCTAACGAAGCCAACCGCAAGTATCCTTTAAATAGTATCCTTTTCGTTTCATATTTTCAGTTTTTCTTGCTGTTGCTCATACTCCCGCCGTTGCTGTTGATATTGTTGTTGTTGTTGTTGGTGGTTGTGTTCTTGTACAATTGCTTGTGGTGATATTCTTGTTGCTGCTGCTGCTGCCACTTTTGCTACTTCAACTCGTTCTATTGTGTGCGTGTGTGTGTGTGTGTGTGCGTGCTCTTAGCCAGGCTAATACTTTTGTTTCATTTGTTCCCTTCCACTGCACTCCGCCGTGCACACACACACACAATTATAGTGTTGCTTTTATTGCCATCATTTCATTTTGCTGCGCTGTTTGTTTCACTGTGCTCGCTCGCCTGCTGCCCCGTTTCCTGTCCCCCTCCCACCATATTTCGCATATTTTTTTTTGTCCAATATGGAGGATATACCAGGACATGATGTTTCTCGATTATATGTTTGGTTAAATGTAGATGTATGTGTGTGTGTGTGTGTGTGTGTGTGTATTTAACACAATGGCTGCATAACTTGAGCTCAAGGCAATGAGTGAGTGCACGGTAGCATGAATTTATGATTTATGAAGAGTAACAGGCAACAAAAGAAAGTACAATAATACAACAACAGCAACAACAAGAGCAGCAGCAACTGCAAAAGCAACAACTAAAAAAATTAAATCTAAAACTACGAGTACCACGAGCACAACCAACAGGCATTGAAGAGAGAAGGAAGGACTGGTTAGAAAAAAGGACACACACACACGAAACAAAATGTTGTTGGAGGGCCAAAAACGCTTACGATGCGGCTAAATTTTAAAAACGCGTTCAGTGGTTACATCTGTAGGAAAAATGTAAGGACGTGTTGAAGTGATGATTCCCACTTTTTTATATCCTGGCACTCGCACAACTTCGTATTTCTTTATGATTTAAGGCAGTCGTCTATTCTTTCTTCTTCTTGTTTCTATTAGCCTGTATTCTGAGCACGCTGATACTTTTCTTTGAAAACATTTCCGTGTTATGTTTTATGTTTATGGTGGCCGCTAGGAAAATGTTTAAAGAGGATTTAAATAAGAGGTTAAAAATAATAAGAAGTTGAAAAGAGTGCAAAATCCAAATGGAGTGCAAAAAAAGCTTAACAACAATTTAATTAAATGGACCAGATTCCATGTTCTCTTGGCAGGAATTGTTTTGTCTGCATTCGCAATATTTAATTTGAAAAAAGAAAAAACTAATTATTAAAATTTAACACCGAAGTAACAGAGGCCTTTTAAACACAAAAAAAAAATCCTTTTAATTATCTTATAGAAAAATCATAATAAAACATGTTTTTTTATTATAGTTCGAATGTTCGAAATTGTGTTTAACTATTCGAAATGACTGAATGATTTATTTTTCATGTATTTTCAAATATTAGAAAATATTTTAGCTATTAAACATTTTCCTGTCAATGTTCGAATTTTCGAAATTAAAAATTTTTATATTTAGCCACGAAAACTGACCTTGTGTTGTAGAAACATACAGAAGACATGTTTTTGTTTATATTTAAGTGCTAAAAACTATGTTCGAATATTCGAACATACGAAATTTTGTTGCTACTTCGTAAAACTGACTTTCATTCTTATTGCTTCAATGTATATAAGCGTAAAAAACTAAGTTCGAATTTTCGAATATGCGAAATTTTGCTACTAGTTCGTAAAAGTGACTTTTATATATGTTATTTTTATGTATATAAGCGTTATTAATTAATTTCGATTTTTCTAAAATGCAAGATATTGTGGCTAATTGGTAAAAGTGACTTGCTTTTATGTAAATAAGCTTTAGAAATGCAGTTTGAACTTTCGAACATACGAAATTTTGTTATTAGTTCGCAAAACTGACTTTTATGCATATGGTTTTATGTAAGCGTTGAAAATAAGTTTGAACTTTCGAACATAAAAAATTTTTTCGCCAGTTCGCAAAACTGACTTTTATATATATTTTGTTGTTATGTATATAAGCGTTATTAATTAATTTCGAATTTTCGAACATACAAAAAAATTTGGCTAATTGATAAAAGTGACTTGCTTTTATGTAAATAAACTTTAGAGCAGTTTAAATTTTCGAACATACGAAATTTTTTTATTAGTTCGCAAAACTGACTTTTATGCATATGGTTTTTATGTATATAAGCGTTAAAAATTAAGTTCGAAATTTCGAACATTTGAAGTTTTGTGGTAAGTTGGTAAAAATGATTTTAAAGCGTTGAAAATTATATATATTCTTTTTATGTATATAAGCGTTAAAAATAAGTTTGAATTTTCGAACATAAAAAATTTTTTCGCCAGTTCGCAAAACTGACTTTTATATATTTTGTTGTTATGTATATAAGCGTTATTAATTAATTTCGAATTTTCGAACATACAAAATATTATGGCTAGTTGGCAAAAGTGACTTGTAATATGTTGCTTTTATGTAAAAAAGCATTGGAAGTGGAGTTCGAATTTTCGAACATACGAAATTTTGTTACTAGTTCATAAAACTTACTTTTATATATGTTTTTTTATGAATATAAGTGCTAAAAATTAAGTTCGAATTTTCGAACATACAAATTCGTATTATTAGCTGGCATAAATGATTGTAAATTTTTACAGGTGTGTAAAGAGCTTGCATTTTTAACATATAACCGTTAGACTTTAAGTTCGAATTTTCGAATACACATATAACATGAATTCCCTACTTTTGGGATATAGTGTAATGGTCCCAAATATCGAGTCATAGTATTAGGCCCCCTTGCACTTAGCCAAGCTTTAACTCTACTCTCTGGCATTTACTTTTGTGCAAGGATATTATGGAAGCAAACTGGCCTTGAAAAATTCCTGCTGGGTGCGAAGAAAAAGTTTTTTTCTCTCTCTGCTGTTGAATGTCTTTCTGTCCGTCTCTCAGTGTGTCTGTGTGCCTGTCCAGCGATCTTTATGTGTTTGAATGTATAACATTTTTAAAGGATTGTCTAGGGTCAGCCATGAATTGATAAATGAGTTTTCAACTTTTGTATCGATTTATTGAGGTTATGTGCATGTTATAAAATAACTGGAAACATTTTCATAAAGAACCGGCCAAATAACAGAGTGGAAAGAAAAAAAAATGGAAGCGCTTAAATTCACACACTCCAACGGCCAAAAGAAAATCATGGGATATTCCACAGCTTTTCTTCTTCTACTATTCTCATCAATTTTATATTATTATGAGATTATCACTAGGAGTGAGTGTGTGTGTGTGTGTGTGTGGATTAGAACAAGTGAATGTGTTTTTTGTAGAAGTGTGAGTGTGAAATATAATATTTCAAAAACTATGGCAAATTGATTTTGTTTAACTGCACTGAAAAAGTTTATAATGGCAAAAATTTTTCAATGTTATTTTTTAACTTCTATGGCGTGTTTTTCTCTTCTTCTTCTTCTTCTTCTTCTTCTTCTTCTTTTTGTTATTATTTATGTGCAGCTCGAAGTTAAAGGAATTTCTGTAAACTTTTAGTTTTTGCTCTGCTACTGTTTTATATTCCAGACGAATCAAATAAATAAATTTTTTCAACTTGATGTATTGAGTTGTGTCAGCAGAAAATTGGATGTTTCAAAAATCAAAGCTGGTGGCTGAGAAAAAATATTTATTTCTTTGTGTTTCTTGAAATTTATTACCATCATGCAGTTACTTACATCATGGTGTTGTTTAAAAATAAGTGCAATTTAAAATAAAAAAGGGAGTATTTTGAATGCTTCTCAACAAATCATTTTATAAAATTTTATGCGAAAACTTTTATGCGAAACTAAACTTTATAAAAAATGGAGTGCATTTATAAATTTGCTCCTACTGGAATGTTGTTCATATCTTAACAAAAATGCCTTTTAAGGCCCTCAGGTTGCACTAATTTTGGTGGACTAAAGAACACTTAAAAAGGTACCACAAAAATGGGCAGCAAATCTTGAGATTTTAGATAATTTTTTTCAAACAGCATTGGTCCAAAAAAATTCTTAACAAAATATATTGTACATACTCGAATATATTAATCCTTTTTTAGAAATACTTAAGAAATCACATTAACGAACATTATTCGAATAAAATAGAAAAGTAAGTTTTAAATAATAATCGAATAATAATAGCTTGTTACCCAGTTTCCAACAACCAATCAAAGGACAGTTACCCAAATAGCGATTCCTTTATAGCAAAAATAATAATAATAATAATAATAATAATAATAATAATAATAATAATAATAATAATAATATTAATCAAATTGAAATAAAATGCAGTCACATAAATTATTCGAATAGAATTTATTTAAATAGTGCAACTCCTGCATAAATGATTCGAATCATCTTATGGGAAATATTTATAACTCAATATTAATAAAAATTATTCGATTATTACGATACAATATATGGAAATAGAACTCGCTGATACTAGTACTTAAAGAAAAAATATAATCAAACTAAATTTAATCGAATAAAAGTTAATCGTAAGAAAAATTTTAACAGTTTTTAAATACACACATTGAAACTAATATTTTTCGATTAAAAATTCATACAAATAAACACTATTCGAATACAAATTAATATAACGAATATTATTCGAATAAAAATTATTCGTTTATACTGTTTACGAATAAAAATAATTTTATAGAAAGACTCATTGAAACAAATATTATTCGATTAAAATATATAATAGAAACACAAAGTTGAAACCAATATGATTCGATTAAAAATTAATATAACGAATACTATTCGAATACAAATGAATATAATGAACATTATTCGAATACAAATTATTCGTTTAAACGGTTTACGATTAAAACAATTTTTACAGAAGAACACAGTTCCTAAATACACACATTGAAGCATATATTATTCGATTAAAAATTCATATAATAAATATTATTCGAATACAAATTAATATAACGAATATTATTCGAATAAAAATTAGTCGTTTATACTGTTGACGAATAAAAATAATTTTATAGAAAGACACATTGAAACAAATATTATTCGATTAAAATATAAAAAATACTATTCGAATAAAAATTAATATAATGAACATTATTCGAATAAAACTTAATCGTTTATACGGTTAACGAATAAAAAAAATTTTAATAGAAACACACATTTTAAACCAATATGATTCGATTAAAAATTAATATAACGAATACTATTCGAATACAAATGAATGTAATGAACATTATTCGAATACAAATTATTCGTTTAAACGGTTTACGATTAAAACAATTTTTACAGAAGAACACAGTTCCTAAATACACACATTGAAGCATATATTATTCGATTAAAAATTCATATAATAAATATTATTCGAATACAAATTAATATAACGAATATTATTCGAATAAAAATTAATCGTTTAAACGGTTTCTGAAATACTTATATTGAAGCAAATGTTACTGGATTAAAAATTAATAAAATGAATACTATTCGAATAAAATTTAATTTAATGCGCATTATCCGAATAAAAGTTATTCGTTTATAAGGTTTATGAATAACAAAAATTTAAAGAAAGACACAGTTCTTAAATAACGAGATTATTCGATTAAAAATTTATATAATAATTATTATTCGAATAAAAATTAAAATTAAAAGAATGGATCAGTTCTTAGATACATATGTTGAGCAAATACTATTCGATTAAAAATTATTATAATTCGAATAAAATTTAATATAACAAATATTATTCGAATAAAAATTAAATGTTTATGCGGTTTTCGAATAAAAAAATTTTAATAGAAAGACACAGTTCTTATATATAGACATTGAAAACTTATATTATTCGATTAGAAATTAATATAAAGAATACTATTCCGATACAAATTAATATAATGAACATTATTGGAATAAAAATTAATTTTTTATGCGGTTTACAAATAAAAAAATGTTAATAAAAAAAACGTTTATATATCTAGTATTCGAATAAAAATATATTATACGATTAGATATTCATACAATGAATATTATTCGAATCTAATCTAGTTAACATTATCCGAATATAAATTAATCGTTAATTTTGTATATGTATAGAACAAATTTCAATGGAATGACACACTTCTTAAATGCAAACACTGAAAAAAATATTATTCGATTAAGAATTAAAAGATGGCATTTTATTCGAATAAAAATTAAATCGTATAAAAATTAATTGTTTGTATCATGTACGAGTAAAAAAATCGTTGATAGAAAGATATAGTTTTCGAAGAGACATATTGAAGCAAATATTATTCGAATAAAAATTAATCCAGTGAATATGATTCGAATAAAAGTATTTTTTAGCACAAAAATATTCAAAAGTCCTTGAACAAATAAAAATCAATCGATGTAGGGTTATACGTATCAAATTACTAGTGGCTGTAAGGTTAAGCTTCTATAAAGAATACTCCAACAAATTTTATTCGAATAAAAAGAGTTCATTATACGAATAAATTTTTTTATACCAAAATAGAGGTCGCTGAACAAATAAAAATCAATAGGTTAAAAATTAGATTAGTAAATAATATTAAGCAGAAGGCATTGATTTAGAATATATAAATTCAAGCTCAAAGTAAATAAGAATAAAATTGATCGAATAAATATTATTCGAATAAAACTTTTTGCTTAGCAAAATTTTTGAATATTATTCACGGAATGAATCATTTATAATTCTGTTCATCGTCATCTATCGTTAACTTAACAAAAGCAATGAAATTCTTAAAAAAATACGACGTCACAAAACAGCGGATAATCGACTAATTTTTTTGTCTTATATAATCACTCTCTCTTGGAAGTCCTGATAGTTTCGAATAAACAATTTGTATGTGTCCTTAAGACGCCGCTATGTATTCGCAACATAATCGAATAAATATAACTCTGAGAAAATAGTTCATAAAAATAGTGGCAGATGGTGTTTCTTAATTCGCCCATTTTCTTACCCACTTCTCGATTGGGGATTTATGTATTTATATTCCTGTAAAGCAACAACAACAACACTAACAACAACTGCCATATATTTTGAATGTGTTCATATCAAAACAACAAAAGCCTTTAATTAATTTATGCATGCGAGATTTCCTTCGCAACATGTCTGACTACAAACGAACACAACACAGACGTGCACGAAGCGCCCACAGCAACACACAATCGCACATGACTACACACGCACATACTCGCGAACATACAAATTGTTACAACGACTGAATATCCTTTTGACTGGGAAACATAATCTCTCACACTTTTTTCATCTCTCGTTCGCTGTGTTACACAAAACGTACACATCCGTCACTTTTGTATTCACTATGGCGAATCAGTGTCAATACGAAAATTGTTTTGGTGGAAGGATATTTGGGAATTGATCCTTGCGGCATTGCCGCGATTTATTGTAAAAATAATTGAAGAGTGTTAATTTTTCCCCCCAAAACAATTTTCTACAAGATTGAATTTTAAAGTGCAACTCGCTGTTTTCTATTCTTCTTCTTTGTTTAATTTTATATTCATTAGAGAAAATAAATATTTTAAGAAAGTTATTTGCTCAAGTCTGGGTTTGATCAAACTTTTAATTATTTCAAATTAGTTTGATTAACATGCAAATGCAGTAGAGTTTGGATGACTCACAGCCTGGGGCCTCTTGCTTTGTTGTGATTTCTGGGGAATTTCAAGCTTTTTCTTATATAATTCTCAATTAGTTGTGGCAAATTTTTGCATGAGCCAAGACGTTTGGCAACATTTTTAATTAGTCCAACAAAATTAGTCAAACAAAATTAGTCAATAAAAAATTAGTCTAACAAAACTTAGTCACATAAAAATTATTTGAATAAAAATTTCCCGAATAAAAACTAGTGGAATAAAAATTAGTCGTACAAAAATTTGTCGAATAAAAATTAGTCAATAAAAATTAGACAAATAAAAACTCGTCGAATATATATAAGTCGAATAAAAATTAGTCTAATAAAAATTAGTCACATAAAAATTAGTCGAATAAAAATTAGTCGAATAAAAATTTGTCAAATAAAATTTAGTCAAATAAAAATGAGTCGAATAAAAATCAGTGAAACAAAAATTATTCGAATAAAAATTAGTCACATAAAAAATAGCCTAACAAAAATTAGTCGAATAAAAATTAGTCAAATAAATTTGAGTCGAATAAAAATTAGTCACATAAAAATCAGTGCAATAAAAACTGGTCAAACAGAAGTTAGTCGAATAAAAATTATTCGAATAAAAACTAGTCGAATAAAAAGTAGTTTAATAAAAATTAGTCAATGAAAGTTAGTCGAATAAAAACTAGCCAAACAAAATTAGTTGAATAAAAATTAGTCAAATAAATATTAGTCGAATAAAAATCAGTAAAACAAAACTTAGTCGAATAAAAATTAGTCTAAAAAAACTATTCGACTAAAAATTAGTCACATAAAAAATAGTCTAATAGAAATTAGTCGAATAAAAATTAGTCGAATAAGAATTAGTGAAACAAAAATTAGTCTAACAAAAATTAGTCACATAAATATGAGTCTAATAAAAATTAGTCGAATAAAAATTTGTCAAATAAAATTTGGTCAAATAAAAATTAGTCGAATAAAAATCAGTGAAACAAAACTTAGTCGAATAAAAATTAGTCTAACAAAAATTATTCGAATAAAAATTAGCCACGTAAAAAAAGTCTAATAAAAATTAGTCGAATAAAAACTAGTCAAACAAAAATCAGTCTAATAAAAATTAGTCGAATAAAAATTAGTCAAATAAAAGTTAGTCGAATAAATATTAGTCGAAAAAATATTAGCAAACAAAAATTAGTCGAATTAATATTAGAGGAATAACAATTAGCCAAATAAAAACTCGTCGAATATATGTAAGTCGAATAAAAATTAGTCTAATAAAAATCAATCACATAAAAATTAGTCGAATAAAAATCAGTCGAATAAAAATTAGTCAAATAAGCTTGAGTCGAATAAAAATTACTCGAATAAATATTATCTCAGTCCTTTTTTCCAAAATTTCCTTTTTATCAAAATAATTCAATTTCATTTAATATTTTAGATACTCAAAAACTATTTGGTTGCAAAAAAGGACTCTGTTACTTTTTTGTAACGAGTCCTTTGAAGCCAACACACACCCCTCCGTCTGGCATGAAAACAAGGACATTCGCAAGATGTTCTCTTGCAACTGCTATGAGTCATATTTAATTTTATTTTCTCATACTCAGTTTGCAACTGATGTTGCTGTTGTTGTGTTTGTTTTTTATTGCTTTTTTCACCACTTGCACCCAATAAGCCCTCTTAAGCAATTTCGGACTGATTTCTTTCCTTTTGCGTCACTATCCGGGGTAAATGAATGCAATTTAAGCAACTGTGGGCTGTTGTAAAATTTATATGTTTGTGTAGGTGTGTGCGTGTGTAGGAATATATTTGCTGTATTGCCGTGTTTATTGTTATAATTCACGCCAAAAGCGTTTGTATGGATTTTGCATATTTATTTTTATTTAGCTTTTTTTTTTCTTTTTTTGCAAACTTGGAACGCCAAAAGCTCTCATGCGAATACGTCATTCAACTTAAAAAAGGGGTGGTTTAATTCTGCGGTGCAAGTAACGCTACAATCGGTATGTTAGATGTCTCGTTAAGTAAATCCTTTAAAAATCCTATTTAAAATTTATTTGGAATATAAAAATTTGAATTTTCAAAACTCTAATTTTTATATAAATTTCATACTTTTGTAAAGGCAAATGAAAATTTGAATTGCTGAGCATTTGAGTAGTGAAAAAATTTCATGAACAATTACAACAGATCTTTACACTTTTTTAATTTTTTTTAATTTTTTTAAGTCATGGTGATTTCCCAATTCGCAATTGAATCATAAATTTTAATTGCAAGTTGTTCTTAAATTCTTTTAAATCCAATTATTAGGAATTGACTTGTGACCTTCAGTAATAGAGTTAATTAAATGGTTGTGGTCTCTGATATTTAAACGTTTTCAGCTTCAACTATTTATAGTGAATTGGCTAATAAAATTCCTAATAAATTGGCTGTTACCTGAAATAGTCAATGCGTGTGGATCCTGCATAGAGACTCACGACTTTTCACACGCTTTAGTGTAGCTCAACTTAAAGTCGTTGCAATGGCCTGCCAATTTGCTTCCGTCATATCTAGTTTTTTTCTTTTGCTAATTTAATTTCCCTGCTTCTGTTTGCTAGACAGGGATGACAGGTGGCATTTGAAAAGGAATTTTTAACATGCTGCTTTTCATATATCGTGTCCATGCTGCCATGTGTGAGCGAGCCCTCGTGTCTCTATAAATGCCAGTTCCGTGTTTTTTCCGCATATCAAAAGTAAATTTGAAATGGTTTTTTGATTGCAGCATTGATACGTACATTAATTAAGTGCCATTGTTATGAATTTTAAATTTGTTTACTTTAAAAACAAACCAAAAAAAAATAAAAAATTATTCTGAATACGATTATGCGGCACACACATGCAGCGTGACGGGGAAAATTATTTGCAGGACTTTTGTTGTGCTTTTAAAATTGACTACTTTTTATTTAGTATTATGTGGCTATTATTTTCCAAGGGTAAGTTTTTAATTCACGTAGAAATGTGTTTGGGGTACAGCAAATAATGAAAATAATCAGAGTCATTCAAAGATAATGACTTAAAGATTATTATGAAAACCGCACAACTAAAATATAATGAGAGTTTTATATATCTTTTTAGTCAGGATTAAAAAAAAATCTTGTCGAACCATTTCATGCTGTTCCTTAAAATTTAAACTTGCAAAATATCGGACGAGTGGCGTTAAGGGCCTGTCTTAACGGATAAACCGCATCTCGTCCATACAATTTTACTTTAACCCAAAAGTGAGTGATAACCTAAATGGTGGATGAACGTGCTAATAACATTTTTGCTGTTGATATTACCACCAAAAAAAAAATATTAGAATCATATAGTAAATTCTATTGCCTACTCTTGGGTGTCGAATAAAAGCCATATTTCTCTCGGCCCTACTTTTCTTAAATCCATGTTAATAATCCTTCCTTTACTGATTGGTTGGCTTACCAGGCTGCTTTCTAGAGCCAGGTTTTTCATCAGACTCTTCTGACTGATTCTGTTACGTAGTCTTGTTTATCGAAGGACAATAGTCCTCCTTCTCTTTAAGTGCTCATGTCCTTGATGAACTATCAAAGTCATCAGAGATCGTTCCTAGTGGCCTAATTAGTTACAATAATTCCGAAGGGCTATTATTAAATTTCGTTCAAATTAAATTTCAATAAAAAAAAAGAAATTCCAAAATTTTATATTTCGAAAATTCGAACTTAATTTTTAACGCTTTTAAATAATTAGAAAATTAAAATAATTAAAATAAATTAAAATAATAAGCAAAAAAGTCAGTTTTACGAATAAGCAACGACATTTCATATGTTCGAATATTCGAAATTAACTTTTAACGCTTATATACGCTTTGTTTTATGAACTAGCAACAAAATTTCGTGTGTTCGAAAATTTTAACTTATTTTTTAAAGCTTATATACAGTAAAACAATAAGCATAAAGGTCAGTTTTATAAACTTGCCACACAATTTCGTATTTTCGAAACTTCTGACATAATTTTTAACGCTTCTATACATCAAAACAATAAGCAAAAAATGCAGTTTTAGGACTTAACAATGAAATTTCATGTGTTCGAATATTCGAACTTAATTTTTAATGCTTATAAACATTAAAATAATAAGTAAAAAGTCAGTTTTGCGGGCTATCAGAAATTTTCATATGTTCGAAAATTCGAACTTATTTTCTAACGCTTGTATACATTCAAACAGTAAGCATGAAAGTCAGTTTTATGAATTCGCACAAGAATTTCGTATGTTCGAAAATTCGAACTTAATTTTTAACGCTTATATACCTTAAAACAATAAGCAAAACAGACAGTTTTATGAATTAGCAACGAAATTTTGTATGTTCGAAAATTCGAACTTCATTTTTAACGCTTAAATATAAATAAAAACATGTCCTTTTTATATTTCTACCAGCACAAAGTTAATTTTCCTGGCTAAATATAAAAAATTTTTATGTTCGAATATTCGTATATTCGTAGAAAAGCCATAACAGCCTTGATTAATAGCTAAAATTTGAAAATACATGAAAAATAAATTATTCAGTCATTTCGAACATTGTTGACTAGAACTGGTGGTAAAAATATGATTGTGATAAAAAAAAAATGGTAGAGAATGCTTGACAGTTTAGCTGAGCGAAATAACTCAACTCCACGTTTCTAAAGAGAATAATAAACTGCTACTAAACTGTTATTGTCATTAAAAATTTAAGTTCTGATCCAGGAACTGACCACACACTACTGATATAAATTTATTTTATAATTTTTCTTCATTTAACAAAAAAAAACCTTCAGTCATACCGGCAACTTTAGAAATGCCATGGATCTATTTCGATTTGAATATAAATCCAGTAACGATAATTTAAGTTGAAATAAAAAGGCCATAAATCGTTTTGAAACATTAAAGAAATAGACAACAGCAGCAATAAAACGTATTTAACAATAAAACAGAAATCAAGTGCATGAATATTTTATTAGTTCACAATGCAGGCAGGAGCAAGGAGCAGCATCCTTAACTTCAACTTCATATAAATTCAATTTTTTATTTTTTTCTCTCTGGCTCTCGTGTGATACTTATTTTTTTATATTTTCATTTCAATAAGCAAAATCTTGAAGGCGCCACATCCGCATGCAACATTTCCGTTATGAACGCATGTCCGGTTAAGGGTTTTGATTACAAGCAACACGCACATACACATGCACACGTACACACTCATACAGGCTTAAACGCATGTAAACAATATATTACCCAGTTGGCCAAATCGTGGTAAATGGCATTGTCTTTGACGATGTATTTACGATTTGTCCTCTTTCGCTGATATATTTCAAAGTGTTGGTGAGCGCCGATATGGGCCATGGGAAGGACGACAACGCCTTTCAACTGGTTTTGAAAGCGTTTAATTAAAAAATAGTTGGGAATTAAAATAATGGGACTCTGAAAAAAAAAACAAATTTCTAAGCGCTGAAAGAAATTATCGCCTCTGCAAACATCAAGGACATTGTAGAGGACACTGTAGTCCGTCGGCCATGCAGGGGGGAAATTACCGCTTTAGTACCCCTTGACGATACACTGCAAGAAACTGTCGCCGCTTGTTTCGGATTATTTTTATTTTTAATTTCGTCAAGGATTTAAATGAACTGTCGTTAATATATCCTCCTTGATTTTTTATGGTCTTGTAGCCGTCGTTCAGCATGTCTTGGAGACATGGTCAACTGGGTTATAATGCTGAATGCGTATGACTTTATTCATACATTTAAATTGATTTTATTGTTGAATGTCAAATATTGTTTGGCTGCCAACATAAACTACACTTGAGTGAAAAGTCTCACGTTATCCTTCACAAGGTAGCAGCAGCAGCAGCAGCAGCAGCAGCAGCGGCAGTAGCAACAGCAATAGCCATGGCATCATATTGCAATTGTCATCATCATCCTGCTCATCACCAAAGTGTAATAATAAATTCAATTTTAAGTCTTTTTAAATGTGTTATAAAAATAAAATAACAGCCTGATATTGGCTGAAACGATGCTGTTGTATCAACGGATTTTAGTCAGTTGCAGCCAACAGGATATGACTGTTAAAATGTGCGAATTCTTATTCCTGTTGGCCTTTAATATTAACACTTCTCATGGACACACACACGAACACACATGCATGACAGATTTCTTGTTATTGTTGCCTCCACTTAAAGCAGAACTATTAAAATAAAAATCAATGATGAACTGCAAATGCAACAACTGAATTTATGGCCGATTTTAAAACACTAAAACAAACTCCAGATCATCATACTGAAACATCAAAATAAGAAAGAAATCAGTTTTACTCTAAAAATCAAAAATAGTCAAATGCCACGAATACTTTTAATCCTGCCACAGTATCTGCTTAATAAAATTACACTTAAATTTTATAAGTTTGCGGCTTGCAGATTTAATTCGAAAACTGTGTCCTTTAATAGATATTAATTAAGTTCATTTAATTGCCAATTATGCTGCAGCTGCACATAAACAAAAAAGCCGGCAATCAAAATTCTTCAGCACACTCGCACAAAATAACTTTAATGAATTGTCAAACACTCGAAAGCTTGAAAATGTTGTACAACAACACTTAACAACAAATATTTTTTAGGCAAATTTGTGAGCCAACATATTCATGAGTATGAGTGTGTGTGTGTGTGTGTGTGTGTGTGTGTGTGTGTGTGCGAGATTGCTGGAATTTTTCAAATTTATTTGTTTTCCTCGTATTTTTCTCTTCCACATATTTTCATTTTAGCCAAAGTTCAGGCCAATTCCATGAGCGCCGGAATATAAAAAATTTCAATAATTTTATTACAAAACAAAACAATACCACGATTTTAAATCGAAAGCGCTAAAGTTACAAAAACAAACAACGAAATAAAAAATGCAAACATGTAAATCACAACACCAATAGAAGTGCAAAACAATAGGATTTTGATGGCCTGTACAATTTACTGAAAGAGTTTTCAATGAGGGAAATATTTTTTTTATGAATTTATTTGCATGGAAAGTTTTTTTGAAATCAACTGTTAAAGCCAACAAGTTGGCTTGGGAAATCATATCAAGTAGTTGAGTTCTTGCCGGTAATTTAAGAGATTAACGTTACGATTTAAATAAATTAAGTACGTAAAGAAAATTAATTTTAAAAAAACTACTTTCAGCTCGAATAATAAATCAACTATATAATCGAGTAATATTCTTTATAAAATAAAAGTAATCTGCCATATCAAATTAAACTTTTATAAAAATTCATTAAAATAATAACAACTAAAAATAATTTAATCGAATAAAATAATCGATTAAAATAATCGAGTAATATATCCGAATAATATTATTTATAAAATAAAAGTAATCTGCCATATCAAATCAAACATTTATAGAAACTCATTCAAATAATACCAACTAAAAATTATTTAATCGAATAAAATAATCGTTTTAAATAATCGAGTAATATAATCGAATAATATTCTTTATAATACAAAAATAATCTGCCATATCAAATCAAACATTTATAGAAACTCATTCAAATAATACCAACTAAAAATTATTTAATCGAATAAAATAATCGAATAATATAATCGAGTAATATAATTCCAAATAAAAATAATCTGCCATATCAAATTAAACTTTAATAAAATTTCACTAAAATAGTAGCAATTAAAAAATATTTAATCGAATAAAATGATCGAATAAAATAATCGAGTAATATATCCGAATAATATTATTTATAAAATAAAAGTAATCTGCCATATCAAATTAAACACTTATAGAAAATCAATGAAATAATAGCAACTAAAAATAATTTAATCGAATAAAATAATCGAATAATATAATCGGGTAATACAATCGAATAATAGCCTTTATAATACAAAAATAATCTGCCATATCAAATCAAACACTTATAGAAACTCAATCAAATAATACCAACTAAAAATAATTTAATCGAATAAAATAATCGAATAATATCATCAGGTAATATAATCGAATAATAGCCTTTATAATAAAAAATAATCTGCCATATCAAACTAAACTTTTATAGAAATGCACTAAAATAATAACAACTTAAAATTATTTAATCGAATAATAAAATCAAGTAATATAATCGAATAATATAATCGAATTACAATAAATATTATATTCGAATTACGTTGTTTTATAAAATACTCGACTATTATAATCGAAGAATGTAATTTTCTAATAATTGAAATATATAACTAGATAATACAAGCGAATAATATTGTCGATTAATTCAATCGATTAATATAATCGAATGCAAAAGTCAAAGAATATCTTAAAACAGTAATAAAAAAACAGTTGAACGATATGATCATATAAAATATTTGAATAATGTAATACAAAAATACAATCGAATATTTTAATCGAATTATGTTGTCCTATAATATACTCGACTAATATAATCGTAAACATAATCGTATAGTAATTAATCTATATAACCAAGTAATACAGTAGAATAAGACAACCGATTAATATAATCGATTAAATCAATCGATTAATACAATCGAATACTAAAGTCAATTTTTTATAAAAGTAATACATAAAATTAAACAGTTGAACCGTGATATCGTCTACAAAATTCGAATAATATTATACAATAATATAATCGAATATTTTAATCGAATTATGTTGTCTAATAATGTAATCGAATGATATGATCGAATGATAGACTCGTGCAATAATTTTTTTATGCAAATGAAATATATAATCAGATTATGCAGAAAAATAAAATAATCGAATAATACAATCGATTAATTTAAAGTCAAATATTGTTAGAAAAGTAACACAATTATGCAGCTAAAAAATAATATATGCACTTGAATTACGTAATTAGATAATAACGTAAAATTAAATTATGTAGTCGATTAGTCTAATCGATTAATATAATTGATTAACATAGTCGAATAACATAATCAAATAGTATATTACAAGATTAATCGAATTATACAGTGGAAAACTTCGAATAATGTTGTGCAATAATATAATCGAATATTTTAATCGAATTATGTTGTCTAAGAATATAATCGACTAATATAATCGATTAGAGTACTGATACATCAATTATATTATGCGACTGAACAGTCAAATTGAACAGTCAAATTGAATAATATAATCGATTAATACATTCGATTAGTATAATCGATTAATATAATCGATTAATATAATCGATTAATATAATCGATTAATATAATCGATTAACATAATCTAATAACATAATCAAATAGTACAATCGAATAGTACTAAAAATTCCATATTCTCTTGACATCTACAATGAAATTGAGTTCTCAAAATTATTTTCGCCTTCGCTTTTGGGGTAGATTTTGAATAGATTTAAAGAATTGTTGGTTTATTATTTAATACAATATCTCGCACACGTCGTCTTATTAAAATACTTGATTTCAACCTTCTTCCCTCTACGAAAGTTTCATATAAAAATGCTTGTCTTTACCCTTCTGACAATGCCAACGCACCGCACCGCAACTTAAGTGTCGTAATTTTACATGCTTCAGTTACTCCAGCAGAAAGAAGTACTTTCAGACTCAAACTCAAATAAATTCAAAGTATATTTTTAAGAATTTTTTTCTATTTTTTCTTAATTTTATAGAACAGCGAAACATTTTTTTATTGCAAAATTTAGTGGAGTGTGAGCTTTTGGGGTATTGAAGCGAGTTGTGCTTCCAAGTATTGTCACATGAGATTGACAATTCAATGCCAGCATGATGTGTATGGCGAAGTTCAATTCAATTATGGCAACAACTACAACAATGAAGAGGCATATACACAGAAATTAAATAGAACAATAACAACAAAACACAACATTTAAAAAGAAATTATTTTGAATGGATGAAAGATACAATAAGGAAAGGAACTGTAGAACAACAGCCAGCAGAAGGCAAAAAGTTTTGCTTTAAATTACTTGTATTTTATGTGAATTTTTTGTTGTTTTGTTGTTGTTGTTGTTGGAAGACATGTGTGACAAACACTTGTTTACGCATTTACAAACAATGACAAACACTTGCACTCATACACTCACACTTATTTGTTAACACATTTAAAGTACACTCGTACTTGTTTAAGTATTTTATATTTTGGCCATAAGAACACTGGCTCAGCATGAATTAGTTTTTCATTTGGTTTTGTGAAGTGTGTAGGAAATTTGTAGAAACAAATTAAATTTAGTGCTGCGGGGAAGATAAGAAAATGTTTCACAATGTAAAGAAATCATGTGATTCAATCAAGTTCTCACATTTACTCACTTTGTCAGCAAATTCTTAATGGTCACGGAATTGCCAAGTGCAACAGTGGCAGTAGTAGTACAACTACTAGGCTAGTCCTATTAATGTTTCAAGAATTATGATTAAATTAACAGTAGCAGTAGTAGTAGCAGAGGCTGTCTTTTATATTTTCCAGCGTTTTCATTACAGTAGCAGTTGCAGCAGTAGTAGTAACAGGGCTAGCCTTATTATTTTCTGTATTATAATTATCGTAAAAGCAGTAGTAGTCGTATTAGCAATAGTAGTAGCTATAGCTGTTGCTTCTAATTATTAGCATTTTAAATATAATAGCAGCAGTATGAACTATAAGTAGGACTACTTAAAGTTCATAAATTATTCTGAAAGTAGCAGTGGCAGTAGAAGTAGCAGATGCTGTCATTTTTGTTTCTAGCATTTTGATTACAATTACAAATAATAGCAGCATCAATAGTAGTAGCATAGGCCATACGTTTTTATTTGAAGAATTTTAATTATAGTAAAAGAAGAAGTAGTAATACCAATTGCCGTTTTTTTACATGCAGCATTGAAATTGTAGTAGCAGCAGTAGCAGTAGCATTCGTCGTTTGTTATTTGAAGTAATATGATGATTACAGTAGCAATAGTAGTAACAGAGGCTGTCCTCTATTATTTGTAGCATTATAATTGTAGTAGCAGAAGCAGTAGCAGGGGCTGTTTTTTCCGTTTCTATAGTTTTAATTATATGTAGTAGCAGTATCAGAGCTGTCTTTTTGTTTCTAGCGTTCTGACCATGGTAGAAGTATTAGTAGAAGTAATAGGCTAGCCTCTCTTTCTGCATTATAATTATAGTAAAATAAGAAGTATTAATAGCGATTGCTGTATTTTTTAACTTGACATTGTAGTATCAGCAGTAGCAGTAGTATTAGCGGCAGCCGTTTGTTATTTGAAGTAACATAATGATTACAGTAGCAATAGTAGTAGCATAGTATGTCCTTGTTTATTTGTAGCATTATAATTATAGTAGCAGCAGCAGTAGCAGGGGCTGTCTTTTTTGTTTCCAGCGTTCTGATTATAGTAGCACTAGTAGTAGTAGCAGCAGCGGCTGTCCTTTTTTATTTCTAGCATTCTAATTATGATTGCAGTAGCAGTAGGATTAATAGATTAGCCTTTTTTATTTGCTACATTATATTTACAGTAGATGAACTGGAGGTAGTAGCAATTGTAGTCATTTTTACTTGTAGCTTGCAATTATAGTAACAGCAGTAGCAGTGGTATTAAGGACAGTTGTTTGTTATTATTAAAATTTCTGTAGCATTCCTACTGGTAGTAACAGGAGCAGTAGTTTCGTATTTATACTACTATAGTTGTAGCAGCAGTAGTAATGAAAGTACTAGTAGTAATCACAGTAGCAATCGTAGTAGCATTCATAATAATAATGGCAACAGCAACACATAGCAGTAATACCACAGCAAGTAGCATTAGTAGCAGTAAAATTTACTACTGGATAGGTAGAGGTTAAAAATCATATGTTTTAACTGAATTTCAGATAGAAAGAATTCTTTCTAAGACTTTAACTCTTTTTTTTAATTTCTTATATTTCCAACGGCCTCTTTTATTTTCTTTATTAGAAAACTCACATGAGAAGTTTTACTTTCTTTTTTAATCTTTTTTCTTTTATTTTCTATTCGAAGAAACACATTTTGCTAACAATTGTTCGCTCAGTGTGTATATGTGTGTGTGTGTGTGTGTGTTAATGTATGCGGATGCGTATGTTTGAATGCTGGAAGACAAAGACAATAAGTTAACTTTTGCCACGATTTAGCACAAACACAAGAAGCCTGAAGAGTTAACAAAAAGAGACTCGAAGGAAACCAGATACAATAGCGTTGTCTGCTAAACATACAAAGTTGTGTGTGTACACACCTACACACACGTGCACATGAGCACACACATACACTATCACTGGCAGTGCACGAACAATAAGTGAGTGGAATAAAAGTTATTCTTTTTAATATTCAAATATTATTATGCACAGCCTGGGCAAACTGTTTTCATAAGGTAGAATAAGTAAAATGGAACTGCAAGACCAAGAATCAAATATGCACTCACACACACACACACACACACAAACACACACATGCATGCTTGCTAATGTACACTTAAATATTTGAGCAACAAAGTGGTGGAAGGAACTTTTGCCAGATTTAAAAGAACTACATTCTAGTTTCCAGGTCTTTTGTGGGTTCTTTTATTTTCTTTAAAGAAATTATTTTAAGGACACGAATAGTGTTTCCACAAGTGAAAAAGTACCTCTTTATGGAACACCCTTTGCCATAAAAATGTGCTGCATTTTAGTGTGCAAAATGTATCCGCAGTTGTTGTGTGTGTGTGTGTGTGTGTCTCCCTTTAATTTTGAAACTTTGGCTGCCAGCCCGTCTCTAACGCTTGCCAGCAGCCATGAATGGCTGGGTTGCCTGCCTCTTTGGCTGCCTGGCTTTGCTGGCGCTGTTTCCTTAATGTCTGTTGTAAGTTTTTTTTTATTTTTGTTATTTTTTTAAAGGCGGCTGGTGCTGATGCTGCTGCTTCTACTGCTGTATTTAATGATGACGACACATTAAACGAAGAGTTGAAGCAAAAATGAAAATGCGATTGTTGCTTGTCCGGGGCATCCCGCTGTTTTATATCACCGTGTTAAACATGCATTCATGACTTCTGTTGTTTGCTTTTTTTTCTCTCTCTTATATCGTTATTATATTATTATTTCACATGATATGAGATCTTTTTTTTTTTGCCTCCTGCCTGTCTACTTTTGAGAGGCGGATTCTGCAGGATGCATTTAAAACGGAAAATGAAATGATATCTGAATAGATTTCAGTTCTTTGTGGGATTTGTGTTTCTTTTAATTTTTTATATTAAGTCAGGGATAAGAAGAGTGAGAGAGAGAGTGAGGAGAGAGGGCTTATTGCGATGAAAAATGTACAGCATCTGCTTAGTTTTTATTAATCCTGTTTTTTAAAGGTACTCATTCGAGGCTTCCAATTCTTGTCATCTTCCTTGTAATTGTCTGAAGTTGTAAGACACAAGACTACGCTGCCTTAGACCCCGAGTTCGACGCCGTACTCTGTCAGGGACAATTGCGTCGAGGCAAAAAGTAAAAATACTGCATTAAATTTTCTATTTCTTAATCTGTTTTCATCTCTCCTCTAAACACTTTCCCCTCCTTTCCCAGTCCCAGCACAAGCCACTGGTTCAGCAAACGATCTATTGGCACACGTGCGTTGACTTAACCCAAGATTTGCAGGATAGTGTGTAGGAAAATCTAAGACAGTTAACCAGGCCTTCAACGCCAACGAAGCGCTACAGTTCAGTGATTGCCAACATTTTACGGTCTGAAGTAAATGATCTCATGTCACATTGAATGTTGTGCTTGAGCGATTTGAGGGCATGGCCCTCTAAACTGGCCACCAATATCATGCGATTTAACTTCGTTACACAGTTTCTTATGGGAACTTTGCCGCTGTCCGTGAGAGTGTGCAGGAGAATGCGATAAAGTTTTCTAAAGCTTCACCATCCACGATCGGAACAAGATCGGGGATAACCAACTTCTTTCGGCCTGAGTTTTAGGACGCTCCCTGAGTGCAGCTCCTATTCTTAAAAAAATTGTTTTTTATGAAATTATTTTCAAGGATATTTCCCAAAAAAAAATATAAAAAAATTATAAAAAATTTAATAAGATCTTAAAAATTGATCAGATCCCATTGGAATCCTGTGACATTTATTACCCAATTCATTTGAATTTTTTAACGCTTAAGGAAGACAAAAACTTTTTATAAAAAAAATGTATCTATTTCCTCTTTAGAGAGGATTTAAATCCGAAAGGCATTTAAGTTTAAGGAGGCTGCCCAACGGCGATCATGCACAATATCCTGCAAAAGTTTAACAATCAAACAGAAATTTTAAATAATTTAATTAAAATAATTTAACTGCCAAGACTTAAAAAAATGGCTGCTGAATTATAAATTCAAATAGTTTTATTAAAAAATATTATTATTAACTAAAATCCCCATTTAATTAACAAATTTTGTCTCATTTCTTTCACTCTCTTTTGCCATTCAATTATTTCAATACACTTTTTGTACTCTCCCGTCGTCCAGGGAAACCTTTTATTCCAACAGATCAAGATTTTTGTTACTTTGTAATCTGCTATATCCTTTTCTGCTCCTTCGTAATCCTTTAAACGAAAAAAAAATGGAATAATCAAAAGTTCTGTTTACTATTTGCCAGTCCATGCAGGCATGTTAATTATTCAGCGAGTTGTAACGCCATTAGACCAGATTAAATTTAATTCGCATAAATTTTTTATAAATTTTTTTTTCTTCTTCTTTATTGACAAGTTCACTCATCAACATGTCGTTTGTAGTTATTTTTGTTGAATTAATGAAAGTGAGTTGTAAAAGAAACGGCACTCTAAAATCAACCAGCTAATGAAAGAACGTGTGCAAAAATTAAGTTGAAAGTGGAAGGGGAGGGTTGGTAATATATTGAAATTAGTTTGGAAAAGCTTTTGAAATAATTTTATAAAAAAGAAGTTTTTCTGTTGACTTTTGGCAATTTTTTTTAGTTTTTTAAGAATTTTCTTTTTGGCGCTCCTGGTTTTTTCTTTCTTTTTTTTTTGTTTTTGTTTTTATGACATGTCCGTTTATTCATTTGTGCTGAAATATATGAGATTTGTTTGGTCGTCATTCCTTTTCTCTAATGCCATTGACATTATCTTGAACAACAACAGCAGGAATATAAAACCCCACAGATTTCATTACCCCAACAGCCATCTTTGGATAACAGCTGAAAGACTATTTAATCTTGACACGGTGAAACAACATGTTCATTTACTTGAAATGCAATTTTAAGGCAGGAAAATAATTAACTTAATTTTTCTTTTAAGTTAAAAAACAAGGTCGAATAAAATACAAAAATAATTGTAATATAATTTTTTTTGTAAATATTAAATCTCTAAAAATTTGTAGGCTAGTGTTCATAATGTGTTAAATTTGGAAGGATATAATCAGTGTGTTTTAAGTAACACAACAAAGCCGGCATTAATTTTTTAAACTAATTTTGCTCACCAGAGCTGTTTAGTGCTGTTTTCGCAAGCCGCTACACTTTTATCTGGAATAATCCTGCATAGTTTTGCTTATTATATCAAGTTCATTGGCTTAGCTGAATGTGTTAACATGTATTTTTAGACATAAAAAATTTATTGTAAAATAGAATACGAGAAGTGTATTGCAGCCGTTTGTTTATATATTTTTAAAACAAAATATTTCTTTCATTTGAAAAAATATCACCATCAAATATGATCAACTGCATAAAAATTAAGAGAAAAATTTTTTATTTTATAGAAAACAATTTCCCAAAATTAAATTTTTTTAAAGAAAGAAAAAAAGGGCGTGTTAAGTATTTCTTAATAATAAAAATAGTTTGAAAATCGGAAAATTTTTCAACTATTTTGAGCTCTGCTACGCTTTCAAATAAATTATTGAAAACTCCGCAAAAATATATTTTAAAAATCCCGAATGTGGGACTTTTAAAATATTTTTAAGGATTCCGGAGAACTCAGAAATGAGCCAAAAATCAAAAACGCTCTATTGGCATATGGTGGCTTCCAAAATCCCAAATTTGGAACTTTTCAAATATTTTTTAAGGATTCCAGAGAACTCAGAAATGAGCCGAAAAACTCTCTAGTGGCATGTGTGCTGTCATTTTTTAATTCACAGTTTGAAAAGCGATTCAGCTTAAAGAAATACAGGAACATGACAAATGACGCCACTGTCTTTGCCTGCGTTGCCACAAAATGCCCTAGTGTATACTCGCCTCAATGCTTTAAGTTATAAATACACCTCTAGGCGTATGATTGATATTATATTTTCAAACTAAGTCTTTATTGAAATAAAATTATAAAAAATAAAACTTTTCATCTGCTTTCCTTTTTATTAAAAATTTTTTCTACAACAACAAATTCGCTTAAATTAAGAAACCATAAATCTTTCCTAAAACAATTTACATGCGAAAAGAAACAAAAATAAACGAGTACAACAATTCAAGAACAAGACCCAACATGTTGAACAGTGTAATTACGTTACGAAAATTTGAAATATGTACAACAGCTCGTACTGTACCGTTAGTTATGTGAGTGTATTGTGAGTATGTGACTGCGAGTACAAGTTCTCTCTGGATGCATGTCATAATTAAAATAATTGTGGTATAATTGCAGTACTTTGCTGTCTATGCAAATGCACAAGTCCTTATATATGTGTGTGCATGTGTGTGTGTGTGTGAGTGTGTGTGTGTGTGATTGTTTATGTGTGTGATTGTTTGTGTGTGTATTTGTTTCTATTTGTTTGTGCAGATTATGATGATATTAACATTCCATACATCCTCTCATATGCTTTATTATAAAAGAAAAGCAACAACAACAACAACAATAAATACAAAAACAAATTCTATTTGCATTCAAACACAAGCAAACTTTAAAGGGGGAGTTAGTGAGAAGTGTTTTTAAAAGTGACAAAAAAGGCGTGTCAAGTATTTCTTAATAATAAATATAGTGTGAAGATCGGAAAATTTTTAAACTACTGCGAGACCCACTGGGCTTTGACAAATTAAACAGGAAAAAGTCCACAAAATCATTTTGAAAAAAAATCCCGAAATTGGGACTTTTTTTAAAGATTTCTGTAAGGATTGAGAACAACTCAGAAATAGTTCGAAAACACTCTATAGATATTGTTTTTAAGGTCGCAGGAAAATGGTAGGGGTAAATATTTTAAAAATTATGAAATATATATTTTTGCACCATTAAATGACTTCTCAGTCCGACCTCGTATATCAATTGGTATGTAAAAACATTTGTGTTAATTTAAAGAGAAAAAAATACATTCAAATATTTTAAAAAGAAAACCAAATTATAAAGAAAATATCCAGCAAAAGCCAACAACAACAACAACAACGACAACTTGCTTCAAGACCCACGGAACAAAAACAGAAATATAATAACAACAACAACATGAAGAAATAACCGAACTCTACGAAAATAAATTAAAACTTTTAATTAGTCTTTAAAGCAATAAAACTACACAACACATTCAAATTAAAAAGGATTTAACTAAATAAGAGACAGAAATTAAATAAAACCCACAACTTTATTAACAGCATATTTTAAAACTTTCAAATCATTTTCCCATTCCGAAGATGAAAAGTTTGCCAAAGGAAAACAGCCCACTAACTTCTTTTCTTTTATAAAAACATCAAAAATTTAGGACAATCACGAGAACATTTAATTTTTTCTGATTTCTATTTGCCAAAAAGGCAAAAATCATCAGGCAAATAAAATAATCCATAAAATTAAATTCAGCAGCGTTATTGTCGTTGGCAATTGTGGCAACACCTGGTCGTTGCTTTGCAGCACAATCGCAACTTGAAACACGAATAAAAATTAAAAACCTGAAAAGTTGGGTAAATATTTGTAATTTGTTTTATTGAAAAAGCGAGCGAAAAGAGTGCAGATGGAGCGCAAAAGAACGTGTAGGGAAAGTTCACAGTTTAAGAGAATGACTTTTGAAAGTGAAAATGAATAAGTGGCCAAACCCTGGCACGCCTTGACAATAAAAATCCTTATCTGTTAATATAAAATATTAAAGTCATCTCCCAGCCCAAACTGTAAAAAGTAGCTAAACGAATACGTAAGCAAAAATGGTGACAAAAACTCTATTAATTGTGTTCTTTTCTGAAAAAAATGTTACATTTTTCACACTTTTTAATGAAAATTACACTATTCAGTAATTTCAAAATGTCAATGAATTATTTACAAATTTTTTTGTTAAGAAAAAATCATACATAAGCGGAAATGATGCCAAAAACTCTATTAGATCGTGTTCTTTTCTAAAAAATAATGTAACAATTTTCACACCTTTTAATGGAAAATGACAATATTGAATCAATTAAAAATCTCAATGAATTAATAACAAATTAATTTGTTTGACAAAAGCATACATACGCGAAAACGGTGGCAAAAACTCTATCTCTTTTGTGTTCTTTTCTAAAAAATAATGCCACAATATTCACACCTTTTAATGGAATATGACAATATTCAATCATTTAAACAATTAATCGAAAGAAGCATACATATGCGAAAATGGTGGCATAAACTTAATTTGTTCGTGTTCTTTTCTAAAATATAATGTAACAATTTTCACACCTTTTAATGGAAAATGACAATATTGAATCAATTAAAAATCTCAATGAATTAATAACAAATTAATTTGTTTGACAAAAGCATACATACGCGAAAACGGTGGCAAAAACTCTATCTCTTTTGTGTTCTTTTCTAAAAAATAATGCCACAATATTCACACCTTTTAATGGAATATGACAATATTCAATCATTTAAAAAATTAATCGAAAGAAGCATACATACGCGAAAATGGTGGCATAAACTTAATTTGTTTGTGTTCTTTTCCAAAAAATAATATAACACATCTTTTAATGGAATATGAGAATATTCAATCATTTAAAATTGTCAATGAATTAATTACAAATTAATTTGTTTGAAAAAGCATACATAAGTGAAAATGGTGCCGAAAACTCTTTGTTTGTGTTCCTTTTTAAAAAATAATGCAACAATATTCACACCTTTTTCTAAAAAAAAAACAATATTCAATCATTTAAAAATTTCAGTGAATTAATTATAAATAATTTGTTACGAAAAAAGCGTACATAAGCGAAAATGGTGGCATAAACTTAATTTATATGTGTTCTTTTCTAGAAAAGAATGTTAAATTTTGCGCACTTTTTAATAGAAAATTACAATATTCAGTCAATTAGAAATTTTAATGAATTAAATACAAATTAATCTGTTACAATTATCAACTTTAAAATTAAAACTCGGCCCAAGTACAACTTCACAGAAAAAAGTACTTTTTAATAAAGTACTTTCAATAAAACACTTTTCTGTGAATATTAAACCGAATCTACAACAGGGTAGCATTTTAAATTTATTTTCAATGAAAAAAATATTTCTGAAAATATAAGTTCAAAAACAGGTACTTATTAAAAAAAGTGGCTTAAGAAAAAATTACATTTTTCTAAAGTGATACTTTTTGGAATAAGCACTCCCAAGACAAGTACTTTTTGGAAAAAGTGTATCTAAGAGACTTTGAAATGTACTTGAAAAAAAATTTTTAAAGGAGAAGTACTTTTTGGTAAAAGTAAAAAGAAAAGTACTTTTGGAAAAAGTATTTTTAAAGAAAAGTACTTTTTGAATAAGAGATTTCTAAGGAAAGTTCTTTTTAGAAAAACTATTTAAAGAAGTACTCTTTTCAAAGTAGTTTTTAAGCAAAGTAGTTTTTGAAGAAAGTGTTTTAAGGGAAGTACTTTTTGCAAAAAGTACTTTATTACAAAATAATTTTTGGTCACATAATTTTTTTCTAAAGTGCTTTTTGCAAAATTTTCTTTGTGTAAAAAGTACTTTTTGAAAAGGTACTTTTAAGGAAAAATTTTTTTTCGAAAGGTAGTTTTTGATAAAAAATATTCTTGTGAAAAAACTACCTATTAAAAAGTAGTTTGAGAAAAAGTTAATTTTTAATAAAGTAGATTTTTTTTTAAATTTCTTTTGAAAAAATTATTTCTGAGCGCAGTACTTTTTGGAAAAAGTACTTTGCGGCAAAGTACTTTTCAGCAATATTATTTCTTTAAGAATACCTTATGGAAAATGGTGTTTGTGGAAAAGTACTTTTTGAAAATAATTATATTTGGTACTTATTGTAAAAAATATATTTTTGGGAAAAAAAGGGGTTTGGGAAAGAGTTACTTTTTACTAGATCGGCTTAAGCAAAAAACATTTTTTGGAATAACTACTTTTCAAGTAAGAACTTTTGGCAAAAAGCATTTTTAAAAGAAGTACATTTTGGAAAAAAGTACTTTATTACAAAATTATTTTTGCCAACATAATATATTTAGACATAATTTTTCCAAAATATCGTGTATCTAGAAAGTACTTTTTGAGAAAATACTTTTTGGAGGAGCAAGTCTTTTTTAAGAGGTACTTTTTGTTAAAAAAAAATATTTTTGAAAAAAAGTACCTATTTAAAAGAAGTATGATAAAGTGTTACCTATTACTAAAAAGGGTTTTTAGAAAGGCACTCTTTTGAAAAATTATTTCTGAGCGAAGTACTTTTTGGTAAAAGTATTTTTAAGGCAAGTACTTTCTGCAAACAATATTTTAGGGGAAGTAATTTCTGGAATTAGTACTTTATGGCAAAATACTCTTGTAATTTCTTTGAAAACTATTTTTGGAAAATTTCAATTGTGTAAACAGTACGAATTCAGGTACTTATTTCAAGAAATTTTATGTTTGGAAGATACTTTTTGTAAAAAAAGTACTTTCTGTAAAGGGAATTTACAAAAAGTACTTTCTGAAAAGGTAATTTTTTTAAAAGTATGTATGTATCTTGAAAAGGCATTTTAAGCAAAAAGTAATTTTTAGACGGCACACACTTCTTGCTTTGATACTGTTTAGAGTCGCTGCCTTAAGAGGACAAGCGCCAGATAATCGCAGCTCTAGAGAAGAATATTCCACTGAAATGCATGAAAATTTATGATTTGGAACTCATGAAAATTCTTATAAAACCGGCGCGATTCTTTCCACTCAACAGCAAGATTTTTGAATCAGATCAGAATAATTGTTGTGGTTTCTTGTGCAGTAACAGATATATATATTTAAAACCCAATTGGATTTGCACTAGTTGTCACCCTGTATTTGGTTTTGTGTTTATATTCTATTTCAAATTATCATGAATTTTTGTTGCGAGAATCTCCTCGAAAAAAAAATCGGCCGCATATAGATTGTATATACCTGTCAGACAACATGTGGCATTTGTTCAATGCAATGGGCGCCACATGCTACAACACGATTTCATATGCAAGCAAACACACACACACACACACACATACACACATACATACTCATCTTTTTGATGCACAAGGCTCCCGTCAATCATATCTGTATCATCATTCGCTGCACGCCACACCGCATTCGCACACAATTTTGGTCTATTTGAACAAGAGTCACACAAGGACATTTTCATAAACAAATAGTCCTCTTTTTTTACACAAATCACACACACGCACACACAAGCGATATACATATATCCAAAAGGGGGTTTTTTTCTCTTTTTGAGTCCAAGCAAAAAGAAAAACTGGGGGAGAGGGAGTTGGCAAACAAAATCTTTTTGTATATTTTTTATATTTGCATCCTTCCACTTGATTTTTTCCATTTAATTTCTTTTTTTTTTCTCTCTCGTATTGCAAACACAAGCGAATAGAAAGGGGTTTCAGCATATTGACAAACACTCACACACACACACACACACACATGCATTTATAAAATTTTTATAATAAAATGTACACAAAAATGCACTTACATTCACTTAATACGCTTAATTGACTTTTGCAAGTGTATGAGAGATGAGTCTCGATTTTATTTTATTTGTTTTTTTTTCTTCAGCAAATTGAATATGAAAAAGGGAATTCTACTAATTTATTTGTAAATGCATGATAAATAGCCCAAGTAGGTGTGTGTGTGTGTGTGTGTGTGTGTGCTGCCACTAGCCCCAAAAGTGTTAATGAAGCGGCAGCCCAAGCGGGCAAGTGAGAGAGTGTTTCATTAAAATTGATAAACAAATAAAATCAATTTTGTTGGAAAAAGTCTAAAGAAATTTGAGTTGGAAATTTGACAAAAAAAGAAACGACAAGTTTTTTGTTTTATTAAATTCTATGCTGCTGTTTCAATGTGACACGGGTTCTCCGTGCATGCTCTGACATGTTCTAGAAATAAAAATGGGTTTTAGTTGAACTCCAATTTGGGCAAACAATTCCTTTTTCATTATCATTCACATCCAACTCTTGTATTAATTAATAATTAATAAATAATAAATTTAAAGGACAAAAAGGATATTGGAAATTTCGGATAAAATAGCTAATCTTTTATTAAAAAAAAAAACATTTTTAAAAAATGCTCATCAAGTTGAAGTAACAAAAGAAAAAATATCGAAATTTTTTTTACATAAAATTTAATTACAATTAAATTGGCTGGTGTTCAAAAGGAATCAGTTTTAGTTGTAAAAATTTTTTATAAAATTTCTATTATATTTTTAAGATCCTGCTACGAAAATTTAAAGTTTTCCGAAATCGGGAATTTATTGTTTTTACCCCGTTTTGAAAAAGAAACGAGTCCTTATCAGATCTCGACGTTTTGGGGTCTTACGAAGCTTCCCTGACTAATTTTGAAAACGCGTCACTAGGTCTGGATGTATGTGTGTGTGTGTGTGTGTGTGTGTAAGTATGTGACCCACTTATAACCTTGGAACGACTTGACCGATTTCAACCAAATTGATGGCGTTGTAAAGGGTTTTATTTAATTTAAATTTCAAGAGAAACTGATGCGATTCGAACTGGTAGATTTTAAGAAATTTAAAAGAAAATTTACAACAAAAAAACATTTTTAAAAGTTATTTATTTTTAATAACTTTCAAATGGGTTAACCGATCGTTTTCGGAAATCAACTGACAAGAGCAAAAAAATTCGACCCCTTCGAAAAAAAATTAAAAAAGCCCCTGTATTTGGAAGGACCTCCAACAACAGTGTAGCAACACAAATTCATCAAATCACTTAAGATTTTATATTAAAGTTAATTCTACTCCAATTTTATGCAACTACTCCTTTATAAAGAGTCAATAATCGTCTAAAGGATTTCGCTGCTTTTAATTGATGTGAAAATATTTAAAAAAAAAAAATATTTATTAAAAACGTGGTTTGAGAAAAAATTACTTTTTCCAAAAGTGGCATATTTTGAAAAAGTATTTCTAAGAAAAGTACTTTTTGGAGAGAAATATTATTTAAAAAAAGTACCTTGTGGAAAAAGTACTTTATGGCAAAATAATTGTTGGCAAAATATAATTTCTTTGAGAATAATTTCTGGAAAACGAATTTTGTGACAAAAAGTTTTAACTGAAAAGGTACTTTTTGCAAAAAAGTACTTTCTAAACAGACACTTTATTACAAAAAGTGTTTTTTGTTAAGACGCTACACTCTTAAATTACTTTTTCCTAAAGTGGCATATTTTGGAAAAGTATTTCTAAGAAAAGTACTTGAAAAAAAATATTTTTAAGGAAAGTACTTAAAAATATTTTTAAGAAAGTACTTTGTTTCAAAATACTTTTTGTCAATACAATTTCTTTTAGAATAATATGTGGAAAACATATTTTTTGTAAAAAGTACTTTTTGAAAATGTACTTTTTTGAAAAAAGTACTTTCTGAACAGATACTTTTTTACAAACAGTGTATTTTTAAGACACGACACACATAAATTACATTTTTTCCTAAAGTGGCATATTTTGGAAATATTTTTCTAAGGGAAGTACTTTTGGGAAAAAAGTATTTTCAAGGGAAGTACCTTTTAGAAAAAGTACTTTATGGCAAAATACCTTTTGGCAACATAATTTCTTTAAGAACAATTTGTGAGAAACGTTTTTTGTGTAAAAAGTTTTTATTGAAAAGGTACTTTTGGAAAAAAAGTACTTTTTGTAAAAAAGTACTTTTTGAAAACATACTTTTTTACAAAAACTATTTCTAGAAAATGTATTATTCTGAAGCAGCATTTTTAAGATGCTACAATTTATTTTCCCTGACACTATTTTAAGTCGCGATATTCTAATAAATTTTATGCAACAACTCTTTTATAGGGAGTTAATAATCGTTTCATGGATTTGGCTGCTTCTTATTGACGTGATTTCTGACTGCTATCCCCGTGTCTATCAATCACATTGAGATTTCATTTTGTCCTTCGTTGTTTTTAAGCGTCATTGTTATCTTGCAGATTACAATCAAAATTGTCGTCTCTTCATCATCACCAGCGTCATCATCATCATCATCCTCATCATCATCATCATCGAGTATAACAAATCATTTTGTGTATGTGTGTGTGTGTGTGTGTGTGTGTGTGTTTGTGTGTGTCTCTTACCTCAATATCCACCACATTAATAACTTGTGAATCCTTTCTGTCAATATTGTCATACATGGAAAACACAAGATGCAGGATAACAAAACCTCCTGTTTCCACTCATACCACTACATATACAAATATGAACACACACATACACACACACACACACACACACACTCATACAATCCATACATGCCTTCATACAAATCGACAGCCATAATCCATAATAATCGTCCCAACGAAGAGTAAAAATCGAAACGATGATGACGATATTGACGAGCGATAGACAGAGTGATAGAGATGAAATCGTTGCCTTTAAAAATGCACAAGATGATTTTCAAGCCACAAAAAAAAGGACGAATTTATTTATAATTTTCCCCCATTTTGCGAGTGTGTGTGTGTGTTTTTTTATTTTGCCTCAATTCGTTTCCGATATTGTATCATAACACTTTTGTGTATGTGACACATGAGACAGCCATTGATTGCACAGTGGGGAAGGAGTTGGTAGCACAAAAAAATGCATCGAACTTTTATTTTTTAGAAACGGAATTCATTTCGTATTCTGAGTTTTTTGTTGCATATTTTTTGAAATATTTGAATTTAAACTGTTTTTTATTGGAGTTGATTACAGTCAGGTTGTTATTCCATCTTGATATAAGTGACTCTTCTTTAAATTATATCTTCATGGAGGGAATCTTAATAATACGAT
This sequence comes from Linnaemya vulpina, assembly GCA_963675445.1. Taxonomy (NCBI): domain Eukaryota; kingdom Metazoa; phylum Arthropoda; class Insecta; order Diptera; family Tachinidae; genus Linnaemya; species Linnaemya vulpina. Next base: position 74,062,822 of record OY776279.1, on the reverse strand, counting down.
GATGGCTGATATGCGACCTCGAAATTATATCCTTTAAGTTTTAAATAAATAATTGTTTTCTTGTGGTTACTTGAGTCCCATTTTTTTATCAATTGACTACTTTGTTTGTCTTTCTTATTTGATAACTTATTAAAATTATTTATTTCTTCAATAATATCATCTAATTAAGTATAACATATTTTTTGTGGTACGCTTTAAGACATGATACTGTCCTTAAATATAAAATATTTATACAATTTTAAAAAGATATTTTTATGTATCCGCGCAGAATATTTTTACTTTTCTCTAGTTTCTAATACAAAATATTTTATGGCGTTTTAAAATTGCTTCAAAATTTATTGTGTACCCAGAAAAATCCCAGTAAAAATTTTCGAAATTCCCAATTCCATATATATGATGGGCTTATTCAAGTAGATTAAATGTTTTTATAATTTTCAGCTTAAATTGACGATAGTTAACGAATTTTCAGTTTGTTCGCAGCTCAAGTTGTCATATCTTATAGACAAATTCATGGCATATATTTTTGTGGTACATGTACAGCTACTTTATCCTTCATAAATATTCATAAAAAGGACATCATTTAATAGTTATTTTCATATAGATGAGCACACAATGAAATATTTATAAAAAGGACATGATTTAATCATTATTTTTGTATAGACGAGCACAATATAAAAAAATTTTTTTCAAATGTGAAGAAAAGTTAAGAAAAAATTTGCCCGCACATTAAACAGTCTTTAGATATATTTTTTTATCTTCAAAATTACATGTATAAATATTTAAAATTGCCGGTGTAAATATATTATTGCCTTTTTTTTAAATAGGATTAGCTTTCAGAGGGTGAACCCTGCATTTGCAATACCGTACACTGGAGTGTTTTGGGAAAGAGAGGGAAAGGGGTGGAAACAGAATAACTTCTTGTTGTTACTCTCCACAATAACTAAGAAATTTGAACAGAATTTCATATAATTCGAAGTAAAACTGGCAAAGAGGGGGGAGTTAACAAAAATTTCACCATTTCTGAAAAAAAATTTTATAAAGACGACTTTTTTAGAGGTACACGCCTTATGAAATTTTCAATTTTAGCTTTGGTTCCATAAAACCAAAAATAGGCTTCTAACCTTTCAAAAATTATATATTTTGGATAATACTGGGAAAAAAAGGGCGCCAGCAAATTTTTAGCAAATTTAAAGGAAATTTTTAAAAAGTCGAATTTTTGAACAAAGTGGGGCCCCTTATGAAATTTTCAATCTTAGCTCTGGTTCCATAAGACCAAAAATAGGCTTCTAACCTTTCACAAATGATTTATTTTGGATAATACTGGGAAAAAAGGGCGCCAGCAAAATTGTAGCCATTTTAACGAAAATCTTTAAAAAGTAGAATTTTTGAACAAAGTGGGGCCCCTTATGAAATTTTCAATTTTACCTCTGGTTCCATAAAACCAAAAATAGGCTTCTATACTTTCAAAAATGATTTATTTTGGATAATACTGGGAAAAATAATGGCGCCAGCAATTTTTTAGCCATTTTAAAGAAAATTTTTAAAAAGTCGAATTTTTGAACAAAGAGGTACCCCTTATGAAATTTTCAATTTTACCTCTGGTTCCATAAAACCAAAAATAGGCTTCTAACCTTTCAAAAATGATTTATTTTGGATAATACTGGGAAAAAAGGGCGCCAGCAAAATTTTAGCCATTTTAACGAAAATCTTTAAAAAGTAGAATTTTTGAACAAAGTGGGGCCCCTTATGAAATTTTCAATTTTACCTCTGGTTCCATAAAACCAAAAATAGGCTTCTATATTTTCACAAATGATTTATTTAGGATAATACTGGGAAAAATAAGGGCGCCAGCAATTTTTTAGCAATTTTAAAGGAAATTTTTAAAAAGAAGAATTTTTGAAATTTTTATGAAATTTTCAATTTTAGCTTTGATTCCCTAGAACTATAAATAGGCTTCTCTACTTTTAAAAATGATTAATTTTGGAAAGTACTGGCAAGAAGGAGGCCGCCAACAAATATTTACTTATTTTTAAAGGACTATATGGCTTGAATTTTTTTGTGGTACAATTTCAAGGATCATGTAGTTTACTAATACTAACAAAACATTTATAATTTAAAAGGTTTTTGAATGCAGACAAGCATAATATATTTATTTTTTATTGATTTCAAAGCATTAATATTGTTAACTGGTGTTTTGCTTAAGCAAAAAAAAATTATTTTCAACTGATTTTTATTTCTTTAATTTAAATTTTTTTTTTGCAAACGCCCATGAACACACATAAAAACTCGTAATGACATCAATGACATATTTTTATTGGCTGGTTGAAACCAGAAAATTCGTTTTAAAAGGAGTTGGGTAACCACTAAGAGAAAATATAAAAAGTCCTTAAATGAAAAGTTCCGTACATTCTTTACATTTCTGTAATTGTAACTGTAAAAATTTAGTAGTCAAAGTTTGACTAGAGAAGGATCTGAATACCAGTAAATATCTGTTTTAACAACTTTCATTGAGCACTCAACGACTTTTATCGCTCAATGAGTTCTGACAATTAATTATCAGTCTGCCATTTCATTTTATCGTTGCATTTTATTGACTGTTTTCTTGGCCTTTAATCCCATCATATTATTTATTTATTTATTTATATTTTCTTCTTAATTTAAGGCAAACGAAGTCATCTGATTTATTTCAATTATTTATATTAAGTTTCAATTCCCTTTTGGCCCAACGAAACAAGCAAAAATACAAGCTAAAAACCAAACAAAAATAAGAAAAATAAAATAAAAATTGTAGATAAATAAAAATAACTGCAACAAGAAGAGAGGAGTAACAAGGATATCAAAAAGAAAAAATAAACAACAACTAAAATATCACTGGCAAAAAACGAGGAAAATATAAATACAAGAACAACATAAAAATGTCAACCATCAATTGCAATCAATTTACTCGGTTTTTATATGCACTCGATTGAACAAATTTATCCAACATGTTACATTATCTTTAACAAATTGAGTAAAATCCTTTTCCATTCTCCTCAGCTTCAGCTTCAGTTTCAGTTTCATTTTCCTCTTTTTTTTCTCAATTTTTTCCGCACAACAACAGCAACAAGAAAATATTAAAAAACCAACAACGAGAAATATACAAAAACAAATATTCGTTTAAATACACACTGAGAGAAAAAAAAGTGCATGAAATAAACGGAAACTTTGAGTCGAAGCAAAAAAAAGGAGAAAAAGATTTGATGAGAATGAAGAAGCTGCTTTCGGTGAGTCATAATAAAATAAAAAGGAGAGAGAGAGAAAATAAAGAAATTTGGCTTTATATTTTAGTAAATCAATCAGGGTCAGCAAGTATGGAAATTAAAAAAATCTAACAAACAAAAAACATGTCAATACAATTCTCGAATGGTGTTTCATGAAAAAAAAAATATCATTATAAATCGGAATTATTATCATGTGCGAATAAAGCAACGATTAAATGGCGATAAGTGGAACTACACGTGAGTTCAGATGCGGCAAGTGTAGCGGCTTTCGAAAACAGGTGTTGTGTACCGCTATTCGAGTTGAATAGAATGTTGCCTTAGAATATTTATTATATCCCTCCGAATCAAAAATATTAATTGAATGTGAATAAAAAAAAATTAAGTTTCTTAAAAACTGTTTCTTAAAAACCTATTTTCAGAAACTTTTTTTCAATAACTTTTTTAAAAACAATTTTTATAATTTATATGTTTATTTTTAGTTACAATTGAAAGGCAAATTTCTTAGGACAAATTTTATTAAAAATTTTTGCAAAATTTTTTAAGTTTTTTTCAATTTTATATATATTTTGGAATTGTCGTTGGAACCTCTTTAATATTAATTTTGTGCTGATTATTTTTTCCTCTCCAAAATTTTATTAAGACTCAAAGTGATCAAAAATCCTCTCAATCGATCACTTTGAAATTTCGTAAGATTTTGGGGGAAAAAGAAACAGAACGAAATTCAAATTAAAGAGGTTTAAACGACAATTCCCAAAATATGTAAAATTGTTAAATTTCTTTTCTAATATTTTTTCATTATTTTTTCTAAAAAACTAAAAGAGTTTTTCATAAATAGATTTTTCCCAAAAAGGAATATTTTTCCTAAATTAAATAGGTTTCAACAATTTAAGCTAATTAGAAAATATTTTTGAATATATTTTTAGAAAAAGCTCTTTGGAAAACCCTCTTTAGAAAAACTATTTAAAAATTTTTGAGTTCTTTTTATGGAAAACTTTTTTGGAATCAGTTTTTTTTAGGAAATTTTTTTCAACAAATATTCTTAAAAACTGCTTCTTTAAAAGCCATATTTTTGGCAACAATATTTAAGAAAAAATTTTCATTTTTTAATATAATTTTCTTTTAAAAAATTCCTTATTCGAATGTCATATTTTGGATAGAAAAACATTTTTTTCGAAAAAATTTTTTCTTAAATAATATAACAAAAAAAAAGTAAACATTTTGGGCTCATTAAAAAAGCTTTTTGGAAATCTCTTTTAGAGAAACATTTTTAGAAATTGCTTCTTGAAAAAAAAAATTTAAATCCTTTTTTAGTAAAATCTTTTTAGAAACAGTTGTTTTTTTTTGGAAATTTTTTGAAGTAAATATTTTTAAAAACTGTTTCTTGAAAAGCCATATTTTTGGCAACAATATTGGAGGAATAAATATTAAATTTTTTGATATAATTTTCCTTTAAAAAGTTAAATTTTACAATGTCATTTTTTGGATAGAAAAAACAAATAATTTCGAAAATTATTTCAATGTAATATTTCAGGATCGAAAATTTAATAGGGAAATATCTGTAACAACAATTCGTTAAAAACAATATTCAATTTCGCTGATAACAATTCCTTTACAAACTTTGGCTTTATTCATAAAAAATATATATTCTATGTTTAGCAACAGCCTATTTTATATAGAAAATTGTCCAAAAAAAAAAGTTATTAATAAACGAGACAAATTTTTTATGAATAAGGAAGTGTGCAGAAGCAATTTTCTTAAAAATAACTTTTTTTTGAAAATTTTTTAAAAAACTGTTTTATAAGTGTTTTATAAGGCCATCTCCTGTTGCCTTTATTTAGCAAAAATTAGCTGCCCCATTTTATTTAGTTGATGCCTTGACTGGAATTTCGTTGATTATATTTCCTTCTCGTCCTGTTTTTTTTCTTGTTCTTTCTGTTCTGTTGTACATCATGGAAATGTAACGTAAAAAAAGTGTCAATCAAATTTTGCAATATTATCAAGAGATTGTTTTTTTCTCAGTTCAGTTATAAAAATGTGTAACACTTTTTATCTAACGCTTTAACAAATAATGAATTTCAAATATTTTTATTTTTTTATTTTTGTTTTCTTGGCAGCATTTTATTTTCCCCAGAAATGATATATTAAGTTTCATTGTGAGACTGCAAATTGCTTGACATGATTTTCACTATATAAAACTGTGGAAAATGAAAGCTGAGAATTGTGTCTATTAAAATAAGAGACAAGTTTATAAAAAAATTATTTTTGTTAAAGATATTTTGTTTGAATTATGTTTTACAAGACTGTCACTGGTTACTTTTCAATATCATTAAATCGTTTAAGTAACAGAATTCGCTTAACAGGATTAAATAAATCCTTCACATGAATATGTCCTCGAGGTAATTCTGAAATTCCTTTTGATAGTTTTAAATTAGAAATAATTATTTAAAAGCGCTTTTGCTAAACACAAATGCTTAAACTGTTAGCGGGTGATGTTTTTAGAGATATAAAAAGCTAAATGCATTTGGGTTATACCAGCATTAAGTAAAACAGGATACGAAATCCTTGTCTGTTACTAATCTGCTCTAATACGAACCGTTTGATATATATTATAAAACCAATAAGTCTTTTATTATCGATCCAATTAAATTTATTACTCTCCCCCTCTGTAAAACAATACACAAATTTTCAGAGGATACAACACATTTCCTTTGATTTTCTTCGCAGCCAGAAGGTTGTTTGTAATTCAATACGACAAGAGTTGTAATAATTTATAAGCATTTTATTGTTAAACTGTCATTATCAGTTTCGTAAGATGGCTGGCAGACAAAAGAGTGAAATAATTGTCAATATAATTAGATGGCAAAAGAACTTAGTACATTCATGTGTGTGTGTGTGTGTATAAGTATATGAATGTGTGTGTGTGCATTAACATAAATAAATTTACAGAATTTGTTCAGAAATGTGTTGGCTTATGATTGTAACTTGTGGATAGATAAACATTGAAAAGGCGCTTAGAACATTGACAAAGACACACACATAAACACACACACACCCATACACGCACTCATACTCCTTTACATATCAACAGATTATACAATCACATTCAAGTAGCCAAAAGACTTAGAAATTTGCTCAAGTATTTGTAGCCTTAAACTGCATATCAATTGCAAATTAACATACTTAAACTCAGTTAATGAAACCGAAAGGATAATATTGATTTACAGGGCCATCATGTTAATGGCATTGCCAACTAAAAGTCTGAGGCTTGCACCACTAAGTGAATACCTCTGCTATTGAAATTTGTTAAAAGAACAAAAAAAGAACTCTCCTGAAAATTTGATTTCTATTTAGTTTCTAAACTTCTTCAAATAAACTATTTAACAATTTTGCTTTTTTAAAGATTTCTTTTTTCAATAAATAATTTTAAAGGATATATGCTGGCTTTCCCAGGACTCAATTGGATAAACATTTTATTTATTTTCTTTAAATATTCATGAACTAAAATTCATTATAACAACTTATAAAAGACATGACAAATAGTCCAATTAGTTTTATATTGATTTCTTTTCTTAAAAAAAGTGCAACAATTTTTGCACTTTTTTATGAAAAATGTTAAAACTCTGTCATTTAAATATAAACAATGTATTAAAAACTGATCACAAAATCCTTTACGAATAATAATTTCTGTTTCAAATCAATTATTTTCCAATTTGACTTATTTAAGCATTTTAATAAAATTATTTTTTTCAATAAAAATTTTTTAAGAATATATCCTGACTTTCCCAGGACTCAATTGGATAAAAATTTTATTTATTCGCCTTAAAGATTCATGAAATAAAATTCGTTGTAAAATCTTATAAAAGACATGATAAATAGTCCAATTAGTTTTATGTTGATATCTTTTCTTGAAAATAGTGCAACAATTTTTGCACTTTTTTATGAAAAATGTTAAAACTCTGTCATTTAAATATAAATAATGTATTAAAAAAAATCCCTTCCAAATAATAGTTTCTGTTTGAAAGTAATATGTTTGTGGTGTTTCTGTATCACTTTTTCCATACAAAGAAGCTGCTCATGCTGCCAGTGTTGCCATATTGACTACTTTTACCCAAAGGTGGTTACTTTTTCTTCAAATTTCGCTTAGAAATGATTTTGGCTACACTTTCAGTTGTTAAATGAAACTTATAGTTACTAAACATTAATTTAAAAAAATACCAGATCATGTGAATTCAACAATAGTTCGAAAGAAGTGTACATGATCAGACGTGATCAGACTTGATCAGACTTGCTCAGATCAGATCTTCTTGTTTTAAAATTTTCCTGCTACGGTACTCAATTGCTTTGCAATTTTTGGCCTCAAAAAAATTTTTTTTTCAAAAGAATTTCTTTTTTAAATACTTGTAAAAAAAATAATTTTTAAAAAATTCCCTTATCAAAGACTTACAAAAATTGTTTATTCATCTGGTCTTACCTTTTGGAAAACCATCTGAATCTTATTTGTTTCAATGATAATTGGCCACAGCCAATTAGAAAAACTTTCTTTCTATTTAAACTTCCAGTTGTGAAAGAAAGAAAAAACATTTACGAAAATGTTATTTGCTTAAATGGCTCTTTGATCCAGCAGCAAACTTTAATGACTAAACTTTTCTTAAACGTATTTACATGCACAAGTTTGACTAACACTTTCACACAAAAAAGAATGCAAAAGTGTTGTTGGACTTTAAGTACTCGGCAACTGCACAGATACCAACTCATATTTTAAGTGTATTTGCTTAAGGTTTGTAATGCTTTGTAATGCCGGTTGCATGTGTGTGTGCATATGTGTGCATGTGTGTGAGAGTGTGTGTAAATAAATTCATATCATTATTGCCATCAAATGATGTTGGTTTTTCTTTTGTTCACACAAATGCTTGTATATACGCACGTGTGTGTAGTATTGTGAGTGTGTGTTTGTGTGCCTGTGTGTGTGTGTTTGCTTTCATATTTGCATGATATGAGCAACGATAACTAATCTGTGTAAACTAACAATAGAAACAACAATAAGTAAATTATACTCAATATAAATTTATATACTATTCATACATACTCCTGGATACAGTCAACAACACAAATAGTTCGACACGCGCATCTACACACTCACTTATCGACAAAGTCATAGACAAACAAGCACATAAGTGCGTTGATTATCATACAACAACAAAGAAGGGGATCTGTATGCAATTCATTGCCTTCGATGTAAATTATTTTCATTTACAATGTGCGCCTTGTAAAACAGTGGGCCACAAAATATATTGTACTGCAAACACTATTTTACTTCTAGCTGGACTCACAAGTGAGTTAATAACCAAATACGTTTTAACAACTTTTACTGGAAATTCTTTTAAGTTTTAATTGCATGAATGGGCATGCACAAGTAGACTACCCAGCAAACAATTGTTAGGAAATTGAGAGCAGTCAATTGCTACTTTCATTTCTTGCGGCTTTCCATGTGAGGGCGTCAAATAGAATAAAATATACGACATCTATGAGCTCACATAAAAATAGTTAAAAAAAAATTCTCTCACAGAAAATCAAACTAATCAAATTCGCTTTCAAACTCTCATAGCAGACTAGAACTGTGCTGTTTTCGAAAACCGCTGCACTTGCTCAACAGTAGTCCTGTACATTTATTTATTACAGCTGATCAAATGATTGAAATGGATGTGAAAATAATTTCCATTTATATAAAATTTGTATGAGAAATTAGCATACGAGAATTGCTGCAGTACTACATCAAAGTAAAAGACCCGTGATCAAATCCCCAAAACGAGAGTGATTTTTTTTTAGGTTATAAATTTTTCTTGTATTTTCTAAGTACATTTTACTCAAGTACAACATAAATGGCTTGATTTTATTACTGCAGTATAAAATTTTGTCACAGCTGTCAGAGTTCAGAGTTTCCACGACCACAAAAAATAAATTAGCACTAAATTTAAACAGAGCACTTTTACTGAGACACTTTTTACAACCACTGAATCGGATGTATACTTGGCCAAAATACAATCCTTTTCAAATTTGATTTTTCAATAAAAAAAATTATATTAAAATTTATATGAATTATTATTAAAAGACTGAAAAACTTACGTGGTCACCCTAAAAAGGGCAAAAACACTCTTAAGAATATTAAAGTATTAAAAAAAAAATTGGCTGAAGAATCATGGAACACAAATGTCAGAAAAAAGGATATAAGGAAAACAACCAAACTGCAACACAGGAACTTAACAAAAGAGTGTGACCATCGGTTTGAAGCACTTCTCGTATCCTTTTTTGCATAATAAAATTGGTACCATTAAAATTTTAAACTAACGCCACCTAACAAGAGTAGTAAACTAAAATTCACTTGAGTGCTGATAATGCAAGTGCAGCGGCTTTCGAAAACAACTGTTCTGCTCTGCTGTGTAAGTTGAATATTTAAGAAATCGATGTTAACTTTGGCTCAGGCCCTGAAATGTTTTTCACTTCAAACAAACTTTTCCTTCATTATATACGATTTCTTTTCTAGAAAATAATGCAACATTTTTCACACTTTTTAACAGAAAATGGCAACATTTTGCCATTTCAAAATAAGAAATTCATTAGAAATTAATCCTACATCCCTAACGAATAACAATTTTTGTTTGAAAACTTTTCCAAACCGTCACTTTTTAGAAAATAAGTAAAAAAAATGTTACATGTTTTCTGGAAAAGAAAACGCCATCAGCCTCTTTTAATTATGTTTGATATAAAATTCAATAAAAATTAAATAATATTTAAATAATTTATTTAAAATTTTATCTCAATTAAATAATACTAAAATTTTAGTTTTTGATTATTTTCTTATTTGTCTACTTACAATGGAATGCCCCTAATTTCTTATGTAAATAATACAACCAGTGAGTTTATGGTTTATTGCAGAGAAGATTTACATAAGTAAATAACACTGGCTGTGTGTGAGTGTCTCTGTGTGTGTGCGTCTGTGCGTGTGAGGTAATGTAAATGTAAATAGATAATGCACTTTCTGAAAAATTCCTAATAATTATACAATTTTATGCAAAATTAATTGATAGTTAAACAAAATCGTTGTGCAGCAAAAAGTCACAAACGATTGAGGGACGAATTTTTATGCACGTCAAGCAAATCAGAAATAAATCCAGACTGTCAAAGTGAAAACTAAAAATTTTATTGTATTGAATTATATTTTAATTGAATAAGAAAATAATTTCGTTGAAACTGAAACGGATAATTAAGAGAAAAGAAAATAATATAAGAGAAAATCATAAGACTCTCCATAAAATGTTGCATTATTTGCTAGAAAAGAAATCGATATTAATGAAGGAAAAGCTTTTTTGAAGTGAAAAACAATTTCAGAGCCTTGAGCCAAAGTCATCATCAGTTTCTTTAATATTCAACTTGCACTGCACAGCGGAACAGCTGTTTTCGAAAGCCACTGCACTTGCATTATCAGTACTCAAGTGCATTTTAGTTTACTGCCTCTTGTCAGGTGGCGTTAGTTTCATGTTTTTATTTGTACCAATTTTATTATGAAAAAAAAAGAATACGAGAAGTACACCAAACCGTTGGTAACACTCTTTTGTTAAGTTCCTGTGTTGCCGTTTGGTTGTTTTCCTTATATACTTTTTTCTGAATTTTTGGTTCCTTGATAATTCAGCCAAAATTTTTTCTTCAAATATTTTAATATTCTTGAGAGTGTTTTTGCCCTTTTTAGAGTGGCCACATCACGTTTTCTATTTAATTTCAATCTTTTAATAATAATTTTTATACACTTTAATATATTTTTTTATTGACAACCCGATTTTGAAAAGGTTTGAATCTTGGCCAAGTATACATGAGACTCAGTGATTGTAAAGATTGTCTCAGTAAAAATGCACTTTTTAAATTTAATTTTTATGTACGCGGCAACTCTGAAATCTACCGGGGAAGTGTGAAAAAATTAAACTGCAGTATAAAATTCAAGCCATTTAAGTTGTACTGGAGTAAAATGCATTTAGAGACTACAAGAAAAATTTATGACCTGAAAAAAACAATCACTTTCGTTTTGGGGATTTGATCAGGGGTCTCTTCATCGCTTTAGTACTGCAGCAATTCTCGTATGCAATTTTCTCAGAAAAAAATCATATAAATGGAAACTGTTTTCACCTCCATTTAAATCATTTAAGCAGAACTAATAAGTAGATGGAAATGAGTAGTGATGAAAAAATGTAGCGGCCTTCGAAAACTGCTCTATTCTACTCTGCTATGCAGCTTAAAAATAATTTCATAATGATGCCTGCATTGATCCACCGATTATTTTTTAAGAGTTTCGTACTCTGGCCTAATAATTTTTGGCATTTTGTTTTCTGTAAAACATATAGAATTGTTTCTCTTCTTTTTCAAAAAGTTGCAAATTGCAGGAATCTTAAAATAGAAATTGTTTTTGGTTAGGGGCATTGGACTACCTTTCAATAAAAAGTGTAAATAATGTTGCATTCTTTTCTAGAAAAGAACATGTCATTAAATTTCATTTATTTTAAAGAAAGCTGGTTGTTAATACCTCAAAAACTTTATTCCACTGCTCCTTGTAATATACAGAGCACTTGTTCGATTAATTGTTGGTGTTTTAAAATTGTTTAAATATTTTTCTTTAATCTTATTTAATACACTTTGCCTTTAAACGGCTTGCAAGTGTGTAACAAAACGTTTCTAGTGTTTGCGTTCAACACACAAATCTTTACTCATCTGTAAATCCTTTTGGGCTTCCTGTGCATGTAAGTGTCTGCGTGTAAGTTTCTATTATTATTCCGATTTAATTTTTTTGTTCTTCTTCGTTTCATTGTTTGAAATTATTAAATAAATTCATAATGAAAAAGACAAACGTTTAATTGCAAGATAATCATAATATTTTAAATAAATATTGTACCCTTGAAATTAAGAAGCATTTAAGAGAGAGAGAGAGTGTGTGTTTGTATGTGTGTTTGGGTGTGTGTGTGTGGGTGTGTGTGTGTGTAAGTACAAACCATTAATCACGGGGGCGAGCAGTAAAACAACTGCAACTTCAGTCGTGGCTAAATAAACATTTCAAGGAATTGTCATCAAGTTGCTGCCACAGATTTTCTCTCTTTCATAAGCTGACAATGAGAAGGACAATGATAATGATAATGATGATGATGACGATGATGATGATGACGATACTGCTGGTGTTGTTGGCAGTGGTGATGCCGACGATGAGCTGCTGCTGCTACTGTTGATGTTCAACTGACACTGAATACTGATGAAGTTGCAAATGAAGAGATAATAAAGCGATGACTCTTGTAAGCAATTTAGGTAGACCAAATATTATTGTTGCAACTAAAATATATATATTTTTCATATCCTTTTGAAGCCAAGAAATAAATGCCAGCAACACAATGAGAAGTATTTTAATGATTTACATGCGAGCACTTAAGCGTAGAACACTCATTTCGTTTGTGAAATCTTTAAGGATATTTTTGTTTGATTTGATTTTCTTGCCAGTCTTTCTTTTTTTGTTTTTTGTGGTTTCAGCAATAAAACTTTTCCTTTGTGCTCTCTATTTATTTAATACATCTTCAGTTTATTTTCATGCTTTAATTGCGAACAAAAAACCAAAAAAAAAAAAAAAAGTCTGAAATTGTCTAATTGTTGCTCCGTTCGTTCCCGTTGTCTGCCTGCTGCTGCCTCATGTGCACCAACAACAATCCGAGATTTGCCACTAATTAAGAAGATAAACTGAAATGTTGGTGGAGAGATATGAAATCAAATTACGTTTAGGGATATAAAGAAAAATACATGGAAGTAGAAGAATACTTGAGCAGATTTTCATTTTCCATTCATTTAGTTTTACTTTTCTTTTCCTTTTGTTGTGGGTTTTAATTTCTTTTGTTATTCTTACGTTTTATTCGCAATTGAAATATTTTATTTTAATTTGTATGTATTTGCTTAGCAAGAGAGTATCAATAGAAATTTTAAGTTGTCAAATAATTGCTGGCATAGAATTTAATTGATAGCAAACTTTGGAATTAATCTTGCAAAATGTGGAACAATTATTTTTATTATTTCATAATTATTTGGCTGATTAAAAATGCTGTCTCTCTAGTATTTTTTGTATCCAGTGACATCGTGGAACAGTGAGTAAGAGAAATAATTACGTGTAGACTTGGTAGCACTTTGTCAACAGGGTTATTATACCACAAATATTTTATAATAAGTTTTCAAGCTTTTTTCTTGCCTGAAAGCGAAAAAACTGACAAAGATTTTTAATATTAAACACATCTACAGAAAAATAACTTTCAAATAATGCCAATTTCATCAATATTGATTGACCTTAAAGCATTTAAAAGTGTACCACAAAAAAGTTATGTATATAAGCAATACAAACCACAGTTGTTTGTTGGTCTTTTGGTTCATAATAACAAAAAATCTATCGAAATAAACAGATTTTAATTATTATTCTTATCCAAAGTACAAAAAAATATTACAGCCTCTATACAGTTTTAAAGTCAAAATATTATATTTTAGACCTGGGCTATTTTAAGCAGCCTGCTCTTTTGTCCAGGGCTTAAAGATTAACTACGGACGGTCGGCTAAAGTAGGCTACAACAACGAGTATGTTAATGCACTCTGTTTAATATCTTCTAGATCTAAAGCGTTCAAAGATATACCAAATAATAAAAGATATTATATCTGGTCATGCACATTCATGCACCGACATGATTTACAAACAAATAAAAACTCTTTCATGTCCTACAAACAAAATTTAAGTGCATTTCCATCTATTAACTGAAATTTTATTTCAAATATTTCTTTAATTCCTGGTGGCTTTTAAACAACTTCTATTTCCAAATTTTAAAATATTTTCCCCCAAATTTTATTTTTATTTTTTTTTTAATTTTCATAGTAGAGTTTTTTTCAAGTTTGTATATTCTTGGACTGCATTTCTTTTTTATTCCATCGAACTCGAATGCATTAAGAATTCTCAAAACACAAAAGTAGAAAAAATATTGGTTGTACTTTCTTTCGTACTGTTGCAATCTTCTTCTTACCTCGTATTGTTGTTAAACAATTTCAAAAGATTTTGTTGTTGTTACTTGTTATTTGTTGATGTTGTTGCAGAAGAAATGAAACAAATTTTTTAACAACACCTTGCAGATCCACCGGCAACTGCTGGTGCTGGCAAAAAGAAAAAGAAACAAAATGAAAGAAAGGAAAAAAAGAAAAAGGAGAGAAGAAATGAGAGAGAAAAAGGGAAAAAATCACTTTAAGAAAAAATTAAATAAAATACAATAAAAAAAGAGAAAAAAGAGGAAAAAATTCCTCGAAAGCAAACTACCGTAACATAAGTTTTGGGGTTTTACAAAGTATTCGTAAGCATTGTGTATGAGTAGGTGAGTGTATACGTGTGTGTGTGTGTGTGTAAATGAATGTTTTTAGATGCGTAAAAGTATATAAAAAATTGTTATAGAAAAGTTGCAATAACAATATAATGACTTAGTGTAAATGTATTGGTTTATACAGGGTGACTCAATAAGACTGTAGATTTAGTTTTATATATAAAAAATATATTTTTAGCTGTTGTGTAGCACAGTGTTGTGGAATATTTTCGTATTCGAAAACATAAATTTTTCTATCTTTCGACTTAGATGGAGTGTTTGGTCCGGTTTATGTGAAATTTATGAAGTACGATATATAATAATTTTCGCTACAGGATCCTAACGTTGTGTGACGCACGCGACAAGAAACCTAAGTAACTTTAAAATTTCTCCACTTTCAAATGCAATTTTAATAATTCCCTTTGCAAACATAACAAATTTGTCTATTTGTATCAAAAGCCCTGAATCCTTTGTGACGCACGTTACATTTTCTTGAGCTTATTAATCTAATCGGATATTAGCCTCTTCGTATAACTAGAAATCATGTGCTTATTAATTAACCTACAATTATTCTTCTCTCGGCATGTTTTTCCAGCTGATTAATAACAATTTTAAAGACAAATATTTTAAAGTATTTTTTGCTTCATAAAAATATAATTTTTTGAGAAAAAATTAATATTTTAAAATAAGATGAGGACATGAAACTATTCAATGTAAAAATTAAATAGTTTCTTGCGAAAGCGTTGTTATAGCTTACGAATTAATATTTGCCAAGGTTTTGAATTCAAATTTGGCAGAACCTAAAACGTGACGCATGCTACAGACAAGCATGGGAATATAAACTTTTTTATTTTGTGGAAAAGCGGTGTGTAAAAACGGTTTAAAGCTACAAATCACTTGAAAAATAATTTCAGTCTATTTATAAGATGATATTACAGCCTAATTCAACGTAACGCTCGCTACAAAGTATGCTCAGAAGATTTTAATCGTTGCACAATCGTAAAAAATATGGTATACAATTTTTTTGTTCCCTAATTTGCAAAATATTGCTATTAGTTATATATTGTATCGGGCGTCACACGGAACAAGAGAGTGTTTTTATAGAGTAAGTGGTATAAAGTGATTTGTAAGTGATTTATAATTTCAAATAAATTTCATATACTGCTATTCCATAAATAAAATAATAGTTAGAAGTAAATTTTTTTCTGTAGCGTGCGTCACGTTATGATATTTCCTAAATATTTTATATAAAATCTTTGCAATTATAATTTTGAATACCTTAACAACGCATATATATACAGCAACATGTGGTAGCATGAGACACTTAAAAATAGTATTGCAAACTTCGAAGTTTTATAGAGTTTAGGAAGTCGAAAATCACTTAAATGGAATAAATTTTTTTTTATGTTTCGTGTTATAAAATTTACTTTGTATACAATTTTCAATTTAAAAAAAATCGTTCTAGAATACGAAGTAGCTATTGTAGCGAGCGTCACGTTTATGATTCTTCCACATATAATTGAAAATTTTTATATTTTTCAACTTTTTATATAATTTTCAGAGAAAAAATTTCATTCTAGAATAAAAAGTAGCTAATGTAGCGAGCGTCACGTTTGTGATTCTTCCACATATAATTGAAAATTTTTGTTTTTTCAACTTTTTATGCAATTTTCGACGAAAAAAAATTCATTCTAGAATAAAAAGTAGCTAGTGTAGCGAGCGTCACGTTTGTGATTCTTCCACATATAATTAAAAATTTAGATTTTTTCAACATTTTATGCAATTTTCAAGGAAAAAAAATTTGTTCTAGAATAAAAAGTAGCTATTGTAGCGAGCGTCACGTTTGTGATTCTTGCACATATAATGGAACATTTTTATTTTTTCCTCATAATATTTGGTGTATAACGAGATACATTTGCTTCCATTTCTTTGTAATTTATTTAATATTAAAAACCACTTAATATTAATGAGAAATATTTCAAGTCTTTACCTGGTAAGTGGGCAAATATTTGACTAGTGTGACCGTTACTATTTTCATATGTTCATTAGGAAATTAAAAGGACAATGAGAACATTAACTTAAGGAAATTTAAGCAAATTGATTCAACATAAAGTCAAATGTGTGACATAAAAATTTAACAAAAAAATCCAGTATCTGAAAGAACAAAATGTTAAAGTGACATTAAAAAAAGAAACTTTAATCAACCTTTTGAAATCGTGTATATGAAAATAAAAGTTAAAACAAATATTTTTATTAAAAACAAACTAAACTTTCTTAGGATTTTATTTTAAGGACCTGCTTGAATTCAAACATTTTCCAATGTCCTTTCTAATTGTGTAAAAGCTCTTGTAGCCTGCAGATTCTTGGAAATTTTCAATTCTATTGTGAAATTATTTTTAAATGCTGCAAATTAATAGTTGCCACATAATTAAAAAAATGTTTCAAATTACACAAAAACTTAGTAAAAGTTATTTTAAGGTATAAACATTAAACACACACACACACATGCACCCACATGTATTTTAAAGATTAAAATAAATGAGGACTTAAACATTCAACCACTGCAACAATACAAATTTGCAAAAATACAAAAAAATATCTTCTTGGAATACCAACTTTTCTCAACTGTTCCTTTCATTTCTCGATTTTTTATTTTTGCAGCCTTAATTTTATTATAAAAGAAGAAAGATGTTTTTGAAAAAAAAAATCAAAAAAGGAGCACCGCACATTGAAACAAATTCACAAAATATAAATAAAAATGCCATCATACTGCAGCAGTATGAAGATTTTAAGGCACACACACATACACACACACTCCCTCGTATAAGTTCATTGGAAGATTAAACCCCAAAACAAAAGCAGTAAAAATAAGTTTTTTAAGAAATTTTTTCCAAACATTGAAAATCATATAGAGTTTTTTTTTCAGTATGAGTGGGAATATGTAGCCAAAGCCTACCCTGTAGTTCGTGTAATAAATAGAAGACAAGCAGTTTAACACACAGATTTTATTATTTAAAAATAATTAAAAATATTTCTTTTATTACACGATTAATATTTTTTCGGCGAAGAACAAACAAACGAATTGGTGTCACAGGAGTCCTCCCTGTAATTCGTGGAATAAGTAGAAGACAAGCAGTTCAAAAGAGTTGGCACATGACACACAGATTTTATTGTTAAAAAAAATAAAATAATTTCAATTTGTGCTTCAGCCCATTCGCCGAATTGGCGGCGCATACGATGTTCGCTTGGCTTTAATTCCTGCACAAGTTGAATCTTGAAAGCTTTTAAGCCAAGATCTTTGCGTAAAATCTTCCATAACGTGGAAACACACAACTCCAATTGCTGAGAACGGCGATGGATTGATTGATTAAGATCATCTTCAATGCTTCCTTGTACAGCGGCTATGGATTATTCAGTGCGCACTGTTCGGCGTCTCAGGAGATGCACATTATGAGTAACAGTACATGTGATCCGAAAACGATCTCTTAGCAGCTCTGAAGGACGAATATGTACACCATAAAATGGACAAAGTGCACGATAATTTTGACGAACAGAACCATTATTTTGATTAAAAATTTCCACAATTTGCACGCATTGCTCTGGTGTTAGTTGACCCATAATAAAATGTCAAAGCAAACTAAACAAAAAGCAATTATCAGCTGTTAAATGGGTGGTCAAATAAAGCAGTGATGCCAACTCAAAGTTGTATCACTCTATAAAAAACACCCAATATATATATATATATATATATATATATATATATATATTTCTTTTTTAATTCGGCTATTCAATCTTATAAAGGCATTAAACGACCTATCATTCCATAAAACTTACCAGCCAGAAATGTCAACACAGTTTGACATTAACAGCTGTCAAAGTCATAATTATTAATATCGTTAGATTAGAACTAAAACTAAAAATAGTAGTCGGTATTTATTAATAAGGTTTCTTCAGTAAAAGAGTTTAATTTAAAACTAATAATAATAATAATAATAATAATAATAATAATAATAAAAATAATAATGATAATAATAATAATAAACAAGTCCATCCTTATTTACTTCTTCCTATCCCACGAACTGCCGGGTATTTTAGCATGAACGCTAGTTTGTATATACGATTTTAGGTTGGGATAGAGAAGAAACAAAACAAAATAAAATAAAAGAAAAGAATTGTAACATGTTGGCGTCTCAAAACTTTTTCAAACATGACATTAAATGTTGCTGCATGTCTGCTTAAAAATTTATATCCAATACTACCCCAAATATATTCCAGAGGTAAGAACAACAACATCAGCAACAACAACAACAATAACAACAACAACGTGAAAGAAAAGAACGACTTGCCTTGTAAATGTTTTATGCAGCAAAAGTACGAATAAGTTTAGGAAGCAACTCAAGAAAAACTGAAGAATGATACAAAATTCAAAAAAAAGGGAAACCTGCAACAACAACAAATTCTATAATAAAAAATCTTATTTCGTTCTTCTCTCCCCGCTCATGCCCCCAACACGGCGGCAAGTGTGCGAGAGTAAAATAGAGATGAAGAACAGAAATCCAAAAGCGATACTTTTAATTTAAGCCAATTCCAAACGGATCTCACAGAAATTTGAATCAACAATTTGTTAAAATCAAAAAGCTGATGACTAACTGTTCGATTATTAATTATAAAAAATGTGGGGTAGCGCGGAAAGGGTTTACAGAACGCTTTCCACAATAAAAAAATTAATGTTCTCCTAAACATGCCAGCCAGACTTTAAGATGGAAAATGAAATTTGTATGTCTATTTCCAGCAATATAAAATCCAGGTGTTAATATGCTACACTACGAGGTGTGTTCAGAAATTAAGGTTAATTTTTACTACAATCAAAATATTATTTATTTTGCTCACTTCAAATTACCCCCATCAGAAATAAAATATGCTGGGGCCAGCGATTTTTTCCAATCGTTGACGCACCTCCTTTCCGAACTTTTTGATATGTCCTTAAGCTCTCTTAGGACTCGGTTTTTATCTCCTCGGCGTCTTTTAATGGATGTTTTCAATCTACGGTATAGAAAAAAGTGACAGGGGCCAAATTTGGTGCGGCCTGAGTATTCTGTATTAAAAAAATATAATCGCATCCTGATTTTCTTATTCGCATCCCACGAACTGCCGGGTTTTTTTTTAGCATGAACGTAAGTTTATAAAGTAGAATTTTAGGTGGCAATAGAAAAAGAAAAAAATAAAAGCAGTCTTAAAACGGACTACGTTGCCACACGTCTTAAGCCGAATATATCCAGAAAAAAATTATGGCGCTGAGTCAACCGATCTGCCGACATCCTCAGCAATAACTCTCGTTCCGCCAAAATGATTCTCTTCGCCTCTTCAACATTTTCACTAGTTGCGAACAGAACAAGTGTCGTGCTTGACCTCTTCTTGAGCTTCTGTCAAAATTCTGCTGTAAAATTTTTTCGAACTCCAGAGTTCTGCAGGGCACAGCCAACATTTTAAGTGCTTTTAAGAATTTAATTAAAATTTTAAACATCTAATTTAAAAAACTAATATTTTTGCACAAAATGTCATCATGCAAATATTCTGGATGCATTTTTGTCCACACTTGCAAGTTTTATGATGCTAGCTAGCAAATTAACCCTAGTAGGACCAGAGTTCTGCAGGACACAACCAATATTTTAAGTGCTTTTAAAAATTTAATTAAAATTTTAAAAATCAAATTTAAAAAATTAATATCTTTGAAGCTCACAAGCATATTAACCCTAGTAGGACCAACATGTGTCTATTAAACACTTTTTGTTATTTTTTATTTCAGTGTAGTAACGAAAATAGTCGGAGGGATACAATCAAACTGATTCTTTTTTCACAAAATCTTATTAAAAAATTTAAAAAACTTGTGGAATTTTATTTAAAAAAATATATATTTTTTGGTTTAGAAAAGAAACTTGAAATTTAAGATATTTTTTTAATATTTTAATAAAAATTTTTGTAATTTAAATCACCTGCATAACCCTCAAGGATACTTATTGCTTAAGTAACATAATTTTTTTTCTTAAAGTCTTATTTTGTTATTATATTTTAATTTTTTAACGGTCTGATTAGGGTTAATAGAAGGAAAACAGCTGATGCTGTTTATATGCGTTCCTTACATGGCTGCCAACATTGAAAAACAAAACACTAATCGAATGTCTATAGCTAGCGAGAGCAGATAAGTTCATCTTAAATTTTGAACAGACCTCGTTTATTTGGATAACTTTGCAAAACGAAAGCTGTCTGGAGACAACGTTTTTATTACCTATTTTTGCTGTTCTCTTTAATTTAACCCTGTAGCCAGGAGAGTAGATAAGTTCACCTTAAATTTTGAACAGACCTCGTTTATTTGGATATCTTTGCAAAAATAAAGCTGTCTGGAGACAACATTTTTATTACCTATTTTTGTTGTTCTCTTTGATTTAACCCTGTAGCCAGGAGAGCAGATAAGTTCACCTTAAATTTTGAACAGACCTCGTTTATTTGGATAACTTTGCAAGACGAAAGCTGTCTGGAGACAACGTTTTTATTACATATTTTTGTTGTTCTCTTTAATTTAACCCTGTACCCAGGAGAGCAGATAAGTTCACCTTAAATTTTGAACAGACCTCGTTTATTTGTATAACTTTGCAAAACGAAAGCCGTCTGGAGACAACGTTTTTACTACCTATTTTTGTTGTTCTCTTTAATTTAACCCTGTAGCCAGGAGAGCAGATAAGTTCACCTTAAATTTTGAACAGACCTCGTTTATTTGGATAACTTGCAAAACGAAAGCTGTCTGGAGATAACGTTTGTATTACCTATTTTTGTTGTTCTCTTTAATTTAACCCTGTAGCCAGGAGAGCAGATAAGTTCACCTTAAATTTTGAACAGACCTCGTTTATTTGGATAACTTTGCAAAACGAAAGCTGTCTGGAGACAACGTTTTTATTACCTATTTTTGCTGTTCTCTTTAATTTAACCCTGTAGCCAGGAGAGCAGATAAGTTCACCTTAAATTTTGAACAGACCTCGTTTATTTGGATAACTTTGCAAGACGAAAGCTGTCTGGAGACAACGTTTTTATTACATATTTTTGTTGTTCTCTTTAATTTAACCCTGTACCCAGGAGAGCAGATAAGTTCACCTTAAATTTTGAACAGACCTCGTTTATTTGTATAACTTTGCAAAACGAAAGCCGTCTGGAGACAACGTTTTTATTACCTATTTTTGTTGTTCTCTTTAATTTAACCCTGTAGCCAGGAGAGCAGATAAGTTCACCTTAAATTTTGAACAAACCTCGTTTATTTGGATAACTTTGCAAAACGAAAGCTGTCTGGAGACAGCGGTTTTCATTATTTTTATTTGCTATTGTTTTGCTGTTCTCTTTAATTTAACCCTTGTCGCTGCACTGGGTATCAGTGTAACTTCTATTTCTTTTGTTTTAAAATTTTAACCCAAAATTCTGTGCAATTTTTTTTTTATCTAAAGAAATAAATATTTTAACTTTATTTAAACGTGGCTGGTGGATCAGCGCGAATGCCCTTGTTTATCCCCCAGTAACAACACAAACTGCAATCGTGTAGTCTCCAGCAAAATTCTCGTAGTTGATGTGTCGCATTTGTTACGCCAGAATATTCTGTGGCGGAAGTAAATGATGCAAAGCGTCGTACATGATGGTTGGATAGTTTTCTATAGTCTTAAAGATTGAAATGACGGTTGGTTGGACGGGTAGTTGCAATACTGGCTGCTGGCTGCTGTTTGCTGCCTGACATTTGGTTTGGTTGGCTTCGCTGGATGGGTGTTCAACTGCTTGAGTTGGCTGGCTGGTGGTTTCGGTTTGAAACAGTTCGCCCGGGGGGTTTTTTTTGCTTTTATTGTATTTAATTTTATTTCATGTTTAGCTTTATTCTCTCAGACAAAAGCGTGCATGTCGACAACAAATTAAAGTGCTTCTTTCAGTTGCCATTCTCGTTCAGTTTATTAAACCATCAGGCCAGGCCGAAAGGTGGGAACTTGACAAGACTGTTCGAAAACGTAAAGTCTAGTGGTTGGTGGGGTTATTTTTTTCTTGTCTTAGTTTCTTTTCTTTTTAATTAATATAATTTATCAAACTTAAATTAGCATACCGAAAAGCGTGCACTCTTTTTTTCTCAGTTACCAGTTTTCTCTTTCGTTTTTTGTTGTTGTTTAAGTCAAACAGCGTTGATTTGATAAGCACGTTGACGTGTTATAATTTGGTTTTAGTATTTTTTTGACTTATATAATCAACTTAGAATGCAAAGTGACAGTGGAGCCTCTGGATATTTCTTTATTTATGTGATCATATATTTGGGAAAATAAAGGGATGACTTCTTTCGAAACTGGAAGAAAAGTACTCTTTTGAAAAAAGGTCCTTTGCAATAAGTTCCCTTTGATAAAAAGAACTTTTTTAATAAGCACTCTGTGATAAAAGTAACTTTCGCCAAAAGTACTCTTTGATAGAAAAATATTGCAAAAAGTACTTCTTGATAAAAAGAACGTTTACAAAAAATACTCTGTGATATAAAAAAAATCTGTTGAAAACGTACTTTTCAATAATAAAAAATTTAGCAAAGAGTTCATATTGATAAAAAGAAATTTTGCAAGATTCATAAAAGGAGCTTTCACAAAAAGTACTTTTTTTGTAAAAAGAAATATTGCAAAAGGCACTCTTTGATAAAAAGATCTATTTAATAAAAAAAATATTTTTAAAAAAATACTCTTTGCTAAAAAAAATTTTTGCAAAAAGTACTCTTTGATACAAATTTTGTTTAAATGTACTTTTTGATAAAAGTACTTTAGTAAAGAGTTCGTCTTGATAAAAAGAAATTTTGTAAAACGTACTTCTTCATAAAAAGAACTTTCACAAAAAGTACTTTTTTGTAAAAATTTCTTTTGCCAAAATTACTCTTTGATAAAAAAATATTTTTCAAGAAATACTTAGCTAAACAGAATTTTCGCAAAAAGTGCTGTTTGATGAAACACCTTTTGCAAAAAGCACTCTTTAATAAAAAATTTCTTGAAAAGGTACTTTTTGATAAAAAGTACTTTAGTAAAGAGTTCGTCTTGATAAAAAGAAATTTAGTAAAACCTACTTCTTCATAAAAAGATCTTTCACGGAAAGTACTTTTTTGTAAGAGGATCTTTTGCAAAAGGTACTCTTTGATAGGAAAAATTGCAAGAAGTACTTCTTAATAAAAGGAAATTTGCAAAAATTACTCTGTAATAAAAATCCTCTGAGAAGGTAGGTTTTGATAAAAAGAAATTTTTCAAAAGTACTTTTTGATTGGAGAACTTTTGCAAAAAGCGGTCTTTAATAAAAAAATATTTTGAAAAGGTACTTTTTGATAAAAAGTACTTTAGCAAAGAGTTCGTCTTGATAAAAAGAAATTTTGTAAAACGTACTTCTTCATAAAAAGAACTTTCACTGAAAGTACTTTTTTGTAAGAGGATCTTTTGCAAAAGGTACTCTTTGATAGGAAAAATTGCAAGAAGTACTTCTTAATAAAAGGAAATTTGCAAAAACTACTCTGTAATAAAAATCCTCTGAGAAGGTAGGTTTTGATAAAAAGAAATTTTTCAAAAGTACTTTTTGATTGGAGAACTTTTGCAAAAAGCGGTCTTTAATAAAAAAATATTTTGAAAAGGTACTTTTTGATAAAAAGTACTTCAGTAAAGAATTCTTCGTCTTGAAGAAAAGAAATTTTGTAAAACATAGTTCTTTATAAAAATCATTTTCACAAAAAGTACTTATTTAAAAAAATCTTTTGCAAAAAGTACTCTTTGATTAAAATTAATTTTACAAAAGTACTTTTTGGTAAATAGGAATTTGATTAAAAGTACTTTCTTGAAGTAATTTTTTTAACTCATATTTCCACGTATATATGCAAATATAATTTAATGTTGTGTTCTTTTCTAGAAAAAAGGCAACATGTCTTACACTTTTTAATAAAAAACGTCACTATTAAGTAGTTTTATGTGATCATATCTGTTGGAAAATAAAGGGATGATGATCTTTCGATACTGGAAGAAATTTATATTAAATTGTTAACTCATTAAGAAATATAAGAATAAATAATTAATTCTGAATTAATTGGATTTATTTAGAACAGTGTTTTCGTTTGCCGCTGTCATTGATCCTGTATTCACATATGACAAAGACTAACTATTTCATGACTTTTCCTTTCATATTTACACTTAAAATAACTCGTTATTGTTAGGGTGTTTTTTATAGAGTGATACAACTTTGAGTTGACATCACTGCTTTATTTGACCACCCATTTAACAGCTGATAGTTGCCTTTTGTTAAGTTTGCTTTGACATTTTATTATGGATCGACTTACACCAGAGCAACACGTGCAAATTGTGGAAATTTTTAATCAAAATAATAGTTCTGTTCGTCAAACTTATCGTGCACTTTGTACATTCAAAATTTTATTTTGCGATGAGGCAATTTTTGGTTGAATGGGTACGAAAATAAACAGAATTGTCGCATTTGAAGTGAGGAGAATCCACAAGCTTTTGTCGAAACACCATTTCCAACCACAGAAAATTACTGTTTGGTCTTCAAAAACGATGATGGTCAGAATGTTACTGTTTTTGAATATTGGTGTTCCAGATGGCGCCTTGTATGCGCCAGCCGTGCCGGCCACATTTAAATATTAATGTCATAAAATTTTCTATTCAATAAAGACCGTTTCATTGATATCAAAAATATATTTATATGTCTTATTCTGTATCACTCTATAAAAAACACCCGATACATTCGATTTATACTTCAATTAAGAGTTATTGGAATTTAATAAAAACTACAAATCATTGTACAAGTCTTTTCAAAAATATCTTTTAAAATACAACTACCTCTTCAATATTATAGACCAAGAAAGTACTTGAAATTGTACTACAAAAATATATGTTGCATTTGTATTAATATATATTGATTTCACCGCTTTAAAGTCAATCTTCTACAAGAAGAAAATTTATTTGTACACATCTTTTAGAAAATGCCTTTTCAAATATATCCATTTCATTAAGATGAGTGGACGATAAAGTATCTAAAAGTGCACCACAAATATTCATATAAAATTATTAACGCCTCAATTATATGAAAGAATAGTTATGCCCTGCTTATTTCTGAAAATATATCTTGCATATTATGTCCACTGAATTAATATAAGTGGCCTAAAACATACTTTAAAGGGTACCACAAAAAAATTTATTTGTATTTTTATATCAAAATTTTGCTTGGAAACGATATCAGTTATTAAAAAATAATCATGATGTCAATTATTTGATTAAGTTTTTAAATAAATTATTTAAATAAATTGGCAACGAAATCTAGAGATTAAAACAAAATTTGTTTATGTTTGATAGATCACGGGTTTTGAATTAGTTTCTAAAGACTTTCCTTTGCGCCTTACAAACGCTGAAGCCACGCAGCGTATGAGCAACACTGGAACTCATGGCTTCAATGCCACAATAATTTTTCTATTTATTAGATAATCAACATTTCAAGAAATGAATTTCAATAACACAAATTAAATCAATCACTTATCAGTTGCACAATTGCAAAACCAAATTGCCAACTACGTTTATGACTCTGAGCCAAACTCCACTTTCCACAATTTAAAAAAAATCTCCCAAAAGTTCTTAATGGAATTAAAAACATAAACGCTTTCCAATTCTTAACTTTTGAATTCTGGTTTCGGATTTTCTTATTTAATCATTTCATCTGCGTGTTTATTTATTTATTTATTTATTTGCGTTTTACTAAAGTATTACTTTAATTGAATTTATTCAAATATACTCCTCCTTATCTGTATGTGTGTGTGTGTGTGTGTGTGTTTGCTTTCTAAGTATTTCTATAGGAGTGTTTGTTAATCACATTCTAAACTTGGCTGGTTTCATTTCGGAGAAGAAAAAGAGAAAAAAATGGCGGAAAAACTTTTGCACATCTTCTTAAATTACTTTTAGCATTTATACTGCATTTAGGCGCCAACACACACATACCACACACACACACTCACACATATTTGCACACATTTTGTTGTATTAACATTCCTGCAGAAATGTGTGGGTTTGCCAAACATTTAAAGTTTTGCCGATGAAAACTTTTCATTAAAATAGTTGGGGAAATTGAAATGAATTGAGATGCCAAAAAATGGTGCAGGATTTCGGTTATGACACTGGCTATTAACTCACTGACGTGAAAAGCTTTTAAAATCATTCATCCACAGGCGCTACTCCCTCTAAACCCATTTTCTTAGCAAGTAAAGCTCATCCCCAGAGTGCTGGACCTAGACAAAAAGAACAACAAACAAATATTTTTAAATCTCTTTGAAAGCAGAGCCTTAATAAAAAAGAAATTTTGCAAAGCGTACTTTTTCATAAAAAGAACTTTCACAAAAAGTACTTTTTTGAAAAAAGTTCCCTTTGATAAAAAGAACTCTTTGAAAAACATAACTGTAGCTGAATATACCCATTCATAGAAATATATTGAAAAAAGTACTTTTTGACCAAAAGAACTTTTACAAAAAGTACTCTGTGATAAAAAAAAATCTTTTGAAAATGTACTTTTTAATAAAAAAAAATTTAGCAAAGAGTTCGTCTTGATAAAAAGAAATTTTGCAAAATGTACTTTTTCACAAAAAGTACTTTTTTGTAAAAGAAATATTGCAAAAACTACTTTCTGATAAAAATAACTTTTGCAACAGGTACTCTGTGATGAAAGAACTTTTGCAAAAACTACTCATTGATAAAAATTTTTTGAGAAGGTACTTTTTGATAAAAAGACATTTTCTAAAACGTACTCTTTGATCGGAGAACTTTTGTAAAAAGCATTCTTTGATAAAAATAACTTTTGACAAAAAGAATTTTCGCAAAAAGTACTCTTTGATGAAAGAACTTTTGCAAAACGTACTCTTTGATAAAAAAAAATCTTTTGAAAAAGTACTTTTTGATTTAAAAAACTTTAGCCAAGAGTTCGTCTTGCTAAAAAGAAATTTTACCAAACGTACTTGTTCATAAAAAGAACTTTAACAAAAAGTACTATTTTGTAAAAATTTCTTATGCCAAAAGAATTCTTTGATAAAAAAAAATAACTTTTGCAAAAAACGCTCTTTGATAAAAAGATCTTTTTCAAAAGGTACTTTTTGATAAAAAAAAATATATTTTTCAAAATATACTCTTTGCTAAAAAGTATTTTTGCGAAACGTACTCTTTGATAAAAAAAAACTTTTGAAAAGGTACTTTTTTGATAAAAAGAACTTTAGCAAAGAAGTCATCTTTGATAAAAAAGACATTTGCAAAACGTACTTCTTCATAAAAAGTACTTTCACAAAAAGGTCCTTTTATTTATTTATTTTTATTTTTTTTCAAAAAGTACTTTTTTGCAAAAAGATCTTTTCAAAAAGTACTTTTTTGTAAAAAGAACTTTTTAAAAAGTACTTTTTGAAAAAAAAAACTGTTGCTAAAAGTACTCTTCATAGAAAAATATTACAAAAAGTACTATTTTGTAAAAGAAATATTGCAAAAAGTACTTTCTGATAAAAAGAACTTTTGCAAAAGGTACTCTTTATTGAAAGAACTTTTGCAAAAATCTTTTGAAAAGGTACTTTTTGATAAAAATAACGTTAGAAAACATTTCATCTTTGATAAAAAGATATTTTGCAAACCGTACTTGTTCATAAAAAGAACTTTCACAAAAAGGTCCTTTTATTTAAAAGAAATATCGCAAAAAATATTCTTTGATAAAAAAGAACTTTTGCGAAAAGTTCTCTTTGATGAAGGAACTTTTCCAAAAAGTACTTTTTAATAAAAATAATTTTTGCCGAAAGTACTTTTTTATAAACAGAAGATTTTCGAAAAGTACTTTTTTGAAGTAGTTTTTTAATACATATTCTTATAAGTATTTGGTCATATAATTCAATGTTGTGTTCTTTTCTAGAAAAAGGCAACATATTTTACACTTTTTTACAGAAAACGTCAATATTAAGTCATTTGAAAGTACTGAATTTATTTGAAATTAATTCAACATCCCTGTAGCTTTTGCGAAGAAAAAATAATAGTTTCTATTTTCCACGAAAACGTCATAAATTATTTGATATCGTTCTGATTGCAAATCGTCTTATTGCAGCCTTGTGCTATTCCAAAAACTTGCGCCTTAATAGAGAACACGACACACATGCCGTATCCTTTTACTTTCAATCACAAATCCCTGCCTGCCATTTGACTGTTACAATCCCACCTTAAAAATACTTTTCCCGTTAAGACCTTCAGGGCGTTTAAGTTTCTGCCATCTTCCCTAAGAATTTTAAATATTATTTAACGTTAAATACATCAACATATTTGCTGTGCAAATGTCGATGTCTAAGATCCTGCTTATCTGCGTATATGAGTTGTAAATATGTGTGATGGTATTTGCCAGGCATTCACACAATCACAAGCATCTGTGTGCGCCGTATTATATGCCGCTGCTGCATGCACGTGCATGCAGTCGTACCGGGAAATATACTTTCGAATGATGTTTCGTTTAGTTGGTTGATGGATATAAAAAAGTTTTTGTTGATTTTCACATCTTTCACTCTCATGTTGAGTTTATTTTTGTTTTTGTTTTTGTTTTCGTTTTCATGTTTTATTTGCTGGTTTCTTAAAATGCTTCTTCGTTCTGGGTACTCGTATAAGCAGTTTTGGTTACGATTCTTGTTGTTGCTGTTGCTGGTTGCAGTCGTTTTATAAATACAAGTCTTAGCAAATTTTCTATGAAATTTGATTGCAACAAATTTAAATTTTACTGTTGTTGTAAGTTGTTGCACAGATATATTGTGTGTGTGTGTGTGTGTTTGTGTGTGTGCGGCAAATTAGGGATGGATGCTGGCATTTAAATTTCATCCAAATTTATTTGATCATTAATTCCGTTGCAGGTGTGTGTGTGTGTGTGTGAAAATCATGTGTGCAATTGTTGGGTTTTTGTATTCAACTCAAACGAGTGGTTGCATCTGCTTAAAAGAGGGGGGGAGTAGAACTGTTGGCTGTTGCAGATCATCATCCAACAGATTGGCAATGATTTGTTTATTCCTGCAGTCGTAGGAGTTCTGCTGTAATTATTTGAGGTTGCATTATTTACATAAAATGTTGAATAGGAAATTGATGCCTTGAATAATCAGCAGTGGGACTCATTAGTGACGTCATTAACACACGATTTATTTTAATTGAGAGAATCTTTAAATACCACGAAACGAAAAGAATCGAGTTTAATTTCTAGGGTTAAGGAATTTAGTGATTTTTAATAAAACAAACGAAATTTTTTAATAAAAATATATGATTTTTAATAAGATTTTGGGAAAATAGAATCAGCACATAATTAAAATTAAGGAGTTAAAAAAAAAACTTAATATATTGATGAAACTGGAAGAGGTTATATCACGATTCGAGTTCGATTGACCCCAAAGGACATCCCTGTAACTTCGGGCTAATATTAACCGGACAACTATCGTCCCTTGGTTTTGGGCTATTCTATGCTTTTGAGCTCTTCGAGCTAAAACGCTGCTGTTTAAATGTTCAAATCAACCGATTTTCGATTAATATAAAAGGATCGGGAACCCCAAGGGAATAGTTAAAAAATTGCGGAATTTAAAAAAAAAGATGCTTCTTGATAAAAAGAATTTTAGGAAAAATATAATACATTTCTTAAAAGATACTTCTTCACAGAAGGGACTTTTGCAAAAGTACTTTTTGATAGAAAGAACTTTAGCGAAAAGCACTTTTTGATAAAAGAACTTCTCCAGAATATTCTTTTTGATAAAAAGAACTTTAGGAAAAAGTATTTTTTTATAAAAAGAACTTTTGCAAAATAGTAGTCTTTAACAACAAAAAAAACATCTGCAAAAAGTACTTTTTGATTAAAAAAAAACGTTTGCAAAAAGAACTTTTTGATTAGAAAAAACGTTTCCAAAAATTACTCTTTGATAAAAAGATTTTATGGAAACGTACTTTTTGATGAAAAGAGCTTTTACAAAAAGTACCTTTTCATAAAAAAAAAAACTTTTACAGAAAGTACTTTTTGATAAAAAGAACTTTAGCGAAAAGTAACTTTCCTGTGAATCTTTCAGATACAGAAGGTTTGCTAAAAGTACTTTCTTAATAGAAAGAACTTTCAAGAAAAGTACTTTTTGGTGTAAGAAACGTTTTTAAAAAGGACTTTTTCATATTAAAAAAAAATATTTAGCAAAAAGTACTATTTGATACAAATAAATTTATTTAAAGATACTTTTTGAAAAAAAGAAGTTTTGCAAAAAGTAATTTTTGATAAAAAGAATTTTTGAAGAAGGAACTTTTTGATAAAAATACATCCTATACAAAGTACTTTTAGCAAAGAATTCTTCTTGAAAAGAAAAACGTTTGCAAAAAGTACTTTTTAACAAACAGAAGTTTGGCGAAAAGTACTTTTTGCTAAAAAGAACTTTTGCTAACAATACTTCTTGGTGAAAAAACTTTTGCAAAAAGTACTTTTTGATGAAATAAACTTTTACAAAAAATACTTTTCGGTGTAAGAAACTTTTGCAAAAAGTACTTTTTAATAAAAAAAGTACTTTTGCCAAAAATACTTCTTTATAAAATTGGCTTTCACGAAAAATACTTTTTGATATAAAAAATTTTTGCAAAAAGTACTTTTTGATGAAATAAACTTTTACAAAAAATACTTTTGGTGCAAGAAAACTTTTGCAAAAAGTACTTTTTAATAAAATTAAAACTGTTGCAAAAAGTACTTTTTGATAAAAAAAAAGTACTTTTGCCAAAAATACTTCTTTATAAAGTTGGCTTTCACGAAAAATACTTTTTGGTTAAAAATGTTCGCAAAAATACTTTTTGATAAAAAGAACTTTCACGAAAAATACTTTTGATGTAAAAAAACTATTGCGAAAAGTACTTTTTAATAAAAAATCTTTTGCAAAAAATACTTTTTATTGCAAAAAAATTTCTTAAAAGATACTATTTAATAAAAAAAAAATTTGGTACTTTTTGATAAAAAGAACTTTTGCAAAAAGTACTTTTTGACAAAATTGGCTCCCACAAAAGTGTTTTGAAAGAAAAGTTATTTTGAAATGTACACTCAAGTATGAATCACAACAGCATTGAGAACCTAAAAAATCCTTGTGCTGGTTCACATTCTTGTCCTCCGCCTGTTCTCTTTATATTTGGTTTTACTAAGCACGTCTCTACTGTATGAAAAGCTTATGGGGAATGCAGCTTTTTTCCAGTATATTTTTAAATACATTTTCCTTTATAAATTACAATTTCTTTCTTTGGCTGTAATAAATCTGCAGCTGGGAAAAGTGTACGTTAACCAATTTGACACGTTTGTTTTCATTTCATTTGGAAAAATGTTTCAACTTTACAAGTTTTCAAGTTTAACTCACAGATTATCAGCTTCACTTTTATTTCTAATTTTGTGTTCTTATTTCAGAGAATTACATTCTTTTTTTTAGGTTTTTTTTTTTTTTGTTTTTGTTGCTGTAACCAAGAAACATTTGCAGTCATTTTACTTTTACTGCTGCTGTTGGCAAAATATTTTTCTTGTCGCTTTATTTTTTATTTTTTCTTTTCTTGTTAATATTTCTTCAACTTTTCAGTTCAGTTTTCCTGGATAGTAAAAGTATAAATTGTGGTAATTTCATTTGAGAAACAACAAAGCAAGAAACGAAAAATATATTTATAATTCAACCAACTATAAACGCTTGAAGATAGAAGCCGAGATTAAATATTTAACCAGCAACACCAGCGTATTTGTAAATGCAAGACAAGAGGAAAATATGATGTAAAAAATGATGTAAAAATGATGTAAAACTTAAGCTTCAAGTGTAAAATAGTAACGAGCAAAAAAGAAAATGAAAAGCAGTTTTTCTTTTAGGCCATATCTTGCGAATGTTTTTGTTGCCTTTAATGCTTTTGGTTTCCTAGTAACTCACTTAAACGTTGCTTAAGCGAAAAGCCAAAGAATTCAAATAATTAACCGCACAACTTTATTAACCGCACTGTAATTTTTTGTAATTTTCATTTATGTTTTCTTCTGGCATTTCTTTTTCATAATTTTTTTCTTGTGTTTCTTTTCCTGCTTGCTTTTTGTTGCACACAACCTGAACGCTTTCGTCATAACTGGGCCTTTTATAATTTGATTAGGTAACGACAGAAAAATGTTTTGAAAAAAAAAATTTTTTTGATTTCTTTGTGCTGATGATTTCTAATTTCACTTTTTATTTCATTTCTGTCTTTCGCCATGCTGGTTGTTGTTGCTTTGATTTGTGGCAAATATGTATTTATGCCGTTTTTAGTTTTGGTTTCTTGCCACTAATCCAGTGGCAGTCGCAGATAATTACTGTTGCATCAGTTAATGTTTTTTTTTTTTTTTTGTTTCTTTTGTAGCAAAACGTCAAAGTAATGACAGGCTTTTTTAGCAGTTTCTTTTATTTGGCCGTTTAGCTTCTCTGTGCTGGAGGTCTATAGAGCTGAAATTTAATTGCGATAAGAGTGATTCGTTACTCGTACTTCTATCAGGACAGCGGCAGCATGCACACACGGTTACAACTTAATTATGTTTTCTGTTGCAGCGTGCAATTTAAAATGTATTACGAGGCTTCAGGAAGACTGCACTGTAGCAAATTTGCAATAGTGGAATTTTTTAAAACAAGGATTTCAAATGAAGTCGGTTGGATGAAGAAATATATATTTTGAAGACCGAAATTTACAATATTGCAAATAAACAATATTCCCAACTGTAGTAAATTTGCAATCGTGGAATTTCTTAAAACAAGGATTTCAAATGAAATCGGTTCCAGAAAGAAAAGTCTTTTTTTGTGGAAGACTGTAATTTGCAATATTGCAAATAAACAATATTGCAAACTGTAGTAAATTTGCAATATGAGAATTTTATTAAAAAAAAGGATTTCAGATAAAGCCGGTTTCACGAAGAATTTTTTTAGTTTTTTTTTAAGGACTACAAATTACAACATTCCAAACTGTAGTAAATTTGCAATAGTGGAATTTTTTAAAACAAGGATTTCAAATGAAGTTGGTTGCATGAAGAAATATTTTTCTGAAGACCGAAATTTACAATATTGCAAATAAACAATATT
Source organism: Linnaemya vulpina (assembly GCA_963675445.1). Taxonomy (NCBI): domain Eukaryota; kingdom Metazoa; phylum Arthropoda; class Insecta; order Diptera; family Tachinidae; genus Linnaemya; species Linnaemya vulpina. Next base: position 74,029,010 of record OY776279.1, on the reverse strand, counting down.
CCCAACTGTAGCAAATTTGCAATAGCAGGACTTTTCAAAACAAGGATTTCAGATAAAGTTGGGTCCATGAAAAAACATCTTTTTTGTGAAAGACTGCAATTTGCAATATTGCAAATAAACAATATTGCAAACTGTAGTTGCAACTGTATTGCAAACGGTTTCACGAAGAAATTTTTTTAGATTTTTTTTAAGGACTGCAATTTACAACATTCCAAACTGTAGCAAATTTGCAATAGTGGAATTTTTTAAAACAAGGATTTCAAATGAAGTTGGTTTGATAAAGAAAAAAAATTTTTTTTTTGTGAAGACTGCAATTTGCAATATTGCAAATAAAATTCTATTTTGCAATATCCCGAAACTGTAGTAAATTTGCAATATCAGAGTTTTTGAAAACAAGGATTTCAGATGAAGTTGGTTCCATGAATAAAATTTTTTTTTTGTGAAAACTGCATATTGCAATATTGCAAATAAACAACATGTCATACTCTAGTAAATTTGCAATATCAGAATTTTCGAAAACAAGGATTTCAGATAAATTCGGTTCCATTAAAAAAGAATTTTTTGTAGAAGACTGCAATTTGTAATATTGCAAATAAAACTTTATTTTACAACATCCAGAACTGTAGTAAATTTGCAATATTAGAATTTTTAAAACAGGGATTTCAAATGAGATCTATTCCATGAAGAAACATTTTTTTTGAAGACCGAAATTTGCAATATTTCAAATAAGCAATATTCGAAACTGTAGTAAATTTGCAATAGCAGGACTTTTCAAAACAAGGACTTCAGATAAAGTCGGTTCCATGAAGAATTTTTTTAATTTTTTTTTTTTTGAACACCGCAATTTGCAATATTGCAAATAAAACTTTATTTTACAACATCCTGAACTGTAGTAAATTCGCAATATTAGAATTTTTGAAAACAAGGATTTCAGATGAAGTTGGGTCCATGAAAAAACATCTTTTTTGTGAAAGACTGCAATTTGCAATATTGCAAATAAAATTCTATTTTGCAATTTCCCAAAACTGTAGCAAATTTGCAATAGTGGAATTTTTTAAAACAAGGATTTCAAATGAAGTCGGTTCCAGGAAGAAAAGTCTTTTTTTGTGGAAGACTGTAATTTGCAATATTGCAAATAAACAATACTGCAAACTGTAGTAAATTTGCAATATGAGAATTTTATTAAAAAAAAGGATTTCAGATAAAGCCGGTTTCACGAAGAAGTTTTTTTAGATTTTTTTTAAGGACTGTAATTTACAACATTCCAAACTGTAGCAAATTTGCAATAGTGGAATTTTTTAAAACAAGGATTTCAAATGAAGTTGGTTGCATGAAGAAATATTTTTCTGAAGACCGAAATTTACAATATTGCAAATAAACAATATTCCCAACTGTAGCAAATTTGCAATAGCAGGACTTTTCAAAACAAGGATTTCAGATAAAGTCAGTTCCATGAAGAATTTTTTTATATTTTTTGAACACCACAATTTGCAATATTGCAAATAAAACTTTATTTTACAACATCCTGAACTGTAGTAAATTTGCAATGTCAGAATTTTATAAAAAAGGATTTCAGATAAAGCCGGTGTCACGAAGAAGTTTTTTTAGATTTTTTTTAAGGACTGTAATTTACAACATTCCAAACTGTAGCAAATTTGCAATAGTGGAATTTATGAAAACAAGGATTTCAAATGAAGTCGGTTCCATAAAGAAAAAAACTTTTTTTTTGTGAAGACTGCAATTTGCAATATTGCAAATAAAATTCTATTTTGCAATTTCCCAAAACTATAGTAAATTTGCAATATGAGAATTTTATAAAAAAAGGATTTGAAATGAAGTCGGTTCCATGAAGAAAAGTTTGTTTTGTGCAAGACTGTAATTTGCAATATTGCAAATAAACAATATTGCAAACTGTAGTAAATTTGCAATATGAGAATATTATAAAAAAAGGATTTCAAATGAAGTCGATTCCACAAAGAACATCTTTTTTGTGGAAGACTGCAATTTGCAATATTGCAAATAAAAAACATTTTAAACTGTAGTAAATTTGCAATAGTGGAATTTCTTAAAACAAGGATTTCAAATGAAGTCGGTTCCATGAAGAAAAGTTTGTTTTGTGCAAGACTGTAATTTGCAATATTGCAAATAAACAAAAGCCGGTTTCACGAAGAAATTTTTTTAAATTTTTTTTAAGGACTGCAATTTACAACATTCCAAACTGTAGCAAATTTGCAATAGTGGAATTTTTTAAAACAAGGATTTCAAATAAAGTCGGTTCCATAAAGAAAAAAAATATTTTTTTTTATGTAATTTGCAATATTGCAAATAAAATTCTATTTTGCAATATCCCAAAACTGTAGTAAATTTGCAACATCAGAATTTTATAAAAAAGGATTTCAGATAAAGCCGATTTCACGAAGAAATTTTTTTAGATATAATATTTAAGAACAGCAATTTACAATATTGCAAATAAACAACATTCCAAACTGTAGCAAATTTGCAATAGCGGAATTTTTGAAAACAAGGATTTCAGATAAAGCCGGTTTCACGAAGAAATTTTTTTAGATTATTTTTAAGGACTGCAATTTACAACATTCCAAACTGTAGCAAATTTGCAATAGTGGAATTTTTCAAAACAAGGATTTCAGATGAAGTCGGTTCCATGAAGAAAATTTTTTTTTGTGGAAGACTAATTTGCAATATTGCAAATAAAATTCTATTTTGCAAGTTCTCAAAACTGTAGTAAATTTGCAATATGAGAATTTTATAAAAAAAAAAAAGGATTTCAGATAAAGCCGGTTTCACGAAGAAATTTTTTTAGATTTTTTTTAAGGACTGCAATTTACAACATTCCAAACTGTAGCAAATTTGCAATAGTAGAATTTTTTAAAACAAGGATTTCAAATAAAGTCGGTTCCATAAAGAAAAAAAATTTTTTTTTTTTAATGTAATTTGCAATATTGCAAATAAAATTCTATTTTGCAATATCCCAAAACTGTAGTAAATTTGCAACATCAGAATTTTATAAAAAAGGATTTCAGATAAAGCCGGTATCACGAAGAAGTTTTTTTAGATATAATATTTAAGAACAGCAATTTACAATATTGCAAATAAACAACATTCCAAACTGTAGCAAATTTGCAATAGTGGAATTTTTGAAATCAAGGATTTCAAATTTGCAATATTGCAAATAAAATTCTATTTTGCAATATCCCAAAACTGTAGTAAATTTGCAACATCAGAATTTTATAAAAAAGGATTTCAGATAAATTCGGTTCCATTAAAAAAGAATTTTTTTTTGTAGAAGACTGCAATTTGTAATATTGCAAATAAAACTTTATTTTACAACATCCTGAACTGTAGTAAATTTGCAATATTAGAATTTTCAAATAAACAATATTCGAAACTGTAGTAAATTTGCAATAGTAGAAGTTTTGAAAACAAAGATCTTATATAAAGTCGATTGCATGAAGAAATATTTTTTGGAAACCGAAATTTACAATATTGCAAATAAACAATATTCCCAACTGTAGTAAATTTGCAATAGTGGAATTTTTGAAAACAAGGATTTCAAATGAAGTCGGTTCCATAAAGAAAAAAACTTTTTTTTTTGTGAACACTGCAATTTACAATATTGCAAGTTAACAACATTCCAAACTGTAGTAAATTTGAAATATTAGAAGTTTTGAAAACAAGAACTTTATCTACCGCATTATAAAAAGGACGAAGTCAGTTCAAGGAAAAAAAAATTATTTTCAAGAAAACAACTTTAACAAAAACTATAACAAAATAAGAATCCTGCAAATCAGAATTGTGCGCACTGCCGCGCTGCCTCGCTGTTTCAATTATAAATCTGCTTCCCTAGAGAATAATCAAAAGTAAACTCTTTTAATATTTGAAATCCTTCACATGTGCTCAAGCGACAGCAATAAATTGTATCCTTCTTAATTTTCTTATCTTGCTCTCTTCTTCTACTTCTTACATCTGCTTCGGTGCTGCTACGATTTGACTGTCGCTGTTAAAGTAGGGGGTTTTGTCAGAAATTTCACGTTTGGTTTTGTATGACAGCAGATGTCTAATAAGTTGTACGTTATAAACCATTTTCGAATTCGAAGCACAAAATCGTATGCGAAACGAAAGCAAAGAAAGAGCGTTTTTTTCCTCCGTGCAGTGCATTTAATGTACCGACTGCGATGTATTAAAAACTAAACTGAACCGTACAAAAAACTATACAAAATAAACTGAAGGAACGAAGTAGAAACGTATCTTGACTTATCTACAACTCCAGAACTCTGATGTCAGAGGAAACGCAGACACAATACAGCGAGTGATATGAGTAGGTACAGTGCAAAGTAAAATTAGTGGTACTCAAACTTGGCGCACACTGTAACACAAAGAACTATAACTTTAAAGAAAATGGAGGCAGTCATTATAATGATTGAGGTTAAGGAAGAACAGTGAAATATTTGAAAAAAAATGACTTCAAATTTTCGAAATCGAATACAAATTTTGAAAATTTTGTAAAACTTTACGAAATACCACCTTATTTACAAATAATATTATATTATTGACGGAAAATAAGTCTTATCGCACGTTTCGAAATTTTTTTTTCCAATTTTCGAAAATGAAATTTCATATAAAAATATAGCTTTTTACAAAGTACAAGTTTTTCTTCATATTTTACTCTTAATAACCACTTTGATTCTGCATTAAACAATTTCGAAATTAATTTCGAAAAAATTCGAACATATCCTATTATCGAATATTACCTAGTGTGTGCTTCAAAATGCAAATATTTTATGCAAAATTAACAAAATCAAACGTTTACACTTTAGTTTCCATGCAAAAAAAAAATTCGAATATCTAAATCCAAATCGAATATTTGTATAGTCCGAAAAACTGTTTGCCAGAGTAATAGATAAGTGATATTTGATATTAAGTTTCGTATTTAAGTTCGAATAAGAGAGTTCGCTTTTTTATTTTCTAAAACCTGTTTTTTTCTGATATTATTCAAACTTCGAAAGTTCGAATCAGCCCAAAGACTTATGAAATTTGCAGTTCTTGCTGATATCTAAGTTTATATAGAACCATAGGTACTTTTTTTAAATTTCGAAATTATGTTCGAATTTTCGAAGATGCGAAATTAAGCAGTTTCGGTTTTACTCAAAGCCATAAACGATTTTTAACTGAAAAGAATTTTGTTTATACTGTGATTATTAATTTCGAAACTAAAATCGTTAGTTTTATACACATGTAAATTATATTTTTTAATGTATAAATTTCAAAATAACACAAAATTCGTTTAATCTGTATATATGTATACATATATACTGCCTCAGATACTTCTTTTTATATATCGAATATTTGTTCGACTTTTCGAACATAAGGAATTCAGCAGTTTAGGCTCTATTCAAAGCCATAAACGATATCTAACTGAAAAGAAATTTGTTAATACCGTGATTTTTAGTTTCGAAATCAAAATCATTAGTTTCATGTACATTTTTTCAACGTATAAAATTAAAAATGTACCAAAATTCGTTTAATTTGTATATAGATACTTTTTGGTAAATTTCGAAATTATGTTCGAATTTTCGAACATACGAAATTAAGCATATTTGATTACCCGCGTAGCTAACAATGATTTTTAAGTAATAAAAAATATATATTTTTTTGTCCGAATAGCAATTTCGAAATTAAAATCTTAACAGTATTCGAAAATATGTTGCTATTTCTATCACTTAAATTATTTGATTGATTTTGGAAATCAAGTGCTATCAAAAATTACAAATATTGTTATAATTTTATTTCTCACTATCCCTGCCTTAGACATGGAAATTCTTGTTCTCTATATTTTACTTTAGCACATTTAATAATGTGGCATGTTGATGTTGCTGTTGGTAAGATTTCGTGTTACACAGAATTGCAAGAGGGGAGGGGATACAGTTGATACTCTTATTATTATGCCTGGAAAGCATATAACAACAACAACAATAAAAATGCCTAACAATCTTACACTTTCGCTAAAAATTCTCGTCTGCAACAACAAGTTAGAAAATATACTGCAACAACACCAACAACAGTGTTGTTATTATAATAATACAAACAATTGCAAAGAAATGCAGCATCAAAAGCAGCAGCAACAAAAGTATCATTTTGATGCGTTTGCTGTAACACAAGTAAACAATAAGTTAACAACAGATGATGGTTGTTGTAGACGGTTGAGTTGTTGGGGGAGAGGGGAAATTGTTGCAAGATTAAGTTTAAGGCTGTTTCATGCACAAAACAATAAAAGATGAGAAATCAAAAATCAAGTGAAAGAATGACTGAATGAACGAACAAACAAACAATTTGCCAGCATTTCGAAGAAGCTGAACGAAGACGAAGAAGATGAAGACAGCTTTCTTGCGCTTGTTTTCCTCGGCTCTTGTCAAGCAACTCAAATTGCCACTGTGTTGCTACACAAAAGATTTATGAAATATTTACACGCGCGCACACACACACACACACACACTTACGCACGCACACGAATGGATGGATTCCTTTAGTAATTTTAATTTCTAAGGATTTATTTTGCTCAGATCCTTTTAGTATGTTGAATTAATGATTTGAAAAGAAACTCTATATAAATAATTCGTAAGAGTTTCATTTAGGAAATTGTATTACAACAATTTAATTTGTATCTCAAGTCTTGCATAAAATAATTGAGGAAAATTTTTGACTTTTAAAAACTTAAGCCACCAGCATTGTCAGTGTAGGGGATTAAGTGTCTGAGGCAGGTTTTTATTTTGGATGTTTTAAAAACATATTTTTTTTTTTTAATTTTAAATATTGTTTAATGTTTCATAATTTATGAATTTCAAGCCATTGTGCGGCTTCAAGACTGACTGAATCCTATATGTTTCTCAAGGATATTCAAACTTAAAATTTTAACCCTGCCTGCAATCAATCATTTTATTGTAGCACAATTACTGAACTAAATCTAAATCTTTGTTATACAGTGTCCTAAGAAAGTATTCCATTAAATATGACTCATTAATGGAATGGCCAACAAACAACCTGGTTAACAAAACCAAAGACGTCCATGTGAGTTTGAATCTAATCGTTTTGACCAACCTGCAATTTCAATAATAACACTCTCCCACTTCAACCAGCCGTGAACTCCCCCACCAACTAACGTTCTTTCCTACACACACACACTCACACACACACTCACACACAGTGACACACACTCAAGCCACTAATCATGGCCATGCCGGCCTGCAAGTTCTTGCAAGAAATCATAGAAATGTTTTACCAACACCCAAGAGATTAAGAACAAGAAAATAAAAACTATTTCATTGTTGCCAAGCAGAAGGAAAAAAAAACAGCGAAGGTTAAACAAACAAACACGGACAGACGGACGGACGGACAGTATAAATGTAAATGCTTCATTGGCTATTCAGCCCTCCACCCGGCCGTCCGTCCATCTATCCAGCCGTCTAACCATGTATTAGTCCAGCCATTTCAAGTCAGTGCATGATGCAACATGCACAATTCATAACAAACAAAAGAACTTTCAACTGCAACAACAACAACAAAAACAAAACAGGCGTACCAACTTTAAAAAAAATTATAAAACAATTTCACTTTCTTGGCTGCAATTTCCAGAAATTGCAGCTGAATTTCATTTCTTGTATTAATAAATTTTCTCAATTAGAAATAAAAAAATAAAAAATGCTAATCGGGGGCTGTAAACTAAAATGACGTCATGCCCAATCGCATGACAAAACTAAGAAGGCATTTGATTAAACCGAATGAATGATTGATTGATATTCCCACCGAGTGAATGAGAGTTGGCGTTGATAATATGACGAACAGACTAAATTGATCGATTAAGTGTCAGGAATTTCGAAATGTTAAATTGTTAATGAAATGAAACGCGCATCTATCGCAATGGGCTAACGGATGTTAATTAAATAAAATTACACTGAAAAAATCTATGAAAACATGAAAGCACTTTTAGTTAATTTAAACAACAAAATTTATTTCAAAATAAAAAAGTTTCAAATAGATTTCTGTTGTAAATAAAAAGATAAAAAGTACGTGGGCTTTTTAGAAAAATTTTTTACATTCAATAGGATTAATAAAAATCATTTATAACAGATTAATTGTTCGAAAAGTATTTTTTAATTCAGAAAGTTATAGGAAATATTCGAACTATTCAGAGCACAATGACATCAGTTTTAAGCTATTCAGCTTAATTAGCAGAGCAGAGCAGAGCAGCTGTTTTCGAAAGCCGCTACACCTTCATCATTATAAGTCCTCATGTGTATTTGTATTTCTTATGCATAATTTAGTCATTTAAAAATGGTCACATGTGGACTTAAGGAAGATCCGCTAAATTATCCGGCAGTTTCTACAGTCGGTTCAAACTCCTTTAATTATATTAGAAAAAAATTTTTATTCGAAATCAAATTCGATCAATATGATATACATTTGACTTGAATAAAACGTTATAAATGAAGGCAAGGAAAATAAATGAGATTAAAAAGAATAATCTCAGTAGCCAGGGGGACTTGATCCGCGATCTCTATACATCAGTTTAGTATTCCAGCACTTCTCGTATGCAATTTTACCATAAAAATTTTATATTAATGAAAACTGTGTTTTTACAGTAGAAAAAAAAACGAATATTGATGAGAAAGTGTAGCGGCTTTCGAAAACTGCTCCATTTTACTCTGCTATATGAGTTCGAAAACTATTTATCATGTCTTTCGAGAACCATTCAATTAAATATTGGCTTTTTTTCTAAAAAACATTAAAGAAAAAATTAAATTTCCTAGCCCTGGTGCTGAATACTGATGATTAAGTGTAGCGGCTTTCAAAAACAGTGTCGTTCTACTGAGTTGGCAAATTATGTAGCATGTCTTTCGAAAACTATTCTATGAAGTATTGTTTTTTTTTTCTCTAAAAACATTAAAGAAAATATTTAATTTCCCAGCCCTGAAGATGAATACTGATAATTAAGTGTGGCGGCTTTCGAAAACAGCGCTGTGTTACTCCGTTGTATGAGTTGAAATGTTATTTATCATGTCTTTCGAAAACCATTTTATTAAATAGAAACATGAGGAAAAATTTAATTTTCCTGCCCTGGAGCTGAATACTGATGAAAAAGTGTAGCGGCTTTCGAAAACAGCACTGTTTTACTCTGCTGTATGAGTTAAAATATTATTTATCATAAATTTCGAAAACTATTCTATTAAATATTGAAATTTTTCCTTACAAATATGCGGCAAGAATTTAATTTTCCAGCCCTGAAGCTGAATTGTTTTGAATTATTCAACCCTGGAATCACTTCTTTTTAATTTTATTTTATTTTTAATACCAAATAAAAAAATAGAAGTCGGTAACAAACCAGTTGATTATTTAGAATATAAACTAAATATTTATATTCCATTATCCATCCCTGGTATCGTTATTTCCATACCGATAGATTTTTATTATCAATTTAATTCTTCTTAATATCTCAGTGGGGTTTTATTTATAAAAAAAAATGAAATTGAAATAAAAATCAGTTTTAGCTATTAATCTTTATAAACCAAAAAAAACCTACTTTAAGATTTCCAGCTCTGTAGCACTTTATTGGATTTTGCTGATTTTCTATAGCAAATCTATTTAAGACTATTTCCAATGGCGCGATCTTCAGCCAAAGTAGAGCTCCAAGCCCTCAGTGCTGGTGCGAGACAACAACAAAAATTATATTAAGGAAATTACAAAAGGCAGGAGTAGCAGCCCTGCAACATTTTTGGTGTAGGGTGCCGCATATTTATTTTTGGTGTAGGGTGCACAAGTAATTTTATTTTGTCTACTTGAAAAATAAAGTTAATTACGACTGAAAAAATAATAATGAAAAATATTGGGATTGGGTCCGTTCGTTTATTTTTCCTAACCCAAAAACAAAAACAATTTTTTTAAATTTTTTATTATTTTCAAAGAAACTTTTCAATTTATAAAATTTGGCCTTAAAGGTTTCACGTACCTGAAATTAACTTCTAACTTTTACTGAAATAATTTCTTAATTCATGTCCTGTTTTATTTACTTGCAGCTTCTTTGAACTTTCATTATGTCCTCAACATTTCTCTGACTCTCAATTATTAATTCTTTCGCCCTCAAAAAAAGTTTAAAAAAAATATTGAAAAAAAAAACTATAAAAACATTTAAAAAGTTCCCATATGAAACGTTTTGCTTCATGTTTTACTTGCGCAACTAATTTTCTTTCAGCCAAAGTTTCTCTCTCCCTCCCCCTCCCATTTTCTTTAGGTTATTTAACAATATTTCTTAAATGACCAAAACATACTTGAAGAAAAGAAAAAGAAAAGACAATAACAACAACAACAACAACAATAAACAAACAAAATTCCACAGCATTTAGAAATAAACGAAGCGTATTATTTATTTTTACATTTAAACTCACTGAAAGCAACAATTAGACGAGAAAAATTGATTACGGACATTTAAAAGCAATTAGTTTTAGTTTCTTCTTCTTCTTATTTCTTTTCTAGATGTTTTTATTATTAATTTTTTTTTTCAATACTTTTAGTAAAAAAATTGTTTGCACCTCAACTTTTTTCCAACTCATCTTGTTGCAAATCTTCTATAAATACAATATTTTATTAATAATTTTTTTTTTCTTTTTATTTCAGGTACGAGTGAATGCAGGCGTTCTACAGTACGTGAGTTTATGACATGCAATTTTTTTAGCATACAATATTATACATACGAGGGGTTTAGAATATATTTTTATTTATTTGTTAAAAAAATATTTATATAAAATTAGAGCATATTTTCAATCAAATTGCCAGGCCTCAGTGTGTACAGGCCTTTTTAGAGGCATTAATTTTGTTTAGAATAAATATACGAGGGGTGCTTAGAACATTTTCTTATTTATTTGCTTTAAAAAACTTATAAAAATTAGATCATATTTTCAACCAAATTGCCAGGCCTCTGTGCGTGCAGTGTGCAGGCCTTTTTGGACCCAAAACTTTTTGCTGCTACTGACTTTAATTTTATTTAAAATCAACGTACGGAGGGTGTATAGGGTATATTTTTATTTATTTGTTAAAAAAAAATTATATAAAAAAATTAAAGCATGTTTTCAATCTAATATCCAGGCCTCGGCGTGTGCAGGCCTTTTTAGAAGTAAAACTTTTTTAGTGCTGACATTTTAGTAAAATAATATACGAGGCAGGGCTTAGGATATTTTTTTATTTATTTATATTAAAAAAATAATATATTAAAATTAGAGCATATTTTCAATAAATTTTGCACAGGCCTTAGCTTGTATGAGCCTTTCTAAAAGAAAAACTTTTTTATACTGACTTTATTTTTAAATAAGATTTCATTAAAAATATATACGAGGTGTGTTTGGGACATTTCTTAGTTACTTATTTAAAAAAAGTATCAATAATATTGCAGGGCCTCCTCGTGTTCAGGCCTTTTTAGAGGTACAATTTATATTTTGATACTAACATTAAGTAAAATATTAGTAAAATATTTATATACGAGGGGTGTTAAGGATACTTTTTTATTTAAAAAAATAATATGCAAAAATTAAAGCATATCTAAATTTGCACAGGCCTTAGCTTGTGCTGGCCTTTCTAAAAGCAAAAATTTTTTATACTGGCATTATTTTAAATAAAATTTTAACAAAAATATATACGAGACGTGTTTGGGACACTTTTTATTTACTTATTAAAAAAATTATATTGAAAAAAATTGATCAGATATTCAATAAAATTGCAAGGCCTCCTCGAGTGCAGGCCTTTGTACTGGCACAACTTATTTTTTGGCACTGACATTACTTTAATTAAAATTTCAGTATAATTTTAGTTTAAAACATAATATATAAAAATTAGAGCATATTTTCAATAAGTTTGCACAGGCCTTAGCGTGTGTAGTAGGCCTTTCTAAAAGCAAAACTTTTTATACTGGCGTTATTGTTAAATAAGATTTCAATCAAAAATATATACGAGGTGTGCTTGGCACATTTTTTAGTTACTTATAAAACATTTATATATAAAAATTTGATCAGATTTTCAATAAAATTTGCCAGGCCTCAGTGTGTGCAGGCCTTTTTAGAGGCACAACTTTTTTTTTTGGTACTGACATTATTTTAAGTAAAATATTAATTTCAAAAGAATATACGAGGGGTGTTAAGGATACTTTTTTATTAAAAAAAAATATACATATAAAAACTAGAGCATATTTTCAATAAATGTGCAAGGCCTTAGCGTGTGTAGGCTTTTCTAAAATCAAAGATTTTTTTTATACTGACATTAATTTAAGTAAAATTTTAGTAAAGACAACATACGAGGGGTGTTTAGGAAACAGTGAGATATTTTGAATATGTTTATTTAAAAGTTACTGCATATTTTCAATAAATCGGCAAGGCCTCAGTGTGTGTAGGCCTATTTAGAGGCTCAATTTTTTTACACTCTTCTCAAATGAAACCGTATATTCAGCTATTCAACACAATTAATTTTTTTAAGTCTACAAAATCACAAACGATTTGCGTTTCTGGCGATCTTCCGATTTCAAAAAAGAACAATAATATTAATAATAATAATAATAATAATAATAATAATAATAATAATAATAATAATGATAATAATAATAATAATAATAATAATAATAATAAAAATAATAATAGTAATAATAGTAATTATTATTATTATTATTATTATTATTATTATTATTATTATTATTATTATTATTATTATCATTATTATTATTATTATTATTATCATTATTATTATTATTATTATTATCATTATTATTATTATTATTATTATTATTATTATTATTATCATTATTATTATTATTATTATTATTATTATTATTATTATTATTATTATTATTATTATTATCATTATTATTATTATTATTATTATTATTATTATTATTATTATTATTATCATTATTATTATTATTATTATTATTATTATTATTATTATTATTATTATCATTATTATTATTATTATTATTATTATTATTATTATTATTATTATTATTATTATTATTATTACTATTATTATTATTATTATTATTATAAAATAATATTTTATGTCAAAATTAAAGTGCTCAAAATCCCTGGAAAAATTGAGGGTGCTGGTAATTTTGTAGTACAAAATGTTCAAAGTATTAAGATCCTCGTCCTGGACGCCCCAGCACTCAGGGATGGAAAAAGGAATAATTCAAATCAAATCGAACAAATTTGTTTGAGAAAAAAGAAAAATGCATTTTGCTAAAATTGATTCTGAAACTCGATATATCAAAGAGCCGAAAACGAAACACTTCTTCAGAATGAAAACATTTTTAATATTTTGAGAGTGAAAGAGTTTCTCAAATGATTTCCCAATTATTTAATTGCATTTGAACGTAACACAGTTTTTTTAAAGAAAACCTATTAAATTCAATAATTCTGCACCAAACAATTATTTAACAAAGATTGCCAAAATGACATTTTAATTTAATTGTTCTACTTAATTCCTGTTAAATATGAATTTAATCTCCTCAAAGAAATTCCATTTTTATTCCCTTTTTCAAAAAACCGCAAAAGTAATTATTTCTTATTTGCCCCCACAACAACAACAATAATAACAAATAGAACAAGAACCAGAGGAAGAAATCAAAAAAGAAACTGTTAAGCATTTATTCATCAGTTCGGTCACATAATCAAATAATATTTTGAATCCACAACTCCAGTTTACTTTTCATAAGTGAGTGGAATCAAGTAAATGCGCAAGTATTTGTTAGATCTTGACTTCATATTCCACTTCATGTTCATAAATTATGAACATCTTTGTTGACTTCTAGTCTTTCATTTTTCATTTGTATCTGGTCGTTTTTTCTTTTCTTTTTTCTTTTGAGCTCCTATTGTTCGCTTGAATTCTCAGCTGTTTGTGTGGGTGCGTGTGTGTATGTGTGTAGAAGAGTTCCTCACTGATGGCAGGAATATGCTGTTGCTGTTGCTGTTGCTGTTGCTGTTGCTGTTGCTGTTGCTGTTACCATTTGATTTGTTGTTATTTTTCTGTGTATATATTTGCTTTTCCCTGTCATATACATTTTAGTATCTCTTCAACAATCAGCATCAGCCCCTCCCCCACCTCGTTATCATCATCTTCATCTTCATCGTCATCGTCGCATTGCTCATCATGATCCTCATCCTTGTTTTCCACTCAGCATTCGTTGTTTTATTTGAATGCAACATAACGATAATACATCATGTACGGCGACACGTATGAAAGTGTTCTACGTAAATCATGCAGAGCCTTGAAAGAATGAATTAATTGCAATGAAAATTGTACTGAACAACAGGCTTTTTAAGAAAGTAAAATCAAAGAGAAGGAAATAAAAATCAAAATCTTAATGAGTTCAACTGCAAGTACTTTTGTAAGAAAAATTAAAAATTCAGGTGCTGGAGTTACGGAAAATAGGTCACAAAGCACATACGCTTTTTTCATAAGCGCTTTAGATTTATTACAGAATATATTGCTTTAATTTTGATTTTCTTAAAAGCGTGGTTTTTAGTTACCTTTTATATTATTATTTATTTCCTAATTTAATTTGCTTCGAAAAGGTGTAAAAATTTTTACACTTTTTGAGAACATAAGAACATAAATCACACCAACAATTCGATTATGGTGCATCAGCAATATTATAAATAGCATTAATCATGCGCATGGAAGCATAATATAAAAAATAACTCAGGTACGTTCACACTAGTCAAATATTTGCCCCAAAAAACGTAACCACTTATTCCCTATAAAAAACTTTCTTGTTCGAAAGAGGACTTTATTGAGTTAAACAGTTGCCAATAATTCTCGGTTCCATGGCACTATTCCTTGGTGAAGTATGAAACTGTTTCACATAATAAATATTTATCCGAATCGACACATTCTTAAAATCTAGTGGTTACGTTATTTTAAGAAAATATATCACAAGTGCGAACGTACATACAAACACACAAACATACTTGTGAAGCTTTTAAAAGGCGTATAATATTTATGATAATTAATATGAATCACGTGTCACCGAGTTCTGATATGCTTTTCCTTATCCCAAAAGACTTCACTCCTTCAAATGTCTGCATTATGCAAACGTTTTTTTTTCAAAACTTGGCGACTACAATCTACTACATGTTAGTTGGGTATTGTGACTGATGCACTCAATGATGAAGTTCATGTTGTTGTTGGTGTTGTAGTTGTTATTTTTCAGCTCTCAAAATATTTAAATGTAAATGCACCACATGCTCATACACAGACAGGCAACAAAGTTAACCCATTCGGAGCATGCTGCGACACATAAAAATATGCAGCCGCTGTCTGTAATCTTCGTCATTAAGCTTCCTATTTTTGTAGTGATATAACGTGTTTGGGTATTATGGGTGTTTCTGACCGCTTTGTTGGAATTTCCAGTTTTCGGAGTGATTTTGAAGTGTCAGAAACTTGTTATTTCAAAGAGATAATGTTAGCTTTTGTGGGGCTTTTATAACTGAACACTTTTGTGGCAGTTTCAGGCTTTCGGAGTATTATTAATATGACTCCGAATTCGAAATAACCTCAGACATTTTATGAGTTTCACACAAATTTAAATATTATTCTTGGCGACTTTGGTTATTTTTCGCGTTTTCGACAATAGAATAATTTTCGAATATCCGGACAGCTTCTCAGTCTTCGGAGTAATATTAATATTATTTCGAACTATTGATTTTCCAGAAATTATCTAAATTTCTACAAAATTTTAATAATTATGCGTGATTTTAATAAATTTCTGCACACATATTAGACTATTTGGACAACTCCCCGCTTTTCGGAGTTGTTCTGAACTCCGAATAGCTTTAGATGAATATCTACAAAACTTTAATTATTTTATTGCATTTTCGCTCGTAGAGTTATATTCGATTATTCAGACAAAGACCCGTTTTTCGGAGTCATATAAATATTATTCCGAACTATTCATTCTTCAGAAATTATCTGAATTTCTACAAAATTGTAATAACTTTTGGCGATATAAACAAATTGTTGCTGTATTTTCAAGAACATAATTAACTTAGAATATTTGGAGAACTTCCCTTTTTTCGGAGTATTATTAATGTTATTGCAAATTTCGAATATCTTTGGATGAGCTTCTGCAAAATTTGAATCATTTTGTTGCATTTTCGCCTGTACAGTTATATACGATTATTCGGACAATTCCTGTTTTTCGGAGTAACGTTCATATTATTCCGAATATCGAATATCTTTTAAAGAATTTCTAAAAAACTTTAAATATTTTGTTGCATATTGGACTATGCAGCTATTTTCGATTATCCGGACCAATTCTAGTTTTTCGGAGTTATATTAATATTATTGTGAAATTTCCATATCTTCAGAAATTTTATTAACTTTTACAAAATTTTAATAATTCTCTATCATATGAGTTATTTATGATGCATATATTACAATTCAGCTATTTTTAAACTTTCGGAGAAATTTTCATTAACTTATTTGGAGTACTGCGGATTTTGATATGAATGAAAAGGTTACGATTTTCTATTGATGGCATAAATTTCGCGTACGTAATAACTATTGCATTAAATTTAAGATATTCGGACAAATTTTGTGGTGACTTAAATATTCGGAGAGTCTTAGATTTCTTTAGTTTTAGATTTACTGGTAAAGATGGATTACTTTGTATACCTTCGGAATGACCTTTTAAATGAAATGGAACTTTTTCGGATTCGGCTTGGAATCGAGATAACTGTTACAAGTCTTAAGTGTAGCGGTAAGTTTTTAAAGTTGTACTACATCTGTGACTGTCTGAGAATCGTTCGCTTCGGAGTGTTTATTAATGTACGGACTGTTTATAAAAACTTTTCGGAGTAATTTTAAATCTACAAACAGTTTTATTCATACAAAAAATACAGTTTGTTTGAAATATTATTAATTTTTAATGCGGTTAAAAACTTTCACTACGTTTTTTTCTTTTTCGGAGTAATTTTCGTTCGATTTTCGGGTAGCTTGTATATACATGAAACCAATAACATATTGGCAGTAGTAAAACTTAACCCTTTAGAATTGGTTTACGCTTTTGGATTTTCGGAGTAGTTTCAGTATTTCGGAGTGATTGCATTTTATGAGAATTTTCTAATTTTTTTAATGGAATTATATTTATTCTTTGCAAATGGAGTATTTTCTAAACATTTGCAACGTGTATTAATTTATTCGGATAAATTTGTAAATTATTCGGAGTTGGCTTAAACTAGTGGCGGATTTTAGATTGAGTTTATTTGGTTTTTTTTTTGTTAATATATAATCATATCGGGCTATATTCATAAATATATAAAATATCTATTTGAAATATATTTTAAAATATTTTCAATAAAACAGTTAAGAAATTTCATGACCAGGGAGGCCCAGCAGTTGTGGGAGGTTGGAATAAAATATATTTTTTGGAATTTTTCTGAGCTCAAAGAAATTACGGAGCATTTAAGTTTATATATTGAAACAGTTTATGTCCCCACCTGACCTGATGGGTTAAGCTTTTGCATAACTTTGTAATATTTGGCTGTGTTTGTGTGTGTGTGTGTCATGGCATTATTTTGCATACAAATAATATTTTGCCAGTTGCACAATGACAATTTATTTTGTTGCATAAAATCTTGTTATTTTATATTTTATTCCTACTTAATAAATACATTTTTCTGCTGTTGATTATTTTGTTCTCGTTAATGTTGTTGCTGTTGTTGTTGTTGCTGTTGTTGTTGCTGCTGTTATTTCTTAGTTTGCTTTCATTGTTGCAAAACTGTTTAGCTGTTGCATTTGTTTTTCTTTTAATTTTTCTCTTTTTATTTGTGTGTATTAATTTGTTGTCTATGCAAATGAAATTAACACCTCCGTGTTGCTTTTTGTGTTTTCTTTTCCATCACGCCTCTCTGCCTTTTCACTCTCATACTCGAACGCTCATATAGAGACAGACAGACAGACAATCTATTTGTCATTGTGTTGCACAAATGCAATTCAGTATCAGTTGTTTAATCGTTGCTAGTAAATTATTTATTGTTTATGTACGCAACAGGAACACACACACACACACACAAGCACACTAACACACATACACTAACACACACACAAGCACTGCTGCATTCATTTGCATATAGGGAAAGGAGGCTGCTCTCTCTCTGTATTGCCACTGAATGTGTTTAAGTGCTCGTTGTGTAAATCCTACCAACACAATTCTGTTGCAACAACAACTGACGCATTTGACTCGAATGTGGTTGACATTTTCCACAGGTTCTTAAATTGTTTTGATAAATATATTTTACAAGCTCTGCCACACAAGCCAAGTGGTAAAAAAGTGCCATTAATTTTTCGCATTTAATTTCACAAGCACACACACACACTCGCACACTCATTTAAGGCCCTGAAAGAGATGGCACACGAACTTCCACGCAAGTAAAATTATTAACGAATTAATGACAGAAAAATGCAGCTCAAAAGCGTTTTAATATATTAACTGCAAACAAATGAATTACTTTTGACTGCATTTCGGAATATGAAAGCGCGATTAAAGGCATTTAAGGCCAAATAAAAACAATGGTTAAGTACAAGTTAAAGCGTCGTGAATGCGACTGCAGATGTTTCGGTTGTTGATAAATCATAATTAAAAAAACAAAAAGTCCAAAAACTTATTTCAGTTTAAGTTGCAAGAAATTAAATTTACGTTGGACTTTAAGAGCACAGAATGGCCGGATGTAAAATTTTATTTAGACTGAAATTAATATCAATCATACGCACGGGGGCCTGAGATTAATTGCGAATGAATAACACTTCTGGTATCAGAGAAGGAGTTCACTTTATGAGAGTTTTCTTTTAGAAATTTTAATTTTCTAGTTAAGAAACAAACAACGAGAGGGGAATACAAATTTTTACCTCATCGCCATCGCCAAAAATAATAATTTTTGGAAAAAAAAAACTTAAATAGTATAAACCGGACTTATTACCAGAACATGATAAACATTTTTGAGACTTAGCACAGTGGGCTTCACAAGCTCCTGTGCAAAGATCACAAAGACTATATATTTTTTCTATATATTTTTTTCAAAAAGCTGCAGGGATGTTGCATTAATTTCGAATAAGTTTAGTACTTTCAAATGACTTAATATTGCCGTTTTCTATTAATAAGTGTAAAATATGTTGCCTTTTATTCTAGAACAGAACACAACATTAAATTTTATATAAATAAACATGCGGTAATATGTCTTAACAAAATTACTCCAGATAAGTACTTATCACAAAATTTGTAGTTGTTAAAAAGTACTTTTTGTAAAAAGTTCTTTTTATCAAAAAGTACTTTTTTTTGCAAATATTTTCCTATCATAAAGAACTTTTTGCAAAAATTATTTTTACCAAAGAGTACTTTTTAAATTTTTTTCCATCAAAGACCACATTTTGCAAGAGTTCTTTAATCAAAGAGAAATTTTTGCAAAAGACCTTTTCACAAAAAAGCACTTTTTGTGAAAGTTCTTTTTATCAAAAAGTACTTTTTGCAAAAGTTCTATTTATCAAAGAGTACCTTTCGCAAATTTGTTTCTATCATAGGGTACTTTTTGCAAAAGTTATTTTCATCAAGAAGTACTTTTTGCAATTTTTTTCATTCAAAGAGTACTTTTTGCAAAAGTTCTTTTAACAAAGAGTACTTTTTGCAAAGTTCTCTCATCAAAGAGTACTTATTGCGAAAGTTATTTATATGAAAAAGTACGTTTTACAAACTCTTTGCTGAATTTCTTTTTATCAAAAAGTACTTTTTGCAAAAGTTCTTTGCATTTTTAATAATATCTCAATTTTTACTGCAGTTTGTTGAACTTCCGTTAATACTAAAATAGAAACGATCTGGTCCAAGGATCGGCACTGGGATATCAAATAGATATTTGAAGCCAAGGACCATGACACTCCTTGAAGAATATTAAAAATCTGGAATCCCCCGTTTGATAACGTCTGACCCCAAACAACTCAAGAGTAAAATTGCCGCTAATTTTTAACTCTCAAAGATAATAAATGTCCATAAATTGTGGGCTGTAGTCTCCTCCCCCTTCCTCCTCTATACTTAAGCAGCGCAGTAGATGAATCCATTGAGATATTTTTCAAATGAGTGGTTAGTCCCAGATGTACCTGCTAAATCCTTTAACTTTTTTACATGAAAAGGATGCCAACTTTCCATTTGGCTTGTCTCTTTCCTGCAGAAGCCAGTCAAGCTCCTCTTGCTGCCACTGTCCCATCTTATTTTATCCATGAGGCCACCACTGTTAAGCTTATTTCACAAAAATACTCGGAGTCTTAATTAGAGCAGCAATAGAGTAGCCAGACTGTGTGGCTGTTACATGTATTAATTTTTTTCTCTCTGAAGTCCTTCATATCCTGGTATCCAACTTAAGGAAATTGTATTCCATTTCTTACCCCTGCAGCATGCCCAAGTTTTCAAAACGATACTAGAATGTAACTCCCTTGGAAAATGATAGCGATATGGCCACTCTTGACACCTATCCCTCTATTGACGAGTGCTCATGTGTTGATTGCTGTAATCTAAGTCTGATAGATGGTCAGATATATGCCCATGGCCACTAACAATTTGAGAACTGGTCCGTAGGCTTCCACCACAAACCCCTTTCACGGTTTCCATACAATCGGTGGAAGGATTTTCCCTACTTTTTATAAAAAATTCCTTTCATTTAAGCACATTTTATCTCTTTTTCCTCCGTTTTATTTTTCTACGATTCATTTTACTTTTCCTTCTAACCTGTTAAGCCAAACTGCTACTCTACAGGAGAGTTATTTGCCCAGGGGAGTGCTTAAGCATTTCAGTGTTTGTTCTTAATGTACCAGCAAGACTCACATCTTTTATTTGATATTTTTATCTATAGAAACTGGCTCTTGAATTTATGTGCGATTGTTAATAAAATCAATTATTTGGAAAACTTAATGCCAACAAATAAAGTAAAAGGAAAATTTAAGCCATTTTTCAAGGTGGAAAAATGAGGGAAAATAATTTTATGTGTCTTTTGCTTTTGCTCAAATTTTAATCGAATTTAGTTTATTTGAAACAAAAAAAAGGAGAGTTACTTTGAAAGCTTTCAGCAATTGAAAATCGTTGTCCAAAATAAACAAACATTATTTGAGGCAGCAGATAAGTGGCTTTAACATTTGACCGGAAGTTCAACAAAAGTTCAAATTAATCTACGACGCCATCCTGCTGGTATTGGTTAGACAAGTTATAACAAAACAAAACATGTTCACTTGTATTTACATGCACTCACTCCCATGCACACAATGGCACTTGAGCAGACACACACACACACACACACACACACACGCGCATACACACTCTTGCGCTGAAGTTAACATGAACTTTCGTTTAAAATTATTGAAGTGTTTAACCCTTGAAAACTAAAAAGTCCTTT
This sequence comes from Linnaemya vulpina, assembly GCA_963675445.1. Lineage (NCBI taxonomy): Eukaryota > Metazoa > Arthropoda > Insecta > Diptera > Tachinidae > Linnaemya > Linnaemya vulpina. The sequence goes on along the minus strand of OY776279.1, from coordinate 74,007,534 downwards.
TAATATTTCCAAGCAAACAAGATGAAAAGGATTTTAAAATAATTAAAGAAGAGCTAGGAAATTATTTTTTAATTTATTGTTTCGGCCAGACAAAACTTATTAACTCTGAAAAAAGTGTCTTACAAAATGAAGCCTCTAAATTTTTTTATTTTCAATACCTTAAGCTATTAAAAATAGCAGACCTAAACGGGTTAAATATCCACAAAAGTTTATTAAATTTAGTTTGAATTTTTCCATTATGATTTTCTTTTCTTGTTTTTGCTCTCCAAATAACCACCAGCTAAGAAAAAAGTTGCAGAGATATATAGAAATCGTTTGTAGTAGTCAACCAAACAGTTGTTAACATTGATGAAACCCTTTTCGAAACACGAGTCCTTTTTTTCTCTTCACTTTAACCAGCTCAAAGGATTGGAGATGAGAATAAATGAACCGAAAATATTCTGAAAACAAACAGAAACTCAATTGTTCCAAGGCAACAGTGGGTTGCAGGTTAAAGAATTTCAATTTTACATTAATAATATTTTTTTATAAATCCAATAAAATAGATTTTAAAAAACTGTTTTATAAAACTTAATAGGAACTAGCTTAAGTTTAAAAAAATATATAAAATCTAAAATATGTTTGACCAGCCAAGAGAAAAAATCGTTTGTTTTAATTTCTTTAAATTGCCAAATAGAAATGAATTTAATTTTCCAGCTCTGGCGCTGTCTTCTGCGGTTTTCCGTTTCCTAATACAAACGAATTTCCTTCCAGTCATTAAATTTATTTAAAAATAAACAGTTTTTTCAGTTGTTACTTTTGTGTACTCAAATAAGTTTCGACTTTCCAACCCTGGAATCGTCTTTTTTTAATTTAGTTATATTTTTGAATAAATTGTATTAATAGAGTAACAAAAAAATTGTTTCAGTTCGTTGCTCTTATTAAACAAATATTACGTTAAGTTGTCCAGCTCTGGAACTGGCTTTTCGAATTTCCAATACCAGCGAATTTCTTTAAAATTATTAAATATATTTCAAAATAAAAGTTTGTTTTCTTAGTTGTTTTCTTTGTGTACAGAAAAAAAATTCGAATTTCCAACCCTGGAATTGTTTTATTTTTATTTTATATAATTTCTTAAATAAATTTAATTAAAAAATTTATGTTTAAAAAGGAATGCTTTACAAACTGAAATTGAACTCTTTAAAAAGAAGTACTTTTTATAAAGGTGCCTTTTAAAAAGTACCTTTTTAAAAAGGTTGAAAGGTACATTTTTGAAAGATAGTTGCTGGAAAGGTACCTTTTCAAAGGAAACACACAAACATGATTTTTATAAAATAACCTTTCTCAAAATAACCTTTATAAAAAGTTTAATAAATTTATTCTTAAAAGGGAATGCTGAAAATTAAACTCCTTAAAAGTAATATTTTTTAGATGCCTTTTAAAAAGTCTTTTTTTAAAAGACTTGGAATAGTTAATGGAATAGAACCTTTTCAAAGAAAACACTCAAACAGGTGATTTTGAAATAGATTTTCGTACTTTCTCAAAATTAACTTTTTCAAAAGGTCCCTATTGAAAAAGTACTTTTTAAGAAACTGTCACTTAAAAAGGGGGTTTCGGGTTTTTATATAATAACTTTTGAAAAAGGAATTTTTTAAAAGGGTATTGTTAGACAGGTACTCTTTGAGAAGGAACTTTTTAAAAAAGTAAATATTAAAAAGGAACTTTTTAAAAAAAGTACCATCCAAAGAGGCACTTTTTAAATAGTTGCTTCTGCAAAAGGTATTTATTAAAAATATACTTTTCAAGAGGATATTATTAAAGAAAGAACTTTTTTAAAAAGGTCCCTATTAAAAAGGTACTTTTGAAAAAACTTCAACTTAAAGGGCTTTTTTATATAATATCTTTTTAAAAAATTTATTTATTAAATAGATACTTTTTAAAAGGATATTGTTAGACAGGTACTCTTTAAAAATTAGCTTTTTAAAGAGGTACCTATTAAAAAGGCACTTTTTAAAAAAGTACCACCCAAAAGAGCACTTTTTAAATAATTACTTTTTAAAAAGATATTCATTAAAAATATACGTTTCAAGAGAATATATTTAGAGAGGTATCCTTTAAAAAAAAAATTTTTAAAGAGGTTCTTTTTCGAAAGGTACTTTTTAAAAGGGGGACTTCTTAAAAAGGTTCTTAATTGCTGGACATTTTTCTTCTTTTTTTTAATATTATTTTATTAAAAAAATAACTTTGTAGAAAGTTACTAATTTAAAAATAACTTTTTAAAAAGGTCCCTATTGAAAAAGTACTTTTTTTAAAAACTGCTACTTAAAAAGGTTTTGTATGTAATAACTTTTTAAAAAGGTATTTATTAAAAACTTTTTAAAAAGGTTAATATTGAAAAGGCACTTCTTAAAAAAGTACCATCCAAAGGGGCATTTTTAAAATAATTACTTTTTAAAAAGATATATTTATCAAAAATATACTTTTCAAGAGAGTATTTTTAAAGAGGCACTCATTAAAAAGAGACTTTTTAAAGAGGCGTTTTCGAAAGATACTTTTTAAAAGGGTTCTTTTTTGAAAGGTACTTTTTGAAAAGTCTGTCTTTCGAACGGTACTTTTTTGAAAGGGTATTTTTTGAAAAGGTTCTTGTTTGCCCGACGTTTTTCTCTCACAATAACACTTTTATTTTGATTCATTCTCTTAGTTTGATTTTAAATATTTATTTCCATTTTCTTAAAAAAAAATTGATTTTTAATTTTTTTGATATTAAATTAAATTTAAATTAAATTTAAATTAATTTTAAATTAAATTTAAATTAAATTTAAATTAAATTTAAATTAAATTTAAATTAAATTTAATTTAAATTTAAATTAAATTTAAATTTTAAGAAAAACTTCTTGTTGTGGAAGACTACATTTTAAGCCCACTGTTATTGTTTGCAAATCACTGGATGTTACTATCGGTTTCTCTGTGTGTGTGTGTAAAGTTGAACAGCTTTTATGTGTTTGAGTATTTATATTTGTGTGTGTGTGTGTGTGTCCTTCAATCTATTTGTGCTGTTGCACATTTTTTCTGATTTTTCTTAACTTTTTTATAGCAGATTCTCAGCCACTCGTTCTCGACTCATTTGAAATGTTAAACAGTGACAGACAATTCTTTCGCAGAGTACAAATGCAAACTAGAAAATCTTTTGTTTGAGTTAAGTTTTTAGATAATTTTTCTTTCTTCGTTTATTTGAGTTCGAAAAGAAAGTTCTTTTTTCTTTTTTCTATTTTGTTTTTTTTTTTCTTCTATTTCTTATGAAATAAGATGGCAGCTTGCAAATTTATGCAGCCGCTGTTGGCAGTAAAAAAATAAGCTGAAGGGAATTCAAATATGAAATTAAAAAATAACAGAAAATTATTTGCTCAGAAGTAGTTCGATTTTATAAATTAATTTACTTAATTTATTAGATTTAGACTTAATCACAAATTGTTATACTGCCTGCCGGAAGTGGGCTGCCAATTGCACTTCCTCTTTTTATTTTTCAAATCCTTATCGAACCATAAAACATTTTGGTTTTCGTGGCACTATTTACGGGCTTGAGATATTAAATATCTGTGAAGTAAAAAATTAATTTAAGCATTTCACATTGTTGGCTGTTGTCTTGTTGAATAAAAAATTTCGATATTTTTTTTCTTTCATATTTAATTTCTTTAGTTTTTCCTCTTCTCTTATTTCCTTAACAAATTCTTTCACTTTCTCTATGGTTTTCTATTTAATTGTTTAACTTTCATTCTTTGGTCACCAGGCAAGAAAGAAAAAATGTTCTCAACGAAGAAAAAAAAAGAAAGGAATTTGTTAAGGATCTGCGCAATAAGGATTTTTTTTCTCAACATTTTCTTGTATTTCCTGATTGTATAATAACGTTCGCTGCATTTTCCACGGAAGTACATTTTACGTTTAGTGATGCGTTAATGCAAGTGATTATTGAATTTTTGCCATGATGACGACCAGGATGATGACGATGATGATGATGATGATGTCAATAATTTGTTAAGCCAACATCCTTAACAGCCCAACCAGCCGTAAGAGGGTCAAAAGATTTATTTTTCCATAGATTTACAGCCATCAAAATTACGATTCTATTTGTCTCCCTTTTTAGAAAATATTTGAAATCAATTATTAATAATGATTTAAAATAAAATGTTCCAAAAAGAATATGTTTCACTTCAATAGAAAAATTTCACAAAAAACTATTTCAAGTCTTAAAGTTTTATTTGTTGAGATAATTTTTCTTTTCAATTTTTGCAGTTTTTCCTTTTAACCTGCTGCAGGTTTTAATAAATAAAAAGATCTTTTTACATAAATTCTAATAAACCAAAAATATATATGGACTCGTGGCAATAGTGTCTGGCTTTTCAAGGATACACTTCTTTCCTTTTTACCTAATGGAAGTCATTATTTTCAATTAACCAAACTTTTGTTGTTCTGCAACCGAACAGCAACAAAAATATATTTAATTAACTAAATGTTTTGTTAAAGCGAAACAAAAATAATTCTTTTTAAAAAATAAAATATTTTCAACCAGCAATCGAATGGGTGGCAGGACTATTTTTAAGCTGAAGAAAATTACAGTCACCCACAACTTTTTTCGCCTGAATTATAAATCGAACAAAATGTTTCTCTTTCAACAAAATATTTAAAAAAATTTATTCTAAATCCAAAATTTAAATGAACCGAATCATGTGATCCATAGTTTTTCTATAAAAACTAAAAATATTTTCATAAATATCTGAAGGCTGATACAAATAGAAAATCATATATTTTGAAAAAATATCTTGACCTAAAAGTGATAAACATTTTTTGTGGTACCCTTTTAAGTACACAATCCTTCATTAATATTAATAAAATATAGATCGCTGAAAAGGTATTTCGATGCAAATATGTACAACATAAATATATATCAGGTTAGCCTTCTCAAAACTTTTTTGTGGTACCCCTTTCAATACCTTGTTTTTCATAAGCATAAATAAAACATAAATCGTTGGAAAGGTAATTTGATGCAAAAATGCCAAACATAAATTATAATAAAAAATTTCAACACAAACATGGCGAAACTTTTTTGTGGTACACTTTTGACCACCCTGCCGTCCATTGATATATATAAATTATATGTTGTTGGAAAGGTATTGTGATGAAAATATGCCAAATATAAATTATAATCAAAAATGTCAGAAGAAATATGGTGAAACTTTTTTGTGGTACACTTTTGACCACCCTTTGGTCTATTGATATATATAAAACATATGGCATTTTGAAGGAGATATGTCAGCAATAAAAATTTTTTTTAAAATCTCAAATTAAAATTGACTACCATATATTGTGGTACGCTTTTGATTATCTTATAGTCCACAGATATTAAAGAAAATTATATCGCTGAAAAGGTATTTTACTGCAGATAAGTTATATATAAATGGTTTTTCAAGAATCTAGATATAAAACGAGTCCAACATATTGTGGTACAGTCTTAAGTAACTTATCATTCAAGCAAATTGACAAAATATATATCGTTCAAAAGGTTAGTTTATGCAGATGTGTCCAGTGTAAATATATTTTTCATATATTGGGTTTGCTGAAAGAGTAACCTAAAACAAAATCCATCTATAAAATGAGCTCTGCATATATAGAGTGTTTTTTATAGAGTGCTACAACTTTGAGTTGGCATCACTGCTTTATTTGACCGCCCATTTAACAACTGATAGTTGCTTTTTGTTTAGTTTGCTTTGACATTTTATTATGGTTCGACTTACACCAGAGCAACGCGTGCAAATTGTGGAAATTTTTAATCCAAATAATTGCTCTGTTCGTCAAACTTATTCATTCAAAATTTTATATGCCGATGAAGCCCATTTTTGGTTGAATGGGTGGGTAAGTAAATAAACAGAATTGTCGCATTTGAAGTGTGGAGAATCCACAAGCGTTTGCCGAAACACCGTGATATCCACAGAAAATTACTGTTTGGTGCGCTTTATGGGCTGGCGGGGTCATTGGCCCATATGTCTTCAAAAACGATGATGGTCAGAATGTTACTTTTTGGTGAAATTGCTGTTCCAGATTGCGCCTTGTACGCGCCAGCCGTGGCGTCCACATGACCGCAGTCATATTTAAACATTAATGTCATAAAATTTTCTATTTAATAAAGACCGTATTATTGATATCAAAAATTTATTACTATGTTTTATTATGCTTTAAGCTTGTATCACTCTATAAAAAACACCCTATATATATATATATTTTTTATACTTTTTTTTTGAGGCAATAGAAAGGAAACTTAATAAATTGTTACATTATCTCGAATAAGTTACATTGAAAATCAACTTAATTTTGAACTCAATATTTTACCGCTTGGAAACACTTTATGGCCAACAAAAATAATCACAATAAATTTATTTAAATTGTTAACAAATTCCTTTAATCCCTTTTCAAACTATCAAACTATTCAGCTTCAACTGCCATTCAATAAATAACAACTGCAGCATTGTTTCACTTTATTGTTAGTGTCTCTCTCTCTCTCTGTCTCTATCTCTCTCTTTTATATTGTTAAATTATGTTTCTTTTTGTTGTTGTTGTTGTTGTTAATAAAACAAATTTGTAGCAAATTATTTCGTTTTTGGCAACATCAGGTCAACAATAATCATTTATTTTAACCTCAATGTATTCCTGACATTTGAACTCTATTATTTTGAAACGTATCGCATCGTTTATGAATACAACTTTACACTCTCGGCATTTATTGCATTCATTATCCTGTGGAGAGTACACAGACATATTTATTCTGGTTCTTTTTTTTTTATTTATTTGGTATCTCGGTAGGCATTTCGTATATTGTAAACTCGACAAAACATAATTAAATTTTAACCAAAAATATTGCTGTCACTTTAACTTTAACCAATAAAACCACAATCACACACAAGGCAGGTTTTAAAGTGCATGAGCTGATAAATATTAAACAGACACTCACACGAATGCACAGACATGCAACTACATGCAGGCATTTACACACAGCCTAAACTTATACATCCGCAAATATTTACCATGTCCATTTAAATGGATGTCTAAATAATAAACCTCCTCTTTAACTCAATACAAACAGTGACGCAGGACAATGTGTTTTGTATTGAACGAATTACAAAAAAAATATATTCCTGTAAAAAATTTAGAAGGTCTTTCCCAGGAAAAACTCCTGTTTTAAGGAAGCTGTGTGGCCTGGCAACTTAAAAGGGAAAATAGATGCTTTTAGAAGGGTGTTGTAACCCTAGAGTTTTCTTAGCAGTATGAATCCTGTATTAAGGACCTGTCATTGGGCGGTATTAAAAAGGACTAAGAAAGCATTTTTACAAAAAAAAATCGCATTCAAATTATATATGAATAACTTTTTTCGAATTCTATCGCCGAAAACATACTCTCTTTAATGGCGGTCTTGTCTTACACCACATCCTTTAACCCTAGATGGTCACCCAGCTTCATTTGCTCTTAATCAGACAATTCTCTTATTATGCTCAAATTGGTAACGAATTTTAAGATAGAAAAAAGTTTCTTTGTCATATAATTTATTAAAATTTTTGTTAAAATATTTTTATAAAATACTTAACTAAAAATTTTCCTAATTTAATTGGAAACTAAACAATATAGAAATTTAAAGGGGAGCTCTTAATTAGAGACCAGGTGTTTGCCACATGTCCTGCAAAATTATAGAAATTTGTGTGACCAAATAAAATTCAATCAATTCCTCACATTTTATGAATAAGACCACACCTTCAATTTTTGTGGTACACTTTTGGGCAGCTTATCGTCCAGCGATATTGATGAAAGAGATATTAATTGAAAGGCGTTTTTGTGTAGTTAAACACAATAAAAATATTTTTTCTAAATTGTTTGCATACAAGTATTATAACAGAGTTTAAAGTTTTCCTGAAAAGCAACATCAATATATTTCACACAATTTCTTGATATTTTTTTTATTTTCTTTTATTGACTGGTAGAAAGAAAGCCAGAGACTTTATTTTTGTTTGTTGTTATAATGCGTTGCAAAATTAATAAAAGGATATATAAAAGGCCATTTTATGTTTGTCTTCAATTTTGGTACCTTCCAATTCCAATAATTTTTAATGGGCAGACAATTGCAGCCAGCTCCCCCTAGAAGTTCTTTTTATTGCAGAAATAAAATTTGAAGGAAAAAAGTTTTGCAAAATTTATTATCTATTCCAGGATGTCACAAGATATCGTTCTGTTGCAAAATGTCATTTAATCCTGGATGGTTACTCGTCGCAGAACCAACGAAGCTCATTTGGCCTTTATCATACAGGCCTTTTATTTCTCTCAAATTTGTAAGGAATTTCAAGGATTTTAAAATAAAAAAAATTTTATATATATTTTTTTATCTCTATTCTTTTTTCAATAAATTATTTTAACAAAAATATTTTTCGTTATTTTTAAATTTAAAAATTATTTTTTGAAGTTGTTCATTGATTCCATAAAGGACTCCACCTTAGGGTACAAAAATGAACAGTAACCATCCAGGGTTAACAGTTAAATTATATGATTTATCTTAACACATACATGCACACATCCATATGAAAATAAATCTATTTCTTTCTTATTTTCCAAAAACATGTCACTCCTTTTTGTGTTGTTATTAATCAGGACATAAAAGGATAAACAACTTTGAAGAAAACTTCCCTTCACTTGTTTGTTGTGTTGTTGTTGTGCTTTTGCCTGGCAACACTTCTGTTTGGACTCGTTACAGGGGGCCAATAAACACAAGAAGACCAGGTTGCTACGACAGGACGATTTACATAAATCGCCTGCAGAATAACATTTTCGAATTTCGTAATAACATACAACAATAACAAAATAAACCAGCAATAAGTCTGCCGTGGAAGCACTCTATTAAAATGTGCCAGCGTATGTGTTGAGCAGAAAAGCAAAATTATTATAACATTTTCAATTGTGATGCCATTTCTTAGCACACGCAACGCCATTTCGGCGACGAGTGCTATGAAATTGTACAATTTATATGGGAAAAGGATTGTAGGAAAAAGGGAAAAAATAGACAAAAATGAAATAGAAACACTCATGCACACACACACACGTTGCGCACAATGCAAAATAGTATGGGCCAGCTTAAATTATTTAGAACGACTGGTTTTTGCAAAACGCTGAATTTGCTGCAGCAGCATGAGTTGGCAAGCCCCTGCCAGTCATTCATTTCAATTCAATTCATTTGAGAGTTGGAATAATAAAAAAAAAAAATTATATCATGCGAACCAAAAGAAACAAAATAATTTTAATGGCGAGAAGGAGAAATGTTCAAAAAGTTATTTGTTTTAAATATTTGCCAGAGGCGTAGCAGCGAAATTATTGGAAGCCAAAAGGTTTTGTTTCAAAATTTAAAACTTTCGCTTGCGATATTTTCTGTGTTAAAACTTGTCTTGCATGCGATAAATCCAAATGTAGCAGCATTCTGAAGCAGTTAATATATCAAACAGATTTTTCAGAAAAGTTTTTTCCAAAAGAAATTTTTTGAAATCAAGCTCTTTTGTAAAAAAAAGTACCTCTAAAAAAAGTACTATAAAAAAAAGTACTTTAGAAAAAGTACTTTTTCAAAAAACTACTTTTTAAAAACTTTACGGTCTAGAAATAAAAATTATCACTTTAAGAAAATATACTTTTTGAAAAATATTTTTTTGGAAGGTACTTTTCAAAAGAGTTACTTTTCGAAAAAAGCCACTCGTTTAAATTTATTGGCAGACACTTTCTGCCGGTTCCACAAGCAGTTCTTTCTAATGCACAAATAAAATTTAAGGGAAATTATTTTTGAAAAACGTATAATCTATCCCAGGATGTCACCAGATATCCTTCTGTTTCAAAATGTTATTTAATCCTGGATGGTTACTTTTTGGGAACGCTGCATTTAGAAAAAAGTACGATACACTTTCAAAGGGTACATTTAAAAAATTTATTTTTAAAAAGGAATGCTTCACAAACTATTTTTGAAAATGGAACGATTTAAAAGAACTACTTTTTATAAAGATGCCTTCTAAAAAGTACTTTTTTTAAAAATGTTAAATTCTTAAAAGATAGTTCCTGGAAAAGTACCTTTTCAAAGGAAGCACTCAAAGAAGTAGTTTAAAGAAATCGTACTTTCCCAGAATAAAGTTTTTAAAAAGGTACCTATTAAAAGGGTACTTTATAAAAAAGTACCACCTAAAAATGTACTCTTAAAATAGTTACTTTTTAAAAAAGTATATATTAAAAAGATACTTTTCCTCCTTTAAAAAGGACTTTTTAAAAAGGCTCTTTTAAAGGCATGTTTATAAAACGGGACTTTTTCAAGAGGTTCTTTTTGGAAAGACCTTCTTCAAAAACTACTGTTTTAAAGGTTTTTTTATTCAAAATATAAGTTTAAAATTAATATGTAAATCTAAAATAATAGATTTTTTAAATTGAAATGGGTTTTTTTAAAATAATTATCAAAAAAGTACTTTTTAGAACCACAAAAAAATTTTTTTCAGTAACTTTTAAAGGTGCTTTTTCAAGGAGTACATTTTGAAAATATTTTTTATAAATTTATTTCAAATGATAGTTTTAAGCTGTTACTTTTAAAAACAATTTTTGAAAAATTAGTAATTTCGATAATGGTACTTTTAAGACAAGAGCACTTGTTGCAAAGGTACTCTTGAAAAAGATTTTGTTAAAAATTAAATTTCTTCAAAAGATGATTTTTAATGTGGCTCCTTTTGAGTAGGTACTTTTAAAAGAAGTCCTTTAAATAGGTACTTTTGTAAGAAGTACTTTAAGATAAGTACTTTTAAAAGAAGCACTTTAGAAAAGTACTTTTAAAAGAATTAGTTAAAAATAAGTACTTTTAAAAGAAGCACTTTAAAATAAATACTTTTAAAAGTAATACTTTTAAAAGAAGTCCTTTAAAAAATTACTTTTAAAGGAAGTACTTTAAAATAAGTACTATTAAAAGAAGCACTTTAAAAAGTACTTTTAAAAGAAGTACTTTAAAATAAGTACTTTTAAAAGAAGCACTTTAAAAAAACTACTTTTAAAAGAAGCTTTTTCAAAAAAGTACTTTTAAAAGAAGCACTTTAAAAAAAGTACTTTTAAAAGAAGTACTTGCTATAATTTTTTTTAAGGCACTTTATAATGTTTTTTTTCTAAAATTTGTTTTCAAAAAGATAATTTTCAAATTGGTACTTTTCAGAAAGATGCTGTTGAAAAGGATACTTTTTTCGGAAACTGACTTTATAAAATAATTTTTAGGGAAATTTACTGTTTCAAAAAGTACTGCTTAAAAAGTACTTCTCAAAAATATTACCCTTCTTCAATAAAATCTATATACAAAATATAAAAAATTAAAAAAAAATATATTTTTATATAAAAATTTTTTAAGCGACTGCTTTCTCAAGCCTCTTTCCTTGGCCTTAGAAGAAGAACCTTCAAAATCCAATCCACTTGATTGTTTCTTTTAATGTTGATTAGTTTTTAAGGTAGCAGGGCTTCCCTTAACTGCAAACCACTTTCTTATTTAATGCAAAAAAGTTATATTCGTAACAACGCAGTCCTCTGCCAGGGGTACGAGAAGAGAGTAGTTTTACAGGGCGGTGCTGGTATTTTTTTTTTTCTGCAGGATTATGCACGGCGCCAGTAAAGTTGTAAAATCGTTGAAATGGCAAATAAAAGTCGACAAAATGACTGCACTGCAGAAGAACAAACTCTGCACAACAACAACAACATCAGTAGCAATAATAATAATAATAATACTATTACAACAATAAGTAATACCAGGAAGAAGGACTCAACTAAAAACGAACTAAAAAATATGAGAAGAAATAACAGCTATTGAAACCAATACAAAAACATTCCTATAAATTTATGAAACCACTCGTGCCACAGTGCACGTCTGTTGGCAGAGCTGTCAAGGTATGAATTAAATAAAAGTTGATTTGTTGAGACAGTGAATGAAATATTTTTCCCATGTAAGAATATTGATTTCCATTATGGCACGGCTCAGGACTTTACCCTCAACGTAAAATCGTTCTTTAGAGTTTCAACTATTTCAAAGCTCTGGCACTAGAGATACTCCAAGTTATTCATACGTTACGAGCACTTCATAGTCATATTAAAAATAAGTTATTCTTTGTTTGCATGTCCTCGTATACAGTTTGACTGCAAACTATTTACAACAAATTGCCGTGGGTGTAGGTTATTTTGCTTATTTCCATATTCCGCTTTTTCTCCACACATTAAATTCAATAGTTATAAAAAATCAACTTGCAAAAACCGTAATAAAAATATAGGGAAAAAATTAGAAGAAAAAATATCTGAAAAAAAGTGAAGGAGGAGAATGAAAATATGAAAACTGTTCAAGTTGTTTTATAAGGAAAAATTGCCAGAAGTTTTTTAAGATCCTTTTCCATAATAATGCGGTTAAATAATCTTGAAAATTGCGGCACTAGAAGAGCTTTTTAAGGCCAAATTATAAAGAATTTTATAAAAAATTAAATTTGTATCTGATGATGGAAAATATAAGGAACAGCTAACTTGACAAGGGCTGCTGTGAGTGGCAGATAATAGCATAGGGGGATACTTAACCCCCAACAATCTAAAAAAATGCCGCTAAAAACTATAATTTTATTTCATGAAAATTTTCTGTAGTCACAAATTTGTCTGAATCATTGAATGTCTCAATTAAATCCCTTCATTTTCTTTAGTCAACAATTCATGGGATTTTCTTTTATAAAAAGTGCAACATTTCTTACACTTTTTAATATAAAAAACGGATAATTTTATTTCATGAAAATTTTCTGTAGTCACAAATTTGTCTGAATCATTGAATGTCTCAATTAAATCCCTTCATTTTCTTTAGTCAACAATTCATGGGATTTTCTTTTATAAAAAGTGCAACATTTCTTACACTTTTTAATATAAAAAACGGATAATTTTATTTCATGAAAATTTTCTGTAGTCACAAATTTGTCTGAATCATTGAATGTCTCAATTAAATCCCTTCATTTTCTTTAGTCAACAATTCATGGGATTTTCTTTTATAAAAAGTGCAACATTTCTTACACTTTTTAATATAAAAAACGGATAATTTTATTTCATGAAAATTTTCTGTAGTCACAAATTTGTCTGAATCATTGAATATCTCAATTAAATCCCTTCATTTTCTTTTTTTTTTTTCTAAAAAAGTGCAACACTTCTTACACTTTTTAATAAAAAACGGATAATTTTATTTCATGAAAATTCTCTGTAGCCACAAATTCTCCTGAATCATTGAATGTCTCACTTAAATCCCTTCATTTTCTTTAGTCAACAACTCAAGGAATTTTCTTTTCTAAAAAAGTGCAACATTTCTTACACTTTTTAATAAAAAAGCCGATAATTTTATGTTATGAAAATTTTCTTTAGTCACAAATTTGTCGGAACCATTGAATATCTCAATTAAATCCCTCAATTTTCTTTGGTCAACAGCTCATGGGATTTTCTTTTCAAAAAAAGTGCAACATTTCTTACACTTTTTAATAGAAAACGGTGATATTATGACATTTGAAAATTCAGAGTTTATTAGAAATTATTTTAAGATGTCTTATACAAAATTATGTATATTTTAAAACTCCTCCAAACTGCCAATTTTCAGAAAAGAACTGAAAAAATGTTACATATTTTTAGAACAAAAAACGCCATATATGACTCCTTTCATAAATCCCTTTTACTTTCCTGAATAGTGTGTCAAAATCTGCTTCATGACAATTGCAAAGCAACGTTTTTATTAAAATATTTCAACTTCAGTGCCACTCTTTTTTTTTTTTTGTAGCTCTACGACTTGTTACCTTTAAAAATAAAATCAAAACTTTTTATGCTCTTGTTGCCAACATGAAATTAAAATTTACTTCCTCAGCCACCAGCCAACATGATTCAGACAGACTCCTACTTCTAATTACTTTAGCTTTGTCAGTGCTCTCGTATGATGACATCACAATGAGGCTTCTTTCGACAACTTTGGAAATTTTCATTTCAAATTTTATGTTTCAAAGTTACACACACACACACACACACACAAGAGCAACAATAAAGCAAAAAAAAAAAAAGGTCGAATGAGCTCTTCTACATTTTCATACTTAATAACGATAAGAGAAAAATAAATATTCCAAACAACATTAAAAAGCAGCAACAACAACACAAAATCAAAGAGCACAAGAACAATTCCATTCGAATGAAATGAAATCAAAACAAAAGCAGGAAAAATACAGAAGCAGCAGCAGCAGCAGCGGCAGCGGCAGTAGTGGCAACTTGAAATAATAAAAGTGGCATACAAAGACTGTCAACGAGTTGAAAGTTGTTGCTGTTGCGAAAACAACAACAATAGCAACAACAGCTGCAGCAGCAACAATGGCAAAAGTGCAAAAATTAAAAACCATTTACGAGCAGTTTTGTAAATGTTTTTATTTATTTTGTTTTTTGCTCCGTTTGAGTGTTTCATATAAGAATTGACGTCTCCCTCCCTCTTCTCCGGCATCCTGAAAGTAGATTTAATTTTATTTTTGTTAAAATTGTTTGGCGGGAAATTCAATTTGAAACAAAGATTTAATTGCACTGCAGGCAAAAGTTTTTATACATAAAAAATTTATTCTTTTCTTTTTTGCTCAACTTTTACAAGATCAAAAGTGACAAAAAAGGTTTCATTTTCTTCTTCGGGAAAACAATTGGAAATGAGTGGGAAATAAATGAAACAAAAAAATGTGCAGAAAATGGAAATCATTTCCAACTCTTGCAATTCATACTCGTATGTAAAACAGCTAATTTGCCATGGCACTTGACTTTGAGGCAGCAAGCGGGTGGCAGAAATGTCTCTGCTCTACCAAAACTTGATAAGCGATTATTTGTGGCCGCAATTGATTTTGCGAGGACTGCTTAAAAAATTTTATTTGTTGCCTTAACCGCCTTTAGTTTTTCAACTCACCAGCGACTTTCATTGTTGCGGGAGTTGCTCAAAGTGTCGCTGGTGATGACAATTTTTGCGAACTTCCAGCTTCATTCTCAGCACTGTACAGCGGCTGTATTTGCATCGCTGAGAGCGTATTCTTTAGGTCTATTGTCGGTAACAGTTTCATGAGCGATTTTATAACGCTTAGCAGTCCCAGAAGGAGCCCGATTATGAGAAAAAGCTGCCTGAGTTTGAAGAAGTGATCGTTAACATTTTCACTACGTTGCTGGTAAATTTTCATAATAAAAATTCTTTAAACCTTATTGAAACATTCTGTCAATAAAATTTCCCAACTTTTAACTAAACAAACGTCAAAGGATGTCAGTGGAAATCAGGACATTTCTTCCTTTGGCAGCCAATTTATTTTCTAACCTAAAATTTGTCCAGACGCTCCATAAAAATTTTTTAATATTATGCTTGTATCTAATTTTTCAAGACTTTCTTTGTCTTTAATTTTTGATAGTTGAAATTTCGCCAACCCTGGGCTTTACAATTAATAAATTAATATTTTTATATATCCAATATTTCGCTGCGTGTTTGGTAGTCTTCTTCAGGAAAGAAGATGAGCTGTTGGCTTAAATTTGTTTTCTGTAGAAACTGATTAACCAATTTCTTCTTTTCTTTTCTTGACATTTTTCTATTTTTATTAACTCCAACAACAATTCTTATCAAAAAAGATACAACAAAAATTTTCTAACATATAAACAAAACGCCTAAAAATATATTTTTGGCAAAAATATTTGTTTTATTTTCATTCGGTGTCTTAAAACAGTTGAATTTTGAAATAAGAACTAAATAAAACAAAACAATGCCGAATTGCCGTGTAGAAATATAAGTAAAACATATATTTTTTATAACAATTTTTTGTGTGCTTAACCAAACAAACCAGTGAAAACGGCATGTGAATATGAATTTAAAACGTTTTGAAAATAATAATAAATTTGTTGGTAGTGCTACAACAACTTGTATATCCTGAGGGCTGCTGGTCTTGGGCTAGAGAGCAGGAGTACGGTTTGAAATATTTAAAAAACAACAAGAGTTTTATTGTGAAAATGTAAGTTTTATTTATCTTGAGTGGAGTTTAATTTCACTTGCACTTGCCGCTGGCGAATTGTAGAAATAAAGCCAATAATAAATTTGATAAACTCTACGACTTTGGGTGTACTCAAAGAAAACGATGGCCAATGAAAGTGAAAATAGTAATTTAATTGATTAAAGATTCAGGGGAAGTAAATGAAATATTTTGTTAAGAGTAAAAAAACGGTGTTCATTCTAAACCATATCGAAAGATAATTGGAACATAAAGTGTGGAACTCCTGCTGCTGCTCAATAGAAATGAAATGTAAGAATATTCAATGGCCTGCACTATGGCACCTTTAAAGAAAATATTTCAACAATTTCTAAGGAAAATATTTAATAATATTTTAAACTCTACGACTTGGGATTTACTCAATGAAAACGTTGCCAATGAAAGTGAAAATAGCATTTTAATTATTAAAATATTATGGGTAAATAAATAAAATATTTTGTTAAGAGTGAAAAAATAGTGTTTATTCTAAGCCATTTCCAAAGATGACTGGATCCTAAAGCTTAGAACTTTTGCTGCTGCTCTAGGACTTTGGATTAATCAATGAAAACGATGGCCAATGAAAGTGAAAATAGTATTTTAATTGATTAAAGATTCAGGGGAAATAAATAAAATATTTTCTTAACAGTGAAAAAACAATGTTCATACTAGACCATTTCCGAAGATGACGGGCTCCTAAAGTGTGAAACTTCTGCTGCTGCTCAATATAAATAAAATACAAGAAAATTCAACGGCCTTCACTATGACACATCTAAGGAAAATATTTCAACAATTTATTAAACAAATTATTTTGGATTTCCTCAATGAAAGTGATGGCCAATGAAAGTGAAAATAGTATTTTAAGTGATAAAAGATTCAGGGGAAATAAATAAAATATTTTGTTAAGAGTAAAAGAACGGTGTTCATTCTAAACCATTTCCAAAGATTACTGAATCCTAAAGCTTGGAACTTCTGCTGCTGTTCAAAAGAAATAAAATATAAGAAAATTCCATGGCTTATGAACGTGAAATTGTATTCTTATAGCTAAAATATTATGGGGAAATAAATAAAATATATTGTTAAGAGTGAAAAAACAATGTTCATACTAGACCATTTCCGAAAATGACTGGCTCCTGAAGAACGGGTGTGTCCTTTGCTGCTGTTTTATAGAAACCGATCACAATGCTCTCAATATTAAATAGACTTGCTACTGTTGTAATATTAAACCGTTGGTGCATGCAGATAATTTTCTTAATATATTTCTATTGCCTACATTTAGGCTGCTGTTATTTTCAATATTTCCCACGTATGATTAATATTATTGAACTTGAAATAAATCATACGCCCCCATGTACCGCAAACTAATAAACTTGGCAATTTTAAATGAATAATTTAGTTCGACAAATTTTCCAAACTATTTATGCTGCAGGGGAATTTTTAATAGATAATTTAAATATTTAAAACTCAAACGGAGGCACATATTTTAATCCTACAAAAAAAAACACACACACACGCACCCATTCAATGATAAAACGTTGCGAAATAATATTTTACAAATGCCTGTTGTTTGAATGCTGAAACACGTTGAATGCGTTTAAATGTGTGTCAGTTTGTAAATGTGCTTTTATTCGAATGATGTACGGCATTAGCGCCAACGAAATTATTTGAAATAAACAGACAGTAGGCAGGCGGGCGAGAGATAGTGAGAGACAGAGAGAGGGAGAGAGAGATGGAGAAAAAAATCCACACAAATGCAGCAACACGCACACAACAGCACCAACTACAACATTTTGTTACACATGTTAAATAATGTTTTGTGTTGCGTAATAAATTCAATTTGACAAAATAATCGCGGTAATTAAGAGATGCTTCGATATAAATTACAAAGCAATTTTACATACACTCTCTCGTACCACCAGCAACTGCAACATGAATCAACATACTTTCGTTTGGTTGGATGGATGCTGAAATGTGTTTGAGTGTAAGTAAAGCCTGAATGCGCTCCATAAACACATTGAATTAAAAAGGCAAAAACAGCAACAACAGCAACAACAACAACAACAAATAGCAACAACACCAACTACAACAACGCGCTACAAAGTCATGTTTATAAATTTAACTACCGTTCGATAGCACTGTGGCTGCTGTTGCTTTTAATGCAAATGAAAAAGGCAGCGATAATTCAAATGAATTTTTGTGCAACAAAAAAAAAGATTTTGAAATTCCGTGCACTTGTTAAATTGTTAAACATTTCATAGTCCTTAAAGTTCCCTTAAATCATTTTCACGTGGCACAATTTGATAAATTTTGTTTACAATTGATTTTAGCAAGGATATGCCTATGCCTCAAATATCCTTTATGTAGAAAACTACTGCATATTTATGATCAGCATGTTTTTAAAAACAATAACAACTTGTAAAATGATGCTCTTAGGCTGTGTGCCAAATTTCCTTGTAATCGGTTCAAGGACATGCCAGCCTCCCATATATCCTTTATTTTTAAAAATGGATATCAGCCTCTACCATCATGATAGCACAAGGATAACTAGTGTAGCTATCGACATCTAAAACCTTAAGGTCTTAAACTTAATGCCGGCTTCTTATTAGCGCCAGGACATGCCTTCCTCTGTCATGTCCTTGATATCAAAATGTTTTTAAAGCCATAACAATTTGTGAAATGATGCTCCTAATCTTTTTGCCAAATTTCCTTGCAATCGGTTCAAGGACATACTAGCCTCCCATATATCCTTTATTTTTTAAACTGTATATTAGGCTCTACCATCATGATAGCACAAATATAACTAGTGTAGCTATCGATATCTAAAATCTTAAGGTCTTAAACTTAATGCCGACTACTTTTTAGCGCCAGGACATGACTTCCTCGGCCATGTCCTTGATATTAAAAAGGAAATTTTCCTCACAATTTGCACTGCTAATGTAACTAAAATTTAGCATGATTCTAGCTATTGATATTAGTGGACGCTAGTAGAAGCAAATGCGAGGTCTGTTCAAAAATTCAGTTCAATTTTAATTTTTCCTTAAGAATTTTTTACCATATTTTATTTTGTCGCTTTTTTCAGATACTCGAAGAAGAATTTTTGAAATATTTTCTGTATCATTTTTCCAAAATATTTTGCCAGAATATATTTTAGAAAAAAAATGTCATATAACATTTCGAAATCACCTTCAATATTGAAATGGAATAAGTCCGCAGCTTCAGGCAAGAACTCTGTCTGATAAACAGAGCTCACAACTAAATCGACAGCAGGCACCTCAAAAGCTCTGTCATATATTTTTATTTGTTTTTAGGTTTCAGTTAAAAAAAAAATTTTTATTAATTAAAAGTATGGCAACATTTTCGTGAGAGTGAGTACAGAAAAGTGAGAGCTTAAGAAACTCTTAAATAAAATAGATTCTACTGCAACACCACGTTCATAAAAATTGTGTGAATAAAAAATGTTGCCACGTTTTACCAAACCACTTAAGATGAAACGTGATAAGCAAAAATGCACTTGATTGCTGATAAAAGAATTGCAGCGGCCTTCGAAAACAGCGCTATTCTGCTTTGCTGTGCAAAATGTAAATTAAATTTTTTAATTTAAAGACTTTCAGCCAGCAAAAATTTTGAAATACATTTTTTGTGGGGAATTTTTCACCACCATTTTGGGAATAACTACAAAGTCAGCCACTAAAGATATTCGAATTGGTTCTTATTCTTTGCTGTGTAAAATGGAAATTAAATAGATATTGATTTTTATTTAAAGCCTTTCAGCCTTCCAAAATTTATAAAATTTTGAAATCCTTTTTTGTGGGGAATTTCTTTTAACCTTTTGGGAATAACTACAAAGTCAGCTATTAAGGATATTCGGATTTCCATCATATCGCACGGCAACACTGACTTGGATAGAAACTTCTTGTGGGATAAAATAGTCAAAAGAAATTAAAAAAGGACTCACGAATTTAAAAAAAAAACGGCGTGATCTGCCCCATTTATTTATAATTAACTTCACTCCTCTTAAGGCTAAAAAAATTTATGCTAAATAAATAAAATCCTTAAGAAATAAATAAAAATACAACGTCAAAATAAATCAAAAACCATGTACATCCTTCAGCTGAAGAAAACATAAAAATATTAGCCTACTTTTAGGCGCATGCACCTGCATAATATGTTTACCCTGCATATGCAATCAAAGTATCATTTCTCTTTAACTTCTTTTGCTTAATAAATATTTATAAAAAGGAAGGAAATTTAATACATCTTTTTTTTTTGTTCTATTCTCGCCAATGCGGCAGCATATTGAATTGGCATGTCTCAGAATGGCATTAAAATACCGTTACCGTTATAAAGTACTCACTATTTTCTAACTTCCTTTTTTCTTTGGTGACTTTTTTCACTCCACACTGCAAAGGTAAAAGAAGACGCACACACACAGAAATAAACGTTAAACGAAGTATGTGCAACTGCCTCTGTGTATGTGTGTGTGTGTGTGTGTGCTTAAGTGCTTCAACAAAAAAAAAAAAAAAAAAAAAAGGAATAACCTTTTTAAAAATGTAACACCAATGCCGGTAGTCGTAAAACTCAACTACCACTGCGACTTGATGCAGAGCAAAAAAGAAAGAAAAAAATGTAAGAAAAAGAAAAAGAAAATTAAAGTCAACTAACTGACTGACTGCATCACAATCAAAAAGTCATCAAATATGAATTTTAGCTGCCATGTAATTTTCACCAAAGACTGACATAGAAAATGCCAACAACAAAAGTCAGCAAGAAATGAAGTCGGAACGTTGGCGCGAAAGAAGGAAAGGCAGGAGGAGACTGCAAGGAAATGTTAAGAAAACAAGACAAGCGAAATTCTTGCGATGAAAGAAAAATTTGAATAGAAAACGTTAGATAAATTTCAGTTACATTCAAGTCAATTGCATTCTGTGAAAATGTTAGCGGTGGCGCAGGCAGGTGCACATGCACGTTTTTCCTTCCTTGAATATATATAATTTGTGTGTGTATGTGTGTATGTGTGCTTTAAAAATGATTTACATGTCAGTTGAATAATTGACTCCAAATGTTGTCGCATTAAAGACAACCGCGCCACGGAAAGAAAGTGGCAAATAGGGTTTAGAGAAATGACTTTGACAGACGACAACTAACAACAGCAACAAGAAAAATTTTATATGATAAATTTCCCAAACACACACACACACACAGAGGCACACTTAGGTACTGGCATGATTGTGAGGAAATTTTTTTATGAGGGTGCATGTGCTTTGCAAAATTTAGTTTTAATCGTTTAAAGAAAATCCATAATTTTTTTTAAAGAAACTTTAATTTGGTCATGGAAAAAATGTTACATTTTGGGCCTTTTTAAAATCGCTGAAGAGTTATGAAAGAAGAAGAGTCATGAAAGAAGAAGAGTGATGAAATTTTATATTTCAAAATTATAAACGAAAGCCCCGATTTACGTTGTTAGTGAAGACTGCAGAAAAGCGATGCAACTCAAAACGATGCAAATCGAATTTTTCTAACTTCCCGCTAGAAAATTTTATAGTTTGAAAAAATCGGGAAGTTATTGATTATACCCCGTTTTGAAAAAAACCGAGTTCCCATCAGATCTACACGTTTTGAGGTTGTAGGAAGCTTCCCAGGCTAATTCTGACAGCCCTTCACTAGGTCTCTGCGTGTGTGTGGGTGTTTCTAATTCTATGTGTGTGTGTTTTCTATGTGTGTATGTATAAGTGTGTTTGTGTGTGTATTATTGTACATATTTGTTCGATTTTGTGTATGAATGAGCGGATGTGTGGGTGTAGGTGTGTGTGTTTGTGTGTGTATATGTTTCTTTGTGTGTGTATTGTACTTATGTGTTCGATTGTGTGTATGAATGAGTGTATGTGTGGTTGTATGTGTATGTATGTGCGTATGAATGTATGTATGTGTGTGTATATAGGTTTGTGTATGTATGTATATATGTGTGTGTGTATGGGTGTTATAAATGCTTGTATGAGTGTATGTATGTGTATGCCTTCTGATCAGCTGAGCCGCACCAAATCAAACTGATACCATTCTGAAATACGTTCCTGAGCTTAAAATTCCTGTCAGTGTGAGCCTATTCGAAGTGGCAGATTTCAACAACAAAAAAAAACAACCGAAAAAACGCACCTTTCAAAGTGTTTTTTCTTAGAATAACTTTTAACAGGCTTCATCGATCGATTCCACTTACTATTCAACTTTCCGTGAGATATCCTGGCCGTAAAATATAAAAAGAAATTTGGTTTTTTATTGAAAAATTCTAAAATCATATAAATAAAAAAAACATCAATTCCCTTATTAGTTTTTAGTTCATAACAACCCTGTTTCTCAAAAGAAGAACAAAAAGGACCCATACCTTGAGGAGTTAAAGGGTTAACATATTCTACAAATATTATCTCCGTCGCATGATTTCTTATGGCGATTGAAAACAAGAATGTGCCAGAGTTGAAGAAAACTGTTCTAGTGGAACAATTAAAAATAAACAAAATTATTTTTAGTTAAATATATCACTAAAAAAAATAAAACTATATTACAATAACATTAAATAAAAATTTTAAAACCATAAGCCTCCAGGGTTAATTATTGTTTTGCAAGGACTTTCATTTTTAATTATAATTAATTGATTTTATATAAAAAAAAAGATTTCAGTCCATTCGTAAGCAAAGTTAAAATTAACAGAATTGATTTGAATTCAGTACAATATTAACATTCCCCAGCCTTCCAAATGCACTATAACAGTAACAGACCCATGAATGAATGTTACAAATCAACAACAAAGAACTGAACTGCTCACATCTAACAAAAATACTGGGAAAATCAAACAAACACACACTCATTCAATTCTTGTAATTCTTATTGTATTAACATCGCTGCCGCTACAGAACACTTGCAGAATGTTGGATTTGTACAGCTTCTCATTGCACACCTCTGTTAAGTTAAAGTTACGGCTCAAAGATAACAGCGGCTGCTTGGAAATGTTAATGTTGGGTACATGAATATAACGGGCATGGTGTTGTTTTAACAGCCCTAAATACAGTTAAACTGAATGATTCACATGTTTATGTTAATTTCTCACAACATGTTTTCTTCTTTTTTGTTTGTTTTGTGTATTAATATATTTGTTGTATTTTTTGGCAATTATTTTGTTGTTGATTTATGGCTGCCGCAGCAGCAGAGCTCTGCTGCTCTAAAGAAACAAGTTTAACATTTGCTTTGTTAATTTTTTTTTTAGGTTTTCGTCTAAAGATCACGAACATTAATGTAGTTTGTTTGTGTGTGATTAGTGTAGAGTCAGAGTCTGTTGTTAAACTCTGTTTTTGGTGGTAATTGTTAAGTTTTTTGTGTATTACTATATTAATTTGTTGTAGTTGTTGTGCACGTATTAAATGCAAAATAATGCATGCAAGAAATATAAATAAATGATTGCAAATTTGGTGCAAATAAAACCCGTTTTTGAAAGGGAATTTCGAGCACTGTGGCAGCCAGATATGTAAATAGTGAAGTGCATGTAATTATGGTATACACACACACACACACACACATACGCATATACATACATACTTATATCGTAAGGCGTTGAACCCCTTTTTAATGCAGTTTTCAAATGTAATTTAATGACAAGCATTTCGATTTTCCATAATTTTTATTAACTTTAACGTGTGTGAACATGAGTATGAAATGCTTGTTCATAAAAAAAGTTTCATATGGCAGAGGCAAAGGCATAGTTCCACCCCCAAGTGTAATTTAATAACTTTAATAAACTGCATTTAGTAAAATGACACTGTTTTTGCTTCATATAAAATTCTGCAAAGTTCTGTCCTGCCCTAAACTGTAAAGCTGGATTCGTACCTGCCTCACACACACTTACATTATTCCTAATCGTAAGTATGCTTTCATATATTCCGCACTTCATTAACATGCCAAAAGTAGTAAAAAGGCCTGTAGAAGCCAACTGCCTGCTGATCTGTTAGAACGATCGCTTTCTTCAACTCCGTTTCTAGTTATTGATTCAGCTGACAGAATTGTTCTATTTTATTTATCTACGAGTATAAATATTTCCAAACAAAAATATTATGAAACTGTGTAAATATTTCACACATTTTCAGTCACTCGCTCATTTAAATAGATTTCGTATGTAGTCATGCTGTCATAAATGCAATATTTTTAACAACTTTCGAAATACGTTGTGTATGTACTCGTACATATTTTAACACCTTTTTTCATTAACATTAAATTTGAAGGTTAAGACGGATACAAGTAAAATCAGTTATCTTGAATACACTAAAATAAACGCTTTAAGCGTATGACTGCTGGCTGTGGAATAATTATCAGCATTCAAAAGTTGCCACAGTTAATTACAACAAATATTGAAACACTTTTATTAATATGAAAATAAGTGTAGGCCTAATTTTCTTTAAAAAAAAATTTTATTCTAATACTAGAGGCAATAAAATATGCCCACATATGAGCCATTTATTGGCAAAAAAGGACAAGTTTATTTGTTTGCAGTTGTGGACAATTTGTAATGAAGTTTTTTGCAGAGAAGTTGTCAATTAGATTCATATTTAATAGAAATGATTCTTATAGAAACTTTATCATCTAAAATAACTTTTATAGATTTTTGTCAGCAAGAATAATTTTTATAGATTTTTGTCAGCAAAAATAATTTTTATAGAAACTTATTTCAATTTTAATATAAATTATTTAAATATATCAATCAATGAAAAGTATTTTTTATATCAAATTTGTCGGCCACAGAATTTTTTCTTTAAATCTTTCGATTACAAAAGTTTTTTATTAAAAATGTGTCTTTAACAAGATTATTTTAATGAAAATTTTTCGATCACAAACAATTTTTGTAGAAAATTTGTCGATGATAAAAATTTTTTAAGGAAAATTTATCGACAACAAGCATTTTTTTTATTAAAAATTTGTCGAAAACAAGATATTTTTATAAAAAATTTATTCATAAAAAAAATTTTTTACAGAAAATTTTCGAAAAATTAAAAAAAGATTTGCTAGCAATTTTTTTTATAGAAAATTTTTTGTTAAAAGTTTTTTGTTAAAAATTTTTTTTATACAAAAGTTTTTCTTGCCAAACATGTTTTCGTAGAAAATTTACTTTTAACAAAAAGTTTTTTAGCAAAATTAGCTCGCAATATTTTTCTTGTAAAAGCTGATGTAATAAAATTTTTATAAAATATATGTTAATGACAAAAATTTATTTACAGAAGTTTTATTGAAATTTCCTATATAAAATCGGTTGACAAAAGTTTTTGGTTTAAAATTCATTTAGGAAAATTTTAAAATTGAAAAATATATTCATATAGAAAGTTCATTCTTGAAATAAAATTGTTCATAGAAAATTCGACCATGACAGAAATATTTTTAAAGAAAATTTACGAAGTGTTTTATATAAAATTTTTTGTTACAAATTTTTTTTATAGAAAATGTGCCCGTGACAATATTGTGCGATAGGAATTTTGTGCAGAAAACTTTTCGATAGCAAGAAAAAAATTTGGGTTTTTCTGGCAAATTTTTCGATGTCAAAAATTTTTTACAGAAAATTTTTTATGAAAAATTTTTTATTGCAAATTTGTTGCAGGGAATATTTTCAAAGAATTTTTTAATGAAAAAATTTGGGAATGAAGACGTTTTTCATAACAAACTTTTCCATGCCAAAAATATTTAATAGAAAATTTTCCGATGTTAAAAATTTTTTATAGAGTTTTTCGATGTAAAAAATTTTTTATAGAAAATTTTTCGATGTAAAAAATTTTTTATAGAAAATTTTTCCATGACAAAAATGTTTTACAGAAAATTTGTCGATGCAAAACATTTTTACAAAATTTTTTTCGATGCCAAAAATTTTTTATAGGAAATTTTTCGATGCTAAAAATTTTTTATAGAAAATTTTTCGATGTTAAAAATTTTTTATAGAAAATTTTTCGATGTTAAAAATTTTTTATAGAAAATTTTTCGATGTTAAAAATTTTTTATAGAAAATTTTTCGATGTAAAAAATTTTTTTTAGAAAATTTGTTGATGCGAAAAATTTTTTATAGAAAATTTTTCGATGTTAAAAATTTTTTATAGAAAATTTGTCGATGCCAAACATTTTGCTTAAAAAATTTTTGATGCCAAAAACATTTTATAAAAATTTTTCGATGTCAAAATTTTTTATAGAAAAGTTTTCGATTTCAAAAATTTTCTATAGACTATTTTTCGATGTTAAAAATTTTTTATAGAAAATTTTACGATGTTAAAAATATTTTATAGAAAATTTTTCGATGTTAAAAACTTTTTATGGAAAATGTTTCGATGTTAAAAATATGAGCTTGTCGATATAAGTTTGCCACATGTGAAATATTTCAAATGAAATTTTTCCAAAATGCGAACAGAGTACCAGTCCTGCTGGGGCTTGCAGCAGCCATTTAAATACTCCATAAAATCATTTTGTCAACTAAATTAAGCAAAAGCTATTGATTAACAAAAATGTTTTTATAAGTATGTATTTAATTATTTGATCATAACAAGAGATCATCAAAAAAGGTTAAGCGTATAGAATTATATTTGCATAAATGTTAGTGCCTAGACACATATGAATATGTATGTATATACACACACACATGTACCCGTGCATGAAGTATGCAAATGCTTATGCCCAAAAACATGTATCCACAACATGTCTTGATTCTTTTAAAACTGAATTTCAATATAATTTTATCCTTGATTTTAATTTATCCCGCATTCTTGTTTCGAAAAGCAGCATTCATTGATTTTTAAACGTGTAGACTTATCATAATTAAGTTTAAATGCTCTTTGACCTTTAAAAATTGAATTCAACTTAAAATAAAACTGGTCAAATACTTGTACTTATGCAGGCCAGACCAATTCAAACCAGGTTTAAGCGATTGCAGCAAAAATAAATAATACAAAAAGTGAAAAAAACACACATAAACAACCTTAAGAAACTATAAATGAAACGAAAATTATAAAAAGTCTACTTTCACAAAAAAAAAAAAGTTTTTGCAAAATCTTATAAAAGCGACTGGGAATAAAACGAAACTGAAAAGAAAACGGACCCTAAAAAATTCAAGTCGTTCTTGTTAGTCTGTCCATTTCTTTTAGGCATTTCAAAAAAAAAAATTATTTTAAATAACACAGAGAGTAGAAGGCAGACAGAAGCAGTCCATATAACAGACTAAAGCACGAGTGGAGAACGAGAATCAAAAAACAAAACAAATCGAACCGATATAAATGAACAGCAACAAAAACAACAACAACAAAAAACTAAAAGTAGTTCTGGAAACCGGTTGCAACAAAAATCAAAAGTTGTTGTACAGATTTTAAGCGCGTTGTCGTGGCCGGTCTACTAAAAAGTCTGCTGCGCCTTTTTAGTCAGATGCTGTGCGTCTGGTCCGTCCCGTCTGTCCTCCGCTTTGTCTGCATGTTCTTGAATTAAAAAAAAAGAATATAAAAAAACATGTATGTAGATAGTCTTGTGTTATGAACTTAAGCTTTTTAACCCCTGACGTTACCAATTTCGACTATTGACTGGGCATGCGCCCAGCACCCATATTGAAAGCTGCATATGCCGACAGTCTTAGCAACGCATGCTGCTGGCTGGCATTTAAAACGTTTGTTGCCATAAAATCTGTTTTTTCTTACTTGTATTTTATAAGTTTATTTTTCATTATCCGCTTAAACAAGTTTTCCACAGTTCGTGATCTGTTTCTTTCTCTGCCAGCGATTTGTGTTAAAAAGAACCAACAGCATTTTAAGTTGTTGCTACAGTAGTTTTTGCTGTTCTACATCATTGCACCATAATTTAATAGGCAGAAGGCAGCCCAGCAAGCAGTTCGATCTGTTCTCTTCTCTTCTCTTTTACTTTTAACAATTAACAGTTACAGTTTATGATTCTTTTTTTCTGATCGTTGTTAATTTATTTGAAATATGGCGAAAGATCGCTAATTTTCTCTATTTCCTTATTCTAGTTTTGTTAATCAAAATTTCTTCAGTGTATATCACCATACATTTTAGTGCAAGGTATTTCAAAATCTTTTGTTCCCACTGTACTTGTGGATCGCTAAGTTTAATATTCTTAATAAAATAATAAATCCATGTCTACATAATTTTTTCTTTTACATATATATTTTTTAACAACCTGGCAAATATTTTATTATATGATAATATCCCTGCTGTTTTTGTTGTTGTTTTGTTTACTTTTTTAAAAACAATAATTTTCATGCTTTTTTTATGTAAAAGTGTGTTTAAGATTCTGGGCAGTGTCTGGGGCTTATAACAACACTTTCGGTTCTCACTTGCAGCAACAACAATAATAAGAAATGTCTGTCTAATTGGAAAAATAAATTGTTTTGGTGTGTTGAAAGCAAAAACAATGTAAATCAATCTATTATTAGTACTAAACAACAGCAACAACAACAACAACAACAAAAACAAACAAAAAAAATTAAAAATAAAAGCACTGAGAGCGGCGAGAATTTCATAGTAGAAGACACATTGAAATACAAGTCCAACATTGAACTGAAAACATTGCGGGGGCGTTAGAATAGTTGTTGCCTTAATTCTAGTTGTTATTGTTGTTGTTGTTGCGCATTGCATCGTATAGCGCTGTGGTATTCCAAAAGAAAGAAAGGAACGCACGTTGTGGCCTGTATCAAAGAGTGAAATAAAAATTGAATAGAAACACATGAATATCTGTCAGTCTGTCCGTACAATAGATAGAAAATCACAGATACACTGTTCGTGTAAATATAAAGAAGATACTCGCACGTAAATATGAAGAAGAAGAAAAAAAATATAGAAACACCAAAAATCAATTTAAACTTTTTTTATATATTTTATTTAGACGGTTTTTGTTGTTGCTTTTAATAGGTTTATAGTTTTTTGTTGCTATTTCTATTTCTATATCAGTTTCGAAAAATAAAAACAATTTCCTTAGCCTCCCTCCTATTTTTGGTTATTTAAAAATGATTTTCAAAACACATTCTTTGGCAGTTGGGAAAAATTAAAATTTATAGATTTCAAATAACGTAGACTATGGGGACGTGGTTTATTTCCATTGTGAAGTGTGACAGCCATTTCAAATTAATTTAATAGAGTGGCATTTGGTAATTTTTGCTTTCCATTATATTAAAAAAAAAGAGATCTATTTCTAATTTCATAATATGAAATTTGAAATAGATCGCATTTTTTAAATAATAGTAATTGTGATAAAAATGTAACGAAAATTTCGTAAAATTAAAAGATTTTTAATTTGCCATAAAGAATCGATAATATAAAAAATTAATTAATTCAAAAATTAATACCAACATTAATTATCGAAAATTCTTCACACATGTCAAATATTTGCCCAAAAAATCGTTACCACTAAATTCGAACACAGAATATTTTGGATCGGCTCCATAT